>CM022948.1:88620887-89820887 GCA_012931725.1 Litsea cubeba | reverse complement strand
TTGTAAGGGTTCATAGTCTTCAAGGTTAGGTCAAAAGTCTCTAGGGAACTAGTTCTCTTTTGAAAATTCTCAACTAAAAGAGAATTTTCTTTTCTCTTTTTCACTACGTTACCGTCGCGGTATCCAGTGAAAATGAAAAAAAAAAAAAAAAACCTTTCATCTCTTTATATTACACAGACCTTACAGATAACATTATATAAATTCTACATTAAGAATTTAGTGGACTTTACTCCTTCAAAATGAGACAAAAGGATATCAACAACATATAACTAAGATCTCTCATTTATTTTCTGCTTTATTTTGTCTTTGCAGAGTATTCCTGAATCTCTAACAGCCAGGCTGCTGAATGTGGTAATATTGGATGTGCATTCCAACCAGCTAAAGTCTCTTCCAAATTCAATAGGGTGCTTGTCCAAGCTCAAGGTGTTGAATGTCTCAAACAACATGATTCCAGCCATACCTAAAACTATAGAGAATTGCAGGTGTGTTGTCACCATATAAAAAGTAAAATTCAAAGTCCAATTATTTTATGGTTAATTTCTTTACATGTACACACACCCCTTGCAGGATTTCGTAGTTGTATGGCTTGGACTTGAGTCTGAATGCTAACTGTGCCATTATAGTCTAAATAATTTGGATGAGAATAACTGTAACGCTCCACCCTACACGCATGCATGATATTGTCCGCTTTGGCCCACGGGCCTCACGGCTTTGATGGGCCTCAACCCATTAAAAAGCCTCATGCAAGGTAAGGGTGTGAGATCTATAGAGATTCTAACATTCACGTCCCTGTGCAGTAGTCTGCCAGCCCTTTTGGCCCGCCCACATGGAAACCCGCCCACGGCAGGGGACTCACACTCGAACTAGTCGAGAGTCGGCTCTGATACTATTTGTAACGGCCACCACATATGCATGATATTGTGAGATCTACATATAATCCCAATCACTTTCCTCTCTATAGTCGATGTGGGACTCCGGGACATCACAATAACTCTTTTAAATGGGTATATACAACTCCAGATCCTCAAACAAGGCTATTAAAGTCTAAATTCTAATATGAGTTCCTATATATCTTCTAAATGACCTTTTCAAATATGAACCCGTAACCTAATGGGGTCAAGTAATTTCATGGGCCCAACCATAAGGATCCAAATCCAACTTATACCATCAGTCCCTAGTCCCTGGTTCTATATGCAACGATCATTTTTCATGTTGTGTACATGTAAAAGGAAGCATGTATGATATTGTGCCAGCCCCTGTAGCCTGCCAGCCCTCTTGGCCTGCCCACATGGAAACCCGCCCACGGCAGGGGACCCACATTGGAACTAGTCGAGAGTCGGCTTTGATACACGCATGCATAATATTGTCTGTTTTGCCCCACAGGCCTCACGGTTTTGTTTCTGATGGGCCTCAATCCATCAAAATGCCTCATGTAAGGTAAGGGCGTAAGCTCTACCTATAATACCAATCACTTTCCTCTCTATAGTCGATGTGGGACTTCGAGCGTCACAATATCAGTGATTAATAATCAAACCATACAACATCAAAAGTAGAAGAAATTTATATGGTTCACCAATGTGCCTATATCCACAATCAAAGATAACTCCCGATCCTTTTTACACTCCTAGGTCTAGAGTTTACAAATTTCATCATACGTAAAACCTTTCTCTTTCTTAGCCCTCATGAAAGTCCAATACAATCACCAAAATATTCCTGACATAAAACCCAGTTTCTAGCTAGCTAACCCAATGGATCAATCTGATTAAACTGAAATACAAGAAGTAGACCTAATTAACATTCTAAACTATACATGGTTATGCGTTTCATCCTATGAATGGTTTGCATGCGAGTGGGCCAAAGGTTTCAAGTTTTGTCCTACCCAAGTTCCACCCCTAACTGCATCTCCAATGAACTTAATTTTCTTATAGATAATAATCTCTCAAACATTTTGTCCTAGGATGTTGTGCCCTATCTTTGCGTTATTTGTCCTGTGCTCAATCTGTCTGGTGAGTGACTGTCATGGATCCAGATTGTCTATAGCTTTCTCAGCATGAATCTCTTTGCTATGTTTTTAAAATAGTGCACATGGCAAAGTCTGTACGTTGCACTCTGGCTTAACCTGCAGATACAAAACGACTTTGACTGAAATCATAAAATAAACAATTAGCTTTTACTCCTGCATGCATTAAGAAAGCAACAAGATGCTCTTTGTTATATGAGCTTTAGAAGTTCCGGATCCTTGCACTAATATGATCCTTTTTGAAAAATAAGTTTCCCCTTCTCCAGGGCTGGTCCTGACTTTTCAAAGGCCCGGTGCGAATCACTAAAATGGGCCCTTTATTCATTTTTATAGTTTCTTAATATATGCACATATATATTACATGTTTTCATATATTTAGCCCAAAAATAGTAATTTCATTAAAAATCAAATAATATCATATGATAAATACATTTAATACATAAATAAATAAGTTTCTCATACCAGCATTTCGGTAAGAGTACCAAATCGTAGGCCAAATAATTTCTCATACCAGCATCGCCATCTACAAGATAAGGTGAAAAACAAAATCACAATTAAAAAAGTATTATTGAAATGATTTTCTTCTTGCATTTTGAGAAGCAAAATCCTCAATTATGCTTTCAAATTCAAGATTTTCTAACATCTCCTTTTCAATGGATAAGATTGCTAGCCCATTTAGCCTTTCTTGTGACATGGTAGACCTCAAGTAAGATTTCAATAATTTTAATTTAGAAAAGCTTCTTTCTGCAGATGCTACAGTCACAGGTACAGTCAATAGTATTCTATAGGCAATCAAAACATTTGGAAAACAGTTGTAATTTTTTGCTGACTAAGTTAATTTTCAACAGAATATCATGCCAACTAATCGTGTAGAGGCTGCTCTTGCCCTCCTTACTACCCCATAAAAAATGCTCGAATTATTTATCAAGGTCATCCATTATTTTTGTGGGCAATTTCACAACCGACATGTTGAAAACAAAAATGTCAAATGCTATACAACTTAATTAAAGTACTTCTAAGGGCTTGAGGAAAGAGTGAGGTCTACCCTATTCTAATTTTATTCTTAAAATAATAACCTTATAGTTATAGAGAATCATGTCAAATTTAGTAGTTTTCTTTTTATTCTTAATCCTTGTTCATGAATCTCACTGCTAACATTCAAGCTATAATTATCAATCTTTCTTCACAAGCACCATTCCTAAAACCAATTGCCTATTTATTAATGTTTATTAGTCCAGAAAAAATAGAATAGTTCAAGTTGATTTAACTTAATGCACCCAATATTTGTTGGGGTGGTTAAGCCAATCCCACATCCATGACCAATCCACCCTAGCTGCAATCCAAGTCTCCTTGATGGTCTAAAAGTCAAGTCCAAATTTAAGCCAATCCCACATCCATAACCCACCCACCTTAGTTACAATCCTAAGTCTTGATGGTCTAAAAGTCAAGACCAAATACAGATGTCCCAACCCACAACAACAGAACCCAAGAAAGAAGACAAAAAACAAAACCATCACTCCATTCACTCGTCCCACATCAGTCAGCAAGGGCGAGACAAAATTCCAAATCTCCCGCGGCACACCAAAAACCCTTCCCCACTAAAACCCTCTGTCATCTTCACCATCAATTTCGCTTCCTCATCGAAAAACCCTCTCAACTTCCAAAATCCTCCTCTATTTCCATCTGCATCTTCCTCTCATATGAACAAGAACGAACAAAAAGAAGAAAACCCAGAAACAAAAATCAAAGAAAAGGGCAATCATGTATTTGGAAGATGGTTCCACTTACATGGTTTTGATTGGTTCGCCGACTACAGTCATGAAGCGGGCGACGAGATTCCCTGTCCATAATATTGTAACACAGAAACAAAAGAGCACAACTAGCAATCAACCAGTGGGCCTGCTGGAGTGCTGGGTGCTTCTTCTTCTTCTTCTTATTTTTTTTTTTTTGGGGGGGGCTTGCTGTTTGGTTGAGATGGGGTTCAAAGGACTTGAGGAATGAGGATTTTGATTGATGAATGATGAATGATGAAGGGCTGAGCTGTTGAGGGTTTCAGGCTTTGACTGCTGGGTAGCCTTGAGGAGATGAAACGTTTTCTAACTTTTCTTGTTAGGAGAGGAAATGTTTTTGGAATTTTGGGCCCCCTTGAAAAATGGGGCCCGGGGCGGTTGCACTGACTGCCCCCCTCCAGGGCCGGGCCTGTCCTTCTCATGGGTCTCACTTGGGCACATCATAAATTCATAATCACATATAAGAAATAAGGAGGATGAATATGTCTTTAGTAAAGATCAGCTGATCAGGGTTGGAGTAAATATCGATCGTTTTGATCATATAACCTTGCTCTTGATACTTTTATGTTGATGATGATTGATGTGCACATTTCGCAGGGCTCTAGAAGAGTTGAATGCCAACTTCAACAAGATTACCAAGCTCCCTGATACAATTGGCTTCGAGTTGACTCGCATGCAGAAGCTTTCAGTCAATTCTAACAAGCTCGCTTTCCTCCCTGTGTCCATTACCAATATGACCGAACTCCGCATCCTGGATGCCCGCCTCAACTGCCTTCGCGTCCTCCCTGATGGCCTTGAGAACCTTCTCAATCTCCAGGTTAGAGATGTAATCGGGTCGGATTTGGAGTGGAACCATATTGGGGTATCCAGCTCTCTAGATCCACACTTTTTATGATGGTTCTGGATTGGGATATGATCATCACAGGGATCCTATATGCTAGATCCAGATATGAAGTTGGATCAAAGACAACAAATTGGGCTCATAGAAGTATACGTAGATTAATGAACCTAAAGTTGACAAGTGGGGCTAGCAACTTAAAATATGACTTGAAAGATTTGTAGACACATGAATAAAGCATTATGAACCAAGTTATGCAAATATTTAAGAGTCATCTTTCAGTACTTTTGGATCCTCATATCTAAATGCACAAGGGTCTAATTTTGTATCTAAACACCCCGTATGATATTTGCATGGGATGGTATGAACTAATTCAGACTGTGAAACTGTGAATGACTCATTAAATTAGATGTATGCATGAGATTATTTTTCTCCCGAACCAAAAATAGGTTTTTGGACACCTTTTTTTCACAAGTGAGAGAGGCTTTGGATGTTCAAATACTAATACTACCCCATTGGCATTCCTATTCCAGGTTCTCAATGTGAGCCAAAACTTTCAGTACCTCCAATCCCTGCCTTTCTCTATTGGACTCCTTGTCTCCCTGGTTGACCTCGATGTCAGCTACAATCGAATACGCTCATTGCCTGAATCCCTTGGGTGCCTTAAGAAGCTTGAGAAGCTGTCTGCGCAAGGTAACCCGCTTGTATCGCCGCCCATGGAGATCATGGATCAGAGCCTGGATGCGGTCAAGGAGTATCTCAGTGACCGGATGAATGGAGTTGATAAAACCTCCTCTCCTAAGAAGAAGTTTTGGGCTGGGAAGTTTGCTAAATTGAGGACCTTCAATGGGAGAATGAATACTTCAAGAGATGAAGATGGTGGGTCGTTCCTCATGTCAGATTATCGGTCCATTGATGGATTGGCTTCGCCTAGGTTCATGGGCATGTTCTCACCTCGTCGTTTGTTTTCACCCAAGAGTTACTTCTCTAGGTGACTTCGAATTACATACAATATTGACAGGTGATGGAAGAAGGGAAGAAGTAAAACTACATTTTTATGAGGTAGCTTCTTTTCTTTGTTTTATTATTATTGTGAATGATTTTGTTTTTGTAAGAGATCTAAAAGTGTTCTGATCTTAGTTAGATATTAAGAGTAGAACTCTTTTGACGGACCCCAGTTTGATGGGATAAGGTGATAATGATGACTGTGAAAGACTTGAAAGTGATTTTTTTTACATGCCTTTATGGCTTTGGTCTGATTTTGTAACTGTGGATGTATCATATACTTTCTGTTAGTTTGCAATATATTGAACATTCCTTCTATCAGAGTCATTTGATGGATAGAGATACTCTCCTTATGTGCTTGCATTAGGCTAAATTTCACTTCAATTGAAGTTGCCCACCTTTATATTGACTTACATGCAGAGGTGTGTGTGACTCAGAGTTTTAATGAAAATATTGGCTTAATCCCTATAGATATATATAAGATAATCCACCCATTCGTCATTTGTTTCAACCCACTCCTCTTTAACTTTATATAAAATGGATTAGAATTTTCCGCCCTGCAGGTGACATGATTCCACCTTTCCAACTTTGGAACTTATGGTTCAGCTTGTCTAGAATTGTTTGAGAGTCGTTCACAATTGAACGGACATTTCTGTATACCAAGCTCCTCTTTGACCTCTCTGATTATTGCAGGAGGTGTTGAGGCGGAGAAGAAAAGAGAGCCTAGTAAAGTAACTACAACTCACACACACACTACCTGATGTCCCTGTCCAACTGAGCAAGACTCAATTTATAAAATGCTCCACTTAGAGGGTTAGGATTATTGACCAGATTGAATTTGTTACAATTATCACATTATCTATATTTTTTTGAGAAATGTTAAGATCCTTACTAAAAGTCCTGTAATGATTTTCTAAAACTACCTTCACCCAGTGGACCAACCGATGGTATTCAGAAGTCTAGAAAACCACTTCACCCTAGGCCCAACATAAAAAAAAAAGGGCAATATAAAAGGTCCTATGTCGAGCTGCAAAATAGACTTGAGTTTGGCTCAATACTGCCCTAGCCCAAATTTGTTATCACTAGCTCTGAATAGCTCAACAGGCATAATGTGCTGAATATGATGAACGCGAAGTTTAGGGGCCAAAGCTTTTTAATAAACAATCATGGTTCTTAAGTGCATGCAGGATCGAGGACCGCTCGATGGATCATAAGTTTCTTCTCCAAAAAAAGTCGAGGCCCAAGCTAGATGGCATAACAAGCCAACTCAGAGGAATCACAGCCATTTGGAAGAAGTTATTAATTAAAGCCTCAAAATTTTCTCAGTATCACTTTTCTATAGTTTGATGTAATGCTTTTCTGTATGGAGAAAGAAAAAAACTTAAAACTGATTTTCTGCAAGTTTTCGTGAGAAACTATTTCCTATTGGAGAAGTTGGAATTGCTTTTCCACGACACCGTGAAAATAGAAATTTGTAAGGGGTTATTTGGAAAAACCACATATTATAGAAAAATGACTCACTTTTACCAAAATAAGAAAAAAAGAAAAATGACTCAAATGTGCAAATGGTGCACATGTGATTCATTTCCATATACAATTGAGTTACATGGAAACACTTTTCATTGTTTGCCATTTTCACATATGAATCTCAATGGATCAAACTGTTCATCATTTTTTCTCAAAATCCTCAAAATCTATGATAAATCAAGAAATAACATTTGACCCCTAAACTATTTTTAGCCTTTCAAAGAGGATTCATAGTTTGGATCGTGATTCTGTCGCCCACTAAAGTCTACCTTGAGAACCACAACATTCTCACACTCTTTTTACACCAAATTCACATACGCCGACAACTACCAAATATGACTAATATGTAACTATCACACGCCCCCTCATTTACATATTATTTTCACATGCACCAACCAAATAATCTTTGAAACGCCGAATTCCATCTTAACACAAACAAGCCCTATAAGCATAATTCTGTGGTTCCTGGGTGTTTATTGGGCTTCATCATTATTGGACATACTCTGGCCTCTCATAACGGCTCGAATCCAGGACCGGCCTCATGAGATTCTCTTTCGGATCCTAACTCGGGTTCAAGCCTTAAAATCCCGACAGGCCCAACGCAATCCAATGCGCGGGTCCTCTCCGAATCCGCCAAACAGCCCCATGCACAAGTCTTGCGTATTTTTCTCTTCTCTCACTCTAACCGCCAAGTAGCCTACAGAATCCGCAGATCTAACAACCATTTTCATCTCTCTCTCTCTCTACTTCTCCAAATGCGAACTTCTCGAAATCCCTAGCTCTTGGAATCTCCCACGGCGATCTTCTCACCTCTTCCAGACGAAGGAATCGATCCATAACATCGAAATCAGGAAAAAAGGTACTTCTCAATCCCTCGCCCAAACACTCTCCGAACCAAATCAATCTTCTCAGATCTTGAAACTAGCAGGAAATCGCGAATTTTTCTCCATTTTTTTGAGGTTTCTAGGAACCTAGAGAATGGAGAAATCGCAATGTGTGCTCTAAACACGAATCAACGTTCTCAGATCTGGACTGAGAACATAACAGGATTGAGTAATCCGGATTATAGCTCTTGATTTGATCTGAATATTTAGATCTGAAAATCTTCGGTTTCAGATCCGAATTGCAGGGAATCACGAGATTTTGTTGATTTCTAGGGTTTTAGGAAGTGAAGAGAATGGAGAAATCGTGCAGTCTTCTTGTTCACTTCGACAAGGGCACACCCGCCCTTGCGAACGAGATTAAGGAAGCTCTAGAAGGCAACGATGCTGATGCCAAGATCGACGCCATGAAGAAGGCAATCATGCTGTTGCTGAATGGAGAAACCCTACCTCAGCTCTTCATCACGATCGTCCGTTACGTGCTCCCGTCGGAAGATCACACGGTCCAGAAACTCCTCCTCCTCTACCTGGAGATCATCGAGAAAACCGATTCCAAAGGCCGAGTCTTGCCTGAGATGATCTTGATCTGTCAAAACCTTAGGAACAATCTCCAGCATCCGAATGAGTACATCCGAGGGGTCACTCTCAGGTTCCTCTGCCGCCTGAGTGAGTCCGAGATCATCGAGCCTTTGATCCCATCCGTCCTTTCGAACCTCGAGCACAGGCATCCCTTTGTTCGCCGCAATGCGGTCCTTGCGGTGATGTCGATTTATCGGCTCCCGCAGGGGGAGCAGCTTCTCACGGATGCCCCTGAGATGATCGAGAGAATGCTTGTGTCGGAGCAGGACCCGTCCACTAAGAGGAATGCGTTCCTTATGCTGTTCAATTGCGCATTGGATCGGGCTGTGAATTTCCTCTTGACGCATGTGGACGGTGTGCCAGAGTGGAATGAATTGCTTCAAATGGTGGTTTTGGATCTCGTTCGCAAGGTTTGCAGAACAAATAAGGGAGAGAAGGGGAAGTACATTAAGATCATCATCTCTTTGTTGAATGCCCCGTCCATGGCGGTTATTTATGAGTGCGCTTCAACGCTTGTGTCCCTGTCTTCGGCGCCAACTGCAATTCGGGCGGTGGCGAACACCTATTGCCAGCTTTTGCTCTCTCAGAGTGACAATAATGTGAAGCTTATTGTGCTTGACAGGCTGAAAGAGCTCAAGACTTTGCATAGAGATATCATGGTTGATATGATCATGGATGTGCTCCGGGCTCTCTCCAGCCCGAATCTTGACATCCGGCGCAAAACAATTGATATTGCTCTTGACTTGATAACCCCGCGAAATGTTGATGAGGTTGTTCTTACTTTGAAGAAGGAGGTTGTGAAGACGCAAAGCACAGAGCTTGAGAAGAATGGAGAATACAGGCAGATGCTAGTGCAAGCCATACATTCTTGTGCTATCAAATTCCCTGAGGTAGCGAGCACTGTGGTTCATCTGCTGATGGATTTCCTGGGGGATAACAATCTTGCTTCTGCAATGGATGTGGCTGTTTTCGTGCGTGAGATCATTGAGTCAAATCCGAAGTTGAGGGTTTCTATAGTTACAAGGCTCTTGGATACGTTCTACCAAATCCGAGGTGCAAGGGTTTGTTCTTGCGCCCTTTGGATTATAGGAGAGTATTGTCTCTCGCTGTCTGAAGTTGAGTGTGGCATTTCAACCATTAAGCAGTGTCTTGGCGACCTCCCTTTCTATACTGTTGCTGATGAAGGGGATGTAACAGTTTCTTCGAAATCGGCGCAGCAAGTGAATTCAATCACTGTTTCTTCAAGGAGACCGGCAATTCTTGCAGATGGGACCTATGCTACCCAGAGTGCTGCTTCCGAAACTGCCTTTTCAGCCCCAACTCTTGTTCAAGGATCCTTGGCTTCGCCTGGGAATTTGAGATCTTTGATTCTTACTGGTGATTTTTTCCTCGGTGCAGTTGTTGCTTGCACTTTGACTAAGCTTATTTTAAGATTAGAAGAGGTGCAGCCATCTAAAACTGAAGTGAACAAAGCATCTACGGGTGCTTTATTGATCATGGTTTCCATGCTGCAATTAGGGCAATCTTCGTTTCTACCACACCCGATCGATCACGACTCTTATGATAGGATTGTACTGTGCATAAGGTTACTCTGCAATACAGGCAATGAAGTTAGGAAGATATGGTTGCAGTCATGTCGTCAGAGCTTCATAAAGATGCTTGCTGATAAGCAGTTTCGTGAAATCGAGGAGATAAAAGCAAAGGCTCAGATAACTCATGCACAACCAGATGACTTAATTGATTTTTACCATCTTAAGAGTAGAAAGGTAAGTCTCTCTCTCTCTCTCTCTCTCTCTCTCCTCCCCCCCCCCCCCCCCCCCCCCCCCCCCAAATGTGCACGCACATGCATAAATTCATATTTACAAGAATTGATATCTTGAGTCTGGCAAAGTAATCTACCTTATTTAGTTGATAGGTACTAGGTAGACTCTGGTGGTGCCACCAAACTGTTTTAAAACTTTACTGCTGGTCTCAAGTGGGGATAAGGAGGGTTGCGTTTAGTAGGTTGATTATCACAAGCCAAACATGAATTTTGAAGAATCAGTATTCATGTAGGCTGCAGCTGACTCGAACATAGTTGGGACGAGGCTTTGATGATGATGATTCAAGAATTCCTCGACTAAGAAACTCGTCCTGAACTTCATAATTTATTGCTGACAAAAAAGAGAGTAGGGTCTTGTTGGAGATGAGGTTAGATGAGCTTGTGTTGGTCTTCAAAACAAATAGAGAAAATACATAAGTAATTAGAAAAATTCTAAAAATATGTAACTTTGATGGTTTAATTTATCTTAAATAAACTAAAAGAGAAATTTGGCTTTTCTTTAGGTTAGCACGACGTTCATTACTTGTGGCTTTTAAAGGATCAAATGCACATGTTGAGTACCAAATTACCAATAAGTTGTAACTGTTTATGCCTCTGGAGGAGGGCAGAGCAATCTATTATTAAGTTTAGGGCTTGATGGATTTTGAAGGTCACCTTTATATTCCATATATTCTCTTTTCTATTTGAAAAAAAAAGAAAATCTTCTTGGTTCCCCTCTTGGTGCATTTTCTATTATAAAATTTGCATACTAATGCAACTGAGAGTTATTATTTATCAAGACAAAAAAGAAGTGTATGTGCAGTGGTGTATTGGAATGAATTATTAATAATTTGAAGCATATAAACTAGTATATAGGACTATATTTTTCTACAAGTTAATTTGAAACCCTGTGATCAATCCAACCTCTCAGACTCACTAAATCCTCATGAATCAGCACTTTCCCTAATTTGACACTAATGTGAAATATAATCACTGTCCGATTGGATTTCATGAAAAATGTAACTTGAGAAACCTGTTATCAAAAAAAAAAAAAAAATGTAACTTGAGAAACCGGTAAAATCCAAGCCCCTGAATCAATGGTTTTGATGATCTCATGGGGATGATTTTTGCCTAATATCATATCCACAATGAGACCTTTCTATCACACTATCCTCCCATGATTGGCATGCATCTAAGTGGGTCCCACAATAGCTGTTAGAGGTTCCTCTAGCAGAACTATCTTTTTATTAAATGAACATGTTGAAAAATTGGATCTCAAAAGGCTTATCATTTTTTATGAGAATGAAATCATGTGAATGAGCTTTTTGTTTCATTTAATCCTTTAATCACTCCAGGCTTGTTGGTGGTAGGTTTTGTATGATCAGACTATTATTTTGTATAGTTTTACAGTTTGATAAGATTTAGAACTAATACTCAAATGAGATTGCCGAAAACATAAATTAAGCATGTCTTGTGACTAGATGATTGCTGCTTATGGATGGCTCTCTTTCCTTTTGCACTTTTCAGTTGATCTGGTAATCTCATTTATTTGTCGGTTATTTTGGTATTTTATGTTCCTCAAGTAACAAAATATTGTACCTCCAGTAACAAGATATTGTACCTCAAGTAATCTGTTTGGAAGTTCTTTTATTGAATTGCATCTATGGTCCTAACTGTTTTTTGGCTTTGTCATGGATGTGATCATCTGTGAAGAATAATTGGAGAGGTATGGAGACATGCATGGTGGAATCTTTATATTCCAATCTTCTGTCCAATTCTAGTGTTGTCCCCACTGTCACTGTAAAGACTTTTTTTGGTGCCGAGGTTTTGCATTGGATCATTTCTTGCCAGACCTGTTCTTGCTGGAAACACTGTTGAATGTTTTTGGATTTAGGATGCCAAAATGACAGCACCATATGAATTTACATGGCTATCCCTCAATTTCCAATTTTGTGGTCATAGACACAATATATATTTTTTAATCAATGTCATAGACAACAAATTGCATTATAATAAGTTCATTTTTGTTATTTTTCTTCCACCCATTTTGTTCAGGGTATGAGCCAGCTCGAATTGGAAGATGAGGTGCAAGATGATTTAAAGCGTGCAACCGGAGAGTTCACCAAAGATGGGGATGATACTAATAAGCTCAATCGCATTCTTCAACTCACAGGATTTAGTGATCCTGTGTACGCTGAAGCATATGTGACAGTTCATCACTATGACATTGTCCTTGATGTTACAGTCATCAACCGGACCAAGGAGACACTTCAGAACCTGTGCTTGGAGTTGGCAACCATGGGCGACCTCAAACTCGTAGAACGCCCACAGAACTACACGTTAGCTCCAGAATCAAGCAAACAGATACGAGCAAATATTAAGGTCTCTTCAACTGAAACTGGAGTTATATTTGGTAACATTGTTTATGAAACATCAAACGTGCATGAGCGAATGGTTATTGTGCTAAATGACATCCACATTGACATCATGGACTATATCTCTCCTGCGACCTGTGGTGATGCAGCATTTAGAAGCATGTGGGCTGAATTTGAGTGGGAAAATAAGGTATATCTATATCTTTTACCCTATTGTTTTTTTTTTTTCCTTTTTTTTTGGAGGGTGTGTGCGTGCTATAGGTCCTTAGTCAATTGATAATTTCTTGATGGTTTCTTATCTTTACAATCATATAGCTATTGGTAATTCCTATTGAGGTCACCACTTGGGCGGGGTTATCTGTCTTGATGACTGAGGCGTACCTGTTGAGGTCTTTAAGTGGGACCTTAAAACTAAGGGCACATTGCATTTGGATGTATCCCTTGGTGCTGTCTTTAAGTGGGACCTTAAAACTAAGGCGCATAGGATTTGGATGTATCCCAGGTTACTATTGCTTTGGTGTTTTTTTTTTTCTTGGTGACATAAATTTTATTTGAAGAAAACGAGATACACAAGGAACAAACAAAAAGAATAATAACCAGTATTACAAAAAAGAATAATAGCCTGCATAAGAGATTCAAATCTTTATTAGATGAAAAGATTACAAGGAAGAGTCTATAAGCAAATTCCATTTGTCGACTCCACAAACTCTACCTTCAATGATGCTCAAAGATCACTGAGAATTCAAGACAAACTGCATTCCCATGGTATTCTTCCATCGTTCTCAACTATTAGCTCACCTGAAATTTTTGGGAGAAGATACATGAGACTTCCGCCTGTGACTTCCGTGTCAATAGAATCTCTAATTCTATAGGGTCTGAAAAAACCTTACACCTTTCTTCTTTAATCTAACTACATGGAGACACAGGCTTTTCAATATCTCAGGAAATATTAAATCAGAACATGTGGAAACTCTTTCTTTGAGGAGGCCCATATAGCAACCTGACTTTCATTAGACCAACAACCTCTTGACTATTCCTTTCCTTATCCTTGAAAATCCTATCATTTTTCTTCCCCTCTGCCATCCACACAATTGTTCCCAAAGGTAATTGCCAAAGAATTTGGCCCCTTTTGCCCTTAACCCAACATGAAATCAACTCTCCCATGCTTCTAAGAAAACACAAAGGATGCTGAAAAGCCATAAAATCCTGCTCCTTATAGAGGAAGACGAGGAAAAGTGGATAAAGATATTGTCAACTGGCTATAGAGAAACTCTTCATAGGGAGCAACAGCTGGACTAAAGATGTCAAAATTTGCTTCTTTCAGAGCTGCCTGTTTTCAAATTCTTCCCTGCACTTGCTAAGTAACAAAAAGTTTCACCTAACTTGGTTTTGATTTTACCATTAAAAAAAAAATGGTTTTGATTTTCTCAAAAGCTTCAAGAACTCAATGTGGGTAGCCATCCATTCTGCCAAAACATTCAAAGAGCTTGAAATCAGGGGGTATATCCAAATGTACTCTCATTCATAGGATTGAGTTAGCATCGATTATGTTGGTTTTCAATCAGAATCTGCTATGCAAGTGTCAATGCAATTTCTTTAGACTTGTTCATCATATTTTGGCTATTTGTATGTATTTCAGGTGGCTGTAAATACGGCAATTCAAGATGAGAAGGATTTTTTGAACCACATCATCAGGTCAACAAATATGAAATGCCTCACTTCACCGTAAGTTCTACAAGTTTTCTTGACTCTTTCCTAGAATAATTTTGCTATTATTTGTTGTGCATCATATTTTGAGAAATGGGTCTTTCATTAGTTCTCAAAAGATCACAGGAGGAATACAAAAAAGCAAAGCGTCTTTGGATTTCTTTTCTTTTAAACTTTTTTGGCCATCTTCACATATTTCTCCCTCTGATTGTTTCTATTTTATTTTCTTTCTTTTTTATTTTTTAAATGACTCACTGTTACCAACTCCTCAATGGTAACTGGTTTTCAGATCTGCCTTGGATGGGGAGTGTGGGTTTCTTGCTGCTAATCTGTATGCGAAGAGTGTTTTTGGGGAGGATGCTTTGGTCAATGTGAGCATTGAGAAGCAAGCAGATGGGAAGTTAAGTGGTTACATTAGGATAAGGAGCAAAACACAAGGCATTGCACTCAGTCTAGGGGACAAGATCACTCTCAAACAGAAGGGAAGTAGTTAATCAACCATTCTCTGGCAGTTCAAATTCATTTCATTTAATTCTAAATTTGAACTTGGTGATGTGGGTATTTCTTTTCGAGGGTGAGGATTCCTGGTCCTCTTTGTTAATTTTTTATTTTTTCAAAATTTTCTCTCCTTTCTTGTTCGTATTGTCTCTGAGAAGTATAATTTTAATTGCCAATTCAATTATTCCATGAACTCTGTTCAAAGAGGAAATTTGCTGATTTCTCCTATGATTTACCCATTTCCTGTAGACAATGTTAGACGATGTTCAGTTTTGAACATCATGATGGTTTTGGCTGGCTTGCTGTGATCCATCCATGTTTTTGTTAGGAATTTCAATTGTTCCTAGGCTAGAAGAGTGGGTTTCAAAAAAAAAACTATTTATACCAGTTTTGTTTGAATTCTTGGAGTTGTAAAGCACTGAACTCCTAGGAAGTCATGTTAAGGTATGTTCAAATGGAAGTAGTGTTAAAGAGGTGTTGAATGAAGATTTAAGCCGGCGCTTACATGGAACCCTCGTTTCTAGGATTTGATTTGCTAGGGTGATGGTGGGCTATATGATGGACCTTTGATCTTCACCTTTTCTCCTTCAATTTTATCCCCTTTGATAGAAGAAAGGCATTGCTTAGAATTTGTAGGAATTCAATTCTCACATACAAAGCGAGTTTGACAATTTACTATTAAAGTAAAATTGAAGTAAAGCATCAAATCAAGAGAATAAAATATTAGGAGTTATGATGGAATTTTGCGTTTAGTGGATTGGTAGGAAATCTTTTTGACCTTTTGTGTAAAAAGTGGGTGTTTTTTCTGTCATTTAGTGGAGAAATGAAGTTGCTTTTTGAAATTTCTTTTCTTTTTTTTTTTAAGGAGGGAATGTTAAAGATTTGTATTTTTGATGTGACCCCTTATCTAAAAAATAAAGGCTTTACGTTACTTTTACCAACCTAGTAAATTATCAAATTATGAGGATAATGAACTAGTTAATAGTGAATTCTTATCGGGAGATGGTCATATATCTAAAACCCGAACCAAAATTTAACACTTGTGCAAATAAGTTTTTTTTAGTGTTGGAACGGGGCTGGGCGGGTCAGCAAGTTTGTCTATGGAATCGGGTTGATATACTGGCCCATTGGCCATGAATTGCAACCCTATTTGTTACATGAATTCATTTAGTCCTTACCAAGCCCTGTGAGTTGATTGGTAGTACACAGCGACGGAAACACTGCGAAACTCATGTTAATCTGGTATGGGATTAGGCCATAGCGAGTTATCACCAGCTTTGTTGGTTGGGGTATGCTGCCTGCCTCTGTTTAAGGCCTTTACCTTTATCGCCTTTACACCTGATAAGGGTGGGACTGATCTCGTTTTACCTCGTATGCTGCAACGTCTTATTTGTTGAGCACTGCTATGGGGACCGAAAATCGGTCCCTGAAAAAGTGCATGAAAGTCCTTTGTCCCTTGGATCAAGGAAAAGCCCTTGATCCAAGGGAAATTTTCCTTTATCCAAGGGACAAGGGCCATTCAGGCACTTTTTCGGGGACCAACTTTCGGTCCCTGTAGACTTTTTCTATTTGTTAGTCAAAGGCTGCTTTTTGACAGATGGAAGAGGGGAGATCCAACATGTTTTATTGCCAAACTATGAAATCTCATATCTAACCAGATCTGGGGATCAAGCCCAGGTTATAATAAACACACAAAGTGTGCTAAACCTGAGTCAATTTAACAATCGTCAATGTCACTCACATGTTTAAATCTAAAGTGGGTTACACCTGAGGTGGGGGGCTTATCTTTTTTTTTTTTTTATGACAAAATGTGGGATTTCGATGGTGGATTAAGAATTGACACGAGGCTGCCTCTCAAGATGTCTGTGTGAGACCTCAGATTACTAGAGGGGGTTATTGTAAAAATAGAGAGGACAGGTAGTTATTTTAACTTCAAGGGCTCTATTTCAGATTGTAAGGTCCACTTGGATGCATTTCTATTATTGGGGTTAAGATGGATGGAAATGTATCTTTATGGATGAGATGTGAAAAATCAACCCTATGGGATTAGTTTTAACAGTATTAAAGTTTACTGTCTTTCTAACTATAGTTTTTTTTTTAATAAATAAAATTAAATTAAATTTATCCAATGGTGAGTAAAGATTTGATGAGCATAAAATTGGGCAATGGCGCTTGATCATAGGGGATAAGAGCATGAAAGGAACTTCATTGATCAAAAGTGGGCCCAAGTGGGCCTCATAGAGCTAAACCATACAAGCAGTGCCACTTGTGGGGAAAAATTCTCATCCAAGCGATCTAGGAGACGGGAAGATGATGAAGGCAGTGGCACTGAAATGAAGAGAAAAGTAGATAAGGCTAGAAAGCCTGTATTATGTGTTTTTTCATGTGTGTAGGTAGAGCGCTTGAAGATGATGCATGGAGACAGTATTTGCTTCTTCATGAGTTTCTTTGGTTTGAAGTTTCTGACTGACAACTCATAGGGTCGTTTCCCTATTGATTTTTCTAATACGTTTCCGCAGAGAGATTTAGCATTTATTAGTCATGTGAGTGCCTAGGGTGTAAGCAAGGCGCAAGGGAAGGTTGGGCCCCACCTAATACAAGAGGAGATATGTGATCAGCCATCTGTTAACGATCCATATGGGCCGTTTATTTGATGGTGACCTTAGGAAAGATGGTTTGCATTGTACATTGGATCTGGTTTTTAGATGGACGGCTTAACTAGGAACACCTTATTCAATAATACAATCCCTCCAGACTCGGTTTTGAAACTCAGCTGGGCTAAATTCACCTTTGGATTCAGCCTTTAGAGATTTCCAGCTCTTTCCCACCCTTGATTTTGTGCCTTGATATCTCTTGATCTTTGGACCATCTCCTATTCTTACATAAACCTTCCAATCCCTTATCCTACCCTTTTGACTGATTGATGTTAGTTTTCCATGGCATCTTTCCTCTTGAACAAGCAAGCAACAGTTCACAAACATTAATAATACTTCCTACACTTTTGCCCACTGAAATATGGAAGTGGCAATATCTCAGCCACCTTTTTTACAACTTATATAACTTCCTTTTCACCTCATCAAAAGAACCCAAGCCGTATTTCCTTCCACTTTCCTTGCTACATACAACTGTCTACATAACCCTTAGCTTAAGAGTCTTCTTGGCTACAAAGAAACATCAACAATTCAAAAGGATTTCTAAGAAACTTCAGTTCAAACCCCCTCCCTATTTAAACAACACAACCACCTCCTCACAAGTCACAAACACTAGAACAAGACATAAAAGGTTGTTTGATTCCTTTCCTCATCCTACTATCCAACATAAACATATCTCCTAAAACCAATTGCAATGGCTCCATCCCCTTAACATATCTCCTAAAACCAATTGCAATGGCTCCATCCCCTTTGGATTTGTGGCCTTTCGAAAAGTCTGGCCCTTTGTTGGACTTGGTTTTGGGCCTCGATCATATTACTCGATTATTTATTAAGCTAATCTTTGGACCATCTCTTATTCTTATGTAAACCCTCCAATCCTTAATCTTACCCTGATTTTCCAGGTGGTCCCACAGAGGCCATGCTCACTGTTTCCCAGTATAACTGTTACTCGAGAGATTGGACCCCACAAAACAATAGGATTTGATGTTAGTTTTTCGTTGCATCTAGCCTCCTGAGAAGGGCCAATTAGGCCACCGTTCGCTAACTTGATAAGACATTAGAATTTGGCCAGTCAAAAGTACGGAAGAGGCAAACTCTCCGCCACCTTTTTTACAACCTACATAACTTCTCATTCACCTCATCAAAAGAACCCAAGTCTCATTTCCTTCCATTCTTCATATTACATACAAGATACACGCTCTACATAAGTAACCCTTATCTTAGAATCTTCTTAGCTACAAAGCAACAACAACAATTCAAAAGGAATTCTAACAAACTTCCAAGTCAAACTCCCTATCTATTTAAACAACAGAACCACCCACCCACAAGTCACAAACACAAGAACAAGACATAAAAATTTGTTTGATTCGTTTCCTTATCCTACTATATATCCAGCAGAAACATATCTTCTAAAATCAATTGCAATGGCTTCATCCTATTTAATCTTCTTGAGCATCTTCTCCATGTTAATCTTTTTATTTAGCTCAATAATCATTGTCGACGTGAGAGCCAACAAAACAGAGATGATCAATCAGTTCTTGGACGCCCACAACAGTGCTAGAAAAGCAGTCGGGGTGCCACCCCTCAAGTGGGAGCCCCTCCTAGCCAACTTCGCGCATGCCTACTCGAACCAGCGGCGGCATGACTGTGCGTTGGTCCACTCCACCGCCATGGCCTACGGCGAGAACATCTTCATTGGTCAAGGGAGGTGTTGGAGCGCCAAGGATGCGGTGGCCGCATGGGTGGCAGAGAAGCAGTTCTATGACTATTCTAGCAATGCATGCTCGGGCCCCGACTGCACCCACTACACCCAGATTGTGTGGCGCACCACGGAGCAGGTGGGGTGCGCCAAGATCATCTGTGACAATGGGAGCAGCTACATCACTTGTGAGTATTATCCCCCTGGGAACTATGTTGGGGCCAGGCCATACTGATCTTGTCTGGCCATTGGGGTCTGTTTGTTGTATGGTGTGGCGTAGGAACTCAGTTGAACCTCCCCCACACATTCAAGAGTAACTTGTATAATGATCTGCCTGTATGCAGATTACACCAATAGTGCATATGAGATGTTGTACATCTATTATTTAATTGATTGTTCATGTACATGTTATATTATTTCATTCTAATAACAAAGAAATACGACTGATTATATATAACAATCCAACGAATTTCGACCTTCTTCTTTCTTCAATAGGTTTAAGTTTTACTTTGAAACACAACCTCTTTGGAGGTCCGGATCCTCTCCGGGGTTAGAATTTTCTGAGCTCAAGGTTATAAATCCATCAATGGGCCCACCTTCGAAATCCAAGCCACTTGCCTTGTTTCACTGCTGTGACAAGTTTTCCTCAATGGCCACCACACTCATAGTTGAGTGGTGTTGGCATTTTAATTTCACACACATGCTTTAGGATAATTTCCTGGTCCAAGTTAAAGCATCACTCTCCAGCAGCCCAACGATAGAAAAAAAAAAAAAAAAAAGGTCTTCCTTACTGAGTAATGTAATTTGACTCCTTTTACATTTCTTATAAGTTTAATGACATGTCTTAGGCATGATCAAATCAAATAATATAAAAGGCAATCTCTATTAGGTTTTTATAATCTCATTCCATTACAATTTAAAGACTAACGTGGATTAGAAAACCTAATCCTATTGAAAACGTGAACTAAAGATTAGATGTGTAGGGTGGGGTGACACACATGTACTCGTACGCCCACCACAAAGTCCAGCACAAGATTCAGTTTCCCTTTCTTTGATTGCTCTGAATTGTAATTTGGAACACAATCATTTTTCTACCGAATCAATCACATCTGAGTAAAATCTACATAATGTACTGACATCAGAAAAAAACAATGGAATAAGCATACGCGGCCTGTGATTGTACACTGCATACATAATGGGATTATGGCATTTGATGTATAAACATATTCTAGTACCTCTCGGAAGACATGCTATGATACCACTTTGTAGAAACATATTATAGTATCACTTTGAAGAAATACTCTGATACCAATTTGTAGAAAATACGAAGGTGTGCAGTGTGTGTGTACTTGTGTGTGTGTGGTTGTATGGACAAAGGGCCGTACAGAGCCCCTATTCTGAATCAAATAACCAAAACACTTAACAAAAAATATATATTCTCATTCATCTCACAACTCACAATAACAAGAAGACTATATCAAACATTTGAATATCTTCACGACTTCACAAACCTTTTTTTTTTTTTTTATGCTACAAAACAACTACAACACAACACAACCTTATATAGTCTACTTAAAAGGAAATTTCCAAAGACATGACTTTACATGTAACAAAACTCCCATGATGATGTTTAACATTCCTAGATGACCTATAGACTGTTCGAAATGACTTTCGGATTTCCTAGGAGATTTTTTTTTTGTTTTTTTTACTGGAATACTAAAAGTAGTAATTCCAAAATGTTACTTGCCATAAATCCCAAGTTGCTTCAATATATTTTGTAACATTGTCTTCACTAGAGACCAAGAAGAATATAGTAGATTATTGTTACAGGTAGAGCAATGATCAAGCCAAAAATGACCCTGCAAAAAGTACACAAAAATTCAAACATTATGTTATTTTTTTCCATTTTTCATTCTTAGAGAAATTGAGGGGTAGCGTGGGAATTGAACTTACGATGTACTGAGTATGTCTGCATGGCAGTTGTATTCCTTTGCAAATACAAAGGGGACAATCCCTTCAGGAAGAGCTGCCTGCACCCAACAAGTCAAAATCATTAGCTTTATCAAGTCATCCTAATTTCTTCATCTTAACAATCCACGTTTCTAATAGCTAAGATAAAGATACCTCATTTTATATATCAAATGAATTTCAATGTGGGTTGGTGTGTATTTACTTGCTATTGAGTTTATTGACTCATTTTGTCCTTGACATGATTTTTTTTTTTCAGTGTGTAGAATTGACAGCAAGGGGTTGCTTGGTTAGTTAGTTGGCAATCATTATTGTCACCAGGCTAGACAGGGATTAACCCCGAGGTATGCAGATTTTCACTTGTGTGGGCTCTCCTTCCTACGGTGTGGGCCTTCTCTTTTCACTTGTATGGGCTCTCTTCGGCTCGGCCCCTAAGTTGAGGTGAAAGAGAGAGAGAGAGAGAGTTGGAATGCACCTGAACAATAGAGACAGAGAAGAACAGAGAGAGAGAGAGAGAGAGAGAGAGAGAGTTGGAATGCACCTGAACAATAGAGACTTGCAAAAGTACACCACGAATTCCGATTGCAGCCGATGTTGCCGCCATTACTGCTGGACCCACCACAAATCTAATGGCCATAGAGAATGCCGCAACCGATCTTCCACAAGCTATCATCTTCGGTTGCAAAGCCATGAAAAGACCTGATGAACAATTAGAGTTGATAGTAAATCAAACACTTGCTAGATGATTGCGTTTTGGGTTATTGTTTAACTCTGCACCATGATATATATACTTTAACAAGATTTATTGAATTGCTTCTTTCTCGTCTCTTTGCCTATGTCCTTCCTCATGTCGTTGAGATCCGCCGTCGATATTCTTTGATGTCGATTTTGATTAAAACTTTCAATAGACAAACCATCTAACTGGTAAGCTTAATAGCTTCTCTACTTACAATGAATATCAAGGCCTCATTTAGCTAAATATTGGCAAACGAATAGGTCTAACCATAATGAAATAAGCAAGTATATATGGGTAAAAGATTGTATTTCACTAGTTATTGCTTTTCATACAAATCTATTAGATATAAACACACTCATACATGTACATGGTGAATGACTTGAATTTCAAAAGGTTCTGTAGAACTATCCAAGTCTATAGACCTGTTAATATGCCCCTTCAAAACTCTAGAAAATAAATAGGCCCTTAACTTAAGTTCTCCCTACCTCGTACCTACCCACCTAGCTACAATTTGGTAGGACAATGATGGAGTGATTGCATGATATGTTACTAAAAATAGTTTTGTTAAAATAAAGGTTTAATATTGTGAGAGAATTTGTCAAAATAATCTCGAAGTCATCACATCATACACTTAGCCAAACATAATATCTTTTGCTATATAGCATATCATATCTTTAAGATCATGAGATTGATATATTATTATCAGTAGTTCATATTCAAGTGAGAACTGGTTTTCACCTATTATATGAGAACTTTTTTGTGGAGTCCAACTAGCAACCCATCCAAACCTAGCAACCAATAGGGAACCCCCTGATAGTCACTAATTCCAAGGATTAGCACACATACGAATAGACTAAACCGTTGGATTAAGGGTTGAATATTTTTTTAAAATATTAAGCCATTAAATTTGTGGGCTGCGGATGAAGGGGTGAGGGGTATGAGTTTGGGGTCAAACTTGATATTTGGGGTGGTCTCACATAGATCTTTCCATCCCCCCTGGTCCCATCCTCAAATGAGGCCCACAATTGGGCCCCACAAAAAAGTTCTCACATAATATATGGAAACAGTTCCCACCTGAATATTACCCATATATATGTATATATATTCTAGAATGTCTTTAAAGGAAGATGCTTTTATGAGAGATCTCTCTCACTTTATACGCGAGATAGGCCCCCACCCCATCTGATCTCATACTAAAGTGAGAGATATCTCTCATAGGAGTATCTCCCGTCTTTAAAATCATATAAGATCTTTGTGGAACTATATACATATATATATATATATATAATAGGGGAACATTCATATGTATCTTTCCTCACCATAGGGTGAGGGACACTTCCCTTTTTGAAAATTTTCAAGTACAAAATGTACTTTTCAAGTACATAGGGTGAGGTACAAAATGCACTTTTCATATGCAAAAAGGGGAGTGTCCCTCACTCTATGATGATGGACAGATGCATATAAACATTCCCCTACAAAATATCATAAATTCTCCAAGTAAGCCAATCTTTTGCACCTTCTTTGAGTTTTCATACAGGAGGCCCACCTTTTATCAATTAAATCCCTTCACACATACCATACCCCTTTGAATTGGAACTAGTGCTAATTTCATATGGTCTAGAGTCTAGACATTACTCAACGTTGGATTTTATATGATACTAATATATACTACTCAATGCATAGCCATTAAACTCTAAGGATATAGCAACGGCTAGGATCACCATCCCTCCATTGATTGTCCATCCAATTGGGCCCCACTAAGATGAGAACTTTTTAAGTGAGACACATACGCACACAGGTGTAAGTAATTTTTGTTTGAGAGTTACCACTCACAATTTTCATGAGAGGTAAAATTATTAGATCTGTGGGATCCACTTAGATGCATGCTAATCGTGGGAGATAGAGTTATTGAAAGGTCTCACAGTGGATTACATTCCCGATCAAGACTAAAACTTAGCCTCATTTAAATATGAGTTGAGTTCTACTTTGAGAAGTGGGAAAAATAGAAATCTAAAGATGACGAGGATGATTTGTACCTAGACTGAACATAGCCATTCCCAATCCAGTTTTTGATATTATTGATATCGAGCCTTGTATAATAGCAGGCATCTCAATCTTCCACCTGAAAGTTAATTAAAAGGGATTATCACAATAATAACCTTTATCTATTAACACTCCAATCAAATGAGAAAAAGACTAAAAAGAATGACTTGTTAAAGTGTTCAAGAATTTAGTGCTTAATTTGGCTGGTTCCAATAATGTTTTCAGAGATGGACCACTTGTTTTCATCTTTGTTAAATTACAAATAAGAAATAATAATAGTTGTAATAAAACAAATAATCAAGTACAACAAGTTGGACTACATGACCGGTCCAATCAGTTCAATATATATATATATATATGTTAAAAATGGACCTAAGATAATTACATCCACTGGAAGTTGGTGGAGTGGCATAACTGCAAAAGGCATGAATTTGCTCCCCATATTTTGTATTTACTAGGTGTGCGCCTGTGTGGGCTTAGTGTGGGCGCCACCCAGGTGAATAGTCATATTGGGTCAAACAACTTAAAAACCACATGCCATAAAAAAAAAAAAAAAGAGTTCAAAATCCAGGATATGTAATCAAAGTTGGATTTCTTATCCAAAGTTGTTTAAGCGGTTAGGTGTACCTGATCATTTTTGTTACATTAAAATTAAATAACTCTTACTTATGTGAAAACTGATATTTTGTTGATGATTTTATGCCTACTAATGTGATATTGTGGATAATTATCATAATCACAAAGGACCTCTTCGTATCCTCGGAATTGAATTCCTAGGAATTCATAGAAAGCCCATATGTAATGAAAGAACATAAAAAAGGTGAACTTGATGGATATAAGAGGACGATGAGGGTAGTGCTCATGTAGATGGGACTCCTTCTTTTTTTTTTTTTTTTTTCTAGAATTTGATTTAAAAGGGTGATGACTTGGCTATCATTTCCTACCAATGGAGCGGAACATTTGAGTCATTAATTTGTAGATCACCACCTTTAATTTTTCAATTTTAGCCCCTTTTAAGGGATGCAATTGTTTAGAATTACTAGAAACTAAATTGCCAATAAACAGATGGGTCCAAAGTAACCTAACAATAAGGTGGAAGATTCTTACCAGAATGACACAAGGGACCAGACAATACCAATGACACTGGCATAGGTATTGGGATTTCTAATGAGCTTCCTCCATACCATGATCAGTATAAGCCTGGTCATGATACTTGCAGGAGGCATCTGAGGAGGGGCACCATTCATATTCTCTCCTTGTGGTGCATCGATTGTCTTCTGTCCCCAAAAAATTGACTTCATTCTTGAAAGTATCATTGGAATCTGGCGACCATCTTCTATTTCAATCTTTCTATCTGCTCTTGATTTGGTGATAGGGGTAGAATGTCCAACAGACTCATGGAACCTTACATGTCCTTTTGAAAAAGCAAAAGAAAATACTTCTTTACATGAAATTGAACTCACCATATGAATATATATATATATATATAAAATACAAGAAATATTAATATTTTGAGATATATTTGGGATGTGCCCTGTGATGATAGATCGAATAGGTAAAAGTATCCAATAAAACCTTTCATGCTCGATACTTCGATTGTGGGGCTTTCTGTACCCTCATTCCCCATGACTGCAAAGTAAATTCTCTAGGGGTGTGTCTCACAAGAAAGATGAGCCACCATACTCCACAATTACCGTACGTGGCCTTGGGGCTCATCAGACCCTCATATGATCAATCTAAACCTTCACTTCCCCATTACAATACCACCGGCTCAAATTTGATATTCATTAGAATTTTGTTGGCCTCTTAATTCATTAAACAAGAAATTAGTCAAAATTAGACCTTTTCTAATGTTACAACCCAGCCATATATATATATATATATGGGAGATGCTCCTATGAGAGATGCTCTTACCTTACTATGAGAGATAGGGTGAGAGCCCTCACATCCATATTCAATGCCAAAAAGGCCCCCACCCTATCTCTCATAGTAAGGTGAGAGATGCTCTCACATGAGCATCTCCCTATAAATATATATATATATATAAAGACAACATTAAGGTCCCCAAAACATTACTGATCAGATGATTCCCAATTTTTTGCACATCAACAGGTCATAGGATATATACCTTTCCAATACATAACATCCCTCAATGATTGTCATGTTTTTAAGGAAAGCCCCACAGATTATGTATGAATACCCAAATAATTTTCTTTCTCGATGTTTGTGCAATACCAAGGATTCCTCAGTAGCTTGTTAAAAAACTTTCAGTATAAGTGCTTTTACATGCCAAAAGAAGAAAAGCGGAGCTGTTTTTCCTCAAGTTTGTGGCAAACCATTTTCTGTAAAAGTGATTGCATTCTTGTAGGGCCTTGACATGGAATTCACTTTGTTATGAAACTTTAGCTTTGCACAAATACATCCTTAGAGAAATATGATATATATTAAATAAAAGGAGGTACACTCTTGTGAAGCCTAGCTTCATTCCCCATTTCCCCTCCTATATTATGCAAATACCTCTCGTAGTCACTAATGCCCATGATTTGGCACTCACCTAAACTTGTACTCTTCTAGAGGTACTTATCATATTTTCATCATCAGATTGAATATGAAAGAGGATCAGTGTCTCACTCGCACTTCTTGTGAGTGGAAAGTGCATAACTCCATTGTGGTATCCACGTAATGATAATTTAAACCATTCCAAATGAATGCCATCCGCTCCTATATTATACATATCTTCAAATTCTACTTCATTAAGTATTGGCCTCACCATAAGATTGAGCACATTGTTGCTAAAGAGATTTTTTTTTTTTGGTAAAAGAGATAAAGTGATTGCTGCATATAATTAATAATATATAGATTTTGCTAATTATATTCTAAATCTAAGTACTCAATTTTATGGTGGGACCAACTGGACTTAAGAAATATTACACTCTCAGTGTGGCACAAGAGATCATCTGCTAGAGAGGATAATAGGAAAAAGAATGAGATTTTTTTTTTACCTTTGGAAGCACCTATGCCTTGTGGTTGTGGGACAAGAGCCTTACAAGCATTAGAGACTTCAAAATCAATAAAAGAAGCAGCTCTACTAACAGCATGAGACACAGGAGAAGCACTTGTACTCCACACAAACATATGAAACCCCTCATCATCACTTTCCTCCTTCCTCTTCCCACCACTCCCCAAACCATCATACACCACCTCATTCAAACACCCCCACCACCACTGCCACCCACCACCTCACTACTCATGTTCCTCCTCCCTCCCTTCCCAAATCCACTCCCACCCCTCCCCATCTCCTCTTCCAAATTCCAAGTCGAAGACGCCGACGCCGACGCTGATGCCGACCTCATGTAACGCACCTCCCCATTCCAATTCCCCTCGCATCTTGGGCTCACCATCCTACTCGGAAACTTGTCAACATCATCCATCTGATCCAAGCTCGACAGCCTTGACGATTGTACCGAGTAGATCTCCACCCCACTCAGATCAGATGCTCTCCGGGTATCGGTCGGAGAGGAGAACCTCTTCAGCACCACATGGAGACTCCCATCTTCACTGATCTCCGCATCCACCTCCAATGGCTCCCGCCCGCTTAGTGAAGAGACTTCAGGCTCAACATGCAAGGAGGCGATGTAGGCCGCCGTGTTGGGGAATTGCTCGGAGATCAAGGCCCTACCCCCGCGGTATTCGAAGAGTATGATGAGGAGGGTGTACCATACCACACTCTGGAGGACTACTACTTGCACCATGAGGGAGGCTGAGAAGTCTCCATACATGGACTTGAGGAGGGGAATTCCCACAACCAGTGTGTTGGGGAGAGTGGAGAGGGAGAAGAGGGTGATGGCCCAATCTCCACTACCTCCTAAGAAGGCCTGCCAGAGGAAAAGGAGGATGAGGACGACCAACTTCTGGAGGGTGTCAGCCGCGATGAAGCGGAAGTTCATGGTGTATGGATCATTGGAGGAGATGAAATGGAAGGAGAGGAGGGGAACGGCGAATACTGCAACAAAACGGTTGATTCCTGAGCACTGGTCAGGGGTGAAGATCTTCCACCACTTCACCGAGCCGTAGCCCAGGATCATGGCCACATAGAGAGGCACAATTGCCGTGAGGACGTCGTAGATTGCCTTGCCTGTAATCATGGTCTACTTACTTTCTCAATCACCAACAAGTTGTTAGAAATCCTCTCTCTCTCTCTCTCTCTCTCTCTCTCTTGTGTGTGTTTTTAAAGATATTCTTGGACGTGTAGTGTTGGTTTAGAGGATTATGAGGGATGATGAAGATGGGGAATGGAAGAGGAGGTGTGAGATGGAGAAAACCCAGTATAGAGTGAAAATGGAGATTGAAGAAAGGAGACAATTTTTGCATGTGTAGACGTACGTGCTGATGAAATGGGGTTGTATGCATTTAATAGAAGAAAAGAAGGGACAGATGGGTGTAAAGTGTTAAGAAAACCAAGGAAAGAATGGGACAGAAGGGTGTTGAGAAAACCAAGGCAATCTCTTTTTCACTTCAGTTGGTGTCATGGGGTGCAAGAGGTAAGTCCAGACCAGCTGATATTGAAGGGGTATTTCGAAATTATAATGAAAGTATTTTATTTATATTCTCTAAATATATGGGAGTTTGTGACTCTAATGAAGCTGAGGTTTTAGCTATTTTGAAATCTCTTCGATGTTTTTCGAGGTACTATCATGACAATCTTATTGTGGAGAGTGATTCTTCTAATGCAGTGAGTTGGATTTCGAACCGGAAAGCTTATTTATAGAAGTTTCAGTTTATCTTCAATGAAATTCGAGTATTATCCACCATCATTAATGTTAGCTTTCAGCGTAAGAGTCGGTCAACAAAAATGATGGCGGAATGCTTTAGCCAAGCAACATGTTGAGAGTGTTTTCCCTTAATTGGGAGGGTTTTATTATGTAGTTGTGGTGCGAGGAGGTACATTTCTCTTATACTTTTGTGTTTCTTTCTTCATTTACCGATAAAAAAAAAAAAACTTTAGTTGGTGTCCATTTGTCTACGCATGTCAGCGTTGTCCATTCAGTTCAGTTGGTGTATCCGCATGAAGCTCCAAGATTATTATTCTGGATTTTGGTATTTGCATGAAGCTCTAGTACTGCTGCTTGTTTTTCCATTGTTTATTTAAAAGAGACTTAAGGCCAAAGTTGTGGGGGTGGGGCTTACAGGCTTAACAGGTAT
The DNA here is from genome assembly GCA_012931725.1 of Litsea cubeba. Taxonomy (NCBI): domain Eukaryota; kingdom Viridiplantae; phylum Streptophyta; class Magnoliopsida; order Laurales; family Lauraceae; genus Litsea; species Litsea cubeba. Next base: position 89,791,567 of record CM022948.1, on the reverse strand, counting down.
AAGAGGGACATAAGATCAAGCAGATTATATCAACTTCATTTGACCCTCTCTAATGTTAGACCATGATATGGGCTGTTAGGGAAGTTTAGCCTTGCATGATGTCAGATTAACTTAATTCGACCTCTTTTATAAATAAATAGATTTTGAAGCCTTTTTAACGGAAATATTTGAGGGCCCCATTTGAGATAGCAACATAAATGATACTCGTGTGGCACAGTTGTGGGGCTCACTGACCTACCAGATGTACAAAATGTTTTTGTTTCTTCCAGAAAACTCAAAGATCCATCCCTGAGCATGCATTAATGTGATATTGAGGTGCCAACACTCAACCATGAGTGATGGACAGTAAAAAAAAAAAAATTACCTTTTACGTGCGCACCCATTTCAGAAGCTTATATCACAAAGACACAAATTATTTTTTTAGTTTGTTAGATGCTAAAACCATGCATTGATTTGGTGTAGCTGAATTGTCCATCTGACAACCGATGCCAAATCTTGTATAGCCTATATAAAGTTTGGACATGATGACTCTAAGCATTAAAATTGATAGTTGTCAATTTCTTGTTTCGGTCGTTGGCTCTATAGTGAAATATTCCGGTGTTTTGATAAATTCGGAATTTTCATTTTAGAAAAGATGTGATTCAAAAATATAAAATATAAAATATACTTAACCTTAAAGAGAAAAATAGACTTTAATAAATAAATGAGATAAAAAATATAGGAATTTGATCCAGTGAGAACTGTTATCACGGAGTCACCGTGAGAACTTTTTTGTAGGGCCCATTGGGTGTCTCATTTTGGGATGGGACTGGTGGGGATTGAAATATCTATATGGGACCACCATGAATATCAAGTTTGGCACCAATTAATCTCATGCTTCTAATCCCTTCATCCATGACCGACAAGCCCAGTTCATTTATATGAGTATATAGTCGATCAAACGGTCTAATTCATTCATATTAGTGCCAAATCTTGGAGCGTGTGACTATCAAGGGGGTCCTGTTTATTGCAAGATTTGGATTGGATGATAGGTGGACTTCACCTATAATTCTGATGATTTGAATCGTGAGAAAAGTTCTCGGCTGATCATTTTCCAAAAATATATATATATATATATATATATATGAACAGAGACAGAGAGAGAAGCATGATGGAAACAAGAAATAGATCCTAAGCCATTGACGAGAGTGAGTGACAGAGAGTACGTGCAGCATTGGCCTAGCTGCAACATAGAAAAACAGGTAAAAAGGGTCCTGATTCAGAGAGAAAACAATAAAAAAGACAAAAGAAAGATCCTTTTCAAAAGTTGTTGAAAATCAGTCAGAGAGAGAGCAATAAAAAAAAGATCCTTCTAAAAGTTGTTGCCAGTCAATCAGAGAGAAAGCAATAAAAAAAATCAAAAGAAAGACCTTTCCAAAAGTTGATTGCAGCGAGTCAGAGATAAAATAATAAAAAATAAATAAAAGAAGTGAGACAAGGATTAAAAGATGAAAAAAAAAAAAAAAAAAAAAACAGGTTTTAAAATTTTTCTCTCTGCTCACATGTTACTCGCCTGCTATATGTTGCCTGTTACTCTTATTTTTCATCTTCCCCCAACTGATCAAACAGAACGGAATTGACAATTATGTAATTGCCTCATAATCCTCATCTTTGCCAACTAAGCTCTTGCAGGGTCCCAATTCTGAGTAAGTAGTCCACCATGTGAAAGCATTCTCCTCAGTGCTCCTTCCATTTCAAATGATTTATTAAATGCTTTCAAAGCCATAAGAGGTTGATATATTTGAGTGGATTGTGCAGTGTAGGGCTTCAATCCATTTTTTGCTATACTAATAATATGCCAACCTATTTATAATTACCATTTCAAATTTCACTTCAATATGAGTTTACCACTTCATATTTTACTATGCTCCAGTATGAGCTAATCACTGATATCATGTGCCGTGTGGTGGGCCTATCTATTTATAGAAAAAGCTTCTTCTTATCCCAGTCAAAGCAAATCATATATTTGATTCCCACAAAAAAATAAATCATATATTTGACACTAATTTGAACCCCAATGACCCATAATTATATATATAATTGCCAAACCTCAATGCTACAACAAGCTACAAATGTTTTCTAGCCTTTGTGTTTTTTTATTATAATCAAATTCACTCATTGAAAATATATTTATATAAATATATTATTTTTATACGTGTTACTGGAAATATAGATCTTCATGTATGACCTAATTTGGACCAAATTGTGTGAATTGTATCCAAAAAGAGGGTCCATAAGTCCTTTCGGTAACCAAATAATCAAAGGTCCATTGACATACTCTTTTATTCCGGGGCTGGGTCCTTAGAAGGCTTGCACATATAAAGTAATAAGAACTCACACATACAAGGGGTGTACAACTTGTACATGCATGTGAGTAAGAGAAGAATTCAAGTTTAACTTTAATAAAAAGAACCAACAGATGGGGGTGGGGGGCAAAGTAAATACCTACAATATCAATAAAGTGTTGCGCAATTATTGAGTACCACTTCAATTAAAAATGCATTTTACAAAACAGAGAATAGGCTTGCATTGTCATGCATGGAAATGAATGTAAAACGTCAGAGAAACATTACAAAGTTGAAGTACATATGGGTGAGATGGATATGCTATGCTAAGTGTAGCTAGTTACAAGGATATAAATTACTAAATATACATGATAAGAAATTTATAATATAAGAGGAAACACAATGCCATTTGAGAATATTTAAAAAGACACAAAATCTCCCTGAAACATATGTTATTACTTCTTCTTTCCTTTATCTTTTTCTTTTTGTTTAAATTTAAATGAGACGAATAGCATGCATTGAACATTAGAGTATCATGATATCTTAAATACCATAACAAATAACTCTGTCTAATGGATATGATAATTCAGTTGTCAATTTTCTCATTTTCAATCAAGTAGTTCATTACTTAATTTTCTTGTTCTAGGATACAGACTTACTGGCACCTCTTTTGGGAAACCCATGGATCACATTTAGTAACAAGCGAGGAATCTACACATTTGAGGATCCTCACTCTGCCCCTGGAGTGAGGATTTCTCGCCAATGATTTGTGTAGCTAAGTATTTCATACTATGTTAGGTTTTTTTTTCCTGAGGTCTCTCTCATTTTTAGAGAAATTGAGGGGTTGAGCCTTTCATTTGTGACATACTTCGTCTATTTCTGAATGCAGTTGCATTCCTTTGCAAAGACAACGGAGACAATCTCTTTAGGAAGAGCTGCTTGCACCCAACAACTTAAAACGATTGAAGAACGGCCTCTTACCCTAATGGTAAGAGGCGCCGGTACTTACCTGCTTGTCTTGGGTTTGAACACGGGCATGCACCTTTCCTCATCTGATGCTGTGATACCTCATCAGAGGTCTGCTTCCCTCACTAGAGGACCCCCCACCTCACCCTAGGTTTTCTCCCGGCCCTCACCTGAGCTTTCCCTCTCCAGAGTGATAGATACAACAAAAAAATAAAATAAAATGATTTGAGTATCGGGATTGAAATGGGACTTGGACCTTAGCCTGGACATGTGTCTGATGTAGGCAATAGGCCCAAAACCAAATCAACAGCCACAACCTGCATCCAATTTGACGCATGAAGGTAAAAAACACACACAAAACACACTATGATTGTAGGTATTCGGGAGTAGGGATGCAAGCTGGGCTGGGCTGCATAGGCCTTAGACGGCCTGACACGTTGATCGGCTGGGCACGGGCACGGACCATTCCAGCACGAGAAGTGCTGGGCAGGGTGCCTAAGTCCTTAGCATGGCATATCACTGGTTGTGGCCCCGGAAGGCACGAGCCAGATCCATCCGCAACTTTGCTTGGGAATAGGGGTGATAACATGCAACTAGGTATTAAACGCAAGAGGATATGGTGTTGATTAGGCACTTTTTCAAAATGTTATTATGACTATACAGGCTTGATAGTTTTCCCTCAGCAATTGAACTAGGGTAACCAATTGCGGACATAGGATTTTCATTTGGGGTTTTCAGACAATGTTATGATTAAAGAGTTAAATAATAAAAATAGAATTGTTGGGAAAATGGCTAGAGAACCCACTATTTTGGCCATCTTTGGGCCAAACTAAAAGTGGGACCCACTTATTCTTTTAGGTGGGAATACATGAGAATGTAATCTACTCCATGAGTAGAATAAGGATATGTATTGGGTAGCTCTAATCCATTAAGGAGTGAATGAGAAATTGCATCCTAAACACTACTACTTGAACATGTTAAACATGGAAAGAAAAAGAAGTGCTTCCCACAGCTTGAGAGCAAAATATTTCTTTGGTATAAATATGTTTTACTTAGTGGTATAAGATGAGCCCCAAGGGACATCCCACTTTTGTGGAGGAGGGAGGACGTATATCTATGTTGGGTCACCACCGCGCGCCCCGCCCCGGGCCGGGCTTGGGCTTCACGCGTGATAGTATAATGAATATATTGCAGCAAAATTATTTATGGCTACCAGCCAGAATTCGAAGCGGACACCTCTAGGTTGCAACGAGGAGCCTCTACCATCCAAACATATAAGTGGATTGGTAGTTCAAAGGAATGGAAACCTAGAAAAACCCTACCATCCAAACATATAAGTGGATTGGTAGTTCAAAGGAATGGAAACCTAGAAAAACCCGTACGGGGATGAGGCTAATAACAAATTTTCACGAGCTTTGTTGGTTTACCTCGCTTGCTTGCTGCAACCAGGGGTGATAATGGGTAACAAATAACCACCTTAACAAGCCTGAAATATGTCAATCAGCAATCTTATTTGGTAGTCAAAGGCTGATTTTTGACGGTTGGATATATCGAACATGTTTTGCTGCCAAGTTGAGAAATCTTGGATCTAAACCTGGCTGGATCAAACCGAGGTCATGAAGACAGAAAATGTGCAAAGCAGGAGCTTGGATTTGTGCAAAGCACGAACATCTAATCCCCTTTGGATTTGTGGCCTTTCGAAAAGTCTGGCCCTTTGTTGGACTTGGTTTTGGGCCTCGATCATATTACTCGATTATTTATTAAGCTAATCTTTGGACCATCTCTTATTCTTATGTAAACCCTCCAATCCTTAATCTTACCCTGATTTTCCAGGTGGTCCCACAGAGGCCATGCTCACTGTTTCCCAGTATAACTGTTACTCGAGAGATTGGACCCCACAAAACAATAGGATTTGATGTTAGTTTTTCGTTGCATCTAGCCTCCTGAGAAGGGCCAATTAGGCCACCGTTCACTTTAACTTGATTTTTTTTTTGCTTAAGGTAATTTTGTATTAAAGAGAGAGAGGGAAGTGGGCATAAACCCCCAAAAGTACAAAGAGAAAACCAGCAAGGGAAGGCTTACAAAAAATCGCCAACCCAAACTGTTAAACCTCTCGAAGAGAGGACGCTATAGGAGGAAGGCAGAAAACAAAAGAAAGAATACTGACTTTGCGACCAACAGAAAGCTTCTCAACAGACTCAGAGAAGATTCTAAAAATCTTTGAGGGCATGAATCTGCATTAACAAGCACTGAGGGGACTGCACAGCTGATGATCAAAACAAGGAAAGCAGGGCAAGATCAAAACAGCTCAACGCATCACAGCATTGCAACTCAGAGCTTCTTAGCATCCCAAGCCGGTAAGCCTAACAACACTGCACAGCCAGCAAAATGGGAAGAAAGCAGCTGAATAACAAACAAACTGCCATAAGAGAGAAGGCGACAGAACTCCACACTCTCCGCAAAGCCGAACTCTACTCTGCACTGCAGCTGGGCTCACATTGCACAGCAGCAGAGCGCAAACAAAGCAGCACTACAACCAACTAAGGGAGGAGCTGGCAACATAAAACCACACAACCTTAGCAGAAATAGCGGAAGGAAGATCAACAACTACTGCTACATTATGCTACTCAAACCGAAAGCAACAAAAATGGGGTGAGGATGCGGCTCTGCTCTTTGACAGAGATAGTCATTCCTTTCAAACTGTCCAGGAAGATCACCTTGGCTCTCTCAAGGGATGGGATCTTGGAGTTATGCTTTGAGTCGTTATGGAGAAACCATAAGATGGAGATGGCGTGGAAGAAGATAGCAGCTGCACATTTTCTTCCTTGAATATCTCCAACATAACTCATGGTCAACCAAATGGAAGAAATAGAGAGAAGAAGAAGAGGAGGCGCCACAATGAGAGAGCAGCCAATGCCAAAAATTGGAAGCTAGGTTGCAGGTGAAGAATAAGTGTAAATCCATTTCCTCATCATTGAAACAATTATAGCATCTGGATGCTAGAGAGCAACCTTTGGATTTAACCCAGCTGTCCGTCGGAGTTCTTCTACTAATCAAGTGCCAACCCAAGCAGGCTATTCGAGGATTAATGTAATTAGTCTAAACCAGATTGGACCAAGGAACTGCTGGAGCAGCAGTCCTCAGAGAATTCCAGGCAGCCTTAATCGAGTAGTTCACTTAACTTGATAAGACATTAGACTTTGGCCAGTCAAAAGGACGAAAGGGCAACCTCTCCGCCACCTTTTTTACAACCTACATAACTTGTCATTCACCTCATCAAAAGAAGCCAAGTCCCATTTCCTTCCATTCTTCATATTACATACAACGCTCTACATAACCCCTAGCTTAGAATCTTCTTAACTACAACGCAACAGCAACAATTAATAAGAAATTCTAAAGAACTTCCAAGTCAGACTCGCTCTCGATCTATTTAAACAACAGAACCACCCACCAACAAGGCACAAACTGTCACGACCCGGTCCCGAGATTTGATTAGCTCGGACGAACCCCAGGTCGCGAACTCATACTTACTCCCGTAAATTTCGAATTAACAAAAGCTAAAACGAAATTCACAAGGGATATCAATACAATACCTGTCAACTGTATACAACTGCGGAAATTATACATTGACAAAATATAATACACAAATTTAATCTACGTTCAAGAAAGTCAATCACCGTATATTTAATACAATACAGGGACTTCTAATTACATTCAAAATTTGTTCTTTCGCTCTCAGCGATCAAATCCACTCGATTAAACCTCCTGGAGGTATCGGGCGGGCATCCTCCACTGGCGGTGCGGCCTCAGCAGGACCGGCACGGGCATCTGGGCCTGTGACATTCATCCATAGTACCATGAACACGACGGTTCAACAAATACATACATGTTATGATAGTTCTAAAGAAGCAATGCAATACTTATAACATGCAAATCAATTCTTTATCAAAAATAACGGATCCAGTAATATCAGTAAGTTGATATCTACTAGGACACTCTTTATTCAAGTATGGAATACGTCAGTGTCTTGATCAGAGATCACTAACTTCCACGAGGTTCCGGAACACCTCTACATCTGCTGCAGCAGAAATGGTTCATTATGCAATTCATATTCAATGTAATGCGTTCATAAATTCATGTGGTAACTAAACAATGTTTATCAAACTTCTAAGCCAAGCAATTGAGTGAAACATTCATTTTCCAATACACGTACTATTTGGGATGAATATCATTTGTTAATTATGTATTCGAAAAACTAAGTTTACACTTATGAAGGCTTAGACATTAACAAATTTCAGCCTTTATACATTAGGCTTCAATTAAATGCATTTCTGTACCTCGTCGGTCAGGTCGTCGGTCACCTGTCGGTTGACCGAGAGCTTCGGGTCGGTTGACCGATGATGCATCGGTTCAAATTCCAGAGAGCTGGAATTTACTGAACTATGGCTTCATATTGTCGGTCAACTTGTCGGTTGACCGACCTCATTATACCGGCTGACCGACGATGCGTCGGTCCAAAATCCAGAGAGTTGGATTTCACTGAAAAACAACAGATTTTAACCTGTCGGTTCACTCGTCGGTTCATCGGTCGACCTGTCGGTCAACCGATGGCCACCCAAAAGCTCAGTTTGAGCTTCAGGTTTCTGAAGCCAAATCTCTGGCTTTTTGGTCCTATTGAGTTCTAATCATCCATAAACATCACAAAGCATAAAACAAGTAAGTACTTGCCTTTCACTTGATTTACCCTTCTTGTGACTTGAGGTTTGAGATCAAAATTCCCAATATCTTATAGTTTGTCAAAGAGAAGATCTTAAATCTTTCTCCTAACCTCAATCTCCAAGTTTCTTTAAACTCACTTGCACAGTCCTTTCTCTAATCTCATATGAATTCCAGAAGAAAAAGAAACAAAGAAAACAAAATGAAGAAAAGTTGAAACTTCAACTTAATCTCTGCTGGGACGTTGAGAGGAAGGACATCTGGTCTCTCCTCTGGCATGCTTCAATAGCTACAGCTCCTGGTGCTTTTGAATGTGCTGGAACATTCAATAAATGACACATGGGTTCATATTCTACAACTTAAACCCCATTCTTCATCTTATTTACACTTTGAGCCTAATCTTAACTTAATGAACTTAATGCCTTACAAATCACTTCATTAACTTTTAATCATTCATTAAGTTGACTAATCACACTTAAACCACATTAAGCTCGATTAACTAGAGTTAATCAAGATTAACTCGGGAATGGGGTGTAACATTTCCCCTAAACTTTTAGAATCATTCGGTCCTCCGAATGCTAAATCATTTCAAATCACATACGAAATCAAAGCGAAAACTAATAACCAATTCTTATGTGACTTCATTGGTTTATGACAAATCTATAGAATCTCAATTCAGCTTAAGATTCTCGTACTTAACAATTAGCCTTAACTCTTCGCGAGTCATTTATACCAACTATCACATCAAAATTATTTATAGTAGGTCTATTATCTACAAGAACAGTACCTTCAACTTCATTGTTTGCAACGTCAGCTTGTTCTCTATTAACCGCACAAGCTAATCCAGCTGCCTGTGGTCTATTAGGCTGCTGTTGTCTCTGATATGGACGTTGCTGACCGTGTTGCTGTTGTTGCTGCTGTGGTTGTCCTGGAGGAGCAGGCAAAGCCAATCTCTGAGGAGGTGCAGGAAGTGCTGCTTGTCCTTGATTAGGCTGTTGATAAAGGGTTCTATCATCTCTCCTCCTCTTTGGACACTGAGCCATCTTGTGTTCTAGAGAACCACAAACCAAGCAGGCCCCGGTAGTCCTCCAACACAACTCAGTTCTGTGAGTCTTGCCACAAGTCTCACAAACTGGCTTGTTCTCTTGATTATCAGTACTATCATTCCTATTATCCTTTTGTTTTTGCTTTTTATTCTTGGACTGTTCTCCCTTTTGGTACCATGAATCACTACTTTTCTGAGTAGTGTTTGCAACATCCTTTTCTCGTTGTATCTCCTCAGCGGTATAGGCTCTATCCAAAACAGCATCAAACGTAGTAGGTATCTGACCAGCTACTACTACTGTCTTGTATTCTGGGTTCAAACCTATAATAAACCGTTTGATCTTCTTCTCCTCGGTATTCACCAAATCAGGAGCATACTTGGATAACTTGAGGAAGGTATCCACATATGTAAATACAGTCATCTGACCTTGTTTCAGATTAAGGAATTCTGCTTCCTTTTGCTGCTGTATATGTTCTGGTACAAACTTTCGTTGAAAATAATTCCTGAAAGTTTCCCAGATTCCGTCTTCAGGCAGTGTCCTAAACGTATCCTTGACACTTCTCCACCATGTGTTAGCTGATCCTCTGAGCATAGAGGAGGTCAGCGAGACCTTCTGCCTGGGAGTACAGACAACCGTATCAAGCACATCTTCGATGTGTTCCAGCCATTCGTCGGCTTGTATCACATCTTCAGTGCCTTGGAACTCAGTAGCTCCTCTCTTACGGAATTGTTCATAAAGGACATTAGGATCATTTTCTTTGTTCTGATTCACCACCTGATGTTCAATATGCTGTTGAACTGGTGATGACATCTGCATCTGAGCCTGCATCTGGCTCTGAGTTTCCAATATTCTGAGCATCTGAGCATGCATACTAGCTTGAGCCTCTTGACTCTTGACTAGCTGTTCATTACTCAACATCAACTGGGTTTGCATGCCCATCTGCGCTTCATGGCTCTTTGCCATCTGCTCTAAAATAGCAGCAAACTTAGCATCGGTCTCTGATATAGGAGGGGGTGTGACTGCTGTAAAGTCATCATGCCCAGATCCTGATCCAGAAGCCATGCTGGAAAACAACACATACGGAAGGTAAGAGTGATATCTCCACACTTCCCTCAAAATCAATCACATAAGTGAAAGCAGTAAACACAAATCTATTCAAGATTTGTTACGGACTTAACGTTCCTCACATCGTTTATAAAGTTCTTAAGTCTTTTAACCTAATGCTCTGATACCATACGATAAGTATGTCACGACCCGGTCCCGAGATTTGATTAGCTCGGACGAACCCCAGGTCGCGAACTCATACTTACTCCCGTAAATTCCGAATTAACAAAAGCTAAAACGAAATTCACAAGGGATATCAATACAATACCTGTCAACTGTATACAACTGCGGAAATTATACATTGACAAAATATAATACACAAATTTAATCTACGTTCAAGAAAGTCAATCACCGTATATTTAATACAATACAGGGACTTCTAATTACATTCAAAATTTGTTCTTTCGCTCTCAGCGATCAAATCCACTCGATTAAACCTCCTGGAGGTATCGGGCAGGCATCCTCCACTGGCGGTGCGGCCTCAGCAGGACCGGCACGGGCATCTGGGCCTGTGACATTCATCCATAGTACCATGAACACGACGGTTCAACAAATGCATACATGTTATGATAGTTCTAAAGAAGCAATGCAATACTTATAACATGCAAATCAATTCTTTACCAAAAATAACGGATCCAGTAATATCATTAAGTTGATATCTACTAGGACACTCTTTATTCAAGTATGGAATACGTCAGTGTCTTGATCAGAGATCACTAACTTCCACGAGGTTCCGGAACACCTCTACATCTGCTGCAGCAGAAATGGTTCATTATGCAATTCATATTCAATGTAATGCGTTCATAAATTCATGTGGTAACTAAACAATGTTTATCAGACTTCTAAGCCAAGCAATTGAGTGTAACATTCATTTTCCAATACACGTACTATTTGGGATGAATATCATTTGTTAATTATGTATTCAAAAAACTAAGTTTACACTTATGAAGGCTTAGACATTAACAAATTTCAGCCTTTATACATTAGGCTTCAATTAAATGCATTTCTGTACCTCGTCGGTCAGGTCGTCGGTCACCTGTCGGTTGACCGAGAGCTTCGGGTCGGTTGACCGATGATGCATCGGTTCAAATTCCAGAGAGCTGGAATTTACTGAACTATGGCTTCATATTGTCGGTCAACTTGTCGGTTGACCGACCTCATTATACCGGCTGACCGACGATGCGTCGGTCCAAAATCCAGAGAGTTGGATTTCACTGAAAAACAACAGATTTTAACCTGTCGGTTCACTCGTCGGTTCATCGGTCGACCTGTCGGTCAACCGATGGCCACCCAAAAGCTCAGTTTGAGCTTCAGGTTTCTGAAGCCAAATCTCTGGCTTTTTGGTCCTATTGAGTTCTAATCATCCATAAACATCACAAAGCATAAAACAAGTAAGTACTTGCCTTTCACTTGATTTACCCTTCTTGTGACTTGAGGTTTGAGATGCAAAATTCCCAATATCTTATAGTTTGTCAAAGAGAAGATCTTAAATCTTTCTCCTAACCTCAATCTCCAAGTTTCTTTAAACTCACTTGCACAGTCCTTTCTCTAATCTCATATGAATTCCAGAAGAAAAAGAAACAAAGAAAACAAAATGAAGAAAAGTTGAAACTTCAACTTAATCTCTACTGGGACGTTGAGAGAAAAGACATCTGGTCTCTCCTTTGGCATGTTTCAACAGTTACAGCTCCTGGTTCTTTTGAATGTGCTGTAACATTCAAATAAATGACACATGGGTTCATATTCTACAACTTAAACCCCATTCTTCATCTTATTTACACTTTGAGCCTAATCTTAACTTAATGAACTTAATGCCTTGCAAATCACTTCATTAACTTTTAATCATTAATTAAGTTGACTAATCACACTTAAACCACATTAAGCTCGATTAACTAGAGTTAATCAAGATTAACTCGGAAATGGGGTGTAACACAAACACAAGAACAAGACATAAGTTTGTTTGATTCCTTTCCTTATCCTACTATCCAGCAGAAATATATCTTCTAAAACCAATTGCAACGGCTTCATCCTATTTAATCTTCTTGAGCATGTTCTCCTTCTTGATCTTGTTGTTTAGCTCGAAAATCATTGTCGATGCGAGAGCCAACAAGACAGAGATGATCAATCAGTTCTTGGACGCCCACAACAGTGCTAGAAAAGTGGTCGGGAGCCCCTCCTAGCCAACTTCGCGCATGCCTACTCGAACCAGCGGCGGCATGACTGTGCGTTGGACCACTCCACTGCCATGGCCTACGGCGAGAACATCTTCATTGGTCAAGGGCGGCGTTGGAGCGCCAAGGATGCGGTGGCCGCGTGGGTGGCAGAGAAGCAATTCTATGGCTATTCTAACAATGCGTGCTCCGGGCCTGACTGCACCCACTACACCCAGATTGTGTGGTGCACCACGGAGCAGGTGGGGTGTGCGAAGATCATCTGTGACAATGGAAGCAGTTACATCACTTGCGAGTATTATCCCCCAGGGAACTATGTTGGGGGCCAGGCCTTACTGATCTTGTCTGGCCATTGGGATCTGTTTATTGTATGGTGTGGTGTAGGAACTCAGTTGGGAACTTCCCCACACATTCAAGAGTAACTTGTATAATGATCTCCCTGTATGCAGATTAGACCAATAGTGCAGATGAGTTGTTGTACATCTATTATTTAATTGATTGTTCATGTACATGATATATTATTTCATTCTAATAACAAAGAAATACGACTGATTATAAAAATCCAAAAGAATTTCGACTTTTTCTTTCTTCAATAGGTTTAAGTTTTACTTTGAAACACAACCTCTTTGGAGGTCCGGATCCTCTCCGGGGTTAGAATTTTTATCTGAGCTCAAGGCTATCAATCCATCAATGGGCCCACCTTCGAAATCTAAGCCATTTGCCGCTGTGACAAGTTGTCCTCAATGGCCACCAGACTCATGGCTGAGTGGTATTGACACCTTAATTTCACAAAGATACTTTGTGATCATTTCTTAGTCCAAAATAAAGCATACTCTCCAGCAGCCCAACAATAACAAAAAAAAAAAAAAAACGAAAAAATGGTTTTCCTTACTAAGTAATGCAATTTGACTCCTTTTACATTTCTTATAATTCACACATCTTAGACATGATCAAATCAAATGATATAAAAGGCAATCTCTATTAGGCTTCTTATAATATTCTCATTCCATTACGGTTTAAAGACTGACGTGTGGAATGGAAAACCTAATCCTATTGAAAACGTGAACTAAGATTAGATGTGTAGGGTGGGGTGACACACATATAATTGTACGCCCACCACAAAGTCCAACACAAGATTCAGTTTTCCCTTTCTTTGATTGGTCTGAATTGTAAGTTCGAACACAATCATTTTTATACAGAATCAATCGCGTCTGAGTATATGCCAAAAAAAAAAAAAGAAGAAGAAGAAGAAGAAGAAGGAATAAGCATATGCAGCATGTGACTATACATTGCATATATAATGGGGTTATAGTATTTGATAGGCCTGTCAAAATGCCACACGATCCATTAACACGACACGAACCCACGTGATATTACCACGTTTGGGTGGACTCCTAACGGGTTCATATCATTAATGGGTCGGACCAGTTTACCCGTTAAATTGGCGGATCGTTAACAATAAAACTGGTAACCCATTAACAATTCGGTACAATCCGCCAAATTATAAATGACATAAATTATAAAATACATGAGGGGTATTTTGGTAAGTTTGAAAAGGTTGAAGTCATGAAACCCTAAAACCCACATATAAAAGATCATTTTCTAACTTCTTTACTCTCCTTTATTAGCAAAAGAGTGTATGTTAATTGACATGGTCCAAAAGGGACAAAATTATTTAACGGGTTAACGAGTAGTGTCGTGTAATCCGTTAAATAAATGGGTCGTGTTCATGTTTGATTTTTGGACCCGTTTATTTAATGGGTCATGTACAGGCTGGGTGATTCTAACACGAATTCATTAACCCGTAACCCAAATTCGTTAACATGACACAATTGACAGCCCTAGTATTTGATGTATAAACATATATATTCTAGTACCTCTTAGAAGAAATGCTATGATACCACTTTGTACAAACATATTATAGTACCACTTTGAAGAAATACTCTGAAACCAATTTGTAGAAAATATGAGGGTGTGCAATGTGTGTGGTTGTACGGACAAAGGGCCATACAAAGCTCCTACTCTGAATCAAATAACCAACACACTAAACAAAAAATACATATTCTCATTCATCTCACAATAACAAGAAGACTATACCAAATATTTGAATATCTTCCAGACTTCACTCACCTTTTTTTTTATGCTACAAAACAACTACAACACAATCTTAAATAGTATACTAAAGGACACTTCCAAAAGACATGACTTTATATGTAACAAAACTCCCATGATGATGTTTAACATTCCTAGATGACCTTTAGACTCTTCAAAATTACTTTTATATTTCCTAGGAGATTTTTTTTATTTTCTTACAGGAAAATTAAAAGTAATAATTCCACAATGTTAATTACTTGCCATAAATCCCAAGTTGCTTCAATATATTTTGTAACATTGTCTTCACTAGAGACCAAGAAGAATATAGTAGATTATTGTTACAGGTAGAGCAATGATCATGCCAAAAATGACCCTGCAAAAAGTTTACAAAAATTCAAACATTATGTTCTTTTTTTCCATTTTTCATTCTTAGAGAAACTGAGGGGTAGCGTGGGAATTGAACTTACGATGTACTGAGTATGTCTGCATGGCAGTTGTATTCCTTTGCAAATACAAAGGGGACAATCCCTTCAGGAAGAGCTGCCTGCACCCAACAAGTCAAAATCATTAGCTTTATCAAATTTCTTCATCTTAACAATCCACGTTTCTAATGGCTGAGATAGAGAAATGCCTCATTTCATATATCAAATTAATTTCAATGTGGGTTGGTGTGTATTTACTTGCTAGTGAGTTTAGAGACTCAATTTGTCCTTTACATGATTTTTTTTTGAAGTGTGTAGAATTGACAGCAAGGGCTTGTCTAGTTAGTTGGCAACCCATATTATCGCAGACATGGATTGATCCTTAGGTAAGTTGATTTCCACTTGTGTGGATTCTCCTTCCCCATAGTGTGTGCCTCTTTTTTCCACTTGTATTGGCTCTCTTGGGCCCTAGCCCCTAAGTTGGGGTAAAAGAAAAAAGAAAGAAAGAAGAGAGAGTGACTTGTAATGCCACCTGAACAACAGAGACTTGCAAAAGTACACCACTAATTCCGATGGCAGCCGATGTTGCCGCCATTACTGCTGGACCCACCACAAATCTAACGGCCATGGAGAACACCGCAACGGATCTTCCACAAGCTATCATCTTCGGTTGCAAAGCCATGAAAAGACCTGTCGATGAACAATTAGAGTTGAGTCAATCAAACATTTGCTATTACCATGCAAAATTTGTTGAATTGCTTCTTCCTTGTCTCTTTGCCTCTGTCCTTCCTCATGTAGTTGGGATCGGCTGTCCATATATATTCCTTGATGTCGATTTGGTTAAAACTTTCAATTAACCAACCATCTAACTGGTAAGCTTAATAGCTTCTCTACTTACAATGAATATCAAGGTCCCATTTAGCTAAATATTGGCAAACGATTAGGTCTAACCATAATGAAATAAGCAAGTATATATGGGTAAAAAAGATTGTATTTCACTAGTTATTGCTTTTCATACAAATCTATTAGATATAAACACACTCATACATGTACATGGTGAATGACTTGAATTTCAAAAGGTTCTGTAGAACTATCCAAGTCTATAGACCTGTTAATTAATATTATGCCCCTTCAAGGAGAGCGACACTACTTTGACGTGAAGCTTGGATTGTAGACAAGGAAAGTACGCTGAGGGGAGTTTTGATCTAAAGTAGAACAAATGAATCTTGTTCCATCAAAACTTCGTATTGTGGATGAACAGCTAATGTAATGTTGTTCTCTTTGTCACAAATGTGTTTTGGGGACATGAAGAAACCACAACATATTTAAGGAGTTTATTTGTCCCTAGTATAGAGACAAATTGACTTCTCCACAGCAGATATTTTCACGGTCTAACTTGATCAGGCCCAAATGGCAATGGAGGCCGATTGAGAGGTGGAGTTCAGAGGGGCAGGAGATGCCATGACTTGGAATTAATGGATGTAAGGCCTTATTTGTCAAATGGAGAAAGAATCACACCTTGGGCCTGTTACGGTCTTAAATAGTTATAGTAAGATTTAATTTGACGCCTTCCATTAGTATTATGACTTTTGGCATATTGGTTAGGTCCATAACATTTGTTATTGGAGACAACCTCTACGTCTCGGGTCCAAGTCATGGAAATGACTATTTAGAGCAGAGTGAGAGTCGTCAAAAAAATGTTGAGAAAAATATTACCTACCGCTAGAGTGAAAGCCATGGCGGAGAGCTGCAAGCGTAGTGGTCTGTTACGGTTCTAAATATATAGTTATAAGACTTAATTTGATGCGTTCCATTAGTCCTAGGGCTTTTGGTGTATTAGTGAGTTCCATAACAAGGCCCTTTTAAAGTGGTGAAAAAGCATATCATATTACGTACCATAAGAGTTGATTAGAAAGTGGGCTTGAATCAAATCTCAGATGCAGAACTGCAACTTTCCTCTCCACCCTTTTCTCTTGTAAAAGTACCTAATTCCCTCTTCTTCTCTTGAAGTTGTGGTGCTGCTAACCGGGTTGAGCAATGGAAGTGGATTCAGCAACGACTGCTCCGATCCTAGCTAGTTCGGAACAAGATCTGCAGTTGAGATGAAGTGAACACGGGTGGTAGGGATCAAGACCGATGGGTTTCATTGAGTGATATGGGTCCATTTGGTTGCTGGTTTAATCAGCATGAGGGTCTAGATTAAGATGATATATATACTTTTAGTCCATTCATAAACGCATAACCATTCAAGTTGTTTAATGTCAGATCTCATGGGCTCCACCATTGCTCATTGGAGCGCAATGAAATAAATTTCCAAATACTTGAAACACATGATTTCATTTGGTTTAGGGTATATGATCGATTTGTCCTAGTTGTTCATCTACTTAGATGCTGGCAGGACTAGGTGTCCTCATGATCAATGTAGAACTAGAACTACTTACATTGCATATATGAGGCTTATCCTAGTATCCTAGTCTCATGGGGCTCTTAGGAGTAGACAACATGTTCTAATTCCTGGTGTGTTTCCTAGCTTCAATCCTATTCTTTTAGGGCCTGTTTCTTTCTCACAATCCCAAGAATTCGTATCTAAGGGAATTTTAAGTTCTCCAAAAAGTTGTTCCATTGAGGTGAAATTCCAAATCGATCCCTCTTGAAGGATCATTTAAAATTCCAACAAAATACATAGAGAGTGAAATTCTTAAAATTCCAAAAAGGTCATTTAAGACCTTTTAGTTGGTTGGAACTTGGAATTTAGGTTTAAAAAAGAGTACTGCTGCTACCTACATACTACATTTTCCTCTTTACCCACTGCATTTTTAAAAAAAAAAATTTCTTCTTAAACTACCCCTTTTTCCTCTCCATCCCTCTCTTCCTCTCCCTTCTCCGGCCACCTGCGCCGACCCCACCCTGTCGCCTTGCGGCGACCCCAACCCAGTCTCCCTCTCTCCCTCCTTTTCTCCCCTTCCCTACCCTCATCACTCTCCCCTTCCCCACCCCACCCCATCCCATCCCACTCCCCATCTCCCCCTTTCTCTCCCTCTCTGATCGAACAGAGCTCCTGCGCTGCCGTCGGGAGCGATCTCCGATCTGCACGAGATGGCGAAGCGGATGGTGGCGGCGGGCTTCGGCAAGGATGGTGGCGGTGATATATTACCAAAAGTAGTTCATTCATATATTCTAGAATATCTTTAAAATCATATGAGATTCTTGTGAAACTATATACATATATACATACCCAAAATACCATAAATTTTCCAAGTCACCCAATCTTTTGCGCCCTCTTTGAGTTTTCATATAGGAGGCCCTCTTTTTATCAATTTAATCCCTTCATACGTACCATCCCCCTTTGAATTGTCCTAATTTCATATAGTCTAGACATTAGTCAATATTGAATTTTTTATGACACTAATATTACACAATGTATAGCCATTAAACTTTGAGGATATAAAGCAATGGCTAGGATCACCATCCCTCCATTGATTATCCAGCCAACTGGGCCCCACTAAGGTGAGAACCTTTTAAGTTAGACGCATACGCACAGGTGTAAGTAACTTTTGTTTGAGAGGTGCCTCTCTTAACTTTTATGAGTGGTAAAATTATTAGCCTCGTGAGAAATAGTATTATGGAAAGGTCTCACTGTGTACTACATTCGCAATCAAAACTAAAACTTAGCCCCATTTAAATATGAGATGAGTTCTACTTTGAAAAGTGGAAAAAATAGAAACCGAATGATGACAAGGATGATTTGTACCTAGACTGAACATAGCCATTCCCAATCCAGTTATTGATATTATTGATATCGAGCCTTGTACAATAGAAGGCATCTCAATCTTCCACCTGAAAGTTAATCAAAAGGGATTATCACAATTTAACATTCAAATGAAATGAAAAAAAAAAAGCCAAAAAAGAATGACTTGTTAAGGTATTCAAGAATTTAGTGCTTATTTATTTATGTATGTATGTATTAATTAAAAGAAAGATATTTTTTCCTTGGACTGGAGACTGGAAACATGGACTTATAGGGACCTTTCGCCAATTTTCTCATATAATTATACCCAGCAGGGAGTTGGTGGAGTGTGGCATAACCGCAGGAGGTATGAGTTTTCTCCCCATGTCTTGTTTTTGCCTGGTGTGGGTTTAGTGGACATCCTCCGGGGATTAGTCCTATTGGGTTAAAGATGGGGATACCCACGTCAAAAAGAAATAAAAAGAGGTCAAAACTCGGGATATGTAATCAAAGTTGGATTTCATATCCAACCATTCAACATTTGTTTAAGCGCTTGCAGCCAGGGGTGGAACCAAGAATTGTGTTTGTGGGGGGGGGCAAAAAAAAAAAAATGGGGGGGGGGGGGGGGGTGGCAAAAATTTTTTTTTAACAAAATTGCAAAATCTAGTAATATAATATGCAACAAATTAAATACGCAATAATCAAATCCCATGGATAACCAAAAGAAAAATAACTTTTTCTATATTTATCCATGGTAGATAAGTTTTGATTGGATTAAAAATTTATATAATAATAGGAAAGAAATAAAAGGAAAGTTCTTTTGAGTGGGTTAGATTTCAAGTATAAGCCCAAACAATTAAATAACAAAATGATATATGATACATTGGTACATCTACTATATGTAAATATATACTAATGGACAATAAAATTTCTTTAAGTGGTACCGTCCTTTCTAATGCATGTAACTTATAGGTTACAATTTAAGATTTTATTATTTAAAACCTCAAAAAAAAGTAATGACATCGTCCCATATCTAAAATCTAAACCATTCAAAAGCATGGTGCCACTAGTTTTTATCTCTTTAATATAAATTTCTTTAATCAGATTTTTCAAAAATAGATAATAATTAAAAAATACAACTCTATTTCTTTATCGACAATGGATAAAATTCTAATTGAACTAAAACTTAATGTAATAATAGAACCCAAACAAACATTATTTTTAAGTAGATTGAATTTCAATATACGTTATAAAAAAAAGATTGAATTTCAATATAAGCCACAGAGACTAAAATTACATAATAACATGTAGTGAAATTAGTATATCTATGCAATGTAAAAAAAAAATTATAAGAGAGAAAGTGGGTTTGTTGTTGTTCTTCTTTATTTATTCGTCAAAGTCTCTACAAGTTTGTCCCCTCTTGGATCATAAGATTTGGGGCAAGTGTAGATGGGTTAGAATGAATATTAAAAAAATCTCTTCCCTAATCTCCATCAAGCCTATTTTATTTGTTCTCATTTCCTTCATTTCATTTTCTTTCTTTTCCTTTCATTTTTCATTTTAAATTTTTCCTAAAATCAACAATATTTTTATTTCCTTTTTTTCTATGATTCAAATCATGTTAAAAACTTCTTAAATAATGGAGGGGCCATCCACACACGATGGAGGGGCCAAAATGATATTCTGAGGGGATTTTATGATGTAAGGAGGGGCCATGCCCCTGCCTCCCCTGGGTCCGCCCCTGCTTGCAGCTAGCCTCACAAGGTGTACCTGATCATTTTTTTTACATTAAAATAACCCATACATATGTGAAAACTAAATGATGTTGGGTTCTCGTTGACTTTATGCCTACTAATGTAATGTTGTAGAT
Organism: Litsea cubeba; assembly: GCA_012931725.1. NCBI lineage: Eukaryota > Viridiplantae > Streptophyta > Magnoliopsida > Laurales > Lauraceae > Litsea > Litsea cubeba. The sequence continues at coordinate 89,771,127 of CM022948.1, read as the reverse complement.
AATTATCATATATAATCACAAAGGACCTCTTCGTTTCCTTGAGTATTGAATTCCTAGGAATTCAAATAAATTTCCCATTTGGAATAAAAGAACATCAAAGAGGTGAACTTGATGGATATAAGTGGACGATGAGGGTGGACGATGAGAGTAGCAGACATGTAGATGGGACTCCCACTTTTTCTTAGAACTTGATTTACAAGGGTGATGGCTAGACAATCATTTCCTACCAATGGAGCGGAATATTTTCGTCAATATTTATAGATCACGACCATTTCTTCTTCAATTTTAGCCCCTTTGAATGGAGCAATTGCTTCGAATCACCGGAAACTGAATAGCCAAAAAACAAATGGGTCCAAAGTAACCTAACTATAAGGTGGAAGATTCTTACCTGAAAGAGACAAGGGACCAGACAATACCAATGAGACTGGCATAGGTATTGGGGTTTCTAATGAGCTTCCTCCATACCATGATCAGTATAAGCCTGGTCATGATACTTGCAGGAGGCATCTGAGGAGGGGCATCATTCATATTCTCTCCTTGTGGTGCATCGATTGTCTTCTGTCCCAAAAAAGGTGACTTCTTTATTGAAAGTTTCCTTAGAATCTGGTGACCATCTTCTATTTCAATCTCTCTATCTGCTCTTGATTTGGTGATAGGGGTAGAATGTCCAATAGACTCATGAAACCTTCCATGTCCTTTTGAAAAAGCAAAGAAAATACATCTTGACATGAAATTGAACTCACCATATGATTATATATAAAATACAAGAAATATTAATTTTTTGAGATATATTTGGGATGTGCCCTGTGATCGATTGAATAGGTTAGTGTCCCAATTTTACATATTTGAGAAAGAATTGGGATGCGGGGTCTCATAAAACCTTTCATGCTCTATAGTTCGAAAGTGTGGGGCTTTCTGTGCCCTCATTCCCAATGAATGTCATCTGCTCCTATATTATACATGTATTCAAATATTTCTACTTCATTAGGTAGCGTTTGGTGCGCTGTAATGAAGGTCGGAATGGAATGGTCATTCCAACGAAATGGTCATTACAGCGTTTGGTTCGCAAAAAAGTGGGGTAATGACCATTACCTCCGGAATCCCATTCCCTTATATAGAGGAATGGTCATTCCATCCGGCATGGAAAGAAATGGCCATTCATTCATTTCTACTTTTTTTCAGAATAAAATACCGTTCTTCACATCTATACATTATTATTATAATAATAAGATTATAAAAGAGAAGAACTTGTGTGGGCCCCACCTATATAATAATAATATAATATATACATTATTATTATTATTATTATTATTATAAGATTATAAAAGAGAAGACCTTGTATGGGCCCCACCTATATAATAATAATATAATCTATACATTATTATTATTATAATAATAAGATTATAAAATAGAAGAACTTGTGTGGGCACCACCTCTATAATAATAATATAATATATACATTATTATTATTATTATTATTAGATTATAATAGAAGAACTTGTGTGGGCCCCACCTATATAATAATAATAATATAATTTATATATTATTATTATTATTATAAGATTATAAAATAGAAGAGCTTGTGTGGGCCCCACCTATATAATAATAATATAAAATATACATTATTATTATTATTATAAGATTATAAAATAGAAGCGCTTGTGTGGGCCCCACCTATATAATAATAATATAACATATATTATTACTATTATTATTATAAGATTATAAAATAGAAGAGCTTGTGTGGGCTCCATCTATATAATAATAATATAATCTATACATTATTATTATTATTATTATAAGATTATAAAATAGAAGAGCTTGTGTGGGCCTCACCAATTTAATAATATTATAATCTATATATTGACTGAGCCAAAGATAAAAATCTAACAAGGTTATTTTGGTCAGTCTTATATAAAGTTTATTCCATTCCAGGAATCATTTCAGCGTACCAAACGCAGGAACATGAATCAACTGGGTTGATTCCTCAGCGTACCAAACGCTAGAATGGAAATGCCTATTCCTGCCTCATTTCATTCGAGACTCATTCCGATCACTATTCCATTCCCACCTACAACCATTCCAGCGAACCAAACGCTACCTTAGTTGCTGGCCTCATCATAAGATTGAGCACGTTATTGCCAAAGAGACTTTTTTTGGGTAAAAGAGATAAAGTGATCAGTACATATAATTAATGAGAAATATTCAAGTGAGAACTAGTTCTCATTTATTATATAAGAACTTTTTTGGAGGGCCCAACTAGCAACCCATCCAAACCTAGCAACCAATAGGGAACCCCTTGAAAGTCATTAATCCCAAGGATTGGCACACATCCGTATGGACTGAACCGTTGGATGAATGGTTGAATATTTTTGTGACTATGAAGTCATTAAATTTGTGGGCCACGGATGAGGGGGTTATGGGGCATGAGTTTGGGGTAAAACTTGATACTTTGGTTGGTCTCACATAGATATTTTCATCCCTCTGGTCCCATCCTCAAATGGGCCCCACAATTAGGCCCCACAAAAAAGTTCTCATGTAATATGTGAGAATTAGTTCTCACCTGAATATTACTGATAATTAATAATACACGGATTTTACTAATTATATCATAGTTATGTATTCAATCTTACGGTGGAATCTTCCGGTGGACCAACTCTTGTTTAAGTAGTTTGTGGATATGTCATTGGAGGGATGCAATTTATTTTGAGCGACCCTGAGGTGGGGGTCATGATGGACTTCGACGCATCCCACTCACGGGAAGTGTGTAGGAGATCGACACTTAGGGCCCGTTTGGGGGCTTTACTTGTAGAGTTGAGTGAAGTGAATATTATTTTGAAGAAATAATAAAATATGAATGAGTTATGATGGTATTTTATTTTTAGTTGTTTGAGGATGAATCTTTTTGACTTTTTTTTATTGAAAATGGGAGTTTTTTTGTCTTTTAGTGGTTACTTTTTTACTTTTTAAAAAAATAATATGGTGAGAAGTTTGAGATGAAGTGCTTTTGGTGGAAATTTTTTTGGGGAAATGGGGATCTACTTAACTTTAACTCTATAAGTAGAGTTCCCCAACATGCCCTCGGGGATATGGACTGAGAGAGAGAGAGAGAGAGTGTGTGTGTGTGGCTCAAGAGAATAGAGAAGAAAATAGAGAAAACAAATTAAATGAGATTTTTTTATACCTTTGGAAGCACCTATGCCTTGTGGGACAAGAGCCCTAAAAGCATTAGACGCTTCAAAATCAATAGAAGCAGCAGCTCCACTAAGAGCACGAGACAGTACAGGAGAAGCACTTGAACTCCACATAAACATATGAAGCCCCTCATCACCACCTTCCTCCTTCCTCTTCCCACCACTCCCCAAACCATCATACACCACCTCATTCAAACACCCACCACCACCACTGCCACCCACCACCTCACTACTCATGTTCCTCCTCCCTCCTTTCCCATATCCACGCCCACCACTCCCCACTTGCTCTTCCAAATTCCATGTCGGAGACGCCGACGCCGATGCTGATGCCGACCTCATGTAACGCACCTTCCCATTCCAATTCCCCTCGCATCTTGGGCTCGCCATCCTACTCTGAAACTTGTCAAGAAGATCCATCTGATCCAAGCTCGACATCCTTGACGATTTCACCGAGTAGATCTCCACCCCGCTCAGATCAGATGCCCACCGGGTATCTGTCGGAGAAGAGAACCTCTTCAGCACCACATGGAGACTCCCATCTTCACTGATCTCCGCATCCACCTCCAATGGCTCCCGCCGGCTTAGTGAAGAGACATCAGGCTCAACATGCAAGGAGGCGATGGAGGCCGCCGTGTTGGGGAATTGCTCGGAGATCAAGGCCCTACCCCCGCGGTATTCGAAGAGTATGATGAGGAGGGTGTACCATACCACACTCTGGAGGACTACTACTTGCACCATGAGGGAGGCAGCAAACTCTCCATACATGGACTTGAGGAGGGGAATTCCCACAACCAGCGTGTTGGGGAGAGTGGAGAGGGAGAAGAAGGTGATGGCCCAATCTCCACTACCTCCTAAAAAGGCCTGCCAGAGGAAGAGGAGGATGAGGATGACCAACTTCTGGAGGGTGTCAGCCGTGATGAAGCGGAAGTTCATGGTGTATGGATCATTGGAGGAGATGAAATGGAAGGAGAGGAGGGGAACGGCGAATACTGCAACAAAACGGTTGATTCCTGAGCACTGCTCAGGGGTGAAGATCTTCCACCACTTCACGGAGCCGTAGCCCAGGATCATGGCCACATAGAGTGGCACAATTGCCGTGAGGACGTCGTAGATTGCTTTGCCTGTGATCATGGCCTACTTACTTTCTCAATCACCAACAAGTTGTTAGAAATCCTCTCTCTCTCTCTCTCTCTCTCTCTCTCTCTCTCTTTCTGTGTGTGTGTGTTTTTTAAAGATATTCTTGGATGCGTAGTGTTGGTTTAGAGGATTATAAGGGATGAAGATAGGGAATGGAAGAGGAGGGGTGAGATGGAGAAAACCCAGTAAGGAAATAGTGTGAAAATGGAGACAATTTATGCATGTGTAGACGTACAAGCTGATGAAATGGGGTTCTATGCATATACATTTAATACAAGAACAAAAAGGGTATCGACAGATGGAGTAGGGGTCCCCTGTTTTTTTGAAAAAGGAAAGCCTGGTTGGACCAATCACCACATGTCACGTGGCGGTTACGCCGAAGAAGAAGACCCCGGAGAAATCTCATCAAACTGCAACATTTGAAGGCCGGCTTCTGAAAAACCTTTTTTTTTTTTTTTTTTGTCCTTTTTGCAGATGGGTGTAAAGTGTCAACTGTCAAGAAAACCAAAGATAGAAAGGGTGAGAAGGGTGTTGAGAAAACCGAAGAAATCTCGATTTTCAGTTCAGTTGGTGTCCATTTGTCTACGCCTGTCAGCTTATATCAACTTCATTTAATTCGACCTCTTTTTATAAATAAATAGATTTTGAAGCCTTTTTAACGGAAATATTTGAGGCCCCCATTTGAGATAGCAACATAAATGATACTCGTATGGCACAGTTGTGTTGTGGGGCTCACTGACTTACCAGATGTACAAAATGTTTTTGTTTCTTTTTGCTAGGTTGGCCCACACCCCCAACAGTATCACTATCAACCTAAAAACCTAAATATCCATCCCTGAGCATTTATGTGATATCGAGGTGGCCAACACTTAACTTAACCATAGAGTGATGGACACTAAACTGAAATATTCATCTTCCCCCAATTGATCAAACGGAACGGAATTGACAATTATGTAGTTGCCTCATAATCCTCTTCTTTGCCAACTAAAAGCTCTTTAATTTCCTTGCTAAGGCAGGGTCCCAATTCTAAGTAGTAGTCCATCATGTGAAAGCATTCTCCAAATGATTTATTAAATGCTTTCAAAGCCATAAGAGGTTGAAATATTTGAGTGGATTGTGCAGTGTAGGGCTTCAATCCATTTTTTGATATGACTAAGGTCCCGTTTGGCATGTCTAATTTCACGGTCTATATCTCTTAAAACTGTTTGAGAAAGACATTTTATAAAATTAGACTGTTTGGATGAACCAAGTCATATGTCTTTTTGAAATAGAAAATAGACATTTTTTGTCTATTTCATAAATGCCCAGAAATTGTGCTACTTTGGACAGATGAAAATGTCTGAAGCGGGTAGCCAATTCTCCATGATTTTCGGACAAGTTTGCCCTCTTTTATTTTTTGGATTGACAAGTTTACCCTTCTTCTATTTTGCAAAAAAGAAGGGTCTCGATCCTCATTTGCAAAATGCCCTAGGAGACTCGTCTTCTTCCTTCCTCTGCATCTTCTCCATTCATCTATCAAGAACTACAAGGTACTTCTGTCCTCTCTCTTTTTGTGTCTGTGATTTCTTGCTTTTTTGTCTCTTTATTCCTCTCTTCATCTTTGTTATTGGGTTTGGGTTTTTTCTTTCTTTTGTGTTCAGAAGATCAACGGCCATGTACTGGTTCCTCTCTTCAATGTGCATTTTATGATTAAACATTTTATCTTTTGACATTTCATGATGAATGAACAGAATCTGACATGGTAATATTCCCAATGGACAACATTTATTTATGGCTAGCTTGTTCTTACGCTTAAAGAAAATCCATTTTTTTTAAATTATTTTGTGTGTATTTGTAAGCTAATCACTAACGATTATTTCTTAAAGGAGAGAATAAATAATGCAATATAAAGCTAAACAAATCTATTCCTAAGGCAGGCAACAACCTCACCTCTAACCTTAGAAAACTTGGCTAGCCAAAGTTACAAGTCAAATGTCAGCAGAGACTTTGAAACACCGCCCTTTGCATTGGCCACCTAAGGCACATGAGAGAACAACACCCATGCCCATTCAAGAGTCCCTTCACTTATCTAACCATGACCTTATTTTCCAATGTCTGTCTTTTCCTCCCTGGCCACCTAGCAGTGCAGCCTAAATTACTTTCTATCACTGAGGAGAGGAATGATTGAACTTGCCTTGCATGAACGTGGGTTGGGCAACACAACATTTGATGTATCAGGTTGGATCATGCTGGTTGGTTCATGAGGGGCTGAAGTTTATGAAATGGTAAATGCTCTGTAGTGGGTATTTTTTATGACCGTTTTGCCAGAGTCTCAAATCACTGGATCCATCAAAGGCTGCATTTGGTGTCAAATTGTGATGATTTTCTGTGCGACAACATGACCCCCAAGATATGAAATGGTTGTTTACTTTCAAGCTCAATTGGTTTCATTGTTTGCTTTGCTTGCTTGAAGGTCCAGATGGATGAAGCAGTTTTTTTCTCTTTTTCAAAAACTTTTAGGTAACCTGTCACCTACAAGGAACCAAACTACATCTGGGTAGCATCCATATGTGATGGGATAAAGAAACTTGCAGATATAAATATGAACTTAAAAAAATATCAATACATACTTCTAAGTATATATACATTGTTAATCATGCTAGGGGACTGATGTAATAATGCTATGGGCTTGTGACTCTGATTATGTGTTAAAATGAATTTTCAACTTACTACATGAAGTGATCTCCTTTAAAAGGTGTCTCATAAATTACAAATTAATTTATGTTCAAATGTATCTTAGTTTGTCCAAATGATTTCTTAGAACTTGATGGTCTTATGCTTTGGGGAAAATTCAGGTCTTATGCTTTGGGGAAAATTCAATGGCCACTATTTGTAAGGAATATAGATGTTTTGTTTCAAGTTGGACTCATTTGCTTCTTTTTCTATGATTGATTTGACACTAATTTACTCTTGATAAAATATTTTAGCGAGGTGTAGATGGCCGAATCAAGGGTTCCATCTCATAAGGGTAAGGACAAGGCGGAGATGAGTAGGGCTGTTTGGTCAGATAATATGAAGAAGATTTTCATTGACTTATGCATTGTAGAAGTATTACAAGGCGGAAGACCGGGCTCAAATCTAAAAACACAATCATGGACAAGAATTATCGATGGTTTTAAGGAGAAAACTGGAATTTTGTATGGACAAAAACAATTAAAGAATCAATGGGATGGAATGAGAAAACAATATAATGCTTGGATAACATTATGTGGGCAAACCGGTGTCGGGCTCAATGAAGCAACTCAAACAATTACAATGGATCCTGAGAGATGGGATGAATATCTAAAGGTAATATTTATTTGACATTTTATAGTATATATTACTTTTTATATAATAAATAATTATTTAACATCAAATGCAGGGGCACCCCGAAGCGAAAATTTTTAGGACTAGATCTTTGTCATTCCCGGATGAAATGGGAATTCTCTTTGGTGGAACCCAGGCTAGGGGAGAAGATACTTGGACACCATCTTCTGGCTCCTTTCCAGAAGAATTGAATACACAGATGCCCTCTCCGGTACCCTCATGTAGACAATACCCAGAATCATGTGCAAGAAGAGACTTTTGAGAATATCTCGACAGAGGAGCTAATGACAAGCGCTCGGAGGAAACGTCCTTGTCCTTCACGAAGTAGGAGGGATGTTAGGAACAATAAATATGATGAGAATATGGAGCGCCTAGTAATTATACTTGAAGAAGATAAGAAAGAAGAAGATAGAAAAAAAGAAGAGCGGAAAGAAGAAGAGAGGAAAGAAGAAGCGAGGAAAGAAGAAGAGAGGAAAGAAGAAAAGAGGAAAGAAGAAGCGAGGAAAGAAGAAGAGCGGAAAGAAGAAGAGAGGAAGCGAGGTCCTACTATGCAGGATTGTATTGAAATTTTAAAGCAAATACCAAATATCCAAGCGACCTCAGAATTGTATTTTTTTGGCACAAGGGCATTTAAAGACAAGGACAATAGAGATATTTTCATGTCATTTGAAAGTAATGATGCCCGCCTCTACTGGCTGAATATGATAATGAAGCATGGGCCTTGATGAGTTTTATGTTAGTGTTATGGGATGAATGTTAGAACACATGACTCATCACTTTTGTAGCTTTTATTTATTATCTTTTTCATGTTGTTATTGTGGGGTTGAATGAATATATGAACTTATGATTTTCTTTTTTATTATGAGATGATATGAATGTAGGAACTTATGATTTTCTTGTTATTGTGAGATGAAATGAATTCAGGAACTTATGATTTTCTTTTTTATTATGATAATGAATGTAGGAGCTATGATTTTCTTTTTTATTATGGGATGGAATGAATATATGAACCCTTGGACACCATTTTCTTTTTTATTGTTGGATGGAATGAATGTAGGAGATTCTGACACCAAGGAAACGAAAAGTAATAGCACTTCTTGCTTTATTACTTGCAAAGAAGCGAAGGATGTGCATATCGAAGGAGCCATGCAGGACTTCAATTTTATCAGGCCATGTTTTCGTTCAGGGCATTTTGGAAGGTAATCGAAGAGTATGTTTGGAGCTACTGCGTATGGAAAAACATGTTTTCTTGCGATTGTGTGTAGTTCTACGAGAAAAAAGGCTACTTGAAGATAGTCGATTTGTTTCAGTAGAGGAGCAGGTGGCTATATTTTTAATGACAGTTGGGCAAAATCATAGGAATAGAATTTTGCAAGATAGATTTCAACACTCAGGTGAAACTATCCATCGTCACTTTCATGCAGTTTTAGTAGCAATGATTCACCTCTCAATGGATATTATAAAGCCGCCTTCATACGACCAAATACCAAAGGAGATATTGCATAATCCTCGATTTTATCCATATTTTAAGGTACAATCCTACCCTTAATTATATTTGCAATTATTTTTCAATAAAGTGACCTTTTCTTTTAAATGTTATGTTGATTTTTTTCCTTTTCTTCTGAAGGATTGTGTTGGGGCAATAGATGGTACACTCATAAATGCTGTGATCCCCGTTGAAAACCAAGTACCTTATAGAGGAAGAAAAGGAGAATGCCAACAAAATATTCTAGCGGCTTGCTCATTTGATATGCTGTTTACTTTCGTTATTGCTGGTTGGGAAGGCACTGCACATGATTCACGTATTTTATTGGATACTATCTATAAACCAAATCTGAATTTTCCACATGCCCCTCCAGGTACTTAATGATTAGTCAATTATAAATTATATTACATTTTTTTCTCATAATATATATTTTCTCTGTTCAGGTAAATATTATATTGTTGACGCTGGATTTACGAATATGCGTGGTTTTCTTGCTCCATACCGTAATGTTCGGTATTGGCTATCAGATTTTCAGGCCGGTGGTCGTCCTCGTAATGAGAAGGAACATTTCAATTATGTTCATTCATCTTTAAGGAATGTAATAGAGCGTTCTTTTGGAGTATTGAAAGCTCGTTTTCCAATTTTAAAAGGATGCCTCCCTACTCATTTTGTGTACAAAGGAGTATAGTAGTCGCTGCAATGGCTGTGCACAACTTTATCAGAAAAGAATCTATTGCAGATGCACTCTTTATAGAGTATGAGAATGAAGACATATCTTTAGAGGCAATTGATAATGATGATAGTGGCACCTCCGACACCGATGTAGTGGTGGATATTGCAGAACAGATGGAGATGTCAGAAGTTAGAAATGCAATAGCAGATGCCCTCTTTCATTCATGATGATAGTGGCATCTCCATCCTTGTCTTCAATTCACTCTTTAAAAAACAGAAGACAAGTGAAAATTGGGGACATCTTCTTTTGGCTTTCTCTCTAGCAATGATTCTCTTGATGTTGATGATGATGGATGGTTTTACAATAGCTGTGGATTATATTACATTTTTTTGGTAAATATATATATCCTCTTCAACTCCATATGCCTCCTGTTGTCTCTCTTATCTTTTTGTTTCCCTTCTTCATTTCCACCATCTTCTTGTTATTTATATGGAGATGTTAACCCGAACCCAACTTGACATTTATATAGCCTGATTAGAAAGTCCATGTCTGGTTGTGGGGTGAGTTGGGTTGAGTCATCAGTTTCATATTGGGTTGGCTGGTAGGAAAGCAAATATATATGGCCATACAGAGGGATTGCAGAGGGACTGAGGAAGCCTAGTCCTTTCTTCTCTTGTCTTTCTTTTATTCTCATTATTTTTATTTTCTTTTTCCTTAGGTTTGTAGTCCTCTCTCATCTCAATCGCCGCAGCCTTTCTCTGCTCACGGTTTCTTCAACTACATCAGGTATGCTTTTTTCTTTCCCAATTTCATTAGCTATTAACCAATCAGTATATGTGCTTTTGTTTTTGGTTTTCATGGCATCTAATTTCCTATGAGGGAATTAGATCTAGTCGATTGTTATTAAGCTAATGTATCTGGCACATCACTCAACTCCCTTGATAGAAGATGATTTGTTCCTCCTCACCCATTTTCCAATGAATATATGAAAAATGCACATAGAAAAAAAATGTCATCATTGTTATCATGGAACACACTGCTACTGAATACGTGTAATCTTATTGGGCCTTCTACAGTGAGAATGAGCTCTCCTTCTAGAGCTCTATGTACCATTTCATATAGGTAAGATAGAAGGCAAGTCTAAATAAAGAGAACAAAAACCACAAGTGCTTAGAATATTTTGGCAGAATATGTTTTGGCAGAATATATTTTTGATAAAGAAATGAGCATAAATATGGAAATGGATATGTTAAACAAAATTTGGAATCATATTCACATGCATCTCATATGTTAATCTTGCTCTTATTTTTTTTATGCAGATTAAATGAAAATTGAGGATTTCACTTCAACTTTTGTGATCGAGTCATCCGGTTCAATATTGTCTGCTGCCGATTGCTATATGTTAAAATGGGATGCAAGAAGTTTTTTTGACAAAAGGTTGTAGGTGTTGGAATGGTGCAACAATGAAATGATCATATATGAATATGTAAATTTTAATTGGCATTTAAATGTTGGTACAGAGTAGCATGTTAGCCTATGTTTTAATTTTTTTTATGGTAATGGTATAGTCCTTTCAATGTTGAAAGAATGTTTGAACATTAATATGAGGTGGAATGAATTTTCTTGTTTAACTTTTTTGATGGTTTTGGAATGGAAATGAATGTTGGGTAATAGATTTTGGTCTTGGATAATTGAAGCATAGATGGTCTGAATGAATTTAGAAAAAAATTGTAATGGATTTCAAATTGAATTTCTATTCTAAATTGACTTTTTTTGTAAAAGACAAGAAATGCCCCTGTAATAAGCTCTTCTTTGTATGTTTACCATACAAGTTTTATCAGAAAGATCTATTTGAATTAAATATACCGGATGTGTTACCAAACGGTCTATTTGAAAAGAAGTCTATTTGAAATAGATCTATTTGAAATAGTCTATTTGAGCCAGATCAATTACAAACAGATCAGATTTGCCAAACAGACCCTAATACTATGCATATCTATTTATAATCACCGTTTCAAATTTCACTTCAATATATGAGTTGACCACTTAATTTCAGACTACACCTCAATGCTATTTATATATACATTTGCCAAACCTCAATGCTACAACAAGCTACAAATGTTCTCTAGCCTTTTTTATTATAATTAAATTCATTCATTTAACATATATTTATATAGGAAAATGCACTTATATGAGATATCTCTCACATTATATTATATGAGAGATAGGGGTGGAAGTCCTCACATTTAAGTTGTTGGCATTGGAAATAGATATAAGGGCCCCGACTCAATCTCTCATTTAAGGTGAAAGATATTTCTCATAGAAGTATCTCCCATTTATATAAATATATTAATTTTATACATGTTCATGGAAATATAGATCTTCATATATGACCCAATTCGGACCAAATTGTGAATTATATCCAAAAAGATATCTAAGAGATAGATGTGAGGGCTCCACCCAATCTCTCATTTAATCTGAAAGATATCTCCCATTTAAGCATCTCCCATTTATATAAAGGGAGATGCTCCTATGAGAGATGCTCTCACCTTATTATGAGAGATAAGGTGGAGGCCCTCACATTCATATCTAATGCCAACAACTTAAAAGTGAGGGCCCCCACCTCTATTTCTCATAGTAAGGTGAGAGATAAATGTATATATATTTTTTTATAAATATATATATTATATATATATTTTATATATGTTCCTGGAAATATAGATCTTCATATATGACCCAATTTGGACCAAATTGTGAATTATATCCAAAAAGATATCTAAGAGATAGATGTGAGGGCTCCACCCAATCTCTCATTTAATCTGCAAGATATCTCCCATTTAAGCATCTCCCATTTATATAAAGGGAGATGCTCCTATGAGAGATGCTCTCACCTTATTATGAGAGATAAGGTGGAGGCCCTCACATTCATATCCAATGCCAACAACTTAAAAGTGAGGGCTCCCACCTCTATCTCTCATAGTAAGGTGAGAGATACATGTATATATTTTTTATATAAATATATATATTTTATATATATATATTTTATACATGTTTATGGAAATATAGATCTTCATGTATGACCCAAATTGTGAATTATATCCAAAAAGAGGGTCCATAAGTCCTTTCGGTAACTGAATAATCAAAGGTCCATTGACATAATCTTTTATCTCGGCTAAGGGGTTGGGTCCTTGGAAGGCTTGCACATGTAAAGTAATACGAACTCACTATGGCTGCACAAAAAATCCGATATCACCGTAAAACCGAACCGAACCGACCGAACCGGGCGGTTCGGATCGGTTTATAGTAGATCAGTTCGGTTAACGGTTTGAAAATAATAAAAACCGCTTACATCGGTCGGTTATCGGATTGAGCCCACGGTTAACCGCTTAAACCGAACCGACCGTATACAATAACTTAAGTATTGCTTTTTTTACTATTTTAGCCTTAGGGTTTCGTTTTTATACACTTGCTTTTAGTCCAAACTCTCTTTGTGGAGTAAAATTATTTTTTATATGGGTTACTGGAATGTTGGGTTTTTATGTTTGCACTAAATATTGGAATAATGCAAAGGACGGGGTATCATCATTTTGAAATTTCCAATGTTTGATTTTCAAAATAAAAAATAAAAAACAACGGTTTAACCGACCGAACCGGACCGAACCAAACGGTTCGGTTCGGTTTAAGCCCTCTCCATCGGTCGGATCGGATCGGTTAATTAAAAAACCGACAGGTTCGGTTTGGTTATTGGTTTTAGTGTTAAACCGATCCGAACCGCCCATGTGCAGCCCTAGAACTCACACATACAAGGGGTGGACAACTTGTACATGTGAGGAAAAGAAGAATTCAAGTTAACTTCGTAAAAAGAACCAACAGATGGGGGTGGGAGGCAAAGTAGATACAATCTCAGTAAGTGTTGCGCAATTATTGAGAACCACTTCAATTAAAAATGCATTTTACAAAACAGAGAATAGGCTTACATTGTCATGGAAATGAATGTAAAACGTCAGAGAAACATTACAAAGTTGAAGTACATATGGGTGAGATGGATATGCTATGCTAAGTGTAGCTAGTTACAAGGATATAAATTACTAAATATACATGATAAGAAATTTATAATAAAAGAGGAAACACAATGCCGTTTGAGAATATTTAAAAAGACACAAAATCTAACTGAAACATATGTTATTATTACTACTACTTTTTTTTTTTCGTTTAAATTTCAATGAGATGAATAGCATGCATTGAGCATTAGAGTATCATGATATCTTAAATACCATAACAAATAACTCTGTCCAATGGATATGATTCAGTAGTCAATTTCTAATTTTCAATCAAGTATTTCATTACTTAATTGTCCTGTTCTAGGATACAGACAGTATTTCATTACTTAATTGTCCTGTTCTAGGATACAGACTTACTGGCACCTTTTTTGGGAAACACCATTGACCCATGGATCAACTGCGCTCAATACCACACAGTAGTTCATGGTTGATGCTTGAAAAGAGGCTTTAGAAAAAAAAGGTATGACCAATACCAACAATTAGCTTAAGATTTGAGATAAAAGACAGCTCAAGAAAATGGATACTCATGATTTTAATCCTTTATTATGACGTAATACCAGAAGATGGTGCAGTACTACTAGAATAAAATTAAACACACTCCTCTCTTAGAAGAGGTGAGACACAATGTGTTCAACAATGCAATGCAACACAATCTACATCACAGACGTCGACAGTGACATTATCTGACGAGCAAGACCTGGATCTTGCTGCAATAGCTCCCTCAGATTGTTCTCTATCTCTGCCATTTGCTTCTCTAAGTACTCCTTGGAAGTCTGCAGGTACAACAATTGGCCTGTGAGATCATCATTTTAAAATTTGGCAGGCTTCAACTCAACCTTGACCACGAACAAGTCGAGTTAATAACCCGATATGGGTGTTTGTATAAATTAGGTCGAGTCCCATACAGTTCTTTTTATATTGACCGAGTCAGAACAGAAATGACACACACAAACTCTAAATTGAATTTTGGACTCTTTAGATGTCTCTGTTGAGGTTTTCTTTCTCTTCCTTTTCATTTTTTTCTATTTTTTTTAAATTTGGAGACGGTGCAAGAGCAGCTATGATCAAAGTTACTGCTAAACCAAAAAAATAAACTGGGTTAAATCCTAATCCGTACTTAATATCATTAATAAATGTTAGAAAAACAAGTAGCTTTACGTTAGAGCTATATGACATCAATTAAAAAAAAAAAATTCAGAGTTCTTATGATTTTGCTATATATACATGTTTTATGTGGGGCTTTAGGGCCTATTTGTTTCCAAGAGGGATAGAGTAAGAGTAGAGTAAATCTCAGATTTGGAATAAAATAAAAGTGGAGTGGGTTGAAATAAAATGAGCATTGAATTACTTTACATGTGTTTGGTTTGTTGGAATAAAGTAAGATGAAAGTGAGGGGTGGCAACTTTCATGGGAAAGAAAGAAGGTGAGGGTTAAGCATGCAAGTTATTCAGGTTGGCTGGAATGAAATTTTGATGGGTTAAGTAGAGTAAAGGGGGGGTGCTTTATTTCACTTGTCCCCTGTGCTCCATCCAAACAAGCTTTGAGGTAAAAATTTCAACCGTTGCAACCTTTTTTACTCCTCTTCTATTCCATCCTATGGCAAACAAACAGGCCTTAGTGTCATCAATATCAGTAATACGAATTGGGCTCGAGTGAACAAGCCTCACCCCAAATTTCAGAATCCCATGTGCGATGGATTGGAGAGTTTTAGAGAGACGGAAGCACTTGGACAAATTAAATATTTGAATTATATAGCCAAGCAAGAAACATCTCGATATTCTGTTAATGACAAACCTTGCAGTGTTTTACATCCTGCGTACCATAGTCCTATTCTTTTTCTTTTTTCTTTTTAAGGGATTAGCCAACATGACTCAAACCCACAACCTCGTGGTTATGAAAATGAGCGCCTTCCAACTGTCCTACAGGGCCATGGGCACTTGACCGAAAAAGCCTAAATGAAAATGAAAATGAAAGAGACCTGCAATGAGGTTATAGCAGCTTCACTATCCTTAAGCTTCTGCTCCTGCTCATTGACAAGAACTGATTTTGGCTCTAAGACAAACCTGCCCATCAACAAAAAGGAAATGAATCTTTGAAATTTTAGGAATTTCACCACAATCAGCAAATCGGTCACAGGATTGAATTGTTTTGATTGGACGAGTTGTGACTTCTGAAGGTAATGGGGATCCAGGACTCACGCTTTCCCTGTAAAGCAACAAAAACTGTGTCAGATGTGAATAGCCTTTCTATCATACGGTTCAATCACAATAAATAAGATGCCTCTATATGACTGATGCTAAATTTCAATCAGTTTGGATGTTTCTAGAACAAAAATTCCAGACGGTCATTGTCACTTCATGCATCATACATCTCTTGTATAATTTCTATATTACTATTAGAAAGGCATCATTTTTCATCAATGTTTACCAAACTATATTGATACCCTGACCATGACGGGTACAGGTCAAGTCAGGTTTGATACTAGCTATTTTTCTTTTCTTATTTCCAAATATGAAAACAATCTATAAAAATTCTTAACAGCTGAGGACTTGAACCTATGACTACCACTCTTACATTTTATAAATGTCCACTACCGCTAGTGCTATAGAAGCTATGTATCAAATGTTACTAAGTAATATATAGATTAATCACAAACAAGCAAAGCTAGTACGGTGTAGCCAAGACCCAAACTTGCCTGAAACCTGAATAAGGTCAAAATCTAAAAACCCATACTGAACTCAAACCCGGCAAACCCACTACCAAACCTGCGTCAAAAAATAGAGGGTTGGGGAGGGTATTTTGTTTTCACCCAACCCGTTGCTGTTCCTGATATTTGCAACCCATTTCCAGATAACACAATCCCCAGGTCCCCTACTCTTCTTTCCAAATTTAATGGTAATTGAAAACTCCTTTTCCTCACCAAGATATCCAACATCAACAGGCAAGAAAGCCCCAGATGTTATCCTTATTATTTCATATTTCAATAGTTCTCCCAACAAAGTTTAATTTACCATAAGATGGCACTTTAATTTGTGGCCATTGCCTTTTAAAAAGTGATAAGCAACAGCCTTCATCATTTCTAACCATGTAAGATGTACATTATCTGTTTTGCCTTTTCTTTTTTCTCTGCATATGATATTTGGTTAAACACTTAAACTTGCATTTCCATGTGTCTAATGCTTTATAAGCAGTTTTTTAACCCCTTTTTTTCTTTGAATGATAAAAGGTTTTTTTTTTTTAGCACCATTCATGTCCAAGCATTTAAAATGTAATGGCCAGTATAGTGACAATGAAAAATATCAAAAAAAAAAAAAAAAAAAAAGAAAGAAAGAAAGAAAAAGAATAACGGAAAGAACACATATCTTTTAAATTGAATATTATGTCCATACCTATAGATTTATATGTATTTGTATCATCTGATAATTGTCGCAATTCTTCCAATGTTAGATAAGCACGTTTCTTTTCTCCTTCTTTATTGCGAATTTGAATTTGCACCTGAAAGGTAAGCAATGGATGAAAACAGCCAAGTCTAGGTGCAAGCAATGAGGAAGAAAAAAACAGAGAAAGCGCGCGTATTTGACTTGCAACAATTTTTTTATTGGTAATATGACTTGAACCCACAACCTCAAGGTTACAATAGTGAGGACTTTCAACTGTGCCACGGGCTCTTGTCGACTTGCAACATATTTATAGAAAACAACTGAATGTGTTCAACAAAGAAAACAACTAAAATTGTCAATGTGGGATATCTTCGGGTTTCATACTTTCTTATAACCTTGATGCTTGTTAGTGGGTGGTAAAACAATGGATAATCCAGAAGAAAAAAGAAAACTCAGGAGTGAGGTTCCATAATTGAGACAAAGATACGACCGTCTACACCAAATGGAGGAGCAAACATAAGCAAAATAGCTACAGGTTCTCTCAGCCGAAGGACATTTATCACCCTTGTGTCAAGGTCCTACCATTTATGATGACCAAGTCTAAATGAAAACTTGCGACCAACACAAAAAGGACCCTTTGAGAACATCATGTCCACCCAGAGACAATAGTGCCTGGATCAAGTTCTGTAACAGGTCATTAATCTGAAAAAGTAATCCCACTGTTCTAGCTTATGATCTGAATGAGTTGCATATAGATTCTAGTACCTGTGCTTTGGCTTTCTATTTGTTTTATCTGTGATGGACTGATGGTTTCGTAATTCCCTTGTCATCGTTGATAAAATTATCTTGTTGCTGATAAAAGATGATATAATACAGATCCTAGCACCTGTTTCTTGGTGTTGGGGCTATTCTCGAACAGAAAATTATCTTGTGACATTTATGGTTTTTTTGCTTTTCTAATAAGTAGTTTAATGTAGCCAAATAGTGTTTTAACTTGACGAGTAATAAGCACGTGGGAACAAACACCTCTTTGAGGACCCCTACAAGCATATCCATACAAGACCCACCAAGTAGGTGAACTGAGCTACAGCAAGTAACTATTCAGAGCAACCTCACACACAGAGGGACGTCTTTTAAGTTCAGTTTCCAGAAAGTTTGTGGAAGATCAACCTTCATCAAACTTTATACATTAACTATTTAGCTGAATAAATTAGTTCATGTCACGTTTTGCAGTCTTTTACTCTTTCAGTGTAGAGGCAACTTTTACTCAGAGAACCAGAAAGGGTCAACAACTCTTAAAGCTCTTCTCCTTTTTTTGAAAGGATAAAAGCTCTTCTCCTTATAAAAGATTATGTAACAGTCAAAATCAAGGAACAGGATTACATTGTAGCTTCTGGGTAATGACGAAGTTACCCGCCACATTTTGGAGCCATCCAGTATCATTGTAAATGGGATTTGATGTTTTCAATCGTATGATAGCTCTGTATATCAAGTCCAGTTTTTCAGCAATTTTTTTTATCATTCCATTAAAGAAAACCAGCATAAGCTTCCAACTAAGAAATAGAGAAAATAGAAAAAGAATGGACCCACATGGAAGCTAATACCCAAAGGATAGGAATAGGATAACCACAACAACATGCTAATACAGATTCCAACGAAGTACAATAAACGTTATCCATACCATGGAATTTGTGTACTAGTTTCCGGAATTAACGTTGATTAAAGGATAAGTATACTTTCAGCAAAGTAAAAATGTAAGTAATTTGAAGTGAGATGACAAGTCAACAAGTGGTAAAGTAACCACTTGAATTGAATTTTATTAAAAAAAATTGGCAGCTGGAAAAGTAAAAAGTAAATTGTTTTAGGCAGTTGGGACTTTACTTTCCCACTTGTTGTAACCAACCAAACATGGTTAAAGTAAAATCTTCGACTGTTGTGATTACTTTTCCACAAATTTCACTTTACCAGTTGAGAAATAATCATTGCCTAAAGAATAGCCTCATTGATATAAGAGGAGTTACAAAAGTCTACAAGCAAACCTGTTTTAACTTCCCTGTAGTCTCTATCATCCGTCCTTGAATTTCAAGAAATGCCTGCATTCAGAGAGAAATAAAGTCATGCGCACAAACTAAGACATCACTCAATGGAACTTTTAAATCACAAACAAATACAAGCAAACAGACAGACAGAGGGACCCTTCAAGTAGCTGAATGAATAGATGGTTGAAGAATCCGTAAAAGAGTAAGAGAGACAACAATAGAAAAAAGATTATTAACTAGAGTGAAGCGAAGATGGAAGGATGAATTCCAGACCAGTACCAATTACAATATCACCATTATCCAACTTCATCATATTACCATCTCAAAATAACAATTCTTGCAAGAAATGAATGCAGCAAGCAGAGAAAATCATTCATTTGCTTTCCTTCCATTCACCACAGAAACTATTTTCCCACACTGAACAAACATCTCAACCGACGTAAATTCCTGTCACAACATGAACAGACCCAACAGCTGGCTAACAAAATCTCCCTCCAAATCACCAAAAACCACAAAAGTTTCAACACCATATTCAAAATCCACAAACCCAGACACAAAAATTCATTGAAATTCGCATACGAGAATGCCAGCAATGCTCTGCAACACGACAATTATCCATACCATTCAACAGGAATGGGACCCAATACCCATAAACAACATCCACATAATTCATACATCAATTACTGATATGTTGAAACTTGAACTGTTTCAAGTCATCGTTTACAACAAAATCAGTGGTGGGACACTTTTTCCCGAGGTGGGGCCACCAAATCAACGATTTGGATCGTGAAACAGCATTCACAGTTCATATCTGGACTTGAAGGGTCCATTTATGCAAGGAAAAGGAAGAATCTTTAGAATTCAAAACTAGCCAAACAAAGGAAAATTCAAAGGCATATCAAAAGAGAGGAGAATTTATATCTGTGAAGAGGAAGAGGTGTTTGTACCGTTCTGTTAGCTTCGTCCGCCATTTCTGGGAAAGATCGAGATCAAACCCTTTCGCCCAAAACCCTAGCCTTGTGGGGGTGAGAGAGAGAGAGACGAGACTGAAATTGTTCCGGAATATAATAAATGGCTCATCATGGGTCCCATGGTGCAGGATGGTCGAAACCGTTTGGTGGGTCCCATTAGTGGGTCACTATGAAACAAGCCCACCCCTTGAAAATCTGAGAGCTTATGTTATGCCTAGCAGCCTATGGAAGAAATTCAGTGAGATCTATCTCCTTGAAGATCTAGGTCTAAAGATGCAATTTGTCAACCCCACTGGATCATCCCTCTTGATCTTGATCTATGGTCCTAAAAAAAAAATTAATGATTTAGATATGGTCCTAAAATTTAATGGTTTAAGAAGGTATTAATTTTTCTTTTTAGGTCATTCTTGACTAACTATGCGATGAGTGTTAAATTTGGACTTCCAGAGTTATTTGTGAGTGTACAACACGTGTGACAGGCTAAATGCCATTTTTTAAAATCAGGTTATTGTAGAATTCCAATAAATATTGATCATCATAAAGGAGTAAGTTATATGAATTTACAGCTTTGAGCTCAGAGAATTCTAAGGCCTCCCTTTCGTACAACACGTGTGACAGGCTAAATGCCATTTTTTAAAATCAGGTTATTGTAGAATTCCAATAAATATTGATCATCATAAAGGAGTAAGTTATATGAATTTACAGCTTTGAGCTCAGAGAATTCTAAGCCCTCCCTCATAAGAAAGGAGGTGGCATTTGCTGGATTCTTACAATATGCTCTCTCTCTCTCTCTCCAAATAAATAGCAGATTATTAACAATTAGAAAAATATATTCTTCTCTTACTAGAATAAAACATTATAACATGTACATGAACAATCAATGGAATAATGGCCTGTACAAGTAATATGCACCATTGGTGTCTCTGCAATACAGGCAGAGCTGTAGAGCACCATACAAGTTACTCTTGAATCTGTGGGGTTGTCCTAATTGATATGATCTTAATATTCCTTTCCACACCACACCAGCACATGTAAGATTCCACCATACAACAAACCGGTCCCAATGGCCAGACAAGATCAGTACGGCCTGGCCCCAACATAGTTGCCTGGGGGATAATACTCACAAGTGATGTAGCTGCTCCCATTGTCACAGATGATCTTGGCGCACCCCACCTGCTCTGTGGTGCGCCACACAATCTGGGTGTAGTGGGTGCAGTCGGGGCCCGAGCACGCATTGCTAGAATAGTCATAGAACTGCTTCTCTGCCACCCACGCGGCCACCGCATCATTGGCGTTCCAACGCCGCCCTTGACCAATGAAGATGTTCTCGCCGTAGGTCATGGCAGTGGAGTGGACCAACGCACAGTCATGCCGCCGCTGGTTCGAGTAGGCATGCGCAAAGTTGGCTAGGAGGGGCTCCTACTCGAGGGATGGCACCCCGACCACTTTTCTAGCACTGTTGTGGGCGTCCAAGAACTGATTGATCATCTCTGTTTTGTTGGCTCTCGCATCAACCATGATTACCGAGCTAAGCAGCAAGATCAACAAGGAGAAGATGTTCAAGAATATTAAAGAGGATGGAGCCATTCCAATTGGCTTTAGAAGATATGTTTCTGCTGGACAGTAGGATATGGAAAGGAATCAAACAAACTTTTATGTCTTGTTCTTGTGTTTTTGACTTGTGGGTGGGTGGTTCTGTTGTTTAAATAGGGAGGGAGTTTGACTTGGAAGTTTCTTATAAGTTATAACTCCTTTTGAATTGTGCTGTTGCTTTCTGCCTAAGAAGATTCTAAGCTAAGGGTTATGTAGAGAGTTTGTCTGTAACATGAAGAATGGAAGGAAATGGGACTTGGGTTCTTTTGATGAGGTGAATGACAAGTTATGTAGGGCGTAAAAAAAGGTGGCTGAGAGATTGCCTCATTCATACCTGAGTCAGAGTGGCCAAAGTGTAAGATGTCATGAATGCATGTGAATGGTTGCCTAATTAAGACTTGCTCACGGGGTTAGACGCCAAGAAAAACTAACATCAAATCCTACTATTTTGTTGGGCTCATTATCTCCAGCAACGCTCTGTTTGGGAAGAGTGTAAAATGAGGTGGAGGAGAAAGTAGAGGGGAAAATGGGGGGAATGCCCTAATTGAGGGTATTTGGGAAGGGGGGAGGGAAATTGGGGGAGGTGATTATGGGGGGAAAATTCGTGTGGGCCCCACTAAAAAATTTTCCCCTCAAAACTGAGTGGAATATGCTAGGGAAAGTGAGGATTTGTTATAAATTTATTAAACTGCTCTCTACCCAACAAAAGAGATGATTTTTTTATCTTTTTGCAAAAGTAAGGGTAAATTGATAATTTTCTCTCTACCTCACGGTGAAATGCGTAGAGATCGGAAAGAACACCAACGGCGAAAGCACCCTGCTGGGCCGACACTGACACTGAGAGACGAAAGCTAGGGGAGCGAATGGGATTAGATACCCCAGTAGTCCTAGCCGTAAACGATGGATACTAGGCGCTGTGCGTATCGACCCGTGCAGTGCTGTAGCTAACGCGTTAAGTATCCCGCCTGGGGAGTACGTTCGCAAGAATGAAACTCAAAGGAATTGACGGGGGCCCGCACAAGCGGTGGAGCATGTGGTTTAATTCGATGCAAAGCGAAGAACCTTACCAGGGCTTGACATGCCGTGAATCCTCTTGAAAGAGAGGGGTGCCTTCGGGAACGCGGAAAACCAAATAAAATACTACTTTTTTACTTTTTTTTTTCCTTACTTTTTTACTATCCAAACAAGGGGAGATAAAATTAATTTTTCCTTCCCTCCCCTCCCCTTCGTTTCCCTTCCCCCTCAAATTTTCCCTCCCCTCACCCCTTCCCAAACATAGTGTGGCCCGTTTCTTTATCAGAATTCTAAGAATTCATGTTTGGGAGAATTTCAAATTCTTAAAAAGTTATCCCCTTAGGTGGAATTCCAAATTCCTCTTTTTGATGGAGAATTTGAAATTCTAACAAATGGTATAAATAGTGAAATTCCAAGAATTCCAAAAGGTTTTTTGGGTGGTTGGAATTTAAAATTTTAATGAAAGAAACACAACATTTCAAATGCCAGAGGACAAGATGTCATATCATGCCCAAAAAACCCCAACCTCCCAAATTCT
Source organism: Litsea cubeba (assembly GCA_012931725.1). Classification (NCBI taxonomy): domain Eukaryota; kingdom Viridiplantae; phylum Streptophyta; class Magnoliopsida; order Laurales; family Lauraceae; genus Litsea; species Litsea cubeba. The sequence continues at coordinate 89,747,696 of CM022948.1, read as the reverse complement.
AGTCATAAATTCCGTTAAAGAAACAAGCCCAAAATGTTATATTGGGCTGGCATTGGCAACATTGAGCAAGGGCTATGTGGGACCACCGGGAAAATCAGTCAATGGTTAGGAATTAGGATTAAGGATTGAATAGTTCATGTATGAATGGGAGGTGGTCCAAAGATTAGCTCAATCAAGGATCCAGAGATATCAAGGCCCAAAAAAAAAAACGCCATCCAATGCCTAAACCTTAATCACGGAAAATGTCAGCTTTATGCAGCCCACTTGGTCTCACCTAATTTGATTGGTGCAACCCATATGATACTCTTGTCATCCCATTATTTTGCATTGGGCCTAATACTACACTAATTGAAAATTTACCCACCATTGGATTAAATCTCAAAGAAGCCTACAATTGAGACGCCATTAAACTTTAAAACTATTAAACCAAAGGCTAGAATAATCTAGTACGGCTTATTTTTCGTATCCCATTTATCAATTAGAAAACCTTTCTATCTTTTTTCATCCAATTGTTAGACATCCATTTAAGAGGGCCCCATGAGCTGGAATGCATCAGAGCAATATGCGCACTGCAGGAGAACATTCTCCCCTTCATCACATGACTGAAATGTGATCTGTACCAAAATTCTAAATAAAAATAAAGAAATAACCCCAACAGTCTACACAAACTTCAAACAAAAGAAACACAAGAACGCCGCAGTACAAAATAAAAATAAAAAAATACACAGAAGCTTTCTATCATTTCACAGCTCTCTCAAGTCTCATCATTTCCCTGCCTTCATCTTCTTTTCTCCAAAATCACTTATAATTAAAAGGGATCTTACTGATTAATATCTGATATTAAACTTGATGATTCTCACATACTGAAGACCAAAAAGGCATAATAATGTCACCAAATGCCTTATCATACTTTTTGCTATTTTGAAACATCCTAACCCATGCCTGTAAGGCCAAAAGCCTGCCAGAGCCAAAAAACGGTAGAAGCATGGCTCGTGGCGCAGTAAGCTCAGTTTGATAGAGACTCTAAGACGAAATTTGAGACAAACTAATATTCTGAGTGGATAATGACTAGGAGTTTTATGCACGGATTTAGAGTTATATATTGGGTGTTTCTCACGAGCCAAAGAGATTATATAGATCATCTCTCAAGTTCTGAATTAGAGATCTAATTAAGAGAAATTTTCTCTAGAGAATTTTTGAAGAGTTGTGCTAACAAGTTCTCTAGAGAGCCAATTTCTTCTGCATTTGCATCCCTTGTAGAAGATCATTTTCTTTTGTAGAAGATTTGAAGAGTTAAGCGCTAGATTGAGTATGTTGCAATCAACAGTGTAAAGTCGTTGAAACGTGAAACGACACAATGTAACTTCATTCCTTAGGTAGAGGAAATCTGAATTTCTTGTAATTGCGAGATTCATAGTGCTTGATTATTGATCCAGTTCGGATCCGTGGTTTTTCACCTAGTTAGGATTTTTCACGCTAAATCTGGTGTCCTTGTGGTGTGTTATTTTTTAGTTTATTTTTCGCTGCATAGTTTATTATTTTTACACACTATTGGGTTGATTTATTAAGTAGACCAATCTAGAGATCTCATACCCTAAACTTTCAATGCCCATGCCCCCACAATATTGTACCCCCCTAGGTCAAAACTTCTCTTCCCCACTTTTTCCATCCAACTTGCTTCCCCGTGTGTCATGTAATGCCTTTTATGTCACTGGGCGTTTTGGCAATTTACTAAGTTAGTAAAATTAATATAAAGCCTATATTTTTCAAATAAGGGGTCACATCAAAATAATACATGTAAAAAAAATTTCATCTTTTCAAAAAAGCGACATCTTTTCTCCACTAACACTATGTTTGGGAAGGAGGTAAAATGATGGGAAGGAAAAAAAAAAGAGGAAAAAATGGAGGGAAAGTTAAAATAGAGGGTGTTTGGGAAGGGTGGAGGGAAAGTGGGAGAGGGGAATTTGGGGGTAACATTTTGAAAGTTTTACCCCTAAAATTTCCCTTCAAAACGGGGACAAAATTTCCCTTCAAAACGGGGACGGGGGAAGAGGCTTGCAAAGAGGGGATTTTCCTCCCTCGCCCCCTCCTCCTTTTTTACTATAAATAAATAAGATGAGGGAAAATTTTTCCTCCCCTCCATTTTCCTTCCCCTCAAATTTTTCCTCCCCTCCCCTCCTCCCTTTCCAAACACAGTGTAAATGATAAAAAACACCCACTTTTTACACAAAAAGTAAAAAAGATTTACTATTAATCCACTATAGAAAAAATATCATTATAATCTCATATATTTTGTTTTCTCTTGATTTGACGATTTACATCACTGTTACTTTAATAGTAAATTGCCAAACTGGATATTAGGGTGCGCACAAAATAAATCACATAGGCTTGTCACAAAAAGATAAAAATGCCTTCAAGATCAAATCCAATTTAGATTAAGCACATGATATTGACTATGGTTACATTGACTCGGGCTTTTAGCTCATTTTCTGTGTTCATGGGTTTGATCGGCCCAGCCCAGATTAGATCTGAGATTTCTTAATTTGTCAGTAAAACAAGTTGAATCTCTCTTAACAGTTAAAAAGCAGCTTTGAATGCCAAATAAGATGGCTGATTGAGATTTTCAGAATATGAAAGATGGTTATTTGTTACCTGTAGTTCTAAACCGAGCAAAATCCAACCTATTATCACCTCCTACTTGCAGCGAAGGAGGTAAAACCAGGTCAGTCCCACCTATTATCTGGTGTAAAGATGATGAAGGCAAGGTATTCATTCCCATTAAACAGAGGCAGGCATCACACCCCAACCAACAAAGACGGTGATAACTTGTAATAGCTTCTTCCTCATACCAGATAACATGCGCTACACAAGTTTTCCATGTCTCTGTACTGTCAATCAACTTAGTTAAAGGGCTTGGTTCGGGCCATGTGAAATCATTTAAACAAACATGCTGACACACCCTGGCCAGTTCCAACACTAAAGCCCTCTTTTGCTACAAAAGTTCCTCTTGCCTAAATTCGAGGAGGATTTACAATTGTTAAATGTGGTTTTGGAGATTGAGGATTCATCACCCCCCTTGGAGTTAGGATTCCTCGCTGAGAATTTTACATTAATATCAATGCATAATGATGTATAACTAATAATTTTTTTTTATAAATGTTTGACTTTGGAAAAAATGACGATTTCCAAATCCTAGTTGGGGGAGGGCGTCAAAACCTTGAAATCTTTAAAATCTAGGATTTCTAATGGTCCAAATTTTTAGAAATTTATAATTATCAAATGTAGGTTTTCGACATCTTTATAAAAATTTGGTGAGGAATCCCCAAGGGTTTGACTGTCAAAGGTAACAATAAGGAGAGGTTAAATTTACTTTCTCATCCATGATTAGAATGAATAATCAATCTAGCTTTGGGTAATAAGTAGGGGGACAAAAAGAATTCTGAGAATCCCTATCTGGGGGGATATGTGAAAATGCCTTTGCCACTCCATATGTATTCACAAATGTTCAAGCATCCATAAGCATTTTAATAACTTAGTATTTGAGAATTTGAAGAATTCTAAAAGCTAAAAAAAAACAAATTTGAAAGTCTAGTTTTCAGAATTGAGAAAACAAACAGCAAAACCACCAAAATAATTTGGGATATCCAAATGCCAGCGGATAGCCCACTGACTTGATTGTCAGCAAGTATCTCGTTAGGAATTCTTGAAAACAAAGCCAACATAGAGCCCCAAGATTTCTATTCTCTTGGGAGATCAACGTGGACTCCAATAGGGCCAAGACGGTGAAGGGAAGAAGTGGGTCAGCATGTCTCCTTTCATGAGATGCGATCCTGTTTCTCTACTAGCAACCATCAAATTTCAAAGCTTTAGGCCCTATTTGCTAGGAATTGAATACATATGATGGTTAAAAATGGCAACAGAAAATTTTCAAAATGAGCATCAAATAACATCTTTTTTTTATTTTATTTTTCTAAAAGAAAAATTGTTTGATGTTCATTTTTAGAAATTTACTTTTAATATTCACTTTTTACTACCATATTAATTCAATTCGTATGTATTATAATACAAACAAACAGACCCTTACTTTTGTATAAGTGTATGGTGCTACTGCGTTCTCATTTCATACGTTTGTCAGAAGGGTTGATGAAAATCCATGGAAAACAAGCATTTTCGCTATAAATGTCTCCATGCCAACCTTTGGGAGATCATCAAGGGGTATGAGGTGGCTCAATTTCAAAGCTCAGATTGACGACCCTTTTAAGTTCTGACATGGGTTCAACTTGCATACTATCTATTCATTTCAATCAAGCAAATGGTGCAAAACTTGACACTGTATCAGGGCCCATCAGGCCAACTTGAAACCGACTTGTTAAATAAGATTTTGAATCCACCCATTTAGCTTAATTACAGCCCGTTAAGATTTCAACCCCAAGAAATAAATAATGGGTTGGGTTTGGATTGAGGCTATAAATGTTGTCCATACCACCTCCAAGATCCACATTGTCCAAATTACAGTCACTCAATACGTATAACCAGGGGGCGGAACCAGGATTTCGGGGGGGGGGCAAAACTTGAATAATTTTTATTTCACGAATTATTATAACTATCATATCTTTAAGTTTTCTTTCGACATAGTTGTAAGTTCAAGCATATAAAATATATTACGATTCAAGACTAAATTTTACATGAAAATTAAAACCATTTATACTGTTGTTATGGTGAATGAATGAAAGACCAACCATTTATTCTTGTTGCATCTTATATTGATATTTCTCAATTTATATGACAAGCCTAACCCCAAACTCACCTTGAAGACATTTCTCAGCAAAAAAAAACAAACCCAAATCTCATGAAAAAAAAAGAAGCAATCTTTCTAAGACAATGACACGTCAATTTCTACTAATTTCAATGGTTGATCTGATAAAAAAAAAAAAGTTCAGAATCGAAGAGTCAAGAGTCGAAGACGAAAGCTATAACAAAGTAAAAACCACATAAAAAAAAAAAACTCCAAACTCAACAGCATTCTAACATGAAAGAGCTGATGTCTGATGAGATGATAAAAAAAATCAACCGTACCAAATATAGATTTTAGAGGATTTTACGGGAAAAATCTCAAATTTAGCAATTGTTTGGGAAGGGACTCCGTAGATTGTGTAGCACAAATTCGGTTTTCCCATTAGTTTTTTTATATATTTTCCTGTACTTTTTTATGAGCTTTTTGGGAGAGGCCGTCATTGCTCTCCGCATACTATATATATTCGCTGTTTCTGCCAGAGTGAACAATCAGATTCCTTGCTGGTCCAACCTCTATAAGTCCATGTTCCGATCGAACTCATGTTTTCTGCAAGTCCTTGTTCCGATCGAACTCGTGTTTCTCTCCTTCTCTGTGCCTCTAAAACGTAGAAACCTATGGCCCACTGCAACTTTGAAAATGCAGATCCTTCTTTGGCATGCAGAACTGCTTCTTCCAATGGCGACTAGGCAGCGACGATCTGCTATGCCTCCAAGATCTCTAGACCAATCAAATCGATCAGAACCAATCGTGGCCCTCTGAGATTCAATCTGAATCTCCTTTGATCACGCGGCACAATCCTAGCCCTCTCTTCGATATCTACTCCCAAAAACTTGGGGGGGGGGGGGCATTTGGTGATGTTAAAAGGATTTTTCAAACCGGGGGGGGGGGGGGGGGGGGGGGGGGGGCAGGGCCCCCGGGCCCTAGTGTAGTTCCGCCCCTGCGTATAACACAAAATGACATAAATTGGGGTATAATTTGAATGGGTTAAAACATAATATGGCCTTGATAGCTTTGTAGAAAACCGATCAAACCTTTCTGTTGAGATGTTCATTATGGAAAGTGGAAGAGGAGGCCTAATTGCCCATTATTGAACAAGTGTATGGTAGAATTTAAAATATATTTGGTGCGATTGCTTGTGTGACTAATCGAAGAGGAACCCATGAAAATTTCAATTCCTCTTTAATGAAATTCAGGCTTTATCTTCCTCAATCAATGTTCATTTCCGCCAGGAGCTTAGAGCAGCCAACTACTTCGCCGATGCTTTAGCTAAATAGAGGATTGAGAGGATGTCTTCTTGCGAGGGTAATATTTTGTAGTTTGCTTCGGTGGGGTACAACGCTCTTGTACCTAGTTGCTCTTTTCTCTTTTTGTGTTTTCTCTTTCTTTTATGTTCTTTATTATCTCTTCCTCTTTTATTTCCTTTTTTGTAACCTTTTTTAAATTAATTAAGCAGTTTCACTTACCGTTCAAATATATATATATTTGTTTATTAATAAAATGAAATAATGTGGCATGAACATGAACAGTAAATTGAATTTAATAACTTTAAAACTAACATGGACCATTGGTGTAATCTGACTACGGGCAGAGCACCATACAAGTTACTCCTGAATCTCACTTCTTAAAAACTTTATCTACACCACAGCAGCCCATGATAGAATCCACCAAACAACAAACAGGTCCCAATGGTCAGGCAAGATCAGTATTGCCTGGCCCCAACATAGTTCCCTGGGGGATAATACTCACAAGTGATGTAGCTGCTCCCATTGTCACAAATGATCTTGGCGCACCCCACCTGCTCCGTGGTGCGCCACACAATCTGGGTGTAGTTGGGTGCAGTCGGGCCCCGAGCACGCATTGCTACTTGCTAGAATAGTCATAGAATTGCTTCTCTGCCACCCATGCGGCCACCGAATCCTTGGCGCTCCAACGCCGCCCTTGACCAATGAAGATGTTCTCGCCGTAGGCCATGGCAGTGGAGTGGACCAACGCGCAGTCATGTCGCCGCTGGTTCAAGTAGGCATGCGCGAAGTTGGCTAGGAGGGGCTCCCACTTGAGGGGTGGCACCCCGACCGCTTTTCTAGCACTGTTGTGGGCGTCCAAGAATTGATTAATCAGCTCTGTTTTGTTGGCTCTCGCGTCAACCATGATTATCGAGCTAAACAACAAGATTAACAAGGAGAAGATGCTCAAGAAGATTAAAGAGGATGGAGCCATTGCAATTGGTTTTAGAAGATATGTTTATGTTGGATAGTAGGATGAGGAAAGAAATGAAACAACCTTTTATGGCTTGTACGTTCGAGTTTGTGACTTGTGGTTGGTGGTTCTGTTGTTTAAATAGGGAGGGTGTTGACTTGGAAGTTTCTTAGAATTCCTTTTGAATTGTTGCTGTTGCTTTGTAGCTAAGAAGATTCTAAGCTAAGCGTTATGTAGAGTGTTGAGAATGGAAGAAAATGGAACTTGGGTTCTTTTGATGGGGTGAATGGGAAGTTATGTAAGTTGTAAAAAGGGTGTCCGATTGATAGCCTGTTTCATTCTTCTAAGTGGCCAAAGTGCTAGATGTCTTATCAATGTGTGTGAACGACTGAACGGTTGCCTACTAGTTAGCCTTTGTACAGGAAGTCAGATGCCATGGAAAACTAACACCCAATCTCAACATCGAGCAAGGGCTCTGTGGGACCACCTAGAAGCAGCCAATGGGCAGGATTAGGATTTGGAAGGTCTACAACCCCATGAGTCGTCAGTTATAAACTTCAAACAAAAGAAACACATGAAGTAACACTCCATGCATCACCTTCAAAGTACACAAAATACACAAACAAAGAATACATTGACAAGGAAATTCTTTCTAACCTTATCTATTTTTCTCTTCATTTCAATGCCTTCATCATCTTCCCTTCTCCTAAGTCACTTAAAATATTGCATACATTGACAAGGGCATGCATAGAATAAGGGGCAGCAAATGGGTCTGATCAGGTCAAGATGGGTTTTCTACAGGTTGAAGGCCAACCCACATTCGACCCATTTTTAAAATAGCTCAAGTAACACTAGCCCATATCTGATGCAGGTGAACCTGACCCGCATAACCTACATCTAACATACAGATGTACTCATTAAACACGACTCAACCCAACCCAACTTGTAGAAGTTTGGTCTCAGCCCATTCCATTTCAAGTATTTACTCAAGTTTGTTAGTAAAAAAAAAAAGCCCATAGTACCAAAATATTTTACACCAAATCTTTTAAATTGGTTTATAAATGTGGGTTGACCCTAACCCAACCCATTTAAATGGGTTTTGTGGGTTATGCGAGTTATGTGGATCAACCCGTTTTGCATTTACAGACATGTTCGCTTGATTGGTGTGATACTTGGCTTTAGGCCAATCCACTCGAAACCTTTCTTTTCATCTTGGTGATTGGCATATATCCAAGTGGGCCATAGTAAGATCAACTACACTAATAACTATGTTTGTCTCATATACTATTTATTCGTGGAGGAATGAAGGGTTTAGATCCTTTGGCAATAGATAACTTAGTCATGATTTGCTATCTACTTTGACTAGGGGTGTTCACGGGTCGAAACCCACGGGTTTCGGGTCAAACCCGACCCGACCAGATTTTTGTGGGTGAAAACCCACCCGAACCCGACCCGTTTGCATCACGGGTCAACGGGTCACGGGTCGGATTCGGGTCTCTTTTTTTTTTTTTTCATGTAGAAGGCCAAATTGCTTATGAAAATAATTTCAGATAATTGGTAGAGAACTAAAAGTGATTAGATGTAAAAGTAAAAAGTTGTTGCGGATGATTGCTGGCCTTCTTTTGTACCATAAGTGGAGGTGTAAAAAAAAAAGTAGTTGCGGTTTGACCCGAAACCCACGTCCAATTTCAACTACTAATCACTCTCATCTTGACCATTAATTCAGTGGTCACCAATTAAATGATTAAATACGATCAATAAGATATTCAAGATTCAACAAATCTAAACAAACTGATGTCAAATAGATGTAATAAGGCTTCAAAACGTACCGTGTTTTTCATGTGAGATCATCTTAATCTGTTGATAGGAATAAAATAAATGTTCCTCGCACTAAATATATTATAGTATACATGGGCCTTGAGTTCATAGACATGAGACCAATATAATAACTCAAATATTTAGAAATTAGTCGGTGAACTACATCTAACAGAAATTAAAACCACATCCTGACAAGTGGGCAACTCTCTTGGATTTTTATCCTTGGCCTTCTACATAAAAGAAAAAAAAAAACCGGGTTCGCGGGTCACCAGGTAACCCGATCGGGTCGGGTCGAGCACATGAATTCTGGGTGGAGTGACCCACCCATTGACCCACGGGTCGGGTCGGGTCGGGTTACCGGGTCGGATCGCGGTTAATTTTGTATACCTCTAACTTTGACATATAAGAGATGCAGCAGTGGGGCTCCATGGCTTCACCAAGTCTGCCCAACAGATCCAATAAACAGTGCAAACCATCTGCCCAAAGGATGATTAAAAGATGACTGATCACATGTCCCCCTTTTATTATGTGGGCGAGTGAACCCAACAAGCTTCATTGCCCACCACCTTGTTTATACCTTATTATTAAGTTACATAACTCAAATAAAAGATTATGAAATTAAATAAATACTATTTTCAAGTAAGTAAAAGAGAAGTATTTTTTCTTTAATTGTAACTAAGCTGATTAGGGATATGAATATATTGAGTACAGTGCGTGCTTCGAATCCTTGATATAACAAAAAAAAAAGATCAGTGTTTTATTTCAAAGAAAAAGAGAGAAATTGAGATGATGAAAATTAAACTTACTTTCTCATCCATACTTGGAATCAATTCACTTTAACTTCGAGCAATGATATAAAAAAATGTATTTTTGTTTTCTACACTGTTGGGAGATGAACGTGGAATGCAGAAGGTGGGGCCCAAATGGTGAAGGGAAGAAGTAGGTTTGGTGGTTTTATGACATGTCAGCTTTCATGAAAAGGAACCACTACGTTTCAGTTTTCCCCATCCACATCCACCAAAGGCTAAAATAAGATAAGATCCTTGCGTTTGTCAGCCACCGTGGAATTTCTCAGTCCTTGCTTTCCTATAAATCTATTTAACTTTATGCTTTCTTACTTCGCATGTTTGCATTGTTCACCTACCCTGAATTACAATTTACACAGCATGGATGAAAATCCATGAAAAGCTAGCAAATGAGGAATTTATAGGACAAATCTCCATAGGACCCCATACGTCTTACCAAGACCCCGTATCACATTGGACACGAAATGGGTCCTCATGTGACATTTTTCTTCTTTTTTTTGTCGTTTTGCGATATAGTTGATATCGACCATCCCTGATGGTGGATATCAACCATTATATCAGTCATATTTTCTTCAACATGTAACTGTCTTATTTGTTAGAACACAGTAGATGGTCGATATCAACCATTTCGCAAAATAATAAAAAAAAAAAAGAAGAATCTGGGTTCTCCCTTCTTAGAGGAGGGAGGATAGCCTCAACATGCCCATCTCCTTCTCTCTCCTCATTCAAGACCTCATCCCACACACAAAACAAGCACAATCTCTCTCTCTCTCAAACCGTTCAATAGTGGAAACATCTCTCTCGGGCATTTGATCAAACACCTTCATTATGCACCACCAACCAACCCAACATCGACAAAAACGATGATAACCCATCCCTGCCCTCCACTCAAATGCTCATATTCCGACTCTTCTCCTCCTCCTCCTCCCCAAACCCCACAAACCAAATCCCTCAAAATCCCTTTCTTCTCTTCCCTCGAAATCCCCTTCTCCTCTTTCTTCAATCTCTCCACTCTCACCCCTCTTGACGTCTGCAAATGGGCTGGGATTATCTCTCTTGCCCTTGCAGCCACCAAAAAAACCACCAGGCTCCTCCTAAACCCCTTCTTCTGGATGTATTTCAGCTAGACGTGGCTCTTTTGGCCTTGGGTTGTCGCCGTCGCTCTTGCATTCTATGGCCTTTACTGCCTCCGTAAACACTCCCAGCAAAAAGCCAACTTTCCTGAGCAGGTTGTCATGTTGAAACAAGAATCTAGAAAACCTTATTGTCAACCAAGATCCTCCATGTCAAATCATCGGGAGATGTAAAGCAGAAACATACCTTGATCCATTGAGGAAGTTGTTCATGGGTTGTTGATCTTCCAATCCAATATGGCTGCTTAGAAAAACCCTCTTGATTCTTTCTGATGATGGGATGTCAGAGAGAATAGGAACTTGCCATATGAATTGGGAACCATAACCCTAATATATAATAATGAGATTATCATAGGTTTTACTATTTCTAATTTGGCCACTCATCAAAGTAGAAATAGAATTTCGGTATCTACACATTAATCCCATGACAATTATACCCTTAAGCCTTAAAACTTTAAGTTTTAATTAGATCACTTCAATTAGGCTTAACCAGAGATAGCATAACACATTTATTATTTACATGTGTGGCCCACATGATGGAATTTTTCCAACATGTCATTGTAACATCTGCAATCACATGGCTGGCCCTCATCCCACCCGCCCATTTCAATGAATACCTCAAGGGCTGGCCAATTGTCTTCTTTTTCGCCTACCACTACTTTTTCGAGTCCAGCGTCCGCAGTCGCCTCTATGACAATCTCTATCCCTGCCCACACGCCCCAGATGGGATATTAGCCCGCCCTTCCCTGCTCGTTTAGCCCACACTTCCTTGCTCGTCTCGCATTCGCTGGTGCCATCTTGGTTGGCCACTGGCTCACCACATTGGAGGGTCCGGAGCTGCACCTCGCTCCGGGAAGCTGGGCCAATCTTGCCATTTGGGTATTGATTGTCACTGGCCAATTCATGAAGCACCAGCAACAAAGGGTTTCTCCCAGATAAATATATATATATTTTTTTTTTTTGTTATTTCACAATAGGATCAATATCGACCATTCTATTATGTTCAGCAAATAATACAGTTAAATGTTGAAGAAAGCCTGGCTGCCATATCAACCCTATCGCACAAAAAAAAAAAAAAAAGTTTGATATGGAGTTTTGATAGGACATATGAGGTCAAATCCCCGTAAATTCCTCCTATCAATTTATAGTTGTGGAGAATTATCCCCTCTGAGGGTACTACAGGTACAACCCAGTCTTACATGGCCGCTATGAACCATGGTTTAAAATCTCGGTATCGGTCGCGGTATCGGCCGGGCCGAAAAACCGATACGTCGCGGATATCGTCGCGGATATCGGTCCGTCGCGGTCGTCGCGGTGTAAAATTTTTTTTTAATCCAAAAAAAATCCGCAAAAATATTCAAAAAATCCAGAATATTAGAAAATGTTGGAAAACAATATTTTTTCTATTAGTAACAACAATAAATCAAAATCTCGGTCACCTTAAGTTATGAGTCCTGTCTGTATCGCTGTTCGCTTTATTCTCCAGTATTTATATAATGCAACCATTATTGATGCTCATGATCAATAAGATGAAATATCATAAATTTGACATAATACAACCACAATTTTTGGCAAAAACTCATACTTTTTGTTCCAAAAGTATAAATCTATTTTAAACTAACACATTATCAATGCATTTGAACACTAATGTGAAAAAATGTAATTGATTTCAATAAAAGCCCCAAATTCTAGAAATAAAAATTTTTAGATCTACACTTTAAAATACTAAATCTAGGGAAAAATAAGTGAGTAACATCGAATCTAATTCAATATAAAGCCTTTTGGTTCATGAATTAGCGTATTACATAATCTTTACTACTATATCATTCCAAACATAATTAAATAGGTTTAATAATATCATATCTAGCAGTTTATGATAATAATAGACATCCAACCACAAAAAAAAGAAAGACAATTAGCAAAAGAGTCATAGCTATCATGGTCAAGTAGATCATTTTGTCTTCTTGAATTTTGATTGCCATTTATCTAAAACATACGTTTCACAGAGGGGGTCCGGGGTATCCCCCGGCGGGGGTCGAGCTGACCGGTCAACTCGCGGAGGTCCAGGGGGTAGCGCCCCCGAAAAAAAAAAAAAAAAAAAAGATCGGCCGATATTTTGAAAATATCGGCCGAGATATCGTCACGGCCGATATTTTCAAAATATCGGCCGATATCTCGTGATATTTTGGCGATATATAACCCGGTATCGCCGATACCGATATCTCAGTGAGATATCGATTCGGTGTAACCGGTATCGGCCGATTTTTTAAACCATGCTATGAACCGACCCTTACCAGTGCAGCCACACCTTTCACACACTTAACCACACAATGAATGTTAAACTCATGCTTGAAAAGAAAACCTCTAATTAAAATACTATTAAACTTTAAGGCCGTTAAATCCACCGGCACCGATGATATGATGGGGCTGATTCGCTCTCTATTTTTTTTTATGAGATGTGATGTTTTTTAACTTAGCATGTTGGGTGAGAAAAGTGAAATGGAGAAATAAACTAACCAAGCTACACTTACATTTGAGCGTGAATCCACTGGCTCAACTATTACATAAAACTCTGTAATAAATTTCTGAAACTCCATCGCAAGGCCAACATAGAGATATTCAAGAAGAATCCCATACCTTCTCTATATCTAGATCATCAAGTTTCAATTCAAAGGAAACTGAAACTTGAGGTTTTCTAGATACAGGGGTATTTAGCGAAAGACTGGACTCCTTAAACAACACCCCCCTCCTCGTTTTTTTTTTCACCTTCCTCCTGTTTTTAATTTATGATGTGAGAAACATGCAAAGAGACTGGTATCAATCCTAACCACAATAACAAGAATGCATCCAAGTGGGTCCTGCAAGTTGAATTGCAAAAGCATAACTGCATCTGATTGCAGGTGAAAATCTTCCCTAGTAAGTAACTAAGTATCGTTCTCACCGTCCTCATCCATGTCAAGCTTTGGGAGATCGTAACACTAAGAGATGATCCAACTTCCAAGTCCTGAGTATAAACCATGAACCTAATCTAAACCCAAACGAGTAATTCAGGGTTGCAATGACCCTTTTGATCTAAGTTGGGCTCGTCTTGCACACTAGCTTCAACCCGCCGACCCAACCAAAATCTAGTCATTCAGAGTTGCCAATCTATATGCAAAATATTTAAGTTCATAAGACCATCTTAACCTTTTGATCCATAACCCTAAAATTTAATGGTTTAAAGACATCATTTTATCATAATTTTAATCTAGCAGTGATGAAAAGTTGGATGAGTATCAAACTTGGACTAGTCACTATTCAAAAGAGATAGTCTTTTCACAAAGACTAAATTACTTGGACTAGTCACTATTCAAAAGAGATAGTCTTTTCACAGAGACTAAATTGACTCAACATGGCCCCAATAACACACAAAAAAAAAAAAAAAAAAAGGATGTTTTTAAAGTGGAGCGTTTTTGAGAATTCCCGCACAATTAAGGGGTTTGATTCTTTGGTTTGAGTTGAGCCTACACGTTCTCCATACCACCACCACCAAATTACAATTAGAGTTAATTAGCATAGCACACAAAAGAAAACAGGAGGAGAAAAAAAAACGGGGGGGGGGGGGGGGGGGGGGGTGATATCCGGGTATAATTTGAATGGATTGAAACACAATAGAACCTTGCCGCTTTGACCATAAAAAGTTAAAAAATAAAATAAATAAATAAATAAAAAAAAAAAAACACAACACATGACAACAATAGGACCTTGGCTTTTTTACCATAAAAAGTAAAAACAACAAAACAACTGATAAGAATATGATCAACAACCAGTGCAATTATCTTTTTTTCTTAATAAAAAGACTATTTCATATTTGCATTTAAATATAATTTTTCCAAATGAGATTTTTTAAACTGTAGTTTATATGTACAGAACTACAGATGTGTATTGAGATTTTTTAAAGTATTCCCAAAGACATTCTTAATTTGGACACTTTAAATACAATTTCATTTATTATTCTATAATAAGTTTTTTCTCCAAAAAGAATAACTAAAAAATATGTGCCGATTCCTATGCAATGCATAACTCAAGCATAGTTCTTCATTAAAAAAATTAATTATGTAAGTTTAAAAATAAATTAAGGTCCTGATCCAAGCCTCATTAAAGCCAACTATGCCTACTACATCCAGGATTAACACTTATCCCCTTGGTTTCTTTTTTTTTTTTTTTCTTTTACTGCTTTTAACATCCCATATTCAAAGAGAGTTTTTCTACCTAGAAGGACCTAGTTGCAATCCTAGGTAGAAAAAAACTCTATTTGAATATGAAAATTTTTGGGGAGAGCGGACATGTAATGCTCACCCATCAGTCACAGTTGTCTTTTTAGATAAATTTATTTTGGGAGAGCAAACATGTAATGCCCGCCCATCGGTCATAGTTTTATATGCACACTGCCATGCATGCATATGGAGTTTGCTGTTGGGTCTAAGGATGTATATTCAAACAAATAAAGTTGGATGGATAAGGAGTACCCAACCATAACTCCTTGCCTTGCAATCTCTCTCTCTCTCTCTCTCTCTCTCCAATTTAAGTGCAACAATATCCAGCCTCAATTCATTTATTTAATTCTTTAAAGTATGATTCTTTCAAGATGCTGTTTGCGTCTCAATGGATGAAAAAGGAAAATCATGGATTTCATGAAATATCTCAGTAAAATATTTATGATTACAAGGGTTGAATTTACTTGGAAATGGACATGTCCTTGAGATGTAGACCTTGTAAATCAATCAAAAGCTCCTTGGCTTGTTTAGTTGGGTGCAGTGAACTGTTGAAGGAAAAATGATTAGGGGGCAAGTATTTTGTTGGTAGATGGGAGACGACTTTGGAACAATCATTTTCATCTATTTTGCAAACCAGAGGGGGTCCAAAAACTGAGTTTTCCTTGAAATTGTGGCAGCCAAACATAACCCACATGCCATTTCGAGTTTTTTCCATAATAGCACCCTCAATAAAACTAATTCCCATAATAGCATCCATTTGAAAATAATACCCAGAATAGCATCCCGAGCCTATGTGGCATATCCAATCCTAATACATTTTAAAACACCCCTTTTCTCAATCTACTTTTTTAAAGAAGTTTTTTTTTTTTTTTTGTTAAAATCGAGTATTTTAAATCTTTGATCAGATTCTTCAAAATGCTAGGCTAAGATGAAAAAGGCAAGAAATGGCCTAATGACCCACTACTTTATAGGTCCCACCGTTTGATCATCCCCACTTTGAACAAATTCATGGTCGTGGACACGCAATATCCTCGGCCAAAGAACTCCACTGTTCCATCAAACAACACTCTCAATGCCCACATTTAATGGTGGAGTACCATAAATCCATAATACCACCTTGAATTGGTTTAATGAGAGTCCATTTGTGTATAAATCTAGCATTTTTTTGTATATTTTTCATGTGCTATATTAGCAATTTTCAAGTGTCCAGTAAGATATATGTATGGCTTTTGGAGTGTAAGTATCCAAGTTTTCTTTTTTCTCCTCTAAATTCTCATTTTTCATTTGGACAATTTTGATTTCTTTTGGGTAAAATTTTGATCTTCTTTTTGGGCTTGTTTGATGGCCAAAGAGTATGAACACAATGAAGAATTTGTATTGAAATAATTTCATAAGTAGAAGAATTATAAATCTTCTTCATATAGGACAAATTAAAAGAATGATTTTAAATTTAAAAACTTGAAGAATTCCAAAGACCTTTTTGTGACATTTAAGAGAATGATAGAAATTTTCTTTTTCTGATTTTATCAATGAACAATTAACTATCCATTGATCTGAATTTAAAATCCCCCATATTAGTAAATTTCTTTCTAAACAATCAGGGAGTCTAACTGAAAATCTAAATTGGACCACCACTTTTTCGTGATTTAATTTATTAGAATTGTGGATGAGTAACTACTTTCTACCAATTGGTGGATTATTTGATGACCCTTGTAAATCTTCAGCTTTAAGCATTTACTTTTAGATCTTTATGGCCTTTTATAGTTTCAAAATAAAAATGTATTTGATTGAATGTTGCTAGTCATTAGATCCAATACCACAGATTGGGCAGTCATTAGACAAAGGGGAGTTTCAATTTTAACCATCCACTCCAAAGCATATGGCTTGGAAGAAGATCTACTTTTGTTAGATGGATTATCTGCAACATTCACTTGAAAAAGTAGATTGAGAAATGGAGTGTTTTAAAATGTATTAAGATTAGATATGCCACATAGGCTCGGGATGCTATTCTAGGTATTATTTTTAAATGAGTACTATTATGATAATTAGTTTACTTCAGGTGCTATTTTGGAAAAAAAAACTCTGCCATTTCAAGGAAAATCCAGTTTTCAACTTAACCTTTTACCATTCCAAAGAAAATAAGCAACACCCACAAACAAATAACAAAGGATATGTTATTTCATAGTTTTGTAAGTCTAATTAAGCATGACCTAGGTCTGTAAATGAGAAAGACCTTGGAGACTTGAAACACTTGAATTTTCTTCCTTGGATTGGAGGAGGAGCTACTGATGACTCTTTCCTCTCTTCTTCCCCTTCTTCCTCATCTGTGTCTTCTTCCAATGCAATATTGGGCATAGAAATATTGAGTGGACTGCAGAAAGCTCTCTTAGATTGCTGAGTCTTGCAGGCCAAGAGAATCCTCCTCCTTTTGTTGAAAGGGTTCTCTGCCTTCAAGAGATCTTTCACAGATGCGACATCGGAGAGGCTTGCGAAAGATTTTGACTTCCCACTGAAGAAATTGGACAGCCCTCTCCTGCAAATTGAGTGAATCTTGAGTTGAAATAAAATTTCAAGCACAGAAACTGGATTTCATGATCCACAAGAGTTGTAATCAGATAAATAATATGATAAGTTAGATATAGATTTTATATTACCACATGATTTTGGCTGTTTATCAGATCTATTGTGACCAGAAACCAGATGGGTTTGTTACCCATCTCATCATATCAAGTAAGTTCTTAAAGAGGATGACATCTTTCTCCAAGAAACTTCAAGATTTGCAGTGTTTTGGGGAAAAGGATTGGTAAAATCAATCATAAATCCGTGGATGGTTCTCAGTAAAACTAAAAAACCAAAAAGATAATCTAACAAGAAAGTACCCTAATTCATTTTTTGCACGAAAATCACAAATCAAATACCAAAATCTAAGCAACAGCCACACCTTAAGAAGAAATAATAAAAATCTCATTTTTGCCACAAGAATTTCAAACAAGTCATTTAAAATCTTCTTCAGACCAAATAATAAGACTAATTACAGTATGTGGGGTTGATCATCTTCAAAACTAAAAACCCAGACAGAGAATCAAACAAACAAGTACCCCAGACCATATTTTTCATGAAATTCTCCAATCACACCCCAAGATCTAACAAACACCCAATTCTATAATAAAAAAAATGATAAAAAAATCATTTTTTCCACAAGATTACAACTCACAACATTTAAAATCTTCTTCAAAACAAATAATAAGACCAATTACAGTATGTATGCTTGATTATAGTACCCCCAACTCAAACTTTGCATGAAAACCTCCAATCACACACCAAAATCTGAGAAACACCCAAATTTTAAAAACAAAAAACAAAAACCTCATTTTTGCTACAAAACATTAAAATCTTCTGCAAAACAAATAATAAAGCTAATTGGTAATTACAGTAAGTGGGTTTTGATTATCTTCATCTTAACACCCCCACCCCCCAGGATAAAAAAAAAAAAAAAAAACTCACTTGATGGGGAGAGATTCTTCCAAAGATCCCATAGAACCCAACCCTCCATTGAATTTGCTCTGCACCTCATCTTCTCCTCCTTCCTTCTCCTCCACTGTCCCAGAACTGTCTTCTCCGGCGCCGATCGAGGAGCTCTCCGACGAGGCCAAAGACCCAGATTCCTTGCAATCCAAACAAAAACCACCTCTTTCCACCACCCCATCACCACCCCTTTTCAAAATAGCCGAGATACAAGACACCCCACTTGCCACCACCTCCTCCTCCCCCTTCTGCCCGTGTCCCTTCCCAATATACGCAGGCGGAGAGCCGTCTCCGGCCTTGTACCCCACCGTAGGACCCACAGCCACCTCTCTGCTCCCAAAAACCAGAGACATACGTGTATATATAGATATAAAGTGTATATACTCTGTTTTTTTTTCCTGTTGTCTCTTCAAACAAAGAAAAAAAAAATGAAGGCTTTTCAGTTTCAGCCTTGTCCTCTTCTTCTTCTTGTTCTTCTTCTTCTTCTATTTCTTGTGCTTGTGGGCGGTGTTGTTCTTGTTGTTGGGTTTGTTGTCATCAAGGTAGAGATGGAGACTGCAGACGTTACAGTACCTTACGTTACAGAGGAGTAGCGGAGTAGATGATGGTGTTTGGTGGTGCAGTTCGAGTGTATCATCTCATGCTGCCTGATAAAGATGAAGTTAAAAAGCCGGGTTCTTTTTATCATGTGAAGGTGCATATACAAGAGCTTTGGTGTATAAGAGATAGAGAGTCGTTATCGGCGCCACGTAACGGGTAGTGAAGAGAACGTGTCAAAGCGTGTCGTCTTATGTGGCGGGAACAGCTCCCCTGTCTATCCAGCATCCACGCATGGAGTCCGGATCCGCTGTGTCTGAGTGGGACTCGACGACACTGGGGCCCACATAAATTGAAAATCCAATATCATTAAATAATGTATGAGATTGTGTTGATAGCATTAATCATCACATATTTATTTTAATTTTCAATTGAAGTAAAATTTAGAAATATCTTATATTTGGATAGGCTTTCGTTTTAAATAAATTTTGAATAAGACTACTTAAAAACTTTTGAGGGTCATTGAGAGACCCCACTTATTAAAAATCTAAATCAGTATGAATATAATGCCCTCTCTATCTATATTGCATTGCTAATTAAGTCCTGCCTACTATTAAAATGATTAAGTATAAAATATGTGAGTTTTTGTATTGATATATAAATATATATATTTTATGTTATCATTTTGACAATGGGGTCATCTTAAGTAAAAGTAAAATTTGATGAGAGGTTGTGTTAGAGGAAGGTAGAAAAGAGAAGCCATTTTAGCAGTCAAGTCTCATGAGACTCAAGTTTCCCATTCATATCCGAACTAGACAATGTTGCATGAGTTAGATGATTGCCACAAGTCCATGGGGCCTAGTAGCTTGCTCTGACAATTCTTTTAAAAAAAAATTTCATATCATCTAACATCTTCTAATATTCAATTCAAGATTTTGAATTTAATGATCCGAACAAAATTAATTGAAATTATTTAGGTAATAGGGGCTTTTTTTTTCATTGAGGTTACTTTGAAATGTAAATTAAACTTTAAAAAGTTAAATATAGTTTCTTATTCAATATTTAGAGGATTTATAAAGTTTTCATATAATAATTCTCTAAATTCTTTCAAAATAACATGCCCTAAAATGTTTGACTGAATACCTGAATTTGATGAAAAGTTTATTTTTGTTTGATATTAATGCTTCATCAATTGAATTCCTATGTATTTTATGTAATGTAAACAAACAGGGCTTTAGATTATGTTCTTGATATTTATTCTCAGAATGATATAATCTACATATCAAACTTTGAATATATGGGTGTCAAATGGTTTGGTCGGGTCAAACAAGTCAAGTCAACAGGGGGGATTCCTAGCTTAGGGCTAACATATTCAACCCGTAACCTGCACCCGTGGGAGACAACGTGATTCGACCTGCAACTCATGCGAGTTAATCCAAACTGACCCGCATTTAGCTTCATAACCTGCGAATTATGTAGATCAACCAATTAACCCAAATTTTTTTTATGGTACCCCAGCCAAGAGGGTTGAGATTCAAAAAAGCCCGCATATACACGGGAAGGTAGCACACTCAAGTGGGAAGGAGGCCCACACAAGTGAGAAAAAAGTCCATATAAGTGGGAAAGGAGAACAAGAGAGTCCGCATGCACACGAGAAGGTAGTTCACTCAAATGAAAAGGAGGCTCGCGCAAGCAAAAAGAAAGCTCACACAAGCGGGAAAGGAGCCTGTACAAGCGGTGAGAGGTGACGTACCCGTGATTCAAACCCCGGACAGTCAAGACAGCCAAGTAAGAACTTACGCTCCTTACCATCTGAGTAAGGAACCGTTCTTCAATTAACCCAACTTGAGTGACCTAATCTGTAAAAGCTAAGCCAAACCCTAACTTTAGTTCAAGAATTATAAGAGGCTGATTACTTAATTCTCCTTCTGCAAAAAGTTGTGCCAATGTCCATTAATAATTTTTCTAACCCATGCATTGAACCAATCTATATAATTTCCAACCCATTTGTAAATGCTTAGTCTAAGTCTGACTTCAATTCAAGAACATTATGGACTAATCTTTTTTTTTCTGGTTAAACACGGTCACGGAGTTAAGTAGGTTAATCCTAACCCAATCGATTTTTATGCCAGTCAGGAAAACCTGACTCGTGGTCGCCCATATTTTATGCAAATCGGATTTGGCAAATGAAATACGAATCAAATTAGAATTGGATTAGCGGGTCAAATTAGCAAGATAGGTCAAGTTTTGCCACCTATAATTGGATACATCTCAATGTCAACTTTAAAACGATAAACCATCCATAATAAGATTTTCATTTCATTTGGCCATGGCCACTTTGTAAAATTGCACTTAGCAACCCAAACAAACCCTAGTATAGTACCTCTCCAGATTATCCCATGCCTCTACTGATGTAGCCCATGAGGGGGATTATTGCTGAAGTATCCGGCCCCATCCTCCAAATCCCCCCCTGTGCCCCTTAGCAAAGCCAAAGCTTTCTAGAAGGGACACCTGGCACTTGGCCAAATGGCCCACTAATTATTTCTTGCACAAGATAAGGAATCAAGATCATTCATGTGGGAAACCACATTTGTCATACATGTGATAAGGACATGTGTAGAATGTAGCAGAATCTAAAGAAGTCATCCTCTGTAGCACTATGGGGCTGATAGTAGGCCAATATACATGATCAATTTGAAAGGAGGCCAACTCTAAGGAGGCCAATTCTGACAGTATTAAAATTTGGCCCAATACCAATATATTAGCTACATTATTTTGAGCATTTTGAATATAATATCAAGAAAGAATATTCACCTAAGCAAGTGCACTACGCACCCAAATCATCCCCAAAGGTTAGACCCACCATCTGAATTTCATGTATAAACTAGTACAGATCCGCAAGAGCAAAGGCCCTATAGGAGCACAAGTGAATGTTTTCCAATATTACAGGGGCCAACCAATTGCATTTTTGGTCATCTTTGTGCAATGAATGGTATTCAAAATCAGCGGATTTCAGTTTCCATGGAAAAGAGACATCCCGCATCTCTACTATTTTCATAGGAAATTAAAATCCATTGTATTAAAAAAATCAGTTAATTTTAATTTTTTTAGTAGGGAAAATGTGTTGTGTACCAAACATCTAAATTCTAACGAGCACATGCAGTGTGAAAAATTAGAATAACTTTCCTTACTATCTCAAATTCCTTTCTCTGCTTTGGAGAATTCTTCTTGGCTGATCTCTACTCAATATGGAAGGGGCTCTCCTCTTCATACTCCATTTCACTCCAACAAGCTCTTCATGCCAAAAAAAAAAAAAAATCCCTCCTAGGCTCCTACCACAGCAAAAGAACAAAAAGATGAAAGAGGGGGAAATAGTTAAAGAAAAGAGACTGGAATGCTTAATCTAAGCCATCCAAATTCCACATTCCACATCCAAACATTGCTTCATTTGTGATCAATGATCATGAAGCTTAATGGGGGTATCAAGGGTCCGGACACCTCTGTCATGCTGCCAAAATAAGACATTCCTAGTAGCTGCATTTCATTACCCTTAGTTTTCTTTATTTTGATAATTACACTATGTTGCTTGAATGCTAATATAATTGGGATTATCAAAATATAAATCAGGCTTTATCTCCTAATTTGATTTTACTGCATACACCCCTTTATATAATTTCAAAGGAACCAAGAATTCCCTCTCAATGTAAGTTTTTATAGAGTGATACATGGATATACAAATAATGCATGTCTTAATAAACTATTTTTTTATATAGTGACAATATCTTTTGTTTTCAGAAGATAAAATTTAAGACATGCACCACAACACATAAAGTAACATTAAATATTCTGAATTGAAAAAAATATATTAAAAATACAAAATCCTAGCCACCAAAAAGCTTCAAGACACAAACACATGAAAGAGTATTTATATAGTCCAGGGTCGAACTTTTGAAAGGAACTAGCACTATTCCCCAATGAATACTGATTTTATAGGCAAGTTTTTAATTGTATTTCTGAATCCTCAATTCAACTTATACTTGCCAACCACTAATAGGTGAGCCATGACACATCCAATTTTCCATATAAACAACCAAGAATCAATCTCGTACTCTTTTAGTTAGGTAAAGTGTAAGCTCACTTACTACTTCCTTGTGAATTAGCAGTCACCCAAAGTTTACACTTATTTGAGTTTTGTAAGCCTTTAAATTCAATCATGCAAATGAGACACCCATTTGACAACAAGTGATCAAATACGCTCCATTTCCGCATAGATCCAGGAAGGATTTTGTCCTCAAATTAAAAAGGTATGCAAAATATAAGGTCAATCAATTACTCTCGCCCTTAGTTTTTGGTCTTCAAAGTACAGAGACTATACATTGTGCAAACATAGGTGTTCTTTGATGAGTCAGAAAAAGAGGTCCTTTTTTTTTTTTTAAAGAGAGTCTATTTGCCTCTTTGCTGCTATGTTTGATGACTAGTAGCAATGATACTTTCAGCTTTAAAACACAGAGATCAATCCTATGCATGTGCATGAAATAAGTGCCAACACCACTCAACCATGAGTGTGTTGGCATCTATTTGCCTCTTTGATTGAATTAGCATTAAGGTTGTTTTCCTCTCTTTTTTAAAAAAAAAAAGTAATAAGAGGGAAAGAGAATCCAATCAGACTTGTCAATAAAGCAATTTGAAAACTTTCAATTTCATTTATTTTTTAAAGTTCACACATGTCCAATAATTTGTTTTTTTCAATTGAATCATGTCTTAGCAAATTGTCTATTTGTAAACTACTCTAATTGAAACAATTCTATTTCTAAATGAGCTAATGAAGACAGCATTATTTCAAAATAGATAGTGGGTGATTAATTTCCTTAGAGTTTATTGTGGATGCATCATGCAAACTAATTATGACAAACTAGTGTCCACTATATTTCTCAAATTAATATCAGTGCCCCATATAAGGAGATAGTGTGTACCAAGGGATTAAATAAGGAGATAGTGTGTCCCAAGGAATTATACTCATCATAAATATGCTCCCAAAAAACCAAGGATCCAAAAGAAGGAGTATCCCAGAGAATTTGCCTTTATAAGGACATATCTTTAGAAGGGCAAAAATCATAAATGGTACATGACCCAAAATTCACACTGGAACATACTTAGGAAAGTGGAGGGCACAAAAGCCATATGTAAGGCAGTCTCCTCATTTTCTTGTGATTGCTTTTATTGTCTAGCTTCACTCAAAAGTCATCAACCAGTTCCATTGCATGATTAAAGAGATAAGGTTATAATCTAAGGTAGACTTTATGCTATTGGGAGACAGATATTCTAGCCTATGTTTAAATAGAAGTAGAGTAAAAGATATATTAGGTGGAGTCAATGTCCCATCAACCAATGGACTTTGGTGTGAGTTGGATATGGATGGGGTGAGGTGTGCCCATCCAATGCCTTAGCTTTTTTCGCCTTGCCTTATCTCTTCGTACAATCCCCATAAGTAAAATAAAGATCATTTCATATCATCTATCGTTTTATCATATTCAAGTATAAGATCTTGCTTGAATGAATATGTTGTGTTTGGAATCCCTAGGAAAAAATATATGTTATTGAAGGCTCCATCTTGTTTGAAATTTTTTTAATGTGTATACATTGTTGGCAATTCTACAAGATGCCCTTCTTTAACTTTAAAAAAATGCCTCTTTTAAACCCCATACTTTTTTTAGAACGTGAGGCTCTCCTTCAGTCAATTCAATCCCTATTAAACATGTTATCCCCTCACCTCAGCCTTTCACATTTCACACATACTGTTCCCTCCCCTCTTTTTTCCTTTCACACATGCTACCCCCTCTCAGTCCTGTTTATTTGTCATAAGCTCAGGCACTTTCAATGTTAAATTTCATAACAAAATATTTTATGATATATAACCGATAAACTTTAAATACTTAAAAACTTAGGATTATGATCATTTATTGAGTTAATATTTTGTATTCCCTTCATCTACATTTAGATCGTTCATCTCTCAACCTTCCATAATTGTGATGCATAGGTAGACACCGCTCAAATGGGCTTTTCTTTTCTTTTTTCTTTTCCAAAAAAAATGCCTTGGTGTCTTCTAGTGCACCCGATATAAGAGTGTGTGTGCATGTGTATGTTTTAAATATCTATTTGAAAGCGTAAATGGACTTTGATTTCTTTTCTAGATGACCATTGGATCCGACCCAAAGAATTTGACTATGGGCCTTTCTTGTGGTTTGCAATTAGTAATTGGGTTTTGGAGGTGGATCTAATTTTGACTACAGATGAATACCCAGAGGCTTATGGGCTCGGTCAACATGAGAGCAACATAGAGAATAAGGTGATAGAAATGTTTTATTTAAGAATTAGCAAATGGCAGCACGACCACTCTTAATAATTGAATATAGATATATATAGCTAGGCAAACAGTAGGTGACAAGATTACATTTGGGGCTGTGTTTCAAGACTTATAGACAAAAATCAATAAAATAAAGAACCATCTCCACACAGAAAGAGAGGGGGAGGAATTTGACATTTTTACCCCCAAGTTCCTCCAAATTTTTTGTGGGGGACCATGGACTCACAAATTAAATTATCTCACACCAATTCGATTATCTCAATTGTAAGGTCAATCATTTTACAAAACAGAAATTGATCCCAGATTATTCATGTGGAGAAGAAGAAGATGCCACACGGTTGATCTATTAATGAATTGGGTGTTTGATGGATCACATTTAAAACACAAGACTTAACTATTTATTTTTTTATGATCTCATATTTTAAATGTGGTCAATCTCATTGTGAGCATTGGAATGAATTTATTCTTCTTCTAATGATAAAACAAGGTGGAACAGTACTTCATACCCTTTCACTAGGTTGAGAAATGAGAAGGATGAATGATAATAAACTAAATGAGAAAGGTTTGAATGAAAAAAATTAATAACATGGTGTGTGTGTGTGTGTGTGGGTGGGTGGGGGGGGGGGGGTTTGTGTGGGGGGTGTTTTAAGGATTATGGAGATATTATTTTGGGGTTGCGTGCGTGGTGGTGGGTGGGTGGGGGGGAGGGAGGGGATGTGGTAAGGATTATGGAGATATTGTACTGTAGATGCGGTGACCACAAGAGAGTGAAGCATGAAAAGTTTGTCTTCCATATTGTACTGTAGATGCGGTGACCACAAGAGAGTGAAGCATGAAAAGTTTGTCCTTCTCTTTTTAGATGTTGGTCATTGAATTCTTCTCTCTTTCAATACTAGAATTTACAGCCCCTCAGATGATGGGACCACTTGCACGGATAGAAGAGTGTGGATTGTTTGTATTGATGGATGGCCCACTGAGATATATGGAAAAAGTCTTTGGAGAATATTCCCCATTCAATTGTTGTGGCATGTATCAGAGCAGGGACATCTGATAGACACAATGACAATTTGCCCTGACCACAAAATANAGGCTACTTTACTCTTGCCAAATGATTACCTTCACAAAATCTGTTATTGGATAAGGTATAGGTATAAATATAATAGAGTCCTATTCTCATGAGAATAGCCAGCATATGTTACCAGGAGAACTTCTGTGGAACCCATCTAGGTCCATTCCAATCAAAGGGAAGATGGAGGATGGAAAGACAAGAGGGAGTTTTTTTTTTTTTTTTGGTAAATCAACATAAAGGGGGCGTTAGGAGTGTGCATATTATCAGCCCTTCTAAATCTTCCTAGACTCTCAAGCTTAATGATTTTATAAGCCAACATCAATGTATTAGATATTTTTTATTTCAATACAACAGTGTCAGTGAGTCAAAGTAAAACCTGTTGTAGCAATTCAGAAAAGAGTAGTGCCTGTCTCAGGAGGGTAGCTTGCTTAGAGGTGAGCCCTGTTTTTTTTCCAAATGTAAGTGTGGAGTTCTTTTTATCCACAGGAAAAAACAGATATCTATTGGTCACATATGGTGTGTAATAGAGGCCCTTTTAGTTGTACACAAAGACTGGTATATGTGCATAAATTATAAACAATTCAAATAGCTAGAGTCAGTTTAAATCTACAAAACCATACTGCCCATAGATTCAGGCATTGGATTTTTTTTTTTCAAAGAAAAAACACCAAATCTGTGCCCCATAGGAGGGAATTGGGTGGGGTAAAGATTCTTCCCACAATACCACTTCCTCTGAATTGCTATGTTTTTTTTTTAAGAAAAAAATGGAAGGGAATCAATTACAGAGCCGGCCCACAAGCCCAACCTACTAATTTCTAGTTTGAGATGACATGCCAACTCAAATAAATGGGTCAGGTTTGGATTTAAGCCCATGTATACTTTTCCACCCTCCAACCCAGCCCAACCGGGTTCTAAAAGATGTTCATACAGCCAGCCAGCCAACTCAAATAAATACATCTTTGTTGCCCACCTCTAGCCTTAAGCCCCAACCTGGTCTAAATTGGTCCTCCATTAAACTTCTCTCCAATCATGGGTAGACCATCATCAGATTGATGACAGTTGACACTTGATTCCACTCCTTCTACCTTTGATTTTTTTTTTCTTTTTTTACTCGTATGTGTTCCCGTGATTAATTTCACAGTGGACCCAACTCAATTTAGACTCAAATTGTGGCAAGCACTAAGGGCCATTCTGTCTCATGTAAATGAATCCCTAGGATTTCTAAGGCTTGTATTTCTAAATGTGGGTAGAAATTAACAAACAAAGGCGAAAAAAAAAAGGACATTAAGGGCACATATATGCAGCGTTATGAAAAATCGATTTTATGAACAACTATTTTTAGATTATATGGAAAACCAAGTCTCAAGAACTGTTTTATAAGGAGTCGCAAAAAAATTAGTTCATTTTTATGTTATTTTTTCGTGAAAAATTGACTGCACCAAACATTTAACTTTCCACATTACGGAAAAAGTGTTTCCACTTTGCATGCTTTTTATACAAGAAACATGCCCTAAACGATCTCTCCTTTTATAGATAATGAATACCTAGTTGTTGTCCTAGTAATTCAAATTATAGGAAAATCAAGGTCCCATCTATCTCTACCGTACATCCTTCATCTTAATATCCTAGCCTACATAGTGCCACCGGCCCAACTCCTTCGGTGCGTGTACTGAGTTAGTGATGACTTTAACACTGCCCCTTAGTGCCGACTCTCAACATTATTACACCAAAAGCTTTTCATTTGAATATGTGAAAAATCTTTCATGTTCGCGGTGTATCTTTTGCTGGTCCTCAAAACCATGTAACTTTTCTAAGAGATCCCCATGTCAACTCCCCATGCTGAAAAGCATTATTGACTATCATTTGCTTGAATTTTCACCCTTTGCTCATGGTGAAACCAATTTGCAATTGTATGAGAGTGATTTTTGCAACTGGACCAAAATTCTCGGCAAGATCTAACTCGTACTACTGGTTGAAGCCCTTTGCTTCCAGCCATGCTGTGTAAGGATCTGCGGTCCCATCTCCACGTAATGTGTAATCAAGGATTTTTTGTTGGCAGGAAGACCACCTTAGTGGGAGGGAAACTAAAATCACCATTTTGATATAGGTTCACCTAAAGTGATTTTTTTTTTTTGTAAGATCCTCAATTAGGAATTTAGGATAATCTATAAAACAAAATCAACTGGAAAGAGTAAAACCAATTTACATGAAATAAAAGATCTGAATAATTGATTTTTACATAATATTGTAAAAAGTTATTTTTGTAGACTTTGTCTAATTGTTAATTTCCTTTATATTCTGGTATTGAGATGGCTTGAGGATATGTAATTTTTGTTTTTCTAGAGACAATGTACCTTCTTATATGATCAATAAACTATTGCCCTCAATTATGAGTTCCTTGTGTTCTCTACTTTTTTTTTTTTTAATATGTATATAAGACCTGTATGAATGGACATTAGCAAGACATGTCTGAATGGACATTAGCAAGCGTGAGAACTGTGGGGTAAGACAACTGAGTTCCAATTTGAAGTTTGATTATGCCTTGGAAAAACTGGATGGATATTCAAGATGAAGTTCATTGATATATGTTATTTGTGAATCATGTTGAATTCTAATCTAAGATTGTGGTAAAAGGTTTCTTAGTCAAGTCGATTTATACAAATTATATGGACAGATGGCCTAGCTAGTTGCATATTTCATTTCTCACCCAATTGAGGGTCAATCTCTGGGTTCTTTTCATGCATGAGCAAGCATTCTCTCTCCATGGCTGGGTCTCTAATGGGTTTTAGGTCCCTTGGCTGGTTAAGAAAAAAATATAGAGATCACAGAATGGGAAAGATGATTGGAGTGGAAGGTTTTTGTTGCTAGAGTTGCCTTTGCCTCACCGGCTATTTTTTGAGTTTTCTAACCTAAGGACGACATAATATTTGTAGTCAGGTGAGATCCATCTATCTATTATTTTGAAATCTAATATTTGATACATGGCAGGTAGATGATGATTATCAGGATAAGATCCACTATTTTGTACCCATTCTTGCCACAAAACCCATTGGCAAACCATTAAAAAAAAAAAGGTTAGTTTGAACAGTTTGACTGGTTCAATTGTTGAATGGCATGATTCACATGATTAGGGACAAGCAGTTTTGATCGAACTAAAACCACGGCATGGGTCCAACAGCCAAGTCAGGTCATAGCCCAGAGCCTGACCTGAGCCGCCCCAACCCACATTGGATTGGATTTGATCAGTGATTCAAGGCAAGTTATCTCTACTTGGGCCCCATTTTCTGGCTCAATTGTTTTAATAAGGCCTTGATCACCTTGGCCTTTATATAGTTCAAAGTGAGATTAATTTCTATGAGATTATACGATGGGATTGACCTATCCTCAATCCTCATACTAACCTCCTCACACTCGCAAACCCTCAAGAAATAGAACTCGACTTAATTTGACATTCATATGAATTATAGTCACCAATAAATTGAATTTCACAAACACAAATACTTAATTTAAGAAACCATTAAACTTCTAAATCCCTAAATCAACATATATGACCCGACTGAGATTATTCACACTTTTTCTCACAATGTCCCATGATTGGTAAGCATCCAAGCGAGTCCCAAGAGAAAACTGCTAGAGATACCTCTTCGGCGAACACTATGATTTAAAAGAAGGGATATTTGTAGGGATTTTGACACTAAGGCTGTCGTGAAATCTAACATTTGCCTGTCAACGGATTGAAATTTGACAAATTCCCACATAGATGTTCGTACGACAAATGGGCTCCACTGGGCCCTAACTTTCATACAAATGGGCTGAATCTGACCCAAGATCACTCCCAATTACTAAAACAGGTTAGGCTTGCAGTTGACCAGCCCGGCCCTTAACCCACTGAAAAATCGACAGGTTAGGCAGCTTAGGCTTGCAGTTGACCAACCCGGCCCTGGAACCCACTGAAAAATCGTACTCGAGAATCTAATCTAACCGTCCATTCTCCGAGTCAGTTTGATGCTGTGGCCCACCAGTTTTAGTTAAGGCACACTCTTCGTCTTTCTCCTCTCTGCCGCGTGCCCACCTCAGACACTATAAACATGCGCATTTCGTCGAACACCTGGTCGACACCTCCATCTGTTCGCTTTCGAGCCCCAAATCCTCTCTCTCAATCGAGCTTTCTGAAAATGGGTTGAGAGAAATCGATCTCCTGCATCGAGATTTCTAGCCCATGAGGAATGCCTGCTAACAGTCTCCTCCAGAGTCGCCGTGTTGCGGCTCTCATACGCCATTCTTCG
The DNA here is from genome assembly GCA_012931725.1 of Litsea cubeba. Classification (NCBI taxonomy): domain Eukaryota; kingdom Viridiplantae; phylum Streptophyta; class Magnoliopsida; order Laurales; family Lauraceae; genus Litsea; species Litsea cubeba. The sequence continues at coordinate 89,716,911 of CM022948.1, read as the reverse complement.
ATTCTCTCCACAGGTATCCATGCATTTCCCACTTTCTTATTCAAAGATCTTCATTTTCTTCTTTTGAATGCTTTTCTTGATTTGGGTTTTCGTTTATGTTGGAGATCTGGCAATAAACACTTGGTGGTAATGAGTGATGGTCGGTTGTTTGTTGGATAATGTTCTGTCTTTTGCTTCTGTTTGGAGATTGTTATGTTTATGAGTAATTGTTGTTTTTTAACGGATATGGGTCTTGTTGTATAATTTATGAGGGGCTTTTAGAACTATCATAAGGAGGCTCAGTTGGGATTTGGGGTTTTTTGGGGTTGTAATTGGCCTAAGTGGTTCAAATCAAGGAGAAATTATGGATTTAAGAGGAGGATGAATGTGTTTAAAGAACATATGCAGGGCTTTTGATTTTGAGGGGATTCACTCAATGCTATTAAGTGGGCCCAAGGTTCCTTTCAGCCCCCAATGGAAACTGCAACCAATGGTTAAGGAGATGAAGGAGCCAATGAATGTGAGGTTTTTTCACATTAATAGAGAATGGAATGGAGAGGTGGACAAATTGGCTCTAGTTATAGAGGAGAATATGTAATTGGAAGTTCCTTGATGAACTTATATATATAAAAGGGAAAGAAAAAAGAAACCCATTAACAGAAACCAGGATAAAGGTTTTATCATCAATTTGATTGCAAACAAGACTGCTTTTAAAACCTTTAAAAGCGATTTGAAAATGTTTTATTGCACTTATTCTTATATTTTCATGTTTTTGTTATTTAGTGTGTCGTCCATTTCGAACTAAATCTGCCTTTTCGGACTCTTATTTGTATTGGTGGCATTTTCTTGTACCAAAGCACAAGTTACAACTCATTCTAGATTGAATGTGCCTTTAGAGATAGACAAGGAATTTATGGGCCCTTTTGGCAGGGTGAGAGGAGCTGATTACCTCACTCATTTTTAATAAACAATTAAAGAAAGGGGATGACTTGCTTTTTGTTATCAAATAAATCGAACTTATGGCGAACAGGCCCATCATACATGGGTGAAATGAAAGTACGTTTCACACATTTCACCTCCTATTTCTGTCCCTGCAGCAAATAAATAGAAACATGTAACCAAGCACCTAAACAGGGGAAGACAGGAAATGTACTATATGTAAAGTGTCCAAGCACCTTTACTTTTTTTTTTTTTTTTTGGATTTTCTGAAATTAAAGTACATTTCCATGGAAATACATGTAGCCAAATGTTGTAATACATCCATTCACTCTCTTGTTTGGTACTTTACTCTAGCAATAAAGAGAGGGTGCAATTATAATATATTAAGCTAGAAGGTTTTGGATCTAATTTTGACTTTACTTTTTAATTTTGACCAGAAGTTATTTTCGGTTTCTACAATTGCTAACATACTCTCCCTCCACTTTCCACTAATATACTTCCCCTCCCTATGGACTCCCATCTTCCTTTTTTCTAATATACATAGAATCCTATCTCTTTATGCATACCCGTGACTAGCACGGGTTTTTGTGCTAGTCAATAACTGATTTACATTCATTTTGCTCATGTACTTCTTCCTTTTTCTTAATTGGAGATGTATGCTATTTTCATGTAACGCAGCAGTTATATTTCTAGGCAAGGACAAGTTGCCTAACACATTGTTAATGTCTTAGTGTTAGCATGCATATATTTTTGTAATAAAAGTAAGGGCAAAAAACACCTCTTGTGGCAGATGTCTCCATTGAGTGGCAAACTAGGGTTTTTTTTTTTTTCCTACTTCTTGTCCCAAGTCTATTTACAACATTCATCTCTTTCTTCTGCAGCTCCACTTGATGGTTGTGCCTTTAAAACTCTCTCATCGAACTCTCTGCTAGTGAGAGGTCAATCAAAATTTGAACTTGGAAGCTGGAGAAGTGTTGATCGGTTCTCATCAGATCTCTTTCTTCGACATTCGTATGTAAATTTTCCTTTTTGTTATTTATTTGAAAATTATTGTACTCCTTGATGCACCTCTGTGGGCTTAGCTGTAGAAACGGACAATCCGTCTTCCATCTTGTTGGGAAGTAGGTTTTTTTTTTCTTTCCTTTTTCTTTTTGTTGCTTTCAATTAATAAAATCGTGTTGGGGAGAGAGAGGGGGGGGGGGGGGGGGGGGGGGGGGGGGGGGGGGGGGGGGGTGTGTAAAAATTGGGTGAATGAAGTTTATTATTATTATTATTATTAGTTTATTACTACTACTGATACTGATACTGTTTTGCTGCTAAGGTGTCTAGTATCGTGAATTTTTTATTAAGGATCATTATATATGCAGGTTTTCAACTGGCTTCTCCAGTGTCCATGGTGAAAGGCCATCAGCAGAGTATGCAAAGCTGAGGAAGGAATCATTGGAAAGTGAATTTGGTCATGCTCTTGGAACTTACCATTCAAAGAGTATTGCATCCTATCATTTTGGTCCATTCTTGGCTCTGTACAGAGCTGCCATTATCTCATTCCATGTGGCTAAGCTAACCATATGGCAAGTTTTGGTTCAAGACATACATAAACGAGCTGTTAAGGTACGAATGGCACTATAAACAATGATACTTTAGTTTCTAAGATATGCAACCTATTTTGTCAGTCAACTTAGTAGGGGCAATAGAGTGGTTATGGAGCCATCGGACATTAAAGAGGACAATGCTAGCTCTTTTGAAAATTTGTGCATGAAAAAAATAGGAAAAGGATATTTTCAGGCCTAGCTTGGATAAAGTCATGTTCCTTTGTATCTGTCCACAGATGATGTTCTAGATGGAGAGGGATTTTAAGGAGGGGAGATCGTGAGAGCTCTTGAAGAGTGCTCCTGCAATAATGCTTTGGGGCTGGATGGTTTAAAATTTTCTTTCATCAAAGTAGGGTGGGATTTCGTCGAGGCAGATTATTTTGGAGATGTAACCCGAATTTCATTTTTGTGCGTGCGTGTTTCTTTTCCCTTTTTGTTTTTTATTTTTTGTGCGCGCACGTGCAAGCGGGTGGGCGGTGGTTTGTTTGCGAATTGGATGCATTTCTAATGTGTTTTCTTATCCTTGGGCACTATGTTAACAATTTTGAGACAATGTGATGTATTCTGCATGTATTATATGTTAACAAACATGAGTGTTCTAAGCTGTCTTGGCATTTCAACTTCAGAGTATAATGGAGCAACTCTATGATATTATGTATGAGTTCAATTTCTCTCTACCCCCCGACTATGCTCTTGTAATTAGAGCACTAGGATCGTTAGAAGGGACTGCAAAAGCCTTGGATCCTGATTTTAAAGTTGTTGAGAGTGCATATCCTTTTGTCATTGGGAAACTATTGGAGGATCCAAGTCCTGATATGAGAAAAATATTGAGGGAACTTCTTATCCGCAACAATGGCTCCATTCGATGGAACCGGTTGGAGCGCCTGATTACGGCAATTTCTGAGCAAGCTTCTGAGCCTGAAGACATGGAGTCTAATAACTCTGCTGCGAATGTGTCAGATGTAAAGGGATGGAAATCCTTTGACATGCGTGCTGTTGTTTCTGCCACAGAAGATCTCTTTCAGTTCATTCTATCGGAGAAGGGTCGTAGGGTGCGGGTTTTCCTTGTTCAGGACATAATCAAAGCCGCAGATGCATTTCTAGAGGGGGAAGCTTTACCTTGCATTTTCGATGAGAAGCAAGATGCAAAAGTCGTGCCAGATTTTGAGGTTTGTTAAAGCTCACTGCATGTGTATTTATATCTCTACTAGACTAAGTATCTGGCCTCATTTAACAATTTACATATTTTACAGTTTCATTAAGGCCCTGCCTTTTTAATCTCATTTGATGGTTTTGAGACCTGAAATCTACATCTTTGCCATCATCTGCATATGAATCTTTTCAATCGACTCTGAAGTCTGAAAGCCTGAAGTCTCTAATTGTTCAACAGCTGATTGGGACCCTTGAATATGTGGGCCCAGAATAACCCAGAAATCACATGATTGGATGGCCTTAGTTTTCTGATTTTGCCCATTGCATTTAAACATATGACCATCTTTTTCGACAATGATGTTTGCCAATTGACAGTATCAGCCAATCAGTGTAGGGTTTGGAGTATGCTCACACAAGGTTATGGCCCACAATTCTGGGAGCTCAATTGGCATGCATGTATGTGTGCATGGTTGATGAGTAGCTGCACATCACTTAGTTGTAGCTTGTTGAACTGAAGCTTTTGTCAAATTCAATTCATTGAGTTCATTTATCTCTCTGACCCTTGCAGTGAGTTTGGTCTTTGGGTTCATAATTCTCATAACCAATATCAGTGCAACAAATTCTTGCTATAGAGTGAAGCAGTGACCATCATTAGAATAAACATTCATATGCATGTGCATATGTTTATGTGTATGGAGGACACTTGTATGTGCATGCACACTTTTATTTTATATGATTCCACAAGCATATTTGCTGGTTCATATGTTATCACAACTATGTATAGCTTCCCTTTCTGGGAGTTACATAACAAGGAATTGGAAGGGCAATGCTGCAACAATATATTCTCTTTGTAAGTGTACATCAAGGTTAAAAAACCCAGATTCCTGTTCAGACCTCAAAGCTCTGGACTTCGCTGAGTCAGATTTGGAATTGTGTCTCAGCATTGTTATCTCTTGGTTGTCTTTTCGTGCTTTACCCCCTTGGAGGTTTTAGTTTTATTTTGACGAGAATGAGATGTTAGTCTTATTTGATTAGAGTGGAATCCCAACATGTTGGGCAGTCAGCTAATGGCTATATGCTATATGTATTCTTTATTGCTGTTACTATGTATCCTTTTCTGTGCTTGTTCTTTTTTTTTTGGTTGGGGGGGGGGGGGGGTGTTATCTTGGGTGATGGTATAATTCTTTTATGCCGTCTCTGTCCCCACTCACTTCTTGTTCCTGTTTGTTTTCTTTTTTGTTGTAATCCTTCTCCTTGTTTTCTATGAAAGGTTACTGTTACTGAGAAAAAAAAAAGGCTCAAACCTTTAGTCAGCGTGCGCTTTTAATTGGGCTATCAATTTTGCTCCTTGATATACATGTGAGCAATGCACATGCACATGTGGGCTTATAGATGCACTTGAACTTCCGGTATATGCTTTCTTTTGTAATATTATGTTTCTTACCTCAATAATGAGGATACTGACTTATTGTGTATTTTGAAGGGACAAGCGATGATCACAAGGGTGGTGAATGGGTTTCGGTCTTTCTGCCAGGCTGTTAAGTTGGCACCGGAGGTGTGGAGTACAATGCTTATACGTATGGCACTGAAATCAGAGGTTCATAGACTTACATTTGACATCATTTCTGCCTTGGCAAGACATTCATGTCTTAAGATACCAGAAGCCTTTTGGCTATGTATATCGAGGTTTCTACATAAGGTAGATGAACAGGTTGATTCGTGAAATGGTTGTCTTCCTACAATTTGCAAATTCTTTCTTTCAAATATATGCATGATTACATGTTTTTAGCCTCATGAGTCATGACGATGGTGTTGAACTAACATTATATGAATGTCATGTGAGCATTTTGTTGAAACAAAAGTCCAATTGGTTCTCAGGTTAAGAGATACGGAGTCCCAATGGATTTAGCTGTATAGAACTGTATATTGCTGTAAATGCATTGCATCTGCTTGCCAGAGTACTCTTAGAATTTTCTTTTCCTATCTTCTCTTTTCTTTCCCTCCTTGTCTGTGGGGGCACGATTTGGAGGATGACATGGTTTTGTATGTACTATGTCGTGTGAAGTTTCTACAGTCGGCTTTATGATGTAGGTGAGAAGATGACGTTTTCTCATGTATCTGCAACTAACAAAATATTGGGTTGTTGGACTTGTGTTACTTTGATGAACCTAATTGGCTACAAGCTGTGAATACTCCTCCCATATAAAACTAATCCGAATATTATGTCACTATAACATAGAAGCAGCCTCTAATTGCTGAACTTTTCCCTTTCAGCACAGGGCTGGCCACACTTTTAAGTAGACACGACTAAAATTTATCAATGAATGTTTTGTTGATTTTAGACCTGTCAACTTCTGTGGGGACACCTTGATACTATTTTTTCTTTAGATCATTGGAGGCATTGTTCATCCGGCATTCTCTTGTCGGCTGCATGAGTTGTCTTCTGTTATTAAGTTGGCCTTTTTATGTCCAGTTTGCACATCATCTTCCAAATAACACTGGTTCGCATTTACCACCTAACCTGAGGTCTAGTAAGTAGCAAATTGGGGCTGGTGGGTTAGTTCTGGCCCTAGCGAGGCAAGTGGGTTGCACTTGAACTTATCCTGTGGCCAGTATATTCCGTTCCTGCATGACTACCTCTGATGGCCCATGTTTTCCCAAAAAGCTATCTACAACTGAATCGCCATGTATAATCTATTACTCATTTGGGTACATCCAAACAGCTCAAACACATTGTCTGTGCTCGCATATTTCTACATCAGTGCCACGGGTCCTTAACCCTCACTACATTCTTAAGAAATCTGACATTTTGTTTTTGTAGGAACCTTTTTGGGGAAAATGACTTTCAAGGGAAGCAGGATTTTTCAGAAGCACATTCTCTGGGTACATCTAAACGTGTAATAGTTCAATAATAACTTGTGAGATGGCTATTAGGGTGAATCTTGAAAGTTTAGATGATTTTCCCTGTGTAGATACATGCAAAATTCTATTTCACACGGTGGGGAGACATCAACTTCTCAGGCTTACACTAGTGAAGAGCTGAATGAGGAAAAATAAATAAAAAAACAAGTGCTGATTGTAGTTGACATTAACTCGGGTATATTTGGCTGAAAACATTACCACTAGCATCCGACAAACAATCATCATCATCATATTAGCCTTGACCTAAAAAGCTGGGGTTGTTCCAAAGAATTGTACCATTTGGCATGTGCCACTTACCATATCAGTCCCATGCTTCTTTGTCTTGCAAGTATCATCTCATAACCTAGCTTACATAATAGAATTGGAAATGCGAATGCGAATGTAGAAGCTCTATGGTTTAGGATGTTTTGGGTATGGGGTGGGATGTGTTGTTACTCCATGATAATCCACATTGTAAATCAGCCCTTCGTCATCACCGTCGAATTCACTTCCTGCTAGCCTCTGATTGTCATGTCTTTCCATCATTCCTCCAACTACCTGTAAGTAGTGTCAAAATCAGTTTCCCTATCTTTTAGTTACAATCAATATCTTTGATTCCAAATGAGGAAAAAGGCATAATGATAATAATCTATAAATTATAAAGCAATGTTTAAATTAGCAGTAGAAGAACATGCTATATTGTTAAATAAACCAACCTTGTTTCTCTGGCCCCTCTCTTCAACTTCAGATATTGATGGGCTCAGCTTTCGTGTGTGCTGCTGCCTTGCATTGATCAAGTCGTCTTTGTGGAGAGGAATAGAGTTGGGTGGACCATCTGTAGGGGTTTGAGAAGGGAAGTGGAAGGCCATGGCTGTGGTAAGCAGATAGAAAGCAATCCAGGATTTCATTGTAGCTGAAGGTGAAAGGAGAGCTTCTTCCCAGAAATTGGATCTCAGATATTCAAATAAATAGCTCAAGTGTATGAACAATTGAGAGAGAAAGAGAATCCTACTCAATAATTGAATGATGGGAGGGGGAACATGTCTTAGCCCATGCCTTCAGAAGTTCAGACTCTGCTCTTTCTTTGTATGGAGATGGCCAGTTTAGCAAATTCATGGGATCACTGGAAATTGTAGTCTTCAGCTTCTCCACCCTACATTCTCAATGATCAGTGAGCAACAGACCAACTTTATAGCTTGTTTCTGGCTCAAGAGTTCCTTTGGATCAACGGGTGGCATGTTTTGAGATTCATGGCTGTCTGTAGATAGACAACAGAAGAAAGATATATGCCATAGAGCATTGAAGCTCTCTGATGTTTTTCTCACATAGGGAATTGGACGCACTCTAGGTAAGTTTCCCCATCAGGCCAGTGGGATTGCTCAAAAATCAATACAGAAAACTCTGATCCATTGACACAGGTCCCAACTGATGAATAACTTGAATGTCTTGAACATGATGTTGATCAAAGAGAAGGTAGCCAAATGCCACATGATTGAACTAGTGATGCACAAGTACGGATTGTCATCAATGATGATGATGAATACATCAAGGTTTGGATGATGATATCAAGTGCTCAAATAGACCCTTTGAAAATAGGGGCGCTGTCTTTTCGATGGTATCTTTGGCTTCTAATTATATTTTGTGGACTGTTTTAGGGACAGCCTCTCCCTTCATGGTCTCCTTTTGATGGCCCTCCAATGCCTCATTTTGTTGTCTGGTTGGATTGCCGTAGTATATGGATAATTTCTTTGCCACATGTGACGCCCAAAGTAAAAGGTGTTGATATCATCATTTTTGTATGAAAATAGCACTCAATCTACCCCATTGCTTGTTGCTTGATGCTTGAGAAAAGGTTATATACAGATGAAGGGTCCTCTCTCTCTCTTTTCTCTGAAGGTAAAGAAATGCTGCTATCTTGGGCTTGGGTGGTCCTGCAGGACTGTGAATCTTTTTCCTCACTTGAAATGAATAGGGAAGTGGAAAGTCTGTCTGGACGACTCAATCCCTTCCAATTGGATGTCGATGATGGACAATGAAAGGATGTTTATGATGGAAGTTTGTTGTCATGACAAAGGCAGGACCTGTTGGTTTGGTCTCTCTCACATCACATGTCTTCTTCCAAGCAAAAACCAGACCAGTCACGTTCACCCTTTTTGTCTTCAACCATGGCGACGTATCAATATCATGCATGCCCTCTCTCTCTCATCTAGAAAAAAAAAAAGACTTCATTCATCTGACCATATGGTAATACCCCAGTGCTAATGCTTGATGGTTTCAGGTGTTGGGTTCATCTTATCATCATATGCATCTGCCCCTATCTTCTTTAATAGGTAATATTTACTTCTTTATTTTTTTCCTTCCACATGAGGCCCTATATTTTCTGACAACCTCAAAAGGCCCCTTCTACGATTCTATCCTTGGTTTTCACCATGGAGCATCCATTACTTCATCACACCGCATTTAATGTCAAAGGGATGAGACTTCTCGCTATTACTTCATCTCTACTCTTATTCCAACAGCAACGTATAGTCATCCAAATTAGAGTCATATGCGGTCTTCCATTTTTAAGATGATTTGCAAATACTTCTCTCGAGTGGATAGATGGTAGAATTATGTGCTGAATCCTTTTCTTTTACAAACCTCTATCCACTCTAAGACTGCTAAAGACTGATAGACAAATAGAGGTATCAAACATAAGAGCCTTATATTTTCCACTTTAGACAGATGACAAATAGAGGTTTTTCCATGTGTATCGTTTCTCTTTCTGGTTTAATGATATTTTATTTTTTTATCAATATTTGAAAAAAGAGGATGGGATGCATGGGGGTATGAATTTCTTACCCTCGTTATATTAGTGTTAAAGACGAAAATTTCGCGTATTTTAATATTTAGATAATATATAATAATAATAATACAAAATATATATGGGAGGGCAAGCTTGGTAAGGGCCTACAAATATTTCGTCCTATCCTACTCTAGGGCTTTTTAGAAGAAAAAAAATCTTTCATTGTGCGCACCTTTTGAGTCTTGAACGGGGCTAACTCATACCCTCATAGGAGTGCTCGATTGATTGCCCTAGTCCTGGCCATCCTGATCAACTCACCTTCATAGCCAATTGTCACAATTATCTAGGAATATTCGTCTCAGGGAAGTGTCAATATATTTCAAGTTTCAAAGTTTTTAGAAGAATATTATAAAAATATATCATAAAATAAGTAATTTCGAACAATAAAGTAAAAAATAACTAAAAGTAGATATAAAATACTATTGAAATATTTTCACTGTTTTCCTTAATCTTTTCTATTTTATTGTATTTTTCTCAAGATATCATCGATTTTTGTGATATTTTCAATATAGGGAAAATTCCAAATAAGGTCTCAAGTTTTTGCCTTATTTTAAAAAATGACAAAAGTTTTAAAAAACTTTAAATTAGTCCCTAAGTTTTTCAGGAAGTTTTCAATTAAGAATATCCAGTCATTTAAAGTTATTTCCATATAACTTTTTTTTCAATTTTTTGAAAATAGCTAAATTACCTTTCATTGAAATAAAGCACGTACTCATTCACTTTTTCTATATTCTACTCATTTTCTTCACCGGCGTCCTCATGGTGATCAATGACAACCAGCGACCCCATGGCGATCGGCTGCATGTAGTGGCGGCTGAAACTATGTCATGACTTTAAATGAAGGGTAATTTGGGTATTTTAAAAAATAAGAGAAAACGTCGTCAGAAAATACCTTTAAATGGACGGATGTACTTAATTTATTAAAAATCTACTGAAAAACTTAAGGACTAATTTGAAAACTTTTAAAACTGATGTCCTTTTTTAAATAAGGCAAAAACTTAAAGCCTCCATTTGAAACTCTCCCTTCAAAATATTGTGATATTATTTGGAAAATACCTTTGTTAAGTATATTTTCAAAATAGCACCCCTTCCTGTCGAGGTACTGGGAGTAGGGTTGTAAATGGGTCCCCGATTCTCCGATTACCAGAAGGTTCTGACCCATTAGGATCCGGGTCTGGGTCCTTATTTTGGTCTGGTAAGAAAATGGTTCCGGTTCCGGATCCTTTTTTTGGAACCAATACCTAAACGGGTCCAATTCCAGATCCACAGTGGCTCGAATCCGGGACCCGACCCAATATACACTAACATAAGGTAGGTTCAGTATGTGAAAACAAAATCCTTTTTTACTTTTTTACATTATGGTTTTCTACTTTTCTATTTTTCTATATCTCATTGCCGGTTTGGATGTGATTTCTGAGTTTTTTTATTAAAAGTGCATGTTATTGATAGACAAAATGTCACATTAGTGTTTACAGGTACGTGATCCAATTGAAATGTGGAAAAAACATAATTTTTTTAAAAAGAAAAATAAAAGTATTAGTCTAAACCCGGAACCGGAACCAGACCCGCCTCACAAACGGTTCTGGTTCCGGTTCTGGTTCCCATTAATATTATCGGTTCCTATTCCCCTTCTTAGAAAACGGTTCTGGTTCCGATTCCACCATGGACCCAGACCGGAACCGACCCGTTTACAATCCTAATTGGAAGCCCATATGGTGGACCACACCTATCACATATCTGGATGATGTAAATGAGCCTTCACAGCCACTTCCCTCATAGACGATCCCTGGTAGGCCCCACAATATTGTAGCATTAAATGCCATCTTGGTCAAATAATTACCCACCCAGAACACAAATCAAGAGGAGTCAAAGATTTCAAGAAATCCTCTTCATCAGGAATTTGTCAACTGTGAAGGGGACAGATTACAAGAGCATGCGTCTGTTGTTGACTAATGGGGATTTCGATTCTACCAGTCTGCCTCGTAGAGTGGGATGGAGGTGGGCCACAGGATCATCTTGTCAACGGTCCATGTTGACTTTTTCATAACTTATATTGAAAAAGAAGAGAATACAAGAAGAATAATTCTCATAGTGTGAATTTCCATTCATTACAATTGCCACTAAAAATATAGCTATATTCATCCTATCTCTCGGGTTTCTCCTCCAATGATCTAAATTTTAAAGTTATCCAGGTCTTCCTTGCAACAACACCACTTCTAGGTCTAAAATGATCGCAATTTCGTGATCAGTTGTCTATGGAAACTAATAGGGATGCTAACTCCAAACCTAGTCAAATCAGTTGAGTCAACATGTCTACTGAATAATTTGGAAAATGTGGGTATCTAATTTGATGGAAAAATATTGAAGATTAGATGAAAAACTTGCGCATCAAAGAAAATTCTGTGGGCAGCGAAAGTAACCATCCTCAAAACAAATGTATGATCAAAGACTCAAAGGAATGCCCGTCAACTATTCACAACTAACATCTGCTCCAGTCTTTTTTTTTTTTGCCTTTCTTTCTTTCTTTGCAACGATGGTAGAACAGGAGTATAGAAGGATGCATAAGCATCCAAGACATATCATATGGCCTAAGAAAATTAGGACCATGATAGTATCCAACAGGGCAAATAAACCAGACATGAGAAACCACAAATACAGTGAATGACACAAGAAAAATACCCATATCAGGAACCATTTGAAGTTTGAACTCCTCTCTCTAAGCCATCAACCCACGACACACAATCATAAAAAACCAATCTTAGTAATTGGTCCTTTGTCGCCGAAATCAGAATGCAAAACAATCTATATACACGTGTCTATGGAGTTGGTTACTGCAATATGGCATTTTAGTGATGGCTAAGTTGCATTTTTCACCAACACCTGTAGATTTCAGTTGCAAACTATAGGAGAAGTTATTGCTTTAGCAATGATTAAAAGTGGAAGTTGAAATCAAGAGAGCACAAGTAGCAATTCAATTTTCCCTTTTGCATTGGGGTGCCTGTGAAATTATAGTGTGCACTATTATATAATGTAGCCATTGTGTGAATGTATCTATTTATTTTGTTATTGTAAGTTATATGACACTGATAATTGCCACACATTGATAAATTATTAATTTATTTGACATGTAAAAATAGTAATTTCTTGTAGTAAATTAAATTATATATGGTAATTGTTTGCCAATTTTATATTCCTAGTTATAGATTTTCCTATAAATTTTTTTTTTATAGAAAATGGGACTTCAAACTGTAGCATTGGGACAGTCCAGGGTCAAACGGGAAGGGAGTGCAAAATGAAATTGGAAATCATGGTCAACTCTCACTCCTATTAATTACCCATTTAATTATTAATTGGAAAAATCAACAAAAAAACTGCTGTTTGGATGTTAATCACATGAAGCTACAAGGAGAATTTAATGACATGTTTCCCAAGTGAAACTGCCAAAGCAAAACTTATGTGAATGTAACAGCTTCCTTTAGATGTGTTTCTATTGTTCCCTTCTAAGTATGCAAAAGATGTCCAATTCCAACGCACGACCTTCTTCACATACCCATTTGTCATCATATTCTCTGCTAATTAAAGCATCTAAATCCCAATGCTTATCCCATCCCACAACAAAACGCTTCTACAAAGCACATAGAGCACACCCCATCTCTTATATATCATCCCATTTTTGTTCTTTCAATGCAGAAGGAGGTGCGTAGCTGAGAGGATGGAAGGAGAAGAGGAGGCATGCAATACAAGACTTTGTCTTGGGATTGGTTGTGGAGGTTATGGTAGGTCAGAAGAAAGAGGCCATGGAGAAGGAAAGCCTCCTGTTCAGTTGCTTATGCTGTTTCCTACTCATTTGGATACGAGTAAAGAAGCAGAAGATGGAAATCGTAATGACCATGGAAAGAATGGTACATGGAAGAAACTCAAGCTTACCAAAGAGCAGTCAAGCATGCTTGAAGACATTTTCAAAGAGCGTAACAACCTTACTATGGTCTCTCTCTCTCTCTCTCAAGCTTGTATGTATGCATGCTTCTCTTATGTACATGTATATATGTATCTACTTAGTATGTACGGCACTATTGGGGGTGGGGGGTGGTTCGTGGGCTTGTCAAGGTGGGTTGAAGCTTACCAAGGCCCGGCCAGTTTTTTTGGGGTCTAACATGCAGGCCTGGATCCAGATGTTTGTCCTGAAAGAAAGGCCCAAGCCTAGCCCCATTGCAAAAATGTATCTCATTGTGTTAAATACGTTGGGCCGACTGCGCCATTAAACATACAGAAGTCAGGGCCCAGAAAAAATCCATTTATTTATCGGCAAGAAAATTAAGCCTGAATCCAAAGCACAGATCAAACCTTGTACGATGTGAAAACAGGCTTGGGTTGGTTTTGAAATGGCCCAACCCTTGAGCAACCCCAAGGAAAATGGTTCCTTGCACATATGAACACTACTGTGATCAATTTGACCTCTCCATTCTGATCCAGTGAAGGCCCACATTTTGATGGATTTCGGCTGCTACTTTATGGATAACGAATCTAACAAATCCTCTTTTTTATGTCGTATCCTGAATTTAATTGTCTAATAGTAGTCCAATTGATAATTAAGCTAGTAAGACTATACTAATTAATATACCTGTGTATAAATAACTTGATTCCTTAAATAGGTATATTCTCTATAAAGAATCTTTTTATATTTCGTACAACACGCCTCATTTCTGATAAATACCCATAACCACAAAAAATAAAAAGCCTAGAAATCAAGAGTTATGGGGATATAATTATAGTCATAGCCAACCCCTAATCCAAAAAGTACCCTCTCCTAAGATTGGGATATAAATTATGCTTGCTTTTAAAAGAAGAACCTCTATATATATTTTCATTTAACAAACCCCTGATTAATAAGCTTAATAAAGTAAAATCCTGCAGATGGAGAAGCAGGCATTGTCCAAGAAGTTAAATCTCAGTCCAAGACAAGTAGAGGTTTGGTTCCAGAACAGAAGAGCAAGGTACTTACAAATCAAAATTTTTAAGATTTTCAAGAAAATTTATGTTGGTTTTTTTTTTCTAGCTCTCCTTTCTTGCTTTTTTCAATTCTATAGTCTTGCATGATGTTCTGCAGGACCAAGTCAAAGCAAATGGAGTTTCACCGTACATTCCTGAAGAAACAGTGTGAGAGATTGAGCAATGAAAATCTGCAACTGAAGAAGGAAATGCAGGAACTGAAGTCGATCGAGCTTAGTTCTCCGTTTTATAGTGAGCTGCCTAAGGCAACTGCAACTGTGCTTGCCATGTGCCCGTCATGTAAGAAGATTGCATGAAGGAGCAGGAGATGGAGAAGAAGAAGGAGCTATCTGCTGCCATGTAAGGTTCTTAGTTCCATGACTAATTAACAAGCTACTGATATATGTTTCTTGTAAATTAATTACTTGTATAATTAAAAGAAGGATGGTTAAATCATTGTTCATACTCATCGAAGCCTTATCCCATCTATTTGGGGTGAGAACTTCATTAGATTTTACTTAACCCTATTTTAGGCTTTATTCTATGCAACTCAACTATGGAAACTAAATAGTTGATTATATAGTCTAGTCTTTGATTTAAATTGTGAGGGAGAAAGGATTTTTCAAGGGTCACTTGGTTAGCTATGGCCCTTTCTTGAATGCTCCAATCTATTCTTGTAATTATATCAAGGATACCCTTTCCTTCAATGGGCTACTCCTCTATGGACGGCCTCTTATTTTATTTTTATTTTTTTGTCTTATCAAATATTGAGAGAAACAATGGACCATGTTAGTAATCGGTACTTCGCATAGAAGGGCAAAATAACAATTGTACATGTATATAGGGAGAGAAACATATAGAGAGGGAAACCTTGTTCTTTAGCTGATATAATGGAGAAACGGAGAAGGGGAAGAGTGTTGAAGTCATCGTTGACTCAACACATGGATTGGAGGGGTTGGGCCGATAACGCTATGTAGGTTAGGATAATATTAGGAATATGACTAGGAATGTTGTTTCTGTGATTATGTTTCCTATTTAGGTTAGGACTTTATTTAGTTGAATTGGTTTTGGTTATCTATTTATATTGGTTGATGTAATGAAGTTTACTTAGAATACAATAATACATAATTAATATTTTCAGTGTGTGTTCATCTTTACTTTCTCCCTTCCTTCTCCCTCAACAAAGAGGACAAGGATGCTCGATGGTTGGTTGTGCAACCCGAGCTTTGCTAGGGAAGAGATGGGGTGGAAGTGAAGAAATAGTGGAGAGAGGACGACCTTACAAGGTAAAGATCTCGGATGCAGAGTGGTAAGTACAGGGCCGTCTCAAGACAATATGTGGCCCCAGGCGAAAGTATAAACGAGGCCCCTAGCTTCTATGTGTGACACGAGAAAACCCTTGTCCTTAATCCGGGTTAATTTGGGACCGGCAATGTACACTATGAGTAGTACATTGGCGGACTTAAAAAAAAATTTGGGTTTTTTTTTTTTTTTGGTTTTTTTTTTTAGAGCTTGTTGATGGATTTATTTTTTTTAAGTGAATTTAACCTTTCTTGCCTTTTGTGATGCAAACTTATTGATCAATTTTTTGTATTCAAGGTTTTCCAAAATTTTCTTCTTAATAGATAAAATAGCTAACCCGCTTAATCCCTCTTCTGACATAGTTGATCATAGATAAGATTTTATTAACTTTAATTTCGAAAAACTTTTTCGGTGGAAGCAACTGTAACCGGTACTGTTAATAGTATTCAATAAGCAATATATAAGTTTGGAAAAGACTCAATAGTATCCTAATTAGTGGACCCCATGAGTCAAGGTTGATTTGAAATGCCATTTTATGAAAAACAGGGTATTTTCTATAAAACAAATGACTTATTTGAAATTCTGATTTTATGAAAATTTTTCAATGATGGAATTTTTCGATGATTTCAGTTTTATTAGAAAACGGGTCAAATTGTGATCAATTTTCTCTTCTAGCTCGAGTTCATTTGAATTCATTTAAGATGATTCCCAGCGAGATTTGATACCTTTAAAAACGTACTTATTTTAGAATATTTTTATTTTTACTGTGCTTCTTCTTCGTCTATCTTCTTCTCTGGTTTGATTTTGGTTTTCAAATGTACCATGATTTTCTCTTTTTAGTTTTATCATGTTAATGTTACTAATCCAACAAAATTATGAGGCCCTCTCATGGTGAGGCCCCCACCACTTGCTTCACTTGCCTATAGGGTGAGCCGGCCCTGGGTAAGTATGTTGGGAAAGAAACAACATGCATGAGAAGAATATACATTTCAGCATACGTATTGTTGCTTTCTTTTTTCAGTTAGGAATGTGTAGTTACATGAAGCAGCAGCTTACAGAAAAAAGCAACATAACAACTATGCAATCGAGCGAATCTAAATTTAGATTGAACGGATTTGCATCTTATCTCTTCACATATAGCTCAAAATTCAAAAGAACTCAACCAATGAATGAAAATTGTGTAGTTTCAATATAAAATAAAATATTTTAACCTTGTTTGATGGGTAATGTCTGCTGATAGAAAATAGATGTAGAGACAAATGCAAGAATCACTCTATCTAGGCAGGCTCGCTCTACATGTATCCCCGAATATCAAGTTTGGCCTCAATCTCATGCTCCTAACCTCTTTATCCATTGCCGACAAACCCAGTCCATTCGTATGGGTATATAGTGAATACAACAGTTCAGTTCATATACATTGGTGCCAAACCCTGGGCCGTGTGACTATCAAGGGGGTCCGTGTCTATTGCAAAGTTTGGAATGGGTGATAGCCCCACCCATAATTCTCATGGCTTGAGCCGAAACAGTTCTCGATCACCTGATTATTTTCCTAGCTATATATATATAATATTCTACACTTTCTTAACTCCATGAAAGCCCTAATATGATTACCAAAATACCCTTGACCTTGTACTTTGTCATTGGCCGAACTCAATGGACCAATCCTGTTAACCCAGAATACAAGACATAAACCCAACATAAAGATCGTTAAAAATACAGCTATAAAGTAGCTATGAATGGAAACAAAATAAAAGAAAATGAATTTCCACTCCCGAGAAACAAGCAAAGAGGAGGATCACAATTCGCAATAATAGTGAAAAAGGATAAAAAGGCAACGAGAATGAAAAACTAGGTGCTACCCATCAAATAGTTTATGAGTATTGAGATATCTTTGTTTTGGATGACTATTTCCTAGCTAGATTTGCTTGCGGGCTATATATAGTAAGTAGAGCTTTACCAAAAAAGGACTTTTGAGATTCTTCGGAGTTTCACCAACATCCATAGATTTCAATTATAATATATTAAAGTCAATGATTTTGGATTCAATTTTGACTTGATTACTTTCAATTTGACTTTTTTTATTGAGTCGATCGCCATGGTAAAAAAGCTAATATAGGTCAAGAGAGTTAATTTCATGACCTCTTGCTTTTTTTAAATAGCCAACCTAATTAAAACCACTATGCCACACAATATTACTTATGTGTAGTTTTTTTTTATCAGAAGAATATCAAGAGTAGTTAAATTGAGTAGGGACCTTAACCTTGTGGATTATATTTGTACTTAGCATGGGTTAATGTGCTAATTATTTATTATAAAAGTAATTATGTACGAGCAGCTGCAATCAAGAGAGCACAAGTAGCAATTCAGTTTGCACTGTTGCAGCGCTGTGCTTGTGAAAGTGTAACAAAAAGACAAAAAGGCTCATCCTCTTCATAATTAATTTGGTAATGGTTTGCATTATTATAATTATGTTGTGATTTCATGAATGTGTTTATTTTATATTATTTTCAGTTATGACACTGATATATAATTAAAGACGAAACATGAGAACGGATGCCATAATTTCACATTCTCAAATGTTTGTAAATTACTTATTTGACATGTAAAAACAGTGTATTGCATTAAGTAGAGTGAATTAAATATAGAGATTTCACTTTTTTACCAATTTTATATTTCTGGTGATAGATTTTTTTTTCTTTTATCGTTCGATTTTTTTTTAAATGGGACTTTAAAATGTAGTATTGAATTTTGAACCAACCGAAACATTTCACTCTAGAGTCAAAATGGGAAGGGAAAATCCAAAATGAAATTGAAATCAGGGTCCTCTTACTCCTATTAATTACCCATATAATTAATGGAAGAAACCAATAAAAAACTGCTATTTGATGTTAATCACATTCACAAAATTACAAGGAGAATTTAATCACATGTTTCTCAAATGAAACTGCCAAAACAAAATTCATGTGTATGTAACAGCTTACTTTAAACCTGTCTCTACTGTTCCCTTCCAAGTTGTCAAAAGATGTCCAATTCCAACTCAAGGCCTTCTTTGCACACACATTTGTCATCATATCCTCTGCTTATTAGAGCATCTAAATCCCAATGCTTACCCCATCCCTGACCTCATCTCACAACGAAACGCATCCACAAAGAACATAGTGCATACCCAATCTCTTATATATCATCCCCTTTCTTTTCTTTCATTGTAGGAAGAGGTAGGTGAGAGGATGGAAGGAGAAGAAGAGGCATGTGATACAAGACTTTGGCTTGGGATTGGTTGTGGGGGCTATGGTGGATCAGAAGAAAGAGGGGGCCATGGACAAGGAAAGCCTTCGGTTAAGTTGCGTATGTTGTTTCCAACTCGTTTGGATACGATTGAAGAAGAAGGAGCAGTAGAGGAAGAAGAGAAGGAGGGAGATTGTGATGGAAATGGTAATGACCATGGAAAGAGTGGTACATCGAAGAAACCTACGCTTACCAAAGAGCAGTCAAGCAAGCTTCAAGACATTTTCAAAGAACGTACCCACGTTGATATGGTCTCTCTCTCTCACTCTCTCTCTCTCATTATGTGTATGTATGTATATCAGCAGTGAGGGGCGGACCTAGGCACAATCATTAGGATGTGCCGCACCCCTTAAATCATGGTACGTTTTAAAAAATTCAATAAAAATTATGGATCCATCCTCAAAATCCACATGAAAATCCTTAATTTGCCCCCAAAATCAAACTACCTGTTAAGATTCACACCCGTCAAATGAAAATCCTAGGCCCGCCACTATCAGCAGTATGTAGCCATCTATAAAAAAAAGCAGGAAGTTCATGTGCCTGTCAGGGTGGGTTGAAGCTTATTGAAGCCCAGCCAATGTCTAAAAAACTCACTTTCAGTGGCGGACGGACTGAGATTAGATGGAGAAAACTACCATTAATGCTTGATATTTACGGCGGAGTTTTTATTCGGCATCTAATTCCTACCGATTCTCTTTGATGGTCTGTAGGCATGACACAACAATTGTAGCGGGAAAAAAAAATTTCGCGGTAAAAAAAAAAGGCCTTTAGCAGTGGGGAAAAAATCCGACAGTTAAAGGTCGTTTCGTCTGCTGCTTAAAGTTACTTTTTTTTTTTTTATAGATCCAGCTGATGGTCATGATAGTAAGGGTAGGCCTTGCCTTAATGCAAAATCTATATATCTCATTATGTTTAACATGTTGGGCTGGCCAGGCCATTAGGCATACATAGGCCCAGGCCCTGGATCTAGCATATTTAATTATTGGCAATAAGATTAGCTAGGCCCGGATCCACCCCACAGGCTTAAAAATACAGCTCAAATCTTGTACAATGTGGGACGAGCTTGGATTGGTTTGGAGTTGGTGAAGCCCAAAATATGTGTGTGTACATATTAGTGTATGGTTAAAAAAAACAGGAATTGTGAAAATGCTTGTGTTACAGAAACCACAATTAGACATATAGGACACAGTATATAGGTGTAGCCCATGCATTAATTAATCACGTTTCTGCCTCACTTCTGATCAATACCCAAACCATACTCGTCAACCTACCTCTAGTACCCCTCTAAATTGGCATTTATCTCAATATGATACCTATTAAACCATTAACCACCCTTAGATTGAACTGCCCAAAAAACTTTGCATATATGTAGAAACCATTAAACTCTTGAGGCCTATAAATCAAATGCTATGGTGACATAATTATATATAGTGATAGCCAACTCCTAATCCACATTGTACCCTTACCTACAAGTGGATGTGTCTAAATATATAGACCTGATATGAATTATGTGTTCCTTTAAAACATGAACCACAGATTTTTTTTTTTTTCACAAACCCTTGATTAATATGCCTAAAAAGGAAATTTCTACAGATGGAGAAGCATGAATTGGCTGAGAAGTTAAATCTGAGGCCAAGACAAGTAGAAGTTTGGTTCCAGAACAAAAGGGCGAGGTAAAAATCAAAATCTGAAATTTTCAAGAAGTTCTTTGTTCTTTTTTTCCTCTTCTTTTTGAATCTTGAAGCCATGCATGGTTTTCTGTAGGACTAAGTCCAAGCAAATGGAGCACGAGCGATTAATCTTGGAGGAATGGTGTGCTGGGTTAGCCAAGGAAAATCTGCGACTGAAGAAGGAATTGCAGGAGCTGAAGTCGATCGAGCGTAGTTCTCCGTTTTATTATCAACCGCCAAAGGCAACCGCAACTGCACCTGCTCTTGCTATGTGCTCGTCGTGTAAGAAGATCCCAATCGTGAGGGAGATGGAAAAGAAGGAGCTATTTGGTGCCATGGAAGGTTCTTCTTCCATGAATTCTTAACAAGTTGCTGATATAGTTCTTATATATATCAAGTACTAAGATGACTATAAATAATGGAGATTATATAATTGTTTGTATTATCATCGAAGTCTTATCTCATCTATCAAGGGTTGTAATTCTAGAATTTTTTCCTTTAACATTATTCTATACAAATCTACCAAGAAAACTAAATAGTGATTAGTCTAGGCTTGATTTAAGTTAAGAGAAGGAAAAGGTTTTTACAAGGATTATTAATTTGGTTAATGGAAAAAGCTAATGCAACATCAGAAAAAAAAAAAAAAAAGTGGTTTTTAGCGGCGGAAAAAAACGTGTTTAATAGCAGAAAGTCCACTAAGTCCCTTTTCTAGTGGCGGAAATTGTTTTCCGCTGTTAAAATTGGGAAAACCCTTAGACTGTAAGACTTGGGAAGAAAACAGACACTTTTGGCGGTGAAAAAAAAAAAAACCCATAACTAGCTAAAAACCATTTTTCCACCACAAAAAATTACTTTTTTCTATGTATAAGTACTATTAATGTTGCTAAACACCCACTATCTAATTACCAATGGTCCCTTCTCAAATCTTTTAATCCATTCTTCTGACTATCTGGAGGATAGCCTCTTCTTTTAGTTGACTATTTATCATGAAGTAAACATTGCATTGGTCCCTTAATTAATGTGTCATTCCGTTGTCTCATTCTATTGTCCTATTTTGGATACAGCAGAATATTATTTATGAATATGTTTAGGAAAACATGTATTGTGCTTATTGGTCTCCTTTTAGCTTTTGGCCATAAATATAAAAATAAATTCTTGGCCAAGGTCCAACAAAAGTAGCACTCAATCTATCTACGATGTCCATTACATGATTCAGTAGTTTTTTTACTGTCTTACTCCATCTCTTTTACTATGATCATAAAGATATATAGCCTCTTCTTTGATGAACTCTATTTAAATAGATGATGCGTTCTTTAATTTATAGCCTCTTCTTTGTTGGTCTCTTGTATTTACCATTTTCATTGCCTTGATCCTTAATTGTGGCGGAGTGAATGCTAAACTTGAATTGTGGCGGAAAACGTTAGAGACAAAAGGGTTTAGGCTAAGTCGATGCAAAACGGAATATATGGAATGCAAGTTTAGTCAAAGTAGGACACCTGGTAACATAGAAGTAAGTTTGGGCACACAAAAGATAGTAGGGAAAGAAAACTTTAGGTACCTTGGATCTATGGTGCAACAGGATGGAGGGATTGATACTGATGTAAGTCACAGGATTCAAGCCGGGTGGACCAAATGAAGGAGTGCTTCGGGGGTCTTGTGTGTTGGGGATGTACAACCAAAGTCTCACATCGGCTAGAATTGGGAAAGATCATGGGCATATAAGTTGGACTAAGTACTCCATTGATATGAGGCCTTTTGGGTAGATCCCAAGAACAAATCCATGAGGGCTTAGGCCCAAAGTGGACAATATCATATCAATGTGGAGTTTGTGGTGGTCAATGATCCTAACAATTGGTATCAGAGCCCAGGCCCAGACTTAGCTCGAAGAATCCTCAGATTGCCAAACAAAAGGTGGTGGGCCTAGTGATGCGCAGGAAAAGCGCAGTACTCATGATTGGTGGATCCGTGGTGAGGCTCTCGAGTTGGCTCTTCTCGATGGAGCGGACGGATGGATGATCGTTTGAGGGGAGGCCCGGTAAAAATATCCAAAGAGATATGGTCCTTTGTTTGAGAGGAGGATTGTTGGGGATGTACAACCAAAGTCCCACATCGGCTAGAATTGGGAAAGATCATGGGCATATAAGTTGGACTAAGTACTCCATTGATATGAGGCCTTTTGGGTAGATCCCAAGAACAAATCCATGAGGGCCTAGGCCCAAAGTGGACAATATCATATCAATGTGGAGTTTGTAGTTGTCCACTGTCCTAACATTGTGTGATCGGAAAGTCCCCCTCAAGGTTAAAGAAAAGTATTATAAGGTGGCGGTACGGCCAACATTGTTATTTGGATCAGAGTGTTGGGCAGTAAAGCATAATCATGTCAAGAAGATGGAAGTTGCGGAGATGAGAATGCTAAGATGGATGTGCGGGATCACAAGGAGAGATAGGATTAGGAATGAGGAGATTAGGGGCATAGTAGGAATAGCACCGATTAGAGATAAAATGAGAGAAAATCGATTGAGATGGTTCGGCCATGTTAGAAGGCGTCCAACAGAGGCACCTGTTAAAAGGTGTGAAAGCATAGAGTTTGCCAAGAGTATGAGAGGGAGAGGGAGACCCAAGAGAAGTTGGAAAGAAACTATTAAATATGATCTTGCCTACATGGATCTAACGGAGGACATGGCCCTAAACAGATTTGATTGGCGTCGTCAAATGCATATAGCCGACCCCACCTAGTGGGAAAAGGCTTGGTTTGGTTTGGTTTGGTTTGGTTTGGATTGCCTTGATCCTTAATTTGTTCTACTATGGATATAATTCCTCCACCATATCCTCTTTGTTTTGTTTTCTTCGAGATGTCGTCCATAAGAACTTCTCAAAATAAATTTTAAGTAAACTTTGAATCAAAATAGCAATGGACCTACCGAAATTGCTGAGTTCACAGATTTTAGGTGTTGATGATTGATTGGTAAATCAAGTAGCCTTCTAAGGGGCTATACTAGATTTTGATGATGTATAATTAACATGGGAGGCAGGTGTTAGTGATACAATTTAACCATTCAATCATATTTGTATCATTTGTTTGTTTTTACCTGATCTTTTTAATGGAAAGTAAAGTAGTATTATATTTTCAAAATGAATAGATACAATCTACAAAGAATGAAAAGAAAACTGGTAGGTGCTTGGGAGTTGGGACTCCCCGCTAGGAGGATCAACCAAAGAAGAGCTAACCAAAAGGTCAAAACCTTTAAAAAAAAAAAAAAAAACGGCGACATCATGGCTCAACAGCAAGAGAAAAGAACTGACCCACATCCTAGGCTTGGAAAACCAGAAAGACAAGCCCACATCCTAGGCAAAAGCAACCAACAAAATAGACAGCCTCAATGTTGTGCTGGATCTGTGTCAACTCTGTTTATATTCCTCAAGCTAGAGGCAGTCATTGTCCAATACTTCATGTCTTTGGGTTTCTGGTAGCATATTGTACCATTTAGGCCCTGATTAAGTTCCCCAGTTTTCTGGCCTGGAATCTGCTGATCCAGGTGACTGGCTAGGATCCTGGAACAGCTCTATGAGAGCTTTGCCATCAGATAGAATGATCAGGACACCTTTGCAGCTAGCTTTAGCTTTGAAAGTATATAAACCTCTATCTTATTGCTTTAGATGAATGCCTTGGAATGAGTCTAGATCCCCTTTTTCGCTGAAATAAGGAGATACTGTTTCGTCCTATTAAAGTTATGCCGACCGTATAAAATCTCATGCCAACTAAACCCGGCCACCCTCCTTGAAATGAAAAAAAAAAAAAAAAAAGATTTTATACCATTAGCATGATTTGATAGGACAAAATAATATTTCCCTATTTCAGCGAAATAGAGGATCCGGACTTGCTTAAAAATATGTCTAGTGGGACATAAACACACCATTCATCTCTCTGAAAAGCCATAGGTAACTCAAGTTGGGTCTGGATCCTCTTGAGCGTCTCATTCATGCCTCCCCAGAGTGAAGGGTGATAATGGGGAGGCACCTATTTAAAATTGGAAACTACTCAAAAATTAAAGCCCTGTCCTTGTATGAGGACTTTTTTAAAAATTTTACTCCAATTGCAGTTGGTCGCGCCATAAGATTGAGTATCTAATTAATAATTATGTTATTAACACAGAGAGTGGATAAGATTTTGTATGAATTATACATGTCACGCAAAGGAAGAATTTTTCCTAGAGCGGTCCACAATTTAAAAATAAAAAAAGAAAAGAAAAGAAAAGAAAAACTCCAAGGGAGCTAGTCACTATGTAAAAACCACATTAGATGTATAAAAATTCACCCCCACCCCCACCAGTTATGTGGCCTGCCCCGACTCAGTACTTGATATATATAACTCAACCCAACCCAACCTATTGTCCTCCGTATTCCCCACACATGGTGAAAAGCAAAATCATTTGTTGTAATTTACACCAATTTCTTATTATGCTCTTTCTTCATTTTTCATTTTTGTTTTGCTATATAACTCGATTAACCTGCACTCTCTCGCACACACCCCATCCCTAACCTAAGCTATAGTCTGGGACTATTATCCTTCTTTCTTATTGGTAAAATGACTCAACTCAAACCTCACTTGTGAACTAATGAACAACTTTCAACTGTATTAATGCAACTTTCAATTGTATTAATGCAGTATTATGTTTAACCATTTCTAAAAAAAAAAAACATCTAAGTGTAGTTAGTGGAGGCAACATAAATACTTTTCAATACTCTTCCTCGAGTGAAACTCAATCGGTGCGAATTTCGCAACACGCACTATTTTCAGTGTCGAGTTGCTCGTCATGAGATTTAAACTCATAATCAGTGGCGGTCTCTAATACCATGTTAAGTTTCCTCGCTAACTATTCCTATGAAAATCATAAGGTGTTAATAGAGACAATATAAATAGTTTTCAAATTCAATACATCCCTTCCCACTCTAGAATCTTTTCTTCTTCTTCTTCCTCTATTTCATCCCTTCCCTCTCAACAATCTTGTGACGGTTAAAACCATCCAAAAATACCTATGTTAGAGAATAGCAAAATCTCAGCTGAAACTGAAAACCAATTGCCTCTCCTTTTTTCAGTAAATAACAAGATAATCTCAAAATATTGCAGGTTCCCATTAGAATTGAATAGATATTGTCAAAATAAAAGGAATGAAATTGACAAGTAATAATAACAACAATGACGACGATGAAAGTCCCTTTTCTACTTTTTAAGGAATAAAGATCCAGCCGACCAGTTAATGAGGGCTTAGATCTCATCATCTCATGCTCCATTTGTGCCAGAGACCAAGGACGGAAACAGTTACCTAAAAAGGAAGAAAAACCCAGCTAAATGTGTGATAATGCTGATGATGAAATGATATTAAAAGGCAGCCCTTAACTATAACCGTTTTCTGACTCTGTCAGCCTTTCCCACCTGTCTCTCCACCTTCACCTCTATATAACTCTCATCTCTGTCTCTCTCCTTCCTTTGATGAATCATGAATGGACAATTTCCTCTCTTTTCATTTGATTTCATTCAGCTCCTCCCATCAAAGATCAAAACCCATAATTCCTTTCTCTCAATGGACTCCTGAAATGCATTCAAATGCAATCTAATCTGGTAGTTCAATCAAGGTATTTCAGACTTGTCCTGTATCTTATGTAAAATTTATGTTTCTTTTCCTTTGCCCCCCTTTGCCTTCATTTGTTCTCTTGTCACGAAGATCAATAGGCATTTGATTGTGAGCGCGTGATAGTTTGTTTTTCTCAATTCACCGAAGGGTCTGTTTTAATGGGGTGTTCTTTGTTTATGATGATTTTTTACCCTTTGAGACAAGCAACAAGTCAAAATTGTGCATGAACAAAATCCTGTAGGAGTTGGCGAATTTCATTTAGTTAAATTTATCGATGAAATCAGAAATTG
The DNA here is from genome assembly GCA_012931725.1 of Litsea cubeba. Taxonomy (NCBI): domain Eukaryota; kingdom Viridiplantae; phylum Streptophyta; class Magnoliopsida; order Laurales; family Lauraceae; genus Litsea; species Litsea cubeba. The sequence goes on along the minus strand of CM022948.1, from coordinate 89,690,334 downwards.
AAAGTTTGATTCATGATTCACATTGCACACTGGTTTACATAAACCATTCTTGATTAGAGTCATGGTTTAATTTTCTCACCCCATGTTTTTCCAAAAAAAAATGTCAATCATTTAAATCAATAAGAATCCAAACAACTCCTTTCTTGTGAAATGCTTTTTGGAGGATTACTATCTTTTATTACTTAGATTTCTCCTTTTCCTGTAGACAGAGGTTCTCTTGAGCTATCTTAGTCCACTAATCATGGCTGCAAGAGAAAAGGAAGTTGGCCATGCACAAAGGAATAGAGTTCTTTCTCCTTCAACCCCTCCAAAGATTGATGTCTTTCATAGAAGAAGAACTTCCATATCATCATGGCCGGGCTCTCCCTGCAGAGAAAATCCAGTCCTAAAAGAAAAGCCAATCCCACACTATCGTCTACCAACCATTAGCTCCTCCAAAGAAGTTTGCATGATTGGGAAAAGGTATGAATTTAAACATTTGACTCTGAACACTGCTAGATCAGGAAGCCCCAAAGGGATACCACACACACCCAAACTCAACTGGCCAAAAACTCTGAAATCACTCGCATATGGAAAAAATCAGCGAGTTATGAAGACAGAGACTCCAAGGAAGGAATCAAGTGTAATGGAAAGAAGAGAAGCTACACCTACTAGTCCTGGTACTAGTAGAACTAGTACCGCTAGTATTGAATTTCACATGGGGGAAAAACAGACAACTGCGCCCCATATGCAAGAAGAGGAAAAACCAGAGCATGACTTAGAAATAGAGACAGTAAAGGAAGAGGTGGTAAAATATTGTCCCCTTGATATTCCACCCCCACAAGACGAAACCCTTTGCGATCATGAAGTGCTCGAATCCTGTAATTCCACCGCCTTATTAGAAGAAAAACATGAAGAAGCAAGGGGTGATATAATAAGCCTACATGGTGAAGTTGAAACCTTTCACCAAGAAGAAGAACAAGAAAAACAATATGATGAAGAGTGCAGTGAACCTCACCAAGATGTCAAACGCGAACAAGGAGAAGGGGGTCCAGAGGAGGATTTGATAACTAATGGGAATACCCCATCATCAACTTATTCAAGCACCATTGAAAAGCCTCACGAATTGAAGTTCATACCAGGGAAGGTGATGGAAAACAAGGATGCAATGGATGGAACAAGGTTTGTGCAGCTAAAGTTTCAAGAGAGAGGGGGTGTGGAGGGTGTAGCTGAGGTTCTGATTACAGAATTGATGAAAGTTGTGTTGAGGAGACAAGGAATTCAAGGCAAGAAAGAGGCAGCTGCTTACAATGATGTGATTCAGGAGACTGTAAGCAAGCTTGTGGAGAAGAGGAAGAGCAAGGTGAAGGCCCTTGTTGGGGCATTTGAGACTGTCATTTCTTTACAGGAATGAAGGTCAATCAAAGTCAAAGTCAGAGTCAGAGTCAAATTTTTACTGTTGACTATTGTTTGACCATGACAACCAGATGCTAGTATGCTACAGAGCTTCTGGTATTGTATTTTTACTACTGGAATTTGAACAATATATTTCATCAATTTATGAATATGTTTCTACTTTTTCTTATTTGTACGTTCCCTCTAATGTTCTTGTTCATATTCGTTTCATAACTTGACTCACCCAACTGACTTTGAATTGCCTAGTCTCCCTCAGAGAGCTTCCATTGATCATAGGTAGACCTACCAAAAAGATATATAATGAACAACAACATGCATAGATAAGCTTTCAACTTTACTTAACTTGTTCCAAAGCAAGATTTTGATGTTTTCCATTATATGTTTTCTAAAAATGAGATCTTTGTTTTCCAGACATGTTCATGTGTTTCCAAATCAAGACCAAAAAAAAAAAAAAAAAAACATTATAGAAGTTGCATTTGTTTAACTTTCCAAAACATGCTTTTATACAAATGTGATTTCCACCCTCACCCTACATAAGGTTTCAGGTAATTGAAATTATGTTTTACTAGTAAATCCTAACCGTGGATCCTCCTGGATGTGCCCTTGGAACCACCAGAGTTATGACAATCCAAGATTGAGGCCAACAAATTAAGCTAGTGATGTAAGTGTTGTGTGGCCTGCATCCATAGCATGGTGGTAGGGATATTGTCACCATAGACCAGTCAGAAAATTCTGGATTGAGCTTTCCTCATCTTCTTGAAAAGTACACATGCTAGCTAGCTCACCACGGCTGGAAAAAAAAAAGTGTTGTTTGCCTTGATTACCAAAGGATCCGACCTCAAACAAAATAGAAAATTATGGGCCTGCTTTGATCTCACAAGGACCCAAACCAACACCTTTTAATTTCACCACAGATGTTTTCTATTCATGAGACATTATTTTGCAAAGCACTCCAGAGTACATGTTGGCTTCTGTTGATGAGGCCCACATGTGATCACATATGGGTGGGCCTCAAACAACATATTATTACGCCCTCACATGTGAGAATAATCCATTTCAGTTCCCATTTTGGAAATGATATCCTTTGGAGCACAAATCTTCTCTCCCTTAATTATCTAGATAAGATTGTGATCCCTTATCACAGTCAAATCAAGCATGGTTTACCTTTAATTTACCCCTATTTAAAAAAAAATGTCCCTTAAAGTAGGGGTGCTCATGGACCGGGCTAGCCCAGGCCCAGCCCCCAGGATTGGGCCTTTTGTTTTAGTACTCTGGCTGGGTTCCGACATTTTATTTCAGTCCGTTTAATAGATGGGTCGGGCTTGGACTTGGTTGTAGAGAGCCCAAAGCCCGAACCGGTCCGTCCGATTGAAAAAATAGAAATATGAAAATGTAAAGAGGGAGATTCTAACAGTGGTTCTTTTACATTAACAGTCAAGGCTAAACCAACTTAACTTATTTAAATTATATATCAATCTAGGGCTGGGCTCGGTCTTACACATTTCCAAGTGGTCCAGGCTTCGGCCAACTCCTTATAGCCCAGTTCAGGGCTAGGCCGGGCTTGGACATGCAATGTAGAAGCCAGGCAGGGCCTGGATATTCCTTAGCCCATCCCAGCGAGACCCATAAACACCCCTACTTTAGAGAGAGAAGAAAAGGCTCTAGTTCATGGAGTCTCTTTAGATAGAGAAAGGAGATAAAGGGAAGAGAGTTTTTTTTTTTTTTTTTTTAGGAAACCCTATTCTAAATGTAGATCTATCATATCCAAGCCATCCATCATCATCATCATGCTCCATGATGAGGATACCATCTTTGCCCTTCGATTGTACGGAGTGAAATAGACGGGATCAATCTCTAGTAGATGATTCACATCTCACCAAATTGACACAAGGTCTTTGTTGGCGTTCGTAGGAGTCGATCTAAACATTACATTTTGTATAGGTGGTGCTAGGCCGAAATAGTATTTTTCCGTTTTCATTGAAACAGACTCAATTTTAAGACCAACTAGAGATATAACTAATATGCGATCCGCATGTAAAAGCATGGTGGTATGGACATTATCTCCGATGGAAAACACTGAGGTTCGAGCTTGGATCGCCCTGTGAAGTGTGAACTATACGGCAGACTACCCAAACAACTGTTTGTGTGCATCGATTACTAAAGGGGTTTGGCCCAACATAGAAGATTGAGCATGATTTACTCTTACCTTGACCATGCAAGGACCCAAACCAACCATTTACACCATTTAGAACAAATTTTGGCAATATTTAGAAACTAGCTAGAGATGCAAGTGTTGTGTCTTGTGTGCCCTGCATGGAGAGGGTTCGAGCTTTGTTCCCTCTTTTGAAAACTACTATTGTGGCGGCCCACCAAAAGAGAGTATTACATGTCTTGACCATGCAATTATGGCTCAAACCAATACAATGCACCATTTCGAGCAAGTATTTCCCACCCCTTCTTGGTACTTTTTTGAACATTCATTTGGGAGGCCCAAGATTTTTTCCTTTGGGAGCCGAGGCTATTTGTAAAGAGCCAAAGCTACATATAGAGAGAGTATGTGAGCGAGTGACATCACTTCCTTCCATCTCCTTATGCATGCCCTTGGCAGCAAGAGTGATACCAACTCTTTTCCATCTCCATATGCATGCCCTTGGCAGCAAGAGTTATACCAATTCTTTCCGTAGGTTACATTAAATGAAATATCTACATTTATAATTAAATATTAAATTAATTTTATCATAAAGATAATCTTAAAATGGTAAATATGTTGCAAAATCGATCAAAATGTGTACATTTATAATCAAATATTAAATTAACTTTGCGCTAAAGATTACCTTATCCCAAAAATAAGGATAATCTACTTAACTCCTAACAATATTATATTCTCTCCAACAAATGTTATGTGCCCAGTGCCCTGCATACATAACATGGTGGTAGGGACATTGTCACCCTCAAGAGAAAACTGGTTCCAAGCTTTATTCAGCTTGTTGAAAACTACCCCCGTCAGCCAGTTTGGCAGGCTACCCAAAAGAAGTACTGTTGTGTGCTTCATTTGCTCCAAGAATCTCACCTAGAAAAACATAGAAAATTGAGTTTAACTTACCTTGACCATACAAATATAAAATAAAAAATGATACCACACTCTTATGGATATTTATTATCACGTTTTTCATTAAACAATCAATCCATCAATGGAGCGAACTGGGGTTGATGTAAACTTTGAGAATACTCCATCTATTTAAAAGGTATTTATTGAATAATTTGGATTTCAATAAATGAGCCCCACTGTACGGTGTCACTCCTTTAATTTAGGATCTCTCGAGGTTAAAGCCTCAGTGTATCCAGACTCATTTAATTCAGGATCTCTCGAGGCTAAAGCCTCAATGCATGGCGGGGCCCAACCATTTGAATTTAAGAGGTGTCAAGTTGAATTAACATTATGTGTCTGTCACATCGATCTTTGATTATTTCTTCTAATGCGTATTAGATGTAATGATTTGATTAGACTTCTTTGATCCTTAATTTCTACTTATAAATTCAAATTTTATTGAAATGCTTACTGGCAAACATATATTGGATTTTAATGAGTGTAGCTTTGGGGTGTGTTCAAGAGTTAAGATCCCATAAAGCTTTACCCCACAGTTATCGTAACTATTCGTAAGTGGACTTATCACGGTCCGCCACTTCATCGCAGGCTGCCTGCAAGTCTAGATCCCTTGTATCAACGAAATCAGAAAATATTGTTTCAGCCTATCCTAGAGCACCAGTGGTATAAAATGATATTTTTGCATTTTTCATTTCAAGGAAGCAATTAGCTCTGGTATCATATTTTATATACGTGGCGCTCGAGGATACGTTAAAAATGTATTTTCCTGTCTAGTCGAAACATGGGATCTGGACTCGTGGCCAGCCTGCCCATGTCCAAGGCAATGGCTGCCCACGGTGACGTAGCAAACCACGAATAACACTTTACTAGATTAGTAAAAGTCAAGTAAAGCCTCCATTTTTTAGAGAATGAGTCACATCAATAATACTTAAATTCAAAACTCCCTCCATCTTAAAAAAAAATTTAAAAAAAAAAGTAAAAAAGCAACCTTCATTTCCACTAAAAGATGAAGAAAGCTTCACTTTTCTATACAAAAAATCAAAAATATTATATATCAAACAACTAAAAAAATATATCATCATAAATGCATTATATTTTATTTTCTCTTGATTTGATAATTTATTATACTTTATTTTATATATAAAATTACCAAACGGGCCAAAGGGCCCTGATCTGTGTGTCCGTGGGTCTTGTCATAACCCAACATCTTAACACAAAAGAGTGTATCTAGTGGACCAGGGCCTCAGTTCCAGCCCAGTGAACTGGCCCAAGATGAATATTAGGCCCCCCACAAGCTAAATTAACAGGGGTAGGCTTACATATATTTTGGTCCCCACATTAACACCCCTCCTTTTTTCTAGCATTCTCCATTCAAAGTGGGTACACAACTTAAACGGTTTGGATAGTACATGAATTAACCTGAGCTAAAGATTACTAATTTGGTAACATTGCTTGGTGGGCCCCTCAGTTTGATATCCAACCCAAGCTTCTTGTTTTGATATCTCTGTTCACACTACACAAAAATCATGGTCTCACAGAACGTCCATCCATCACTGGCGAATAAAATTCTCGAGGTCGATCCAACGGTTCTGGATAGCTTTTGGGACTAATCGGGAGTTAGGAAGACCTTGTAGTAAGATCACAGATTCACTCAGATCATCTTGCCGACACGATTTCGGTGCCCTTGCTGGTTTTTTTTGTCGCTTAGCCGTATCGGTAATGGCGTTTCGGGTACGAGAAAAACAGGAATCTTTTTGCCCACTGAATGAGGCAATAAGCTTGGATTGAAATATTTGAAAAAGAACCCATTTTTCAGGCTCATTGCTGTTTTTGAAATCTTTCTTTCTTTTGAATTCCTCCAATTGCGGCTTGAAATCCTTCGATTGACAATCTGGGGTTTGAAATTAGGCGTGTCGGACATGAGAAAAAGAAAAGGAATCTAGAATTCGCGTTTTTTAAAAGTACCCATTTCTCATTTCTGCTACTGGGATTCTCTTTTTGTGTGTTCTCTTTTGCAATTCCTCTAATTTCGGCTTGACATTCCTTCAGTTGATGATCTGGGGGGTTTGAAATTAGGTGTATCGGACACGGCGCATCGGGTACGAGCAAAACCAGGAAGAAAAATATCGTCTTTCCTCCAAAAAGCTAGATTTTTTTAATATTTGAAAAGGCACCCATCTCTCATTTTTGTTTGAAATTGTTTCAATTGATGATTAGGAGTTTTGGAATTATATGGACATGGCGTATTGAGTACGAGCAAAAGTGGGAGGAAAATGTACTTTTCATCAAGAAGCTTAAAGTTCAGATCTTTGAAAAATAAAACCCACTTCCCATTTCTTCCATTAGGACTCCAATTGTCTTCTTAAATCCTCCAATCTCATCCTGTCTTCAATTGATCATTTGAGGCTTTGAAACTATATCCCATTTGACGATTTGGGTCTTGTTGCCTATGCTTTTAAATTCTTTGTTTTTATACATTATTTCTTGCATGCTCTTGTTTGATATGAACTTTGGAGTTTCCATCATTTTTTAAATTTCTTCCATTTGATTGTTTGGGTTTTTTTTTAATACTTATTTTTCTGGAATTTAGGTTACCTTTTCTTATCTGGGTGTTTTCAAATCTCTGACTGTTATATGTTTGTTTGGCATGGTGAGAAATTAGAAATGTGGATTTTTATTTATTTTTGGGTAGTTTCTTTAATGGGTTAACGTTTTTCTCTCCAGAAATCAGGGAGAGAAGTTACTTTATTCAGGATAAGTAAGATTGTGGGGATAATAAGAATAGCTCAAATTCAAAGGCCCTAAATATAGGGAGATGCAGCTTCTTTTCAATACAGAAGCGGATGTGGCCTTGGTCTTTTGATGGAGCTCTTATCTATTGCTGGGTTTTGAAGAAAAGGTGTTTTTGCAATCCCTTTATTGATGAACTATACATATACAAATATATTTGTTGAATGTTGTCCTTTTTTAATTTGATGGTTATGAGTTTCTCTCTTTCCACTTCCAGCAATAGTGGTCCTTATGAATTGATCAGGTTTTGTGGTGTTTCTGACCAGCATAAATATTTCATTCGAATTGCTATTAGTTTCTCAATAGAAGGAAGCCTTTGTTGTTGCTGCATTTTTTTAATTTTTTTTGAAGTTTGTGGGTTTTGCTAATCTTGTCAGCCATAGAAGATCTGATTTTTATTCTCATATTTTCCATAGAATATATTGTTGTTCACCCAAGAAAATTTATTTTGTAAGTGCTTTTGTATATTTGCTCTAATTGAATAATGTTTCTGGTCACTCTTGAGTCTCCTGGAAAGAAGAGGAAATACATCAAACCCCCACTGGGTTGCATGTTTCTGGAATCCCAAAAAAAGAAAAGAAAAGTCTTGTTTCTGGAATTCTTCTGGAAACTAATGCGTTTGATGTTATCATGCTAATATTCTGTAAATGGTAGATGATTATAAGGTATTATCATGATAACATAACCAAACTTCTTTCTTTCTTTTTTTAGCCTCCTTTTCATGATATCCATGATACATCCTGCCGAGTATGTGTCATCTGTATGAGCATCTAGGCGAATTGAAGCTTACATTTTATATTAGGCATTCTGTGAAGCCTATTTGAGGATTTGATAAGTTTGGTAATCCGAGTATGGTATTGGGGCCAAGGAGTTTCTCTCTGAATGTTTGGTGGGTCTGTATTATATGTATATCTTGATTAAAAAGAAAACAACACTATGCATCTTAATTAAGTGTTCATGTTGAGTGGATTGTGTGCGTAGTGCTAGCGGTTGGTTCTAGCAGTTCTATTGTCATGTCATGACCTATCACATGTAAGGTTACAGAACTTTTCAGGGTAATTGGATATCATATATGCAGGTGGATAGCAATGTGGACAACTGCTCGGTTTACTAGTGAAATCTTATCAACGTTTTGTTGCTTGGAGTTCTCTGGGTGAGGATGAGTGTGTCCTTATAGAGAGATGCATGTATCAAGCTTTATGAAGATGGAACACCTTTGAAATTGAAGCATTTAAGTGCATTTGGTATCCTTAAAATGCCCAACATGATTTTTCAATTTCTTCTGAATTGAAAAGAATTCTCTCTGTAGAACATCCATAGTTTTTCATCATTTTTTCATTCCAAGTTAATCATTTTGCAGATTTTTGGTATAGGTCATTGCCTGATGTTAGTTTCTAGTGGAAGAGGATGAAACAGTGGTATGGTGATATGAAAATGATGCTGATTTTTTGTGGTTCATGTTCTTGTTGTGGAAATTTCAATTTGTTCCTGATGGTGTTTCTACTTCAGTATGATGAATGTTTTGAGGATTTGAAACTGTTAGGACGACCACTACTCAAGAATGCAATTTTCTTACTTCAATTATGTTTAGGAATAGTTATTAGCTGCTCTAGAGAATGATATGGAGTGAGGATGAATTTTCCAGTTATTCCATTCAGGAACACTCAGATCACTAAAGACAAATTAGTTTCCTTCATACTCTTGTTGAGAATATCAAGGCTGAAATTCTTCTATGAACTTGGAATGCAGGTAGCTTATGTGCTAGGCGATACTGTAGTTTAGATTTAGCACAGGGTTTGGCTACATGTACATGGTGATCCTGTTTTATTTTCTTTATCCTTTTTCTTTTTAGCTTTTCTGCAATTCTGTGTAACGTAGCCCCTTTTGTATGCCTTTCTTTAGCAATATAAAAATTTTCTCTTTACAACAGGGGATAAATAAGTTCTAAGTCCTACTTTGTAAACCTTATAGCATTTAATGCTGAACCATCAAGGAAAGGCCTACTTTGTAACCTCATAGCTTATGGAACTTCTGTTCATTTTTATATGGGGATGGTTTGGTATTTGGGATGTTGATTCCTTTTTGTGCAGGGTTTCCTCTTCCACGGCTCTGCATTTCCCGACGGGTAGATGAGAAAATCTACTGAGGAAATGGGTGCAGGAAAATCCGGCATCTTGCCGGCACCCCATTTCCGCTGAAATGGGCTCTGCACAAACATACCCTAAAAGAATTAGCATTTTTCATAATACTTTCCTTTTGGTAGTTTGGATGGGCCTTTGTTGGTTACTTCAATGCAAGCGTTTGTTTAGTCGTGTCTAGGAATGAAGAATTGTAGATCATGCATTCTGTAATAAAATGGTTTTTATTTTATGCTATTGGTGCAGAAATAAAGAAGGCCATCTGTTTCAATCATTTTCACTTTTACACTACCCATTCATAAAGTGACTCAAATGGATGAGTACACGGAACAAAGAGGTGGTGGTGGGCTTGTTATTTCTAGAAGAGGGTCCAGCCTCTCTTGCAGGGATACGAGTCATGAGGACAGAAGCATTCGATGTTCTAACGGACTGGGAGGCAGCACTAGGCTAAGTTCCATGAAAGGCACCAACACCATTAACCAGGAAAAAGCCAAATGTTCGAAGCCCTCCTTCCATTTTTCAAGCAGCAAGACCACGGTAGGAAGCTCATCTAAGTCATCAATTGGTATGAGCAACCGCAGAAAGCATCATCAAGAAGAACACAACCCAGACTCCCTTAAACAAACAGTTACTGGCATGAGCAACTTCAGAAAGCATCATAGGGAACAACAGAGCCCGGTTGTACTTAAAGAATCAGTTATGGGCATTAGCAACCTCAGAAAGCATCATCAGGAACAACAGCAGAACACTGACCCACTTAAGGCAACACTTATTACCATAAGCAAACAAAGACAACGGGGAGTAGAAGCCGATAAACGCAGTCCCTCAACTACAGGGACTCAGACAGGACAGATTGGACCCCAAAATGCCGAAACTGTAGCTTTTCACAGACTTTCCATGAATGCAACAGAGGAAGTGGGTGACACAAGGCCTCAAAAGCCAATCCAAAAGTCTGAATTTGGTACTCAGGACACATCCATTGGTTCATCTATTCGGCATTCTTTCTCATCTAAAAATGCTAACCAATATCCAAATCCAAAGGATCAGGGTGCTAATGCACGTTGCTATGGTCTTAGAAGTCTTGGGTGTGCGTCAATATCTGACATCATCCCTTCCAATTCCATGTCAGATTTAGGCCATAGTAGAAAGAAAAATGTGATGAAACAGAGATGCCATACTGATGGAGAGAGTTCTTCTGCTAGAGGTAAAAAAACAGGTGAATCGAGTGGGATAAGCTCTCACAGGAATGATTTCTCCAACCCAAGTCTCCCTTCTACTGTTCGTTTAGCATCACAACCATCTTCAAGAAGGATGAGAAATCAGTCTACGAGCGGTAATGTCCCTTCAGTTGGAACTCAGAGGAGGATCAGTGCTGACATCAGTACGAGGCATTCCAGATCAAACAATGTCAACATTATGATTCCACATTTGGGTCAGGCAGAATTTTCAAACAATGAATCTGCTTCAGGCAGCTCCTCCCAATCATTTTCCACAGAATGCCCTTCTGTCTTCTTGAACTCTCTTAGATGGCCAGGATCTAGTGATGAGACTACCCGTAGAAGTAGACCAATTGCTCATCCTGTGAATAGCAGTGCTCAACCGTTCGACAGTTTCTCATTGGGTCAAGATGGTTTCAGACGTCTAAACATGGAAATTACTGAGGTATGTCGGCTGCAGCTGCTGTGATTTTCTCTCTCTGTTTTTTAGTTTCTAATAATTGCATAATGCTCATAAATCATCCCTTACATTAGAGCATGTCAAGCTTTATTTTATGGAAAAGGGTATTTATACACTATAAAGTCAGAAAAATGACATCAAACATGGAAACCAATTTCTTTTTTTTTTTCAAAAGTGTTAATATATAAATTTATCGATTGAAAATGTTGGCTAAATGCATGCAACTTAATAGGAAGAATGGTCTTATTGCATATGTGGGCTCATCCATGATAAGAACCTGGCCCATGATGGTGTCTATTTTTTCAAAAAAATATTTAGTAATTATTATCATTCTCTTTTTCTGTTTCCTGATAATATCCTGAGAAAATCCCAAATTTTAAAAATGTCCTGATGCTTTTCAAGGACCAAAAAAATACCTGAAAAATATTTGTCACAAATGGTGGTATGGGGATAAGCTAATGTGGGATTTATTTATTTATTTACTTATTTTGAATGGTGCTGAATGGGATTTATCATTCGTATCTAAGTTCTTTTGTTATGCTTAGTCAATTGTCATTCTTGGGCTTAGCATTGAACTCTGATACTTGATTTATAATATTATGCAGGCATTGTTGGCATTGGAGAGGGCTGAGCGAGCTGAAGAATTGACATATGAGGTTGTTGATATTAGTTTTTGGCTGTTTGCTCCTCGACTATGATTAACTAGTAGTTTGTTTCTCTCTGCAGCAACTATTGGCTCTGGAGTCAAATCTGTTCTTGGGTGGAATTAGATTTTATGATCAGCACGGAGACATGAGACTGGATATTGATAATATGTCATATGAGGTATGTTATTCATCATTCATATGTAGGATGTACTTGGATATACTCCAAAATCGCCTCTGGTTTACTTTTTGAGAAGTAGATAGCTATTCATCTAAGATGTGTGTCTGGTGTGGGTGTGGAAATCAGAAGCCGCAGCAAGTGGGGAAGTGTTTTTTCTGTCTTGCCCACCCAAATCATTACCCACACCAATCAGACGTTGACTTGGTTGGACAATGGATAGTCGGAAGACAGTTTTCTTTTTTGCCAATGATTTTTAACAACTTTTCTTACAGCCTGTGGTAAGTTCATTACTAGCAAAATGTTCAAAACTGATCGCTATGGGGTACGCCCCAAAAGTACTCTTATTTTGAGTTTCAATTCTAACCTGACTTTTTTTTTTTTTTTTTTTGAGTTTCGAGCCCAAGTTCAAAGATTAGGACTAGTCTGTGCTTTATGTGGAACACATCAACATATCACCATCACTTCCATCAGGCAATTCACCAATTGGTGCTTGTGCCAAACAACTTGCACTTTGCCAATTGGAAACCATGATCAAACATGTTCTGATGTTCAGAACATTTTCGGTGCATGTGTCTTCATGGCAGCCTTGAATGATACAATGATAAAAATATCACTTGCTAGAGGTGAGATATAGTTGGAAAGGCAATGAGAAGGGAATTTGGTTCTCAGTTAGGAATAGGCAAGGGTGAGATTTTGGGAAGATGTGTGCTTGGGAGAGAGTTACTTAAAGATTTTGTTTTCTAAATCAAATTCCAAACCAAAAGCAAGCTCATGTAGGCCAGACAATAGGTTGGCCAACCCATTGGGTCCCGCCCATAGGCCCAACGGAACATCCAGTTATTTAGGAATCTTATTAAGTATGTTAATTTGTTTAGGATTATTATTAGTGAGTTTCTTATTTTATTTAGGCATTACTCAGTTATTAGAAAGTATTGTTGCTTAGGGATCAAGACAACTCCTCTATATAAGGATGTTAGGCCTCATTGTAATTCAGTGCTTATTTTCAATTAATCTCGAGTTATTGAGAGGTTTCTCTTTAGTTATGGAGTTATGGGGTTTTCCTCATGGTGAGTGTGCCTTAGGGCTGGAATCGATCGTTGGATTCGATCAATCCCTTGGGAGATTGATCTATCGTTTGATCGCGGATTCGGGTTCCGCCACAAGCATTCATCAAGTCATGCCTAGAGTCCGAGGGAGGAAATTGGGCATTGGCTTTAACATTGGCAAAGCCTCATGGATTAGGAGACAATGAAGTTATAATAAAAGATTAAATGAGGCGTTATTATTGCTTGAGGACACAAATGGGAGAGTTTGGGCAAAAGAAATGTTGCCTTTTCAAACAAATCAATCTTCTCTTCAGTCTATCCTAAATCCCAATTCATACCTATCCAGGCCCACTTGGAATTTGTTAGCTTCACCTTGGATCGAGGCATTACGCCAGACAGCCATGACAAACCCTATTTGCATAGACTTGCATTAGGATTTTAGGGCATCAATTGATATGTGTGATAAAAGCACACGTCTAGGTGGTTCTCACTACCAGTGGGACGATAAATGCTGATGGGAGTTCAAAAGGTGATCCATTCCCATCCAACATGGACGAAGTTATCAAGAATGGAATTGGAGATATTGTCATGTCTTTTTCGAGGCCAGATGATGTTAGAGATTCAAAATGATGGAGATTACGACCATTATAAAGGGGCTCAAAATTATTTCCTTGTCTTAGTTGTCTCCATGGGGAAGGGTGATGACTGAGGGCGACTCTAGGAATGTGAGTGAGAGTGGTAAAGGAACTCATAGAATGGATGTTTTCATCATATCCCAAGGGAGTACTGCAGAGACAAATATAGTAGCAAAAGCAGATTATGAATCGGGATATTTGTTTTTTAAATCAGCAAGGAGACCTAAATGAATTGAAAGGATACAGTAATTGCTAGTGGCTTAATTATGTGCAACCTGAATTTCCATGACCGATCCAACTATAACTATAATTTCAGGCCTATGCTTCAAAAACAGATCCTAAAATCTAAATTTCATTCTCTTTTTCCTCTCTCCTTAGGCTGACTTCCCTTTCCCTTACCATCATCTTCTTTTCCTCAAATAGTTGTGTGTTTGGATCATGAATGTCCTCACTTGTAACACAAGAGAGAAAAACCCTCTGGCTGACCAAGAGCTAGATTGAGCTGTAAAAAACCATTATACCAACCCAAAAGCTTAAGCTTATAGGTGGAAGGCCCATTTAGATATATTAAGACATGTCAAGCCTATTACTTAGGTGATGTGTGATGTGGGATGTGGGACTTCCCAACACTCCCCCTCACGTGCAGGCCCAACAGATTTCATAGACGGGCCTGTCACGTGGGCTACACAAGAACAACAGGGTCGGAATCCGCTCTGATACCATGTAAGAAGCCATATACCAACCAAAAAGCTTAAGCTCATAGGTGGAAGACACATACAGATATATTAAGACATGTCAAACCTATTACTTAGGCGATGTGGGATGTGGGACTTCCCAACATGAGCATCATCACTATCTCTTTTAACATAATATTTTTATAGGCATGGCAAGAAGGCCAATAGACAATCTCACCAAGCCAGTTTGAGCAGGTCCCTCTCTCTTTCTTCCCTTATCTTCCACATGTCATACTTGATATTGAAGCATTTGTACATTCTCCCTGCACAAAAAAAGATCAGTTTCACTGTTATAGTGGTATGTTATCTCCTTAGTGACTTTCCCTCATTTTGTAAGTAGAACTCATCAAGCCAAGCTCAGATTTTGATGGGGTAAACAGGAAAAGACTGAGATGGTGAGGCAGTTATTTATTTGCTATCTTTTGTTTCTACTTGTTTTATAAGTTTTGGGATTTTCAACCCTTTCTCTTCTGATTCCAGACCAGAATTGTGCTCAGCTTGAGTTTGAACCAGAATTGTGCTCAGTTTGAGAAGTCTTAAATTGGACCAGGCTCAAGTAAAATAGAGTTTTCAATCCGGGTTCTTGTTGACCTTTCTTCTACTAGGATTGAGCTTCAGCTGACCTATTACATGACCCAACCCACCCGAGCCGCATCCTTAATCTCCTCTTTTATGCTACCACTCCCTTAGCCTCTGTGCATTTTTATTTATACTATCTCAGTCAATTCACAAGAAATCAAATATCTTTTCATTTTCAAAAGAATTAATTGAATTTCAGATGGGTTTGGAAATGTCAAATTCTGGCAAATCTGTGAAGTAATAAGGGATGCTAACACATCCATATCATTTATAGAACTCTCATGATTTACCTGAGTAACTATTTTCTTTCATGCAACAGGAATTGTTAGCTCTAGAGGAGAAAATGGGTACTGTCCGCATAGCCCTTACTGAAGAAGAACTTTTAAACTGTGTCAAAAGAAGTTGCTATGTGCCTGCTCATGTGGTGTCAGGGATTGTGGGTCATGATGATGATGATGCCAAGTGCAGTATCTGTCAGGTAATTTTCCCATTAGAAACTATATGTGACCCACTTTGTTTATCAATTTTCTTCAATTTATTGCTCAATTTCACACAAGCTGTTTTCCACATTTAGCATCTGATTGGTGATGCAAACTGTTGATCTGATATGGGCTCCCTGATATCTTCATAATGATTGCTCAATGGCCTGCAAATGGACAGTTACCTAAAATGCAGAAATGTTTAATCCTCGATCCATAGAAAGGAAAAGAAAAAGATCCCTCGGACCTTCCCATACAGGTTATTTTTCAGAGTTAGGTGCCCATCAGATCAGTAAACCTGCATCACTGATCATGGGGTTCCCTCACATGCACTGACTGGCCTTGCTTCGGGAAAAGTGTATCCTGTTCATTTCTCGATCTCCATTCCCTGGTCGAATGTTCTCTTTTTATTGGTAACATGATGAACCCACAACCTAGTGGCTGCAACAATAAGCACCTTGCGCTCTTGTCCCAGCATATTCTGGATTCATCCAGAGACAATGAAGGCCATAAATATCACCACCACCACCACCACCACCACCAAAGGCTTATCCATCCTTTTGGGTCCTTACTATATGCGATAATAAAATATCATCATTGTCGATGCCTCAACCATCTTTGATTGGCATATATATCACAAAAAATGGCATCCATAAATCTCATGAACACACTGTTGAGGCTACTGGTCTGCTGGTTTCAGCACAGTTCTAAGCACACCAGTTGCATTATCTGTTCCTTCAACTATCGAGTTGTCTTGGATGTATTTTCTTCTGATTCTAATGGCAGTTTACTGGGTTCTCAGGAAGAGTACGCGGTAGGAGATGAGGTGGGAAAGTTAGGGTGTAAACACCAATACCATGTCAAGTGCATTTATCAGTGGCTTAAACAGAAGAACTGGTGCCCTATCTGCAAAGCCTTTGTGGCGCCCTCCTAGCCCCTTCTTCCTTCAAGCAGCAGCTGGTGGGACCAACTTTTTGTATGGTGCCTGTCCCCTTTCCAGTGGCACCCAGACATCACATTCCCTATTTCTTCTCTCTTCTCATTAAATAATCCACAGCTTTAAGAACCTTCCTCTATAAAATACCTTGTTCCTGGCTAAACAGTGGAAACATAATTACCTTCGAAAAGCATTTAATAGAATGATATGTTCAAAAAATAGCTAGCCCTATTGCATGTTTGTGATCATCGCCTTATGGTGAATTAAATGTTGCGATAGCAATAATGATAAATCTGATAAATTTTGTTGGGCACGTCTCCATTTTCTCTTTATTTTAAGCTCTAGGATCTAGAACATCCTTCCGTGAGGCAACAATCATTTTTAGTTTCCTTCTTGTAGATGCTATATTTGTTCTATAAGGGCTTTATTTCCATGTGCAAGCAAACTTTCCAAATGTATGAACAATCTTTCCCTCTCAGTTATCTTACAAGGAGCAGTGTAGTGTTCATTATAAATTTGTGGATGCGATCAACAAATTCGGGCCAACTAGATCTACGAGACCAAATTTTCCTGCTCACTACTGTACTGGTTCATTGTTATCAGTGATCATTTGCAAGTGACCGTTTTCCAATGGGCTATTGTCATGGCTTGAACCTTGTCAGCCACATTTTCCTTTGGAAAACTCTATCCATCCTATTGGATAGCTCGATAATTTATGTATTATGTAAGCATAATCTTCTTTTTCATTGTAGAATTTGCAATCAAATGGACTTCATTTTTTGAACTTTGGACTAATGTTAGTTGGACGCAAAGGCAAACACAAATGAGTCAGATGGCATGCGGCTTGTTCATGGGTCAATTTGTCTCACAGATTACAAGGGGACGTGGATTATTCATGCCTAAGCAGCTCCATTGGGCATTCTAAACCGCAGATCCAATGCTTTTTAAAATAGAAGATAGGGGTCATCTAATCTGTGCTACCTTTAGTCCTAGTTGCTCTATAGGACAAAATGTACCAAAGCAAATTTCTGGTCCTTTTATGGAACTGGATGCACTTACAAATGGAGCGATAATTGATTCTTAAAACACAAAGTAACATATTAAGTTTAGTAAATCAAGTCTTGCAAAGGGATGAGTGGAAAAGTAAGCCTCAGGTAACCCTATGCCAAAACCAGCTCTATTGGAGTTGGCCATGTGATCTGAGCAAAGGAGGTGGATGTTTCAAACAGAAACCAGTTCCACCAAACAATCATCAGCCCAGGTAAGACAGATAGCAAAGTCCAATGGATTGGATACATTGTGGATGGTTAATTCACAAAGTCCATTTGCATCCAGAAGTTAATCACTTCATTCATGCTCGCATCTATTTCGACACATTCATCCTATTCGGCCAAATAATTGCTCACCATGCTTGCTTTGCCTAATACCATAACATATTTGCACAGACATATACTTACCATTTTCGTCTCTTCAGAGAAATCTGATAAACTTTTAACATACAAATACCATATTCCGTATGAATGACAAAAAAAAAAAAAAATCACAACATATCTGGGTAGAGATATTATGTGTAATGACTTGAAACTGACATCTGAATATCTGATCCTCTATGGGTTTGATAAGATTATTAACTTACAAGTAGAATTTAGATTCAAAACTGAGGAACAGAATTGCTACAATGTGATTGATTATGGAGAGCTGAGGATGGACAAAAGTACAAAACATCCTCCTTAAAAGACTGTTGGGTTTCTCATGTACAGTTACAAAGAGAGAACACTTGGTCAACATATAGAATAAACAGTAATGCCTAGATGTTTTAAGCACCCTGGTGATGCTTCATCATGCTTCGGCGTTTTAAAACATAAATCTATAGTAAACAACCTGATTTTAGAAGGGAGGTCTTAATTACTTGCACAGAAGGGCCTCCTAGCTGCACTGTGCTCACATGTAGAGTTGGCATGTGGAGATGCATTGCCAAAGTTTGCATTGTAATCCAAGAAAGACCTTGCATAACATGTTAACTTAGTTTCATACAATAGAAGGCTAGAATCTGTAGTAATATCTTATCAGATGCTTAGCGTTAACAACTAGAAAAGGAAAATGGCATAGAGCAGGTTGATGATAAATACCCTGCATCAGATCAGTAAAAGAGCAGCAGATTGTGTGTTCCTTCAGTGTCAAAAGGGGTTCCATTAGGTATATATTCCTGAGAAATTATCTCACCGATGTCATGAAGAATTCTCCTTCCCGCATTCTGCATTACCTTCCTTCCATGTTTCACGTTTCTAATAAGAAGCTTCCACAAAATGCAGCTTCTTATGCCTAAAAGCCTTGCGGCCAGTTTCCAACCATGTCCAACCATATTCACATTTTTAATTAGAAGGACAAAACATTAAAAAAGTGGGAAAAAAAAAAAAAACACCTTACCAACTGCTGAATAGTTGAGTACACCCAGCTCTTCTCAAACAACATTCATGCGGTCAATATTTGAATCATAGTTAACCTTGAGCATCTTGTCAGCTACAGTTGTCCAACAAAAGATTTCCGTTCTCAGAAGAATGGCACCACTAACCTATTCACTGAAGGCCAATCCCAATAAAAACCAACAAAAGAAGGGTAGTCTTAAAAAGTAAAATCAAGGACCTCATACCAAAAGTCCTACCTATCCTATCGCACACCATGGAATATGATGAAACTGACCCATCGAAAGGTCATCTTTTCATCCTTCACATTTATCTCAGAACTATACCTGCTTATGGAAAAGTGATATATCTGCTCTCTGTTAATACGACCGAGGACAAACTGGCCCACAGTCCACATGATATGCCTAATGTGGGGTTAAGGCAAGGCCGCACTTATATACCCAGGATCAAAACTAGCATGTTTTCGATGTGGGGCTTATGCACCACTACATATCCAGTTCTTTAGAATTTCCCCAGCCCTCTCTCTTTAGGTGGATGCTCGCTGGACCCAACGCCCTTCTAAAGGGGGGCCACAAGCATGACAATAACCAGAACTCAGCCTAGATTCAATCCAAGGTTTGACTTGAGCAAACTCAACCAT
Organism: Litsea cubeba; assembly: GCA_012931725.1. NCBI lineage: Eukaryota > Viridiplantae > Streptophyta > Magnoliopsida > Laurales > Lauraceae > Litsea > Litsea cubeba. The sequence continues at coordinate 89,670,930 of CM022948.1, read as the reverse complement.
AAGATTAAAAGTTCAACAATTAATATTAGAGATATCCAGCACACTTCCATAAATAAATTCCAGTTTCATTCCCATCCAAAAAAATATATATTGGGGAGTGTCCACTTCCAGTTTCCATTCCTGGATAAAATGGTCCGGATGTTCTAACAGGAACTAGAAGACTTAGAGATGCCAAGAGCAGTCTCTGAGATGACAAACATTGGCAGAAGCAGCAAAATAGAATGAGTCGAAAATCTTGAAGCAGTGAACATCTGTTGTATCCATTCATCAATAAGATCCTGAATTTATGCAGTCATGTGGTTAGATCCACTAATAGTATGGCAGTTGCATTAGCAAAATATGGTGTTGATAGAATTTGTCCTTGGGTGGGCCTCATTATGTAATTGTGGAGGTGTAGTATGGGTATAAAGCTCCTACACCCATGCCCCTCCTTTTTGGTTGTTGAGTTGTATTTGGTTTTTCTCTTAATAAATTGTTTCATTATTGATAAAAGAAAAACAAAAAGGTTATGCAGTCAGTTCAGCAGCAAAGGAAAACACTAGTATCATCTGTAGCAATGACTGATGTTGGCGGGGTGGATTGATTTTGGAGAACAAAATTGTTGTGTCGATTTGTGTTAGGATGATTTGGGAGTGTATTCTTAATTCTTTGCCCTTTCATTTTCAGACATAGAGAACAGTCCCGCTTCTAATGGCCCCATTGTCTGCAATAGTTGCAAATATCATTTAATTACAATCCCTTTGAAGATGCACCATTCGCTTAAGGATCAGAAGATGTGTGTGCAGAGAAACATGTTTGGGCTCAACAATCTTTTTCTTAAAAAGGGACTTCTAAGTCTGCTCTTCTGCTAAGAGTCCCAAATGAGCGATAGATACACTAGGTAGTGGAGATTTGTGAAGCAAAAACCTCGAACATTTTCACATATAGAACAAAGAGCCATCAGAAAATGTACCAACCAAGTTTCTCGCCTCTATCTCTCAAAGGTGGTGGAATCCAGAGGACAAACAAATTGACGTTCCATAAGTGTTAATCCATAAACAGGTCATTTATACATAAAACTCATGGCTTGTGTTGTTTCCTTCAGCATTATAAATCTTCCATTCAAAGTAATACCTACAAGCAGAATTTTTCTAAACATACAACAAAGCTAGAGAATCCCATGCATCTTTGGGATGTTTAAATTTAGCCAATTGATGTCCTATTATAAGATCGAAACCATTGGCTATCAAAGAATTCGTTTTGCCCACATCAGAACCCCACTCTTCAAATTTAAGATTTTTGTTTTTTTTTGCTAGATCAGTGCTATTAATAGTGGGTCTGATATCAATCTACCCCTGCCCAGGGATCGATCCCTGAGTGGTCATGTGAAATTAGGGTACCAACGCCACTGAGCTATCAGTGCATTGGCAAATTTAATTATTTAAGATTTACTTCAGTAGGAAATTCAACTTTTCCGAAAATATGCTTCCATAGTTTTTGTCCATCATGAGAAATTTGCATTAGATGGGACTGATAGGCATAATTTTTCCCATCCATGATCCAACTGTACACCAATGAGCTGGGACTTGGGAACAATCAATCTCCATAGAAATAGTAATAAATTAAGAGCTAGAAGGTTATGTTTCATATGTTGGATTCGCCAGAAAGAGAAAAAAAACACCCAAGACCCTATTGTTTCTCAAAGCAAATGTTGTTGATGTATTCTACACAAGTACTTTAGGTCCTAGACAAGATTTCAAGTACCAGAAGCAAAGACAAAATAAATTATACACCTTAGATGAAACCAGCCCATTAAACAAGCGCCTGAGGAGAATGAATGGGGAGATTTCCAACCTCTTGATGCTAAAAAATACTCAAACAAATAAGCCGAAATCCTAAAATATTCTGGCAATCCTGACATGCTTGCTGAATGATTTTGATCAACAGAGCAGGCGCCACAAATAGATCCAACAACCAGCACTGCTGAGTGCTGAGTTCTGTCTGACAGTTCAAGAAGCCTCCTCTTTCTTGGAATTCTTTAGAGAGTGACGCACATGAAAAAAATGACGGGCAAACCATAATGTGGGAGCATAGATCAGTATAACAAGTGCGCCAGCGCCACAAGATCAGACAGTATATCTGCTCGTCACATCTTTAGTGAAAAGCATTCCAATATTGTTGAAATTGAGTCTTTCAGTCGAAAATATTTCAAAATTGTCAAAATGATGCTTTTCAGCCAAAAACAAACAAAATTGTAAAAATATAAACTATTTCAGACAAATTCTTTTCAGAAACATTGTAAAGAAAGAAAAATCCAGAATCGCCAGATAAATCTTTAGATCAGAGATACAAATTCTATGGTTCTAAACCCTAGATTAATATAACAATCCTTCTATTGAGTCTAAATCAATGGTCAATCCTCTCGGTTAAGATCAGAATTCTTGTCGATAGGATAACAGCTACAGTGGGTCGATGAGCAGAGATTTTCTTCCTTTTTAAAAAGGAAAACTAGGAGACTTTGATTGAGGACTTCAATACCACATGAGACACCACAGAAAACCAATCAAGAGGGAAGACTTTCTGGTAGTGTAAATGGATGATCATTGTGATCAGCGTCATCCCTTTATATAGAGATTAGATAAGACAGTAATTACATCTCTAATGATAACAATCAAATCAACCAAGCCTATCTAACTAATGATAGAGCTAATCTAGAGAAAAAATGTTTATTTCCTAAGATAATAATAAAGCTAATCTAGACGAGATAAAATCAACCATAGTACAGTGCAGGTTTACAAGACTTATGTAGCCCTTGCAGGTTTGGTACACTATAGATCTACCAAAGTTACATAGCCCCTCAGCTACTTTAACATAATGGAAAGTGCAATTAGATTTCTAACATTTGTCCAATATTCTTTTAAATTTTCTCAGGTCAGATTAAAATTAATGCCACCATGAGCTGTGACGCTCTGTGTATCACACCTACCAACTGATGTTTTAAACCATGTATTCAGAACTATGAGTCAAATGGTTCTCAAAAACTCCAGATGTATCTAATTACAATTAACTTTGTTTCTTTTCTTTTATGTAATGGTTCCACAAGACCCATATCTAATAGCAGAAGAGCCAGAGGCATGAGTAAGAGTAACTGTAGTGTATTCTTTGTTTTGTTCCGAACAAGCAGAAAAATTTGAAGCATCTTTAGACCTTCATACTTGTGAAGCCAGTCCCTCTGTTTGAGACACAGATTCATACCTTGGTGATAGAAAGGAAGACGAGTCAGTAGCCCATTGCCAGCTAAGCCAAGCAATACTACCAACCACCCTTGGCCAATCATCCAGCTGCTTCTGTTGACTATCCAGTATATGCAGTCGGTTCTGCAGCTCAGCAATCAGAGTCAGCAGAATAGCCAGTTGCTGGGCCAGCTGCAAATCAAGTGATACAGCTGCTTATAAGTTGACAAAATATAGTTATAAATAAAAGTATTCAGTAGAATATTATTGAAGATAATTATAAAACATTGCAACTTGCAAGTGTATCCATTAGTCGTCCATGTCTTCACAAAATCAGCATCTAGAATCTCGTTCTCTCTAATAACTGGGCATTCAATTTAAGCATTCAGCTGGGAATGCAGCATAGGCTTGTAAGTTGTAACCCTTCATATGAGAAAATCTGCAAGCTAACGGATCAGCACTGAGTATAATTAATTAGAACATATGTTTACAATATAATTAAATATGAGTTACTATGAAAAAAATGACAATCATAATATTGCTAGTGATCTTTTTTGTTAATGGTATAGTGACCAATCTATTATTAGTTAACATGATAAGAAGAATGTCTAGAATAACTGTAGTGACTTTGCAGTCAAAAGAAGTTACATTACATAATTTTCAAGCATATATGAAAACTCAGAAACATCCACAAATCTGTTGATACTGAGTCAAGATCCGATTGAGATATGTTCATGCATTGGAGAAAATCTCTTGAGAAAGGAATGTGAATGTCATGATAGGAAAGTGTACCTATAAAAGCATTGACTTCTAAGATGGAGTACAAAAAAATCAAGACAACATTAATCAGCCACGCTCAAGTTCCTGAGGCATAGATACTAAACTGGCAGTCAGATTAAGACCAACTAGCTATGTTTTTTTTTTTTTTTTTGACCAGCAATCTTGTTAGCTATGATGCCCAGACACAGCATGAATAGGGCAAGGACACGGGATTGATACAAAGAAATGAATTATCCACATCAAAATGAAGTATGGAATATGATACAATACAGATACATGGCCTATCCTGAAGTATCTGGGAAGTAGACTACTAGGGAAAAAAATGCTTTGGAGGACCTACCTTTTTCATTTTTCAATACAAATGCAGCCATCAAGCCTAACCTACAATTTAGGTTGAACCACAAGAATTGTGAGTACAAAAAAAGGCAGAAGAAAAAATGTGCATAACAAAACCTTAGGGACCTTAAATTAAAAAATAGTGCATGATGAGATAAAATATAGCTCAAAAATTGTTTAGGACCTGTGTGTGTGTGTGTGTTGTGTGTGTGTGTGTGTGTGTGAGAGAGAGAGAGAGAGAGAGAGAGTAAATACACACATATAAAGTGCTTTATACAGTAGAACTTTCTCATGTTTCTGTACGACAACCATTTTATGGACTCCACCTTGATGCATACCAATCATGGGGTATAGGAGTATGGAAGGTTTATGCATTAATTGGATACCCTAAAATTCAATATTATCAGGTCATTATATGGATTTGAGGTTCCAAAGATCATTGGTGAAAACATATAAAGAAAATGGGCATCTCAGTCCAACAGTAATAGTCAAATGAGTGAAATTGAGTGAATACCATTCATTGGCACTTGGCAGTGAGGGATGGTCATAGGCTGGCATATGACTTGTTCTCATATAGTTTAAAAGAGGAAGGTTCTCATATGAAAATTTTGATTCACATAGACAGAGAGAATGAAAGAGAGTAAAACAGAAGAGAAAAGAAGCGAGGTAAAGATAAAGAATATTCTATTGTCATATTCTCTAATCTTCTAATTCTCCATCCTTAAGGCTTCATTTTGGTTTAGTTACACCATCACAATAATATCACGCGTGCTCAGCACATCCTATAGATGTGGATCACACAAAAAATATAGATAGGCGTTTTGGCTAACAGAATACTCACCGGATCCGCCCAATCATAGGCACCTTAAAGAAACCTAATTACTACTAGGGTTCCACTGCAAAGAGAAGAAAAAATCTGAATATTATTAATGAGTATGAAGATTACATGTGAGAGGTCCTTCAATAGGCCTCTTGGTAATCCAAAGGAAGTAATTTACATTTTACACATGGATTTCCTTTCCTAAAAGATCACATTATTGATCCTTGGAAATAAGGAAAATATTTAAAGGAAATAATCAGAACGATAATGTGAATATAATATTACTCAAATGGAAGTTTAGGCCTCCTGCTGTGCACAGTTGGGCCAGTTAGGCTGTGGGCCTGGGCTATGGCCTAATGGACCTTGGGCTGGATCTGGCCAATTATCCAAACCCCATTCTGTGGCAACCCCTTTTGGGCTGCATCACTCACACTCTCCACTCAAGATAAATCCCTTCGCAATATAAGATCTTTCTATTGTTCATAGAAAGATTTTCTATGGGAATAAGAACAAATGCAACAAAAAGGCTCTTAACAACCAACCAGACCCTAGGACAAGTATTTGATTTTTTTTTTCTTTTTTATCTTGGGATTACTTATTAGGTACTTCATATCAGCAATGGTAGAGCGTAGGGCGCCTCCTAGTTGCATACATGTTGGACCCATGGTTTGGTGCTTTTAAAATGGTTAATCCCCCATAAAGGATGGGGGATATCACAAAAATAAAATACAATAGAAAAGAGAGAAAAAGTGAACCCCAGATATAAGGGTCTTAGATCTTTAATTAGCAGCCTATAGATATTTGGTTAAGATATAAATAATGTAAAAGTCAACAGAAAAGGTGAAGATCAGTTGACTAGAATCTTCAACCTGGAGCCTTTAATGACATTGACTTCAATGACATCATCATCCAAGGTGGCATCAGAATCAACTAGAATCACCAAAACATAGGCCTCACATGTACATTCTTAAACCATAATAGAGCAAAGGAGGAAACAAAAACTCCTTTTTTCCATTTTCTTGTCACATGGTGGATTCAAGACACAAGTAGGCCCACGGTCCACATGTATTGGCCGACAAAGGCCCATCTTCATCACCACTCTAAAAGCAGATTACTAATTGTTGGGATTCTATTTTTAGAAAATTTAATTGGACTAAGAATGTAATTAAAACAGAAAAAAATATTTTTTTCCTTTTACGAGTTTATTTTGTTAATTTCATATGCTAAGAGTTTAAGTGAAAGTTTAGTTATATAAAGTTAGGTTGTGGAGTTGTTTGGGTGGCTATTAATAAGGCTGTAAGAAAGTTACAACTGAGTGAACAACAGCAATTATTGAGATTTTCTTCTACTTTCAAGTTCAGTTTCTCACACAGTAATCCCTTTTCAGTCACTTCTCCCCTTTCTCTTCTCATCATCATCATCAAAACCTTGTTTTAACCTTAGAAGTCATGTTTGGGCTGTGACAGAAGTTTTATGCTGGCTGTCTCTCAGCACCTATATGTCTCCATAATTCTTAAATCCTCTATTGTCTATCCATTGGACAGGGTAATCCAGAGAGCAGCAATTGGTTTGATCAGCAAAAAACAAGAAAGGTTAAGAGAGGTACCAAAGCAAAAGAACCTTTTACAGAGGAAAAATAACTGCCCTTAGATTCATCATCTTTGGTGTCTTATCCTATAATTTTTGTGTTACCTTTGTTGTCAGCAGCAAAACTTGTATTCACAAGAGGAGAATACAGACTTTCTATGCAGTATAAGAGACTTATCCCATGCATGGTTCATGTAAGTACTACTTTCCACTCAAAAAAACAACCAAACCAACCAATTACAGTAAACAGAAAGAATGTACCAGTTTTCCAAGTCCTATAGGTATGGGCCCCAAACGTACTTATTTCCCAATTTTGCTATGGGAAAAGGCTGTTGACATTTTGCATTGATTTTAAAAGATCTACCACTTTTCTTAAGAGAATTTATTACCATAGAGAAAAGTAATAAATCTTTAAAAAAAAGTGATAACACCAAAAGAAAAAATGTGAAGATATAAGAGCATTTATACCCACGCAAAAGACACTATATCACAAATTACTTCTGGAAACTACTGTTTATAAAAATTTGTGAATAGTTCGAGCATGCAATCATTTGAGATAAGGAACTAGGTACTATTCAACTCAATTGCTTAAATATATACAGATCATATGCTATAACTTCAATGGCTCATTTATCTGGGACGTGCTAAGAAATTACTTAAGTGTCATGGATTCAAAATTACAGTTTTCCCTATTCGACGGAAGAAATGGCATTGTTCAGCAAAGCATTTTCTCAGGCAAGTCCAAAGAAAGAACTCAACATACACTTTTAAGGTGTATCGTCATTCTGAATAACTTTGAGCAACCAAATCATTGCAAATAGGCACAAAATGGCAACCACAAGAGGGGAGTTAACTGTGTTTTCTTTTCTCTTTTTTTCATTTTTCCTTTTTTTTTTTGTAGTAAAGTTTAGTAGAAATTTAGGAGCTCAAATATTTGGTTGCATTTCATAAGAAACATTAAGGAACAGAGCAAAGCTGTATCCCCAACGGATAGGTACCTTGAAAAGGCTGCCTTTATGTCCGTAAGCTTTATTGGTTCTTTGGTGTTATATAAACAAGAAAAGTTCTTTCTTTCTCTTTGTTCTTTTCTCCCTAAAATTTAAATTAGTTGATAGACACAGGGATCTGTTTTCACATTCATTAACGCAACCACCTATAACACCTGGATATGGATGCAGATATGGATATGGACATAAAATTATAGAAATGACTTTTTTCTTAAGACCTAGGGCTGATCCATGTAACAGTTTATTATTACACTTTACAAAGAACTGCTAGACCTAGGGATCTAGAAACATCCTATCAGATGCTTTCATAGACATCTAGAATCTAAATATAATGGTAGAATTGCATACTACACAGCAATTACCCATGCAGTATGTGGCATCAGCATCCTTATTGAGAATATCATGACAGTACCATGAGCATACATTTCTGGATGTAGTAGATTATTAGATATTGGTGATAAAATTTACCTTTTCATTTTTCCATTTTTCTTTTCTTTCCTCACTTTTTTTTTTTTTTTGTCTGGCAAGGGAGTGGTATTTGTATCCGTGAAACCGGTGTGCCTTGCCGCTAATCCATCAGATGGGTGGTGGGTAAAGCTAACATTAAAATTGGTTGATGATTGACTCTCCTTTTTTTCTTTTTTTGAATGGTCAGGTTGATGATTGACTGCCTAACAGTACTCAAACAAGAGCCAATATTCCACACAATTCAGGACCACTGCCACAAATATCTTTCTCAAGAAATTACTGTCTCGGGAAAATATTATATTTTCAAATTTGCAGTTTTCCTCTGGATTTTACTGGGAAAATGAAATTAATTTTTAAATAATTTTTTTAAAATTAATTTTTAAATAATAAAAATACAAATGTTCTGGGAGATTTTCCCTGATGTTTTACATTTGTATTCCAATATTAGTGCGATTTTCTTGCAATTTTTTTTGAACTTTTGATGACATTTGAAAATATCATGATGTCATCAGGAAAACTATATTCCTGGAATGTATCGTGATATTATTATTGCCTCTATATTTAAGAAATACTTCTGATATTTGTGATAGTGGTGTTAGGACAATTTTCTTATTTAAAACAAAAGGAAATATTAATGTCTCCCTAGCCCTAGATAACATTACGGAGCAAAAAAGCAACTGCAATCATCCAAATTAGACAGAGAGATAAAGACATCAATGCATTTAGAGATTGAAACTAAAATAATTCAAATAATACATAGAATGGTAAGGGACTGTTACTTTTGAAATAACGCAAGAAATCCTCTAAAGTTCATAATACACAAACCGCAACACTGCGATTCTTAAAGAACATGATTGCACCTTTACCAAATAGTATTTCCTGCAAAACTGACTTAGATTTCTCCAAATTCTTTAAATTACAAAGAACCTAAAAACAAAACTGCAGCTACACTGGAAAACACCTCTCATGAATGGTAAGCATACAACAGCGCAACCAAACAGGGGAGGTTCTTGAAATTCCCTTACAGTTGGTTACTGTTAAAATGTATTCCTGATTAGACGTGGTCCATGGAAGAATCATCTAGGACCAGGGCACTCTGCTCCAGCCCAGTTTTATCTTGCAAGAGGTGAAACTTAATTAGAGGGATGTCATATGCATGCGACACAATGATGGTGTCCATCCACAATTTAAAGTCTTTTGAGCCAGATGGCTGGGACCCACCCATACAAAGCCACTGAGAAAGGATTTTTTTTTTTTTTCAATTCTGGATATTTTATTCTTCCCATGAATGCAGGCAGATCTTCTCGAGCAGCAACGGCCAGTCTTCTCCGAGCTGCTGTGGATTCAGCTCCATTGCCACCTTAAAATCAAGCAGCGATATCGGAGATCTTGTTTTTGGCTCTTGAGCAACATCCCCAGACCCACCACTACTTTGTATTTGCATGTGATGGCTGGGTAAAACACCATTAATGAGGTTCCCATGCGGCCTCTGTTTGTTAACCGACTGCTTTATTGGATCTTGACCAGACTTTAGCTCAATACATGACCTTATCAACTGCTTCAAATACACATCCAATCCTTTGTTCAACAAATTAGCACACTCCGTCGACACCCCATTAAGCCCCATTGCACCTGCCATCTGCTCCATCCGTTTCTTCAAATTCTCAGTATCAGACAATTCGCCACAGTCAACAGAACTAGCAAAATTACTACTACTACTCACCACAGGCAATGCCCTGCGGGCTCCACCCACACTAGCCGAACAGAAGGGGATCCCAAGAGGTGCCCGGACAGGGCTTCTTGTAGGATTTGAAGCATTGGCCTGATCTGTTTCTGCCCCATCTTCAACAATGGCAACATCTACTAGGCCCTTGCTATGTACAGAAACCGTGCTTTCTGGTGGTGATCTCTTTATACGTGGTCTTTTCGTAGGGGGTGGAAGGGAAATGTCACTTTCATTCTCAGGCTGTTCTGCAAGTTCTTGATGCTGCAGTGGCCTCTTTAAGTCGCATGAACTCCAATCCCCATTTTCCATGATATGTTTTCCAACAGCTTCCTCACAATCCACTGACAGATTAGAAGCATGATCAGTCTTCCCATTCCGTCCCAATGGGCTTGGTCGATCTTTGAATCTCCGATCGCGAACCCCCGACCTAACTCTGCGTGGGGACATCGGCAAGACATGCCCATTCCCCCAAATTCGCGGAGATGGCAATGGAGTCTGAACTGGCAATGGCCCGCCTTCTGAGTACCCATCTTCCTTTGGCAGGGATCTCTTCCCAACCAATTGGAGCAGCTTCGGAGCCTCCTTCTCAGGGGCTGGAGGCGGGACCCGCCCACTACTTGCATTCTTCAAAATGGATCGAATCAATAGATTGTGCAGAGGGAGATTCTCCCGCCCGAGCGTCAGAAAACATAATTTATCAAAATTGGCCTTCCCAAGCTTCAGACTGAAAAACCGATTCAAGCAACTGAAATACCGGTGAGATCGCTCAGGCCCAATCTTCTTTATAATCTGAGCCTTCAGCTCAGAGAGATTTATCCGCAAGTGCTGCTGTGACGGCGGCGGCGGAGGCGGTGGTGACATCTTTCAATTCACAAAGTCCATAAAAATTGCACAAACCAGTGATCCTGGTTCTCAAAATCCAAAACCAAGCGAAACCCAGATTTTCTTACAGAATTTGAAACTAGGGTTTGCTTCGCTTCCCACCAAACAATTTCCCCAACTCCGCCAATTTCAAAATCTTCAAACCGAACAATGTGGGCCCAAATCTCATCCCCGCGACAAAACCCTAAAAACCCCAATTCAGGTATTGCACAGAGTCAGCTACTCGATCGTTTCAAAACCATAATCCCAATTCCGAATCAAAATCCAATAAGATCAAACCCCAGGAAGAAAAAAAGAAAACCCATCTCGGCGTGTCGTCCAAAACCCATCCGAGCGCATGAAAGACGAAATCTTTTCTGGGTTTCCGAGGCAAAACGCACCGAAACGGGGGTCGATCGGAAGAGGGGAGTTCAATGGGATTGGATCAAGTAGGGTTTCGAGTTCGTTCCATGGTTAGGAATTGGAAAGAAAGAGACAGTGATATTGTGCAGGAAAATAAAAGAAAAACATAACCTAACCTCTTTTGAAGCTTCTGGGAGTGAAAAAACCGGCAGATTTCGCAGATTCCTCTCTTCTTCTCCTTCTCTGCACCTCTGCACCTTTGGTTATTGGTATCGAAATAGTCTGCTCGTTGCATGAGACCTCTGTTTTGGGGCTTCTTCAATGGATTTGTAGCTTTGGTGAATGCTCGTTGTATGAAGAAGCCTCTGTTGGAGACTTGGAGTTCCTTCTTGAATTGGAATTGCTCTTTCGATCGCTGCAACTCTCCCTCCCTCTCTCTCTCTCTCTCCCCTCTCCTTCTCTCTCCCCCCTCTCTATTTTTTAATATTTTTTTCCTTTTTCTTTTTTTAAACTTGCTATATCAATATGTATGGTATTTAAAGATGTAATTAGTGGGCCCCACAAATTGATCATATGACCTGATCACTAGAATGGAGTGATGGAGAGGTGCTGATAGAGATCTGGGCCATCCATCTAGTGGGATCCATCAGATGATATGGTTGCAATCAGGGTTAGTGCAATGTTCCTTTAATAGTATATTATATGATGTATGGGGTCCACTCCTATACATGTCTCTCAATGAGAGGAGGCCAGTCGCGTTAGTACAAAGGAAGCTAAAAATCAATATATATGTCCCAACTAAATTATCTTAGCCCTTGATTTAAAAGACTTGAAGTTTAAGTTTATCTTAAAGGTAGCTTGTTCTTTTAGATTCTTAATAGGATGCTAATTGAAGATTCAATGAGTGTAAAATTGGCTTTGAAACCAAATCATAAGACGACGAGAGTCTCAAAGGGATTGTACTAATCAAATGGTGGCCCTGGGTGAACCCTCATAGGAGAACATTCTCCATGTATTAGAGCCATGCTCATTTCATTCACGTAAGGATTTGGTGGCGAATTATAGTGATTAGAGTAAATCTAGAACCCCATTTTTAAACCGAGTTCAATTCTATTTATGTGTTTCTTTTAGGCTTTAGGCTTTTTGGCCCTACTCAAACCGTGCATTGTGATTAGAACACCCAAAAACCTTTGTCTATAAAGTTTCTGAAAATTTAAAAAAAAATGAAAATAGCTAATTTCATTTGATCATGGTCTCTTTTTCTTAATCCGAACCATTCATTATTTTACGAACCCTCACTTTAATTTCCAAAAGTTTCCATTAAAATCTAATCCATTCAAAATAAATACCCTCCAAATATATGAATACATTTATTTACACTCCAGTGAGTCTAGAAATCAGAAAAGTAGTTCTCTTTGGAGCCCCCCTTTCTTGACCATGGCCTGTTATACTGTATATTTATTTACTGGTTTTGTTCAACAGTCCCACTAATTACTATTATAATCTTCCCCCTTCTTTGATGAAGTTGTTTTTTTTTTTTTTAACAAAAGAAAAAAGGACTTACTGTTTATCAAAGTTTTCCCTTCATTGGGTCCATGAATATATATATATATATATATATATATATTTCTTTATGGCCCATCTATGTAATTTCCATTTATTTATTCGCCAATATGTTTGCTCTTGAGACTATAGTATTATTTTGTCATAAATAAAATCCACCTGTATATTGTTAGTGATCCAAAGGGCGGGTCCCATTTTCCAGGGCCCAGCTTGATGATCAATGGGAAGTTTTGGCTTGATCCACCAAATCTAACATTGATCAGAGTCATCTTTTCTATGAGCTGATACTGTCTGCCCTTTTTGCATACATAATTGTATTGTTTTATTTAAGTTGCATCTTGGATCATCCTTTCACATAGCAGGATGTTGTCAAATCACCCGTTCCATCATAATATATGGACTCGTCCTGCAACCCCCAATGGGGAATGTGAGCTTCTGGATCAACCCATTTTGACTCTTACAAGTCTATAATCCAATGCAACAATCACAGTTGGATTTGTATAAATTTCAAAAAAAAAAAAAATGTAGATTCAATCATATATATTAGTCAAAATTTTCATTCAGTAAGGCCAACAAAAAATGGATCAAGACTATCAGTTCAATGCTAACTCCATGTACTGATACAGGGCCCAGACTTCTTCTGGTCAATCAGAATAATATTGACCATCAGGTTGGATGCATGTGAAAAGAACAACTAATTGTGTTTGATTGATCCAACAATGAATATAGTCTGATTGGATCGAAATTTTATATGGTTATAGGCAAGAAATTACGCATCTGATGGACAGTGCAGATTACCATAAAATAGGCCTCATTTCATTTTCCTTTTATTTTTCTTTTAATTGGAAGCTTGGCTTTGAACCTACAACCACAAGATTACAATAATAAGCACGTCCAATGTGCCATGAGCTCGTCATCAGATAAGATCATTCTACACAGAAAATTAATAAATCATCTTTTAGTCAGTGCTCTAATCACATTTTCCTCCATTCAATGGTCAATATTGCTGCCAGTAGAAGAGAGTAAATGCATGCTATCACAGATAAGGAGGTACCGCAATTCAAGTTTAGAACTTTAAGTGGACCCCACATGGATACATTTGATTTGCCCTATGACTACATATGGTCAACCTTATATAATAACTCCTTTCAAAATAATATTATGTAGCTAGTTGTATACACATAAGTATACACTGTTTCTAGTAATGGGGGATAAAAGTTCAAGCCAAAATCAGACTCAACTAGGCTCGGTTCACTTACAGTTCACAAAGCTCGACCTTGAGCCGAGCTTGCGCTAAGCCTGACCTTCAGATTCTGGATTCTTGCTTGAACTGGCTCGGTGCATTAACAGCCCCGGTTGGGAATTGCCGGGTTCAGTCGGCGGGCCAAGTCTACTTGGACTCATCCCTGCAGGTGAGGCAAGGCCCACAATAACTGCTTCATTCTAAGCCTTTGTTGGTCTCATTGTTCAGTGTAAGCACAATCCAGATAAACTAAATTGAGACATGAGATCCTTTCCCAGTTTGTTATAGCACAACTGAGTACTGACCACTCCTGCGAGCGCCCACGATCCTTTCCCAGTTTGTTATAGCACAACTGAGTACTGACCACTCCTGCGAGCTCCCACGTCATCCAAATCAAGATCCTAAGGCATCAATGAATATGATGCACCCTTCCAATCTGGAGGTCCACTCAATCTCTTGTTGCAAAGTCCAACATGCATTGTAAATGTGCAACAAAATGGGTCAATTTCTAGTGAGAACAGTATGCATTGATCAGAATGGTGAAAAGCACATTAGTAAACTAAAGGCATGGTTTTGCCTCTCCTTTTTCTCCCTTTTCACCAATTGGAATTTGGAAGTCTATTGAGGGGGGAAATAAAAGAGTACCCAAAACAGTAAATACAAAAACAAGAATAAAAAATCAAGGGAAATAGCAAACTGGGATCAAGATAATAAACATCTTCATTTCAAATCCAAAACAATACCAGGTCTGCTACAAAGGGCATAGAGGAACACCTAAATCTTTCATATAAACAGCAAATGAACTTTTCACATACCTCTAGTTCCAAATGAAATTTAAGTTCTAAAGTATACACAGGAGCAGCGACTACCAACTTTGGGTGCTTTTTTTTACTTTTCTTTTTTTCAGGTTTTCTTTGATATGCCAAATGTTGCTCAAAGGCATCATGCACCGTTTATTCGATAGAACTGCTGAAGAATCCGCCCGTGACCAGAATATGACGGGCAAAATCCACAGCCAAGAACTGAGCCTGCCGTCCAGCACAAATGAACCTACAAAACCTGATTCCAAGTTTTTCATTCAGTGCTTAAGATCAAGAGAATAATGCAGGCTTGTGTGTTTGTGTGCGTGAATAGAATTGGGAGGCACAAAATGTATATTTAATGGCAACCGCAGTTGCGCATGAATAGATTGGGAGGCACAAATAGTATATTTGCAGTTGAACAGGACCCTAAAAAGACTTTTCTCTTCTTTAAGAGATTAGCATTCAGGTGAGGCAGCCTTGTGTTTTCACGTTCCCATTGGAGATTAGTTAAAATCTGATGGTTGGCAACATGGAATGTGCCGCATCTCAATCTGCTGTTGAGCATGCCTATTGTCAGGCTCACCAATGAATTATGATCACCTCTACCTCTACTTTCAGAGTAACTTCACTGCATTATGGTTTCTACCTTTTACACTGGAAGTTATATATTTTTTATTGCCAACATGCTACTCAGCATCTCAATTGCCTAATGTGTAGGCATATCTAAGGGGCTAGGCTCCTGGGTTCTTAAGCCTAGTTTCAACACAGAGACTTGTTACTAGGGTAGTAATGACAAGTGTCCATAGCATAGTTGGAAGGGCTCATTTTACAAGCAAGAGATTGCTGGTTCGAGTTATGTTACCAATAAAAAGATGAGCCTAGAGGTGGCAACAGGTTGGGTTCCGATTGAGTTGCCCACCAATGCTAGCAAGAGGCCCAACTAGTTGATCAATCAGGGTGAAATTGCCAGCCTGAAGTTCAAATCAGTCGGTTTGGTGTGTTGGCAGGTCAGGTGGCAAGTTGGTACCAGTCCAAACGCAGTTCATTTTTAATCATATTGGAAATGCCAATCAAATCCCTAACTTAGCAGGTCAGGTTGGCAGTCAGATTAAATATCGCCACCCCTAGTTGGGGCTCATTCTGAGGTGTGCAGGTCGGGCAAGGCTTCTTTCAGCTCAGAAGCTAAATAAGTCAGGCCCCTGCCCAGATTTTATTTTCTGTCAAAGAAAAGCATAATTTGGAATGGTGGCTGAATTTTACCCCCATAAAAAATGAGATTGGGTCGTCTGATTGAGGCTCAGCCAAACCCAGCCCAAAAATATTGGTTTTGCAAAACCAATATTTTTGAACTCAAGTTAGACTTAGGAATTACCTACATTAAATCAATACACTGTGGGAACAGAGCTTTCATCCATGGAGAACCTTTCGAGGATCCAGTCGCCCGCTGCAATAACTGGATTGAACAGCACAGAGCTCCTGCCTTCCTCTCCATTCCTCACCAGGTTTCAAAGTGATTGGCTTTTCAATGGCTGCAGCTTCCACACACAACATATGCTTGTACTCATCATCCCCAAATTCTGGCATGGCCTTTGCCTTCCAGTCCCAGGGACTCCAAACCACTGCAGGAAAAGGACAAACAACAGATATCAACTGCTGCAAACTTGAGCACAAAACTGAATGGAGTTCTGAAAAAAAAAATTTGGACAACCTTTGGTTAGTAACTACTTGTGTTTTTAACTTCAATGAAAGCATCAGAATTAAGATTTATAGGCAAGTGTAAATGCGACCAAACAAAAGTTATATGGCAAATGTATCTTAATTAAGAGTATGGTATCTCAGACACCTCGTCAAAAAAGAATCAACATAGCTGTGACAGTTGCATTTCTTCAGTGATATCGAAAAAGTTCATCCAGGTTCCCACAAATTAGAAATAGCCAAAATTTACAGGTTAAATGATCAGGCCATCCCATGACTATAATTTGATGGCCTGCATACAGACAGCTAAGAGAAATTGAACAATGGTCTATATTTCATATTCAATGTGGAAAAGTCATCCAACTATGGTTAGCATCATCCAAGCAAAGAAAGATCCTGAACGCTATGGGTTATCCATGATGGTTGCACCCACCAAATGATTGGTCCAGATCAGAGTTCATCCTGCAGAGTACAACAGTCCCACTGTTCTCCTTAAAGACAGTTGCATAAGGTATAAATGGCAGTGATTGCTTACACTTGATAGCTGATTGAAATGGGAAATGTGAACATATTTATAATATAGCCTACAATTATGAATGATAGAATTATTCTATTACCCCAAAAACAAATGCTACAAAATACTGCCTTAAACACATGCATAACAAAAACAGGCTGGCATGTTCAGTCTCAATGTCTCACCAGCATCTGGAAGTCCATCCTTCCGTAAGACAAATGTTCTCTTCTTCTCATGGTCCAGAATGGCAATTTTGGGAGGTGTGCTAACGTATATTTTATCTACTCGTTATGAAGAAACAGAAACAAAAAGAAGTACCAGTCACTTGGGACCAAGTTGCTGAACATGAATATCAAAAGTCTAAGTCAATACTCACTTCAGACCTATGAAGCACGGACACGGATACGAGACACGGATACGATACGATACGGATACGCAGATACGCAATTTCTCAAAAAAGTAGGATACGACACGTCGGGGATACGTTTATTTTTATTTTATTTTAAATATTTTTTATATGACATTATGACCAAATCTAACATTATTTCAATCAAAATAGCCATAAAATATGCACTTTCATTGATTTAATCATCATTAAACATTACATTCAATACTTCCAACTTCCAAGTTCAAATTCCAAGTTTCACCAACTACTACAGAAACAATAAGTAAGCATATAACCCAAACAAATAGACAATGCATCCATTTAAACTTCAATTGCCTGATCACCAGGTCCACCACCAACACCTCCATCACCATCTTCACGAAAGAAAAAGATTGCAGAATAAAGAAAAAGAAAGAAACAGCAGCAGCATTGCATCAGGAAAAAAAGAAAAATAAAGAAATAGTAGCAGCAGCATAGCATCAAGATAAATAGAAAAAAAAAAAGAAAAAACAGCAGCAGCACTGCAGCAGCATGGCATCAAGAAAAAAAGAAAAAAATTTAACAGCAGCAGCAACATAGCATCAAGAAAAAATGGAAAAAAAGAAACAGCAGCAGCAACATATATGTATTACACAGTAGAAGCTAGGAGAAGTTGAAAGCAGCAGCAAGAAAAAAAAAAAAACAGACATCATAACACAAAAAAATGAAAAGAAAGGCAGCAGGAGAAGATCACAGCAGAAACAGCCAGCAGCAAATAAAAGGAAAAAAAAAAGGCAGCAGAAGATCACAGCAGAAAGCCAGAAACAACCAGCAACAAACAAAAGGGGAAAAAAAAAGGCAGTAGCAACAAATCAATGGAAATAAAAAAAAAGGCAGCAGCAGAAGATCAAAGCATCACAAAAAAAAAAAAAAAAAACACTGCAGTGGTGAAACGGCAGTGATGGCCGGTGAAACGGCACAGCAAACAACCAGAAAGAGAAAGTGACAGCATAGCATAGCACAATGAAGAGAAAAAAATAAACAAAAGGAAAGAAACAAGAGAAAAAAAGAACCTGCACAGCAAAAAAAAACCTTTGATGCTCGTCGAAGGAGGATGACGATGGAAGAGAAGGAGAATAAGTGATGGCCGGCGATGCTCTCGTTGTCGGAGGATGATGGTGGAGGAGAAGGTCAGCGCTGGTGAAGCTCTCGTTGTCGGAGAATGAAGGCCGGTGATGCAATCATCGTCGGAGGTCCGAAGGATGGCTAGGGTTTCTGCCTTTCTGCAATCGCTCTCCCCCTTTCGTTTCTCCTCTTCCCCCTTCTTTTTTTTTTTAATAACTTGAAACGTGTCCCGTCGCGTGTCCCGTTCGGCTACAGTGCGTATCCCGCACGTATCGGGACGTATCCCGCGCGTGTCCGTATTTAAAAAAAAAAAAAAAAAATTCTGATACGAAAATGACGTATCCCGGACGTATCTATGGCGTATCCGGGCGTATCCGTGTCCGATACGTCCGGGATACGGATACGCCACCCATTTTAAGGTATCCGTGCTTCCTAGCTTCAGACTCAAATGTTAGGGCATCTCCCTGCTCTGTGAATCGCTCCCTATTCTGTAGATTGTTTACATAGTCGACAGTTTCCAATCCCTCCACTCTCACTTCACTAAACACAAGAAGTGAGATTAGAGACCCAAAAACCACAAATTTAGATTTTTTAACGCGAGTTGTATCTTAGAAAATAATAACATCAAAGCAAGCTCCTTGAGGTACAACTGTACAAGCATAAAATACCAAAATCAGATGAGAACTAGTTTTTTATGAGAAGAAAAGAAAGATGCATGATGTTTTGAATTATAATATCCTAACCATAAAACTACGAATGGATTTGAGTCTAATAATTAGAGCAAGGTAACCATATAAGTCTCCTATATCATCAAAGCCTCATCCCATCAATATAGGTTGGCTTTGTGAGTTCTTCATAAAAATTATGGACCTTTCTTGATCCAACTTTATCCATTTGTGTCCCACCACTTGATAGGTCTTGGTGCATATGTGACTGTCCGAAACCTCCATGCCTTGTGCCAATTTGCAGCTAGAATGATATAGACATGCCTGTCATCTCAAGCCATTGCAGCTCTAGCTCCATCAGTGTGGCATGCAGCCATGGGGATGCTATCATCCCATGTGATCATGCTGCATGCGTGTCACGGCCATGCCACAAGCTGGAACAACGACACTAGGCACCTAAGTGGCCTAGGTCTATCATGAAACTTATGATTACCTTGGCTTTAAGGAATATTTGATTCTAAGGTTTCAGCAATTAGGCAACAGTCCATATATAGGCCACCAGTCATGTCTCTTGACACCTACGATAGCTAAAAACTTAAAAATTAATAAGGGCTTCCTTTCCTTCTTTAAACTAAAAAAACACCAGCACTCTCCTCTTTCTTCAATTAAACAGATCGAACTTACATTTATCGCATCTGTCAAATGAATTGCATCATTTTTTTTTCAAGTCTAACAATGAATTTTAAGCACTATAAGTCTATTAACTCCATGATTTTATGATATTTAAAGATTACACAATTTTCGATAATTGTAGATTCCTTTAAAACTTCGCCTAGAGGGAAAGATAAGGTGATACTATTGCAGCTTAAGATACAGGACAACATATCTGCAAAATGAGGCCCACCTCTTGTTAACATAGAATGCAGAGTCAAAACACTTTATTGAACTAACTGGCCCAAATATCACTCAAACCCAAGTGATTTTCACCTTGAAACTAAATTCTCTTCACCCCAAGGCAAAATGTGAGGTCATAATGTGAAAAGATGGTCACCAACCTCAGTGAGCTATGTTATAACCACTGTTCAGTTTGTTCCCTAAATTATTTAAAGTTGTCTAACAAGATGGTCCGCCAAGGAGTGTTACACGCTATGGGGGACAATTAGGTATAAGGGGTGTTGGCCATAATGTCTCCGTTTGAGTTTGACGGGTCAGAGTGTGTCATGTTTAGCCTTTTTTTTTTATTGGTAATGTGACTTGAACCCACAACCTCAGGGTTGCAATAGTGAACATGAGTCTTTTTTATTCAAACTGATTTCTTGGTAAGGAGGAAACGGACATTCGAATTTGGAAGCCTTGCTATTCCGGGGATTTTTTCAACCAATCCTTTTTGGAGCTTTGACTCCCAATTCCCAATCTCACTATCCATTCCTTGCATTTGGAGGGGTTTAGCTCCTAGAGTGGAAGCTTTCTGCCTATAATGCCCAGATAGGGCATGGATATGACAGGGACGCACCATAGACACGGCAGGGACACGGATTTTACACGTAAAAAGTGAAGTATCGGATATAATATTAATACGACACAATACATTGCCCATTTTGAAATATCCGTGCATCATAGCTTTCTACTGGTTGATAGTAGCTGAAAAGGTGCCGGCGGTGAATAATAATAACCACATTTACATCATCAAGCAGAAAATCATACTACCAGCAAGCATTAACAAATCTATCATGAATCCTTTCACATACCCGATATCAGAAACGGCAAAGTAAGTATGATACGCAAATTAGAAAGTGAATCGTTTCGTATCAGTATTTCAAATGCGTGATATCAACATCAGCACCACCAGTCCCAAGAGCTACCCTCAGACGAAACTCATAGCTGCAGTTAACAGCAACTACAAGATAAATCCAAATAATAAGTTCCTTTCTAACATACATTTCAGCATCATCAGTCATGATACTCCAACAAAAGACAAGACATTCACTTGCTAGTGACTATACCTGTGAGGCCAGATTTTCATATCATCTTCAGATGGCCCGAGGATTAAATCAACAAATGTCTTGTTGGAGCTATTTGTGGGAAAAATGTGGTGAATCAGTGTCAATCCTCCAAATCTTGTTCCTAGCAAACCCATGTTGTTCAAGAATCAAGAGCTCCATGACTTGAAAACTGCAAATGCAAAGTAAGTTTACTTGTGTGATATAGTCAAAGTACAACATTCTTAAGAAAGTACCCCCCCGCCCCACCCAAAATAAATAAATGAGAGGAAAGCATATTGGAATCCCACCGTGTATGGTCTTTGGAGGCTTGAAGAAGGCCTGCACAAAGCAAGTGAACAGACAAGTAAAAACTACATCAAAGTCAACAAGACAAATATACATCTGCTATAATTTTATGATAACACGTGGAATAAAATAGCAGAATCACAGTAGGGGATTTTTTTTTTAATTGCAACAATTAAGGTAAAACGCCTGAGCTTCAGGTTCGCCACTTGAGGCCATCACCACTCACACAAAGGTTCGCACTTGAGACCATCAGTTTGGCAAAGGCCATAAATGATGCCTGGTAGAGTGCATGACCCTAGAGAACCAAAAGATGAAAATATTACTGCAAACCTTACTGCTCACGAAAAGCAACTCTTACCCATGATTCTTCCAAGAGGTCACTTGAGACCCCCCTATCAATACACCTGCAAACAAATAAAATGTAAATCATTTCTTATTTAGAATTTCACTTGTGTTTCATTGTTCAGTTAAACCATTTAAAAAATAGAGAGAGCTAAGAACGCAAAGAACTAGAAGTGGTAGCCCATCTGCAGTCATAATCGGGAACAGTCCAGGTAGTGAGGTGTGGAAGCATGAAAATAATGGGGACCACAGGGGTCTAAAAGGTCTCTATAAGACCTACTTGAGTACAAAACAAATGGAACCATCCAAGCAATGAACGTGCTATTTGAGGGCCTCAAAGCTGTCCAATCCTTAGCTATTACATAAAGACAGATGAGTGTTAAATTTTGTATATCAATTGGGGGGGGGCTACAAATGGAAGCCAAGTGCGCCCCACAAGCCAGGTCATTCTGCATAGAATTTGATGCAATAACCATTTGAAATAAACCTAAGCTTGTGGAGTAAAATGAAAATCATCCTTTGATCAGAAAGAGAATGAAAATCATCCATTTAATCTTTATGAACAATATAGGCTTTTTTCTAATTTTCTATCAGTAGTGAAATATTCTAATAATTTTCAATATATCAAGTCATCAATGGTGTCAAATAATGATGCGGAACAGACCTAAAGTGAAAAGGCCTCAGCCCCATGGCCTCACGCCAGTCCTCTCATAAGAAAGGGAAGAAAGAGAAAAATACTCAAATCTGTTTTCATTAATTAAAGTCTAAGGAGCCAAAGAGGCTTTACAAAGCTTTAAATAGAGAAAGTCGACTCCTTAACTCAATCTCAACTGTAGAAAACATACTAAGGTTGTAACGCCCCAATTCCGGATACCGAGAAGACCGTCAAAGTACCGAAATTGGCGCGCTACTTCCCGGAAATTCCGAGAACTTCCAAGATCGTAGGTCCGCAGTGAGGTCCAATTTAAAACTTTTTGAACAATATTGTAACAACAGTTAATATTGCGGAAGCGTAATATAAGCGGAAGCAATACAGAGATAGCGGAAGCATAAGGTATCATCGTATATATGTCAAATGTAGATGGGCTGAAGTCCAGCCTAAATGTATAGTGATAACAAATCAAAGTTTAATTACATATTTTTACCACTACTCATCTCACAACAAAAATCTCTCAAAAACCCTAAACAAAAGAACGCTCAAACCCCTGCAATTGGTGTCGGCTCTCCACCCTCCGGCTCGATCTCATGGTCGGCCGGTCCCCATCCGTAGTCGCCTACTACGGGCACCTCAACGAGTGCGAACGCATCGCCCTCGAACTCGGGGTCAAGACCTAAGCACCAAGAGTGGATCAGATCTAAAGATCTGGCAAGTCACAGTATGCTAATAATATAGAACGTATGCATCAAATGAGTAGAGACAGTAATAAAGTTAAGAGAGTAGCAATGGTACAGATTCTAGGCAGTTGAGCAAGATAAACAAATAGAATCAAGATAAACATAATAAAATAAACCTACACAAGATGGCACACTCACACAAGCTGGATACCGCGGGATATTATGCCGCGGCCCTCCCATACTGAACACAGTCGCGGCGGGGAAAATCTCACAGTGCTGGGGATTATCTAGCCCCGCAAACAACATCATCCATCAATACACACTGAGACCGGACTCGGTATCGCACCGTCCGTCTCCAACAATGCTCATCATGATAGCCCCACATCAAATCTCAATAGCTCCTACCAGTGATGATCAGTCCAACTGGCTGAGCTTAAATCAACTGAGTGAATGTCTATGCCGACTCGGAAACAATAAGGGTCTGTGTGGGTCTGTGTCTGTCTAGGCTTTACCTTGCGTGAACAAGGTCCTAACAAAAGTCCCTAAGAGGTCCAAGTACTCAATACAAACTGTGGATCAGAGTCCAAGTCCAATTCCAATCACTGGATCCGTACCAAGGTCCACCAAATACATGGCCTGGTCTATAACAATCCATATGAGATACAAGTCCATGTTCAATGACATATGATCCATCTATGTCCATAATGGGTCACAAGCCCATACAATCTAACCTCTTCATTCTAGGGTAATTCACATCCAACTTAGGCCATAAAAAGGGCCCGCCTAGCCACAGACACGGGTCAATGATCCACCCAATCAGATTACCGGGTCACCTCTAAGTAGTCCTAGGTTCGGGTCCTCCATTTCCCATTTAATTAACAGGTATAAGCAATAATAAGGACAATAGAGTGATAGTAATAATATGAGGGAGATGAATCTCCAAGTACACGGATCAAGGGGAGATATCAACGGTCCATCCTAAGTAATTGGTCCACATCAGGTTCAGGCCTTATCTCAGGTAATTTGATCTTTAAGTGAAACCACAGATGCTAAGGAATACTGTGTTTGGTGCTTAGAAGTTATGTGCATCATTTGGTAACGTATAAAGGTCGAATCATCTTAGATTACATAACCTGGACTTTAATTAGTGGACCCCACGAGTCAAGGTTGAGCCGTACCATTGACTCGTGGCTGGCACAGTGATGGAAGTCTATTTGAATGGTCAATGGGCCCTACATATGATTGCAACAACAGAAATTAGAATCTGGGGATCGTCACTGTACACAGTGTGCTCAGCCGACCTCCTGGCCTGGGCGGTCAGCTCGGCACACTGTGATCAGAGAAGGTGAAACATCCTGCAGGCAAGGCCTGCTCGTCCAGGACTTCCTGTGAGTTCGGCTAACCCCCTGGCCTGGGTAGTTGGCCGTGCACACTAAGAATTCTGGCTGAATGAAATGTCCCAGGTTCTAGTCTCCTTTGTTGGAATCCGGTCTTTTCAGAAATCCGTCTCGGAGTTCGGCTAAGCACTAGAGTTCAATTGAATACTCAGCTCGGCCACCCAGCTCAGCTCGGCAAAGGGCCTAGCTCAGTTCGGTCACCCAGCTGAGTTCGGGAAAAATGCATTGAGCTCGGCAAGGTATTGAGGTCGGTCTAGCTCTCAGCTCGGTTAAGCTCTGAGTTCGGCTAAGCCCGAAGTCCGGTCTGGCACGGAACCCGGTCTGGCACTGAGCTCGGTAAAACACTGAGCTCGGCCATAACACTGAGCTCGGCCGTAACACTGAACTCGGCTTAGACACTGAGCTCGGCCTAGACACTTAGCTCGGCTAAACGCGAATCTCATCCTAACCATTATGCTCGGCAGAACTCTGAGTTCGGCTAGTGTTGAATCCAGCCATCGCTGAGTTCGGCCAGTACTGAGCTCGGCAGTTGCTGAGCTGCACTAACGCTGAGCTCGGCAACCGCTGGGCTCTGCAAGTGCTGAGCTCGGCCATCGCTGGACTCTGTCCATCTCTCCCATCAGTGCTGTGTTCTGTTACAGAACCCAGTTCTGCGACAGAACACAACTTCTCTTCATCATGCACAGGGATGGTGGTCCACCTCTGATCAAAATCCAGATCAGGTCGCACCCCATGGTCGCCCAGGGCCCCTCACATAGATGTAGGGTCCTGATCTACCAAGGGTGGTCCCACTTCGATCCCGATCTCATCACAGCGAGATGGGTTCTTGTCATTCCATCTCTGGAAAACCCATTACTGCGACCCAATTCTCCTGGGTTTCTCTACAGACTATTACAGAAGCGAAAACACAGAACAATCATTCATATATCATCCATCAATCATCAACCGGCCTCCATCAATGGCCAAAGGAACCAAACAGACAAGCTCAGAGATCGATCTATTCATATATATTGAAATCTGGAAATCTAACTACAAATCAAAGAAGGAAAACATGCAATCTAGACTACTAGCACAGTGCACTTGCCTTGATCGATTGAAGGTAGAAGGAAAAGAGAGAAAACCACAGGGAAACCAAAAGGAAGGGTCTCGGCAGTTGCTCCTACGGTGCAGGTCGGTCTCGGCCCGGCCTTCTGTCAGGGATTTCTGGGGCGAGGGGGAGAAAAAGAGAGATTGGAGGGGAGATGAGGGTTCGTTGGAGGGAATTGGGGAAGAAGAAGAGAGAAGAGATTGGAACTTGAGAGAAAAGGAGATGAACAGTAGTTGTTAGGGCAGGGGAGGGTTTAGTTTATATAGGTTGGGTTTTTGGGTTAGGGACAAAAATGCCCTTAGGGTTAGAATGGGATTAGGGTTGGGGCAAAGGGTATTTAGGTCTTTAGGTGGGCTTCTAGAAGATTCTTTGGTGCAAACTCCCTAGAGTAAATACAAAACTCTAGCTAGGGCCTCTAACAAACTCCCTAAGTCTAAAAATAACAAAAGAGCCCCTATTGACTCTACTAATTACACAACTAGACTAAACCTAGGAAAATACATAACTACCCTCACTAAGCCCCATAATTAGTATAATTAAAATACTTAGGCTAATATATAGTATTCAAATTCACATTGAGGGCCCACCAGGGGTGGGGTCTCACAAAGGTCGAGATTAAAACATCTGCTTGACTTGTGGACCCTAATTACAACTCAATTAATAAATAAACCAAACAAAATATAAATGATTGGACTGGACTGGACCTAAAGGGCTGATTGACCCACATATCATGGGTCATCAAATAAACTCTAATGATCATGTCATTATTTATCTTTCCCACTTTCTTTGTCTCGTGTCCCTTTTGTCATTATGTTCAAGTTTCCGAACATGGTGGAAGAAAGTGAAATCAATTATCTGTTTCAACTCTTACTTATTTCTTTTCTTTTCTTTTCTTTTTTTTTTTTTCTGAATGTTCTCTGTATCAGCTATCAACTCTCCTCCAACAGCAAAGAAATTGGTGGAAACTACGCCACATTTGCACAAGCCGAATAATCCAATCGATTAATTGGACAAGTTCCTAACCATTATTGAACATACATATAAACAGAAAACGACCAGCATTCAAAATTCAATATGCAAAAATCCTCCAATCAGCAGCTAAATTCATCCACCAGTGCACTCATGATCCATTCATTACCTGTCCAAAGGCACCACCAACAATTGCATGTCTCAGATTTCAAAGAGAATACCATGTGCACAATGATACATGTCTTAATAATTAAAACCCCGTTTGGGTCCTCAAAATCCATTTGTCACGAACTCAATTTACCTGCAACTCTATTTTCAGGTAATCAGCAAAAGAACAAAACAACCATCCATTATAGGTAACTCAGGTTATTAAAACGCATGAATCATCATCTACATGTAATCACGAAGATCAAAACAAGCACTTAAAACAGAATATCTTTCGCTTCATCTCGTAGCAGATAAGCCAGGGGAAGACCAGTATATTGCTAAATATGATTCGGGGTACTTTTTCATCCGGAATCAACCAAAATTACAACTCAGATTGATGAAGAAACTGGAAAAATAACTGTCCATTAGATGTCATTAAGTTTATTCAAACAAGCATCTTCCTTTATCTCATCCCATGGCATGTAATGCAGGGAAAAGAACAGTAGCCCACTAAACACGATCTGGGGTACATCCAAACGCATCCCTCGTGCAAAATCGAACCAAAATTACCACTCATATTGATCAATAAAGTGTGGGAATAGAAAAAAAAATCCTAAAGAAAAACATGCGCAGCAACAGGTCCGAACAAAGTGGACTGGTGAGAGAAAGTGCAAGTCTTAGAAAAACTCGAGTTGGGTTTTGGTTTTTCTTATACATGGGTTTGTTGCATAGGAGCGTTTTTGCGAGGGGAGAAATGGAAATACCTCTGCGGAGCTGCCTCGGACCTCTCTGAGGACGACCTTTTCGAGGCCATTGATGACTCTGCAGAGCCCCCTATCTCTCGACATCTCTCCAATCCGATAACCAGAGACAAATCTCCCACAAGAATCAAAACGAAATGGATTCAGTCATTCAGATAGAGAGAGAAAGACGAGTGTTTTGGAAACAGAGTGAGACTGAGCAGTGAGCACTAGTCTCTGGTGTAACTGCATTCCAAGTTTCACTGCTTTCTAGGCCGTAAAAGGGCTGGATGCTGCTATCCAAATCCGTGGTAATTAAACGCTCCGTTTTTTCACCCCTCTTTTGGTTTTTTTTTTATCAAAAAGTCTGCATGGACTGACTCATGGAGTTAGTCCATGGACTAACCCCATGGTTCTCATCTAAATATTGGAAGAGAACATTCAATATTTGGATGGAAACCATGGAGTTAGTCCATGAGTTAGTCCATGTAGCTAGACTTTTCTTTTTTTATTATCATGCCGCTCACATTTCTTTTCACACGTACTATCCTCCCCGAATTTTGCTTTTTTCAAGATTTTGTATATAGATAGTCATCACATTTCCATAGAATGGACTTCGATGATCATTATGCATCTAAGTGAATCCAATTAAAATAGGAGCTTTCTCCTAAAAAAACACCCCATTGCACTGTAGCACAATTTGATTTGATTTTAATTTATGTCACAGTGTGTCCAAAATTAGGGCACATTTGTATGGCCTATTTTCTATATTAAAAGGTGAGAATTATAGAAATATTTTTCCGCGCTGAATCTATATCAGCCACCCCAACCCACCCACCACTATTATAGGTGGGTTTGATATACATTGGGTGGGTATAGATTTATAAAATTTGTCTCAAAACATCTTTGAGTCTTGGTTGGCCTACCCCTTTTATAACTCCTTAATTATATATAATGGCTATTAAAAAAGGAAAACATTTTAGTGAATACAAGTACTTTCGTAGGTGGGGCCCACCCAACAATCAATCCAAATTGTGCACAAATGGGGACTCCCGAGTAGTCACTAATGCCTGAAGTTTGCTGCCCATCCAAATAGATTGTACCATTGGATGTAGGGTTGAATTTTTTTTTCAATACGAAGTCATTAAACTCGTGAGCCACGAATAAATGGGTTAGTAGCATGAGATTGGAGTCAAATTTGATACTTGGGGTCGTCCTATATAGATCTTTTCATCCCTCTGCTCACATTTCTAGATGAGACCCACAAATAGGCTCCATAGAAAGTTCTCACGGATGTGTAATAATATGAATGAATTAAAAATAGTAAATTTCTAACTCATTGTTACGGTAGATTAAGGAGGAGCAAGATTATTAGGTTTTTTCTCAAAGATTTGTTTAGCTTTAAAGTACAAGAATGTCTTATACTATTTTAATATGCATAGAACTAAAATGAATCCGATTCTATATTAATGATACTAAGGGCACATCTATGTACATCCACGGAAGAAGAAAACCACGTTTTTCTTCTATGGAAATTTGTTTTTCAAGAAGAGGTACTAGACTCCTGTTTATTCGCAAAAGATGATATAATGATTAAATTTTTTTGAATTTACTAGGGAAACTTACGTTGCACCGTACATAAATATTTGCACCAAAGAGAAAACGGGATTCCATCTCTCCTGAAAAAATACTGCATAAACTTGTCCCAATTTACCATAACCGATGCAACACTCCTTATTAGGTTGATTAACTACATTAACTTTTTTTCCGTTTTACTTTTAAGAAAACCAAATGTAAAACCAAGTGTGGATCGGGTGTAAGAATACGGGCGGACCTAAGTAATGCTACACGGGTCAAGATTCAAAATACTCCTTAATAATATTTTAAAAAGAATTCTTTTTTTTTATTTAGCTTTTTAATCTGACAATTGCTCGTACCACTAAAATAAAAATCCTGAATCCGCCATTATTTATTAAGAAGACATTATCAATCAAAGGACGAGCCTTAAAAGCCCCCTCACCCTTCACAGCCAGGGGGGATGGCTCCATGGGTCAAGGAGAGAAGCCCAAGACTGCAGACCGGCCCGACGGAACGGCCCAAGAGAACATGAAGCTATTAGAAAAACAAAAAGTCTATAAGGACTAATAACTTCATTGCTTCTGTTTCTCTTTCTCCATCTCCGGAGTCCGGAGTCAGGGCAAACGGCCATGGACGAACGGCGACAACTCTCTTTAACTGTGGTATCTCTCTCTCCCTCCTGTCCTTTGGTTTGGGTTTTCTTCTTTCTTTTTGTATCTCTATCACCCTTTCTCCATTTGTTCAAAAAAAAAAAAAAAAATTTGTTCGTTTTTGGGCATGTTGCATTGTGTTAGGTAGATGAGATCCTGCAGTCTCCTGATTCAATCTATGGGTGGGAGGACACTTTGATCGGTCTGAGCTGATGATTTTACACTCCCCCATTTGGGTAGACATTAGACCGAATCTCACACGAGCTGTAGTGTTTTATACCCATGGATCGATCGTGTATTAGGAAGGAAATTGAACTAGATATTATCACCCATGTCAATTTAATGGGGTCTATATATGTATGTGTTTGTGGGTTTTTTTTTTTTTCTCAATTCAACCCACTTTAATTTAAGCGTTTTTTTTTACCTCATTCATGTGT
This sequence comes from Litsea cubeba, assembly GCA_012931725.1. Taxonomy (NCBI): domain Eukaryota; kingdom Viridiplantae; phylum Streptophyta; class Magnoliopsida; order Laurales; family Lauraceae; genus Litsea; species Litsea cubeba. The sequence goes on along the minus strand of CM022948.1, from coordinate 89,640,828 downwards.
CTAAGACATGGATACTTGACACATTGAGATCATTTGGATTTTTTTTTCTAAATGCTTATATGCTCTGTAATTTGTTTCATTGATCTTAGTAATGAATCATGTGTTGAGTTCTTATATTCAATTACTTGTATCTCCTGCTCAATCATAACCGACCCACACGCTCACACCTCAAATAGAAAATGTTGACTGACAATCAACTCAAAGAACAAAAGGCACAATTTTCGCCGTATCCAGCTTGTTGAATAAAAGTTGGCAATTTTGTATTATCGTAGAACTCAAAGAACGAAAAGCCACAATTTTCGCCGGTTCTAGCTTGTTGAATAAAAAGTGGGCAATTTTGTATTATCGTGGCTTTTTATTACCCATCTTTTCTCATGATTTTTAACAACTAATATTGGTGATTGTACAGATTCCACAGCAGGTGGAACAACTCAAGGGACGGGCATGGCCACTAACAGGAGAAGTGGTACGCAACTAGAGTCTGATTTCTGTTTCCAAAAGAATTGTGGGAACGAACATGGACAAGTTCCTACTCTTAGTGCCCTTGGAAAATTTAACACAGTTTTAAACCATTGAAATTTGGTTATTGTGTTGCTTGGCCTTAATTGGCAGTTGAGAATTATTGCATTTATATTTGAGAAAGTGATTCATAGGTTTGGTGATTGTGCTAGTGACCACTGTATATCTTTTGGTACTGTAGAACTTTATGCAAGAGGAAGATTTACGGTTGGAGACTACTCAAGCAAGATGTAAGCTTCTTTAAATTAAATTTTTGATATTGATTTGGGACGAACCTGTTCAGGACTTATTTCTCTCATTGATATATTTTTGAACTTGAGCTTCTACATTTCATTGCAGTGTCAAATTTACTTAAAAGGCATGAAGAATTAACAGAGCGCCTCTCAAGGTATTCTGTGTGATGCGCGACTATTAAGTATTTCCCTTCTGGTGCAATGCCTTTGTGTCTTTATATATCTCGTTGCAACGTTGACACCTTGATATTGGTTGTTCATGATTCAAGCAGTTGTTTTATTTTTCACTTTTTTTGAAAGTACAGGCAGGTGCTTTCCTAATGCTATTTGTTTGTATTTTTATAGAGAGGCATGGGGTTGACTTTTTATTGAAATGCATTAATAATTTAAATATACCTAACAGTCTTCTTTAGCCATCAAATCCTACAATATTGTTTCTTCTTGTACAACGGCCACTGTGGCCACTGTCCATATCATATCCTTTGTGATGTTTTTTATATTGATTGTCTTTGTTGCCATGGTAAATATCTTTCCAGTCTCTCTCTCTCTCTTTTTTGTTGGTTTAAAAGATTGTTATTATGGAACATGTGCATCTCTCACATGGCACATATAGTTGTTGACTTGATGGAAGGTTTCTTTGCCTACCATAGGGACTCTGACAAGTTGATTTTTGAGCGTTTACAAAAAGAATTTGAAGCTGCACGAGCTGCACAGACTGAAGGTACGCCTTACATGGGATTTTTTCCCCCTCAATGGCCCTTGTTTATTATTATTTTTTTCTTTATGAGCTCTTTCTATTTTTACTTTTTATTTTTTGCTGGTTTGCATTATAGGTACTTCTATGGAAATGACAATTCTTGACGTAGAAAAATCCCACATGTGGCGTTCGTAAATGTGTGAAGGTGTAATAATACATCATTCAGTTGTACTTGCTGAGCACCATAGAATATCAGCATATCACCTTGTAACTAAATGCAGAGTATATCCTAATCAGATCATCAATTAGTCATATTTGAGATCAGGAAGTTGCAATTGTGTTTCATACTTGTGCAACTGAGTTTATCCCATTAAGTTATAAATGAAGAAGTTATGTCACCTATAGAAAAGAAGTTATAAATGAAGAAGAGATCTATTCGCAATCTCTCTCTTCTCACATTCATTATTGGCAAGCACTATCATCAAGGGAGAGATTGATATGCTTTTTTGAATGGATTTGAATATTTGATCTTCTTCCATTGAAGAATTCCTCCTTTTTAAACATCAACCTTGAGGATCTTGATGCAGATTGGGATCCATGGTCCACCCAGATCTCGCCTTCAAAGCATTAAAGGACCAAGATGAGCAATAAAATTTTAATGTTATAAAAAAAGATGCTCATTAACTTTGCCCATGTGAAAACTAAGGCCACTTGCCATAAAATAAGAAAAGAACCTTTTAAATTTGTTTAAATAGGATTTTTTATTGTTTTTTTAGAGTGGGTCTTTTATTTTAGCAAGGACTGTATTTAGGCAGGCAATGGAGTGGGATTTGGTTATTATTTTTTATGGAAGTTTTGGTTTTATGGAAAATTTTGATGTGAGGCTTTGTTGAGAGGAAAACTCTTCCTGTTCTGTTTGGGCATGGAAGAAGCCTAGACAGGTCTTCTTCTCTAGTATTTTCTGAATTCATCTTCTATTTTCTGCTGCACTCCAGGCAAGGTGAGATCATTTATTTGATTCTGTTTCCATTTCATGCATAAATCTAAGTGGCAAAGGTTTAGAATGTGGGTGTGCTAGATCTTACTTATCTTGCTTGAAACTGAAAGTTAAGCCACCCAAATTCATTGGTTGCTTGACTTCCAATGAAAGTGTGTCTATCTAGTTTCAAATAACTAGATGCTAAGACCTATTATGCATTTTTAGCTGGCCGAATTCCAATGGTTTGGGGACTGTTTTATGCACCGCTATGTAGGAATTTTGGTACAATGTTTTCAAAGGTTGAGGTGTGAGACAAGTCATTCCAATTGTTTTAAAGGCGAGACTTGAGCCTTAACACGTGGGTGATAAGCTTCTCGAGTGTGCTCTTTTTAATAAATATTAATTGCATAGAGTAATAGAGGAGAGCCAAGTTTGTCTTTTATGCCTTTTTATGAATTAAGTAGGATCGACTTAGGTTAATTCCATGTACATCAGTCTTAAATTAAAGTCATTGAAGTTCTTAAAAATTACACTTTTCCCCTCTTTTTTCTTAAAACGAGATGTACACTGATACGGAATATAATTGAGGTGCATCCGTCATCTGGGGCATATGCCTCAAATATGTCTAGAATGTAAGTGACGTGTAATCCCTGAATGTAAGTGACGTGTTAGATTTGAGCCCTGATGCATTTTTGGGACATCTTGCCCCAATGTGCGTCTCAAGGTGTAAACCCCATGTGCTTCTAAAACACTGTCTCAGAGTTTGCAATCTAGGATCTCAAAATTAATAATACTTGGTCCAAAAGCCTTGATTTCAATTAGCACTAATTAAACTACCAATGGTTTTTGGTGCTTCTCAAGTCAGGTTCTTAGCCCAATTTCACTCACGTGGGCTGGTTTAACAAGCTTCACCAGCTGTCCAGAGTTACCGTGCATCTTGTAATACTTTTCTTTATGCCATTATCCACATGGAACTCATTATCTAAATCCATAGCAGAGTGGAACATTTCCTCAAAATAAAGATCACAAAATAAATACATAAATAAATAAAACACTGTAAAGTTTCAAAGATCCTCTTCAACTGCAATTGACGTCTATGCATGTTTTATGCATATATGGCATTGCAATGTTTCATGGTATTTGTCTTTACAATTTACCAAAAAAAGGGTCAATGGAGATTTAGAATATTTATGAGGTGTTGTTAGAAGGAGAAGGTGGTGTGTCTTGGGTAGTTGTTTTGGTTGGTTCGTTTATAATGAATGGAGTGGATAGTTAATATGGGCAATGCTAGGTAGAAGGACCAAGAATTGGGTTGGTTTGGTTGTGAAAAGTTGATTCTGGATGATGAATAATGAGTGAAGATGTTTTGTGATGGGTTGAAGTTGCATGGATGGGGTTTTGAATGGGCACAATTTTGATGCTAAGACGTGGGCATGAATGGGAAAGGATATCCTTTGTGTGTCTTTTAGGGAAAGAGAGGAATGACTTTATGTCTTTCTCTAGTTTGTGCGGTTGAATGGGTTAGAAAAGACAACAGGCCCCTTTGTCATCAATTCAATGATGAGAATATCTCTATTCTGAGAATAGGCTGTGCTGAGAATGATTATATTATGAGAATAGGCTATGCTCAACTTAGTTTGGCAATGTTTTATCAAAATTATTCCTGAAGAGTAGAATTTTATATTTGGTGATGTTCTTCAAAGATCTGCCTTTTAAATTGATTGATCTTGACATGAGTTTTCACTTTCAGTTGTCTGCTATGCATGCTGTGCAAGTATGGTCTAATTTTGAGCCTATTTTTTTTTTCTCCCATAAAGTTTATGTATTATATCATATACTTTGGTTGTTCAACTTTTTCGCGCATCTAAATGAAAAGCTGCTACTTCTTTTTTTTTTTTTTTTTTTTGCAGAGATATATTTAGATGGTGAACAATGGAATGATGGGCTATTAGCCACCATTAGGGAGCGGGTATTACTCTTTTCGATTTTTTGAAGTTAATTTTCTTCACTCATCTCACTCTCGTTTCTTTCCATTTTTTTTAATATTGTTCGGGCCCATGTTATGATGACCAGTGAGTGAGATAGGTGAACAGGCAAATATAGAACATTGGAATTTGAGATTAATTTCTTTTTTAGTCAACCAATATCAGTTAGAACTTCTTTTAAAAAAAATATCAATTAGAACTTATACATTTAATTTCTTACAAGACCTTTTAGCATAGTTAGAATGTGCTTATTGTTGCAACCATGAGGTGGCTGGTTCCAGTCATGTTACCATTACAGAAAAAAAAAAAAGAATAAAAAAGCTTTCTAAGAAAAGCAGTAGTAGGCTATGTTGTTTGGTTACAACAAAGTGCTATGGTGTTTTGCAATGTCTGTGTAACACATGATCGACTAATACGTTTTTCCCCCTTTTCGGTTCTTTTTAATTTTTTTGAGGACTGTATTTTATCTTGTGGTTGTACTAGTTGCTAATGAGTTGGTACTTGGTACTATGTATCAGGTCCACATGGAAGCTGATAGGAAGGCAATGCCAGCACAAAAAAACATCCCACTAGATCTTCACTTAAGTGGAAAACCTACTTATAAAGTTGGAAATAAGGTATTACTTATTTAAACATTTTTTAAAAAATTGGGGATAATTAAGATGTGTATTTGTGTATGCTTTTTTTCTGAAAGGTGATGAAAGATTTTGTTAATTGGTCAAGCAAACAAGGGAATAAAAGGGGCCATTTATCGAGATGGTCTATGGCTCAAAGGAAAGGCAAAAGCAAACATTACAGCTGAAGGAATTTTATAAATCAAACATATGGCCATCTTTCCTAATTATTCCCTTAGCTAGATCGTCCGCCTCAGCATTAGCCCCTCTAAGTGTTGGATAAAGACACATCATAGCCAATGGAGAGATCCCTCATTTCATTCAGCCAAGGTCAGATTCTCTATGGGCCCCATCACATGTTCTCCTCCCACTTAATGGCAAAGTAGAATCACATTCTATGACTAGAGGAAATGCTCCCATGTTACTAGCCTTCCTCATCCCTGCCAACATGGCAAGGATTTCTGCTTCATTGATGCTTCGAAAGCTATCCAAACCAGAAGAGCTTGAGGAGCTTCTCCCTATGTATAGTGTGTCATCTCTAATACCCCATGGCCACCAGTTTTGAAGTTGAGTTTTCAACAACTCTGCAGTGGAGGCTTCTAGGGGGAGCAAAGGCTGATGATCATAGGCTTTGTGCTTACTCTCTGAAAAAAATTGAGGAAGTTGCCCATGATATAGCTCTTCTTCTAATAAAATTAACTAAACATTTGGCACCAATCTTCTTATATCAAAACATCTATTGTTCTCCTTTCTTAGAGACCAAATTGTCTCAATGGAGGATAGCATCCAAAGGAGTTTGCCTCAATGAAACCGAAATCAAAATTGCCATGCTACAAAGTGAGATTCAATCTCTCTAAGGAAACCCTATGGAAACCCCAAACCAAGACAAGACTTCATTTGAAACTGCCTTGGCTATGTAAATGAGCAAATGTTTCATTGTTTGTTCACCTCTCAAGCAAACGGGACATCTGCTGACAATAACCCTTTGTCTACTACTTGAATGTTCCATGGTCAAACTGCCATCTTGTCACTAACACCGCCTAGATTAAAGGAATTACTTACATACATGGGATAGTACATTCGTCTACCTAGCTTTAAGGAATTACTTTCATATATGGGATAATACATTCGTCCCAGCTTGGTTGTGCAAATGAGCATAGAGGGATTTGATATTGATCATTCCAGATACCAATCTGGTCCAAACTCTGCAATCCTCCCCAAACCCCGGGGAGAACATAGCCTCCCCTAACTACTAAAGAAGACGATAGAGCTGATCAATCTCCAAATTTGTGAGATTTTAATGAAACAAAGGAGTCTGTGTTGCACCGAGATCAAAACCCTCCACACAGTCTGCTTGATTGGAAGCAATAGTAAATAGGCACAGGAATCTGATTGCAAGGCTTACATCTCTATCCTATCGTGCCCATCAGAAAAAGGGTTTGCTCTTCATTTCTATTTCTGAAGTGAATAGATTGGCCGGAAGATCCTCTGGTCCTCGAGATCCATATGCTAAGAATCTGAACGAGATCCTCATGAACACACTGATTGTTCCTTTCCACTTATCTAGAGAATACTCTTTCCAAAGGCCATTACCCCCATCTCCTAGGCACCACAACTATTTCCTAAGAAGGGCTTAATTATATGCTTTAGTAGTTTAATACCTGACCCACCTTAACAGCAGTATTTTCATTGTCTCCAAAGGAAGAAGATGATCCTTCCTTGTGTCCACCATACCTTTCCATAAGGAGTCTCTTTGAAGTCTTTCAATTCTCTTTATCACTGACTGAAATGGGACATCAAAAGAGCGACGTGAAATAAACCTGTAAGTTGGATAGAGCTGCTTTTAAAGGCTTTCTTCTTTCCACCCAAAGACAATTATTTCGCCTTTCACGCGAACAATATACGCGATACTCTCTCCACCTCTGGATCCCACAAGGATTGCAGGCATCACCTATGAATAAGGATAACCTAAGTAAGATGCTGGCAGGTTACTGGTTTGCACCCCCGAGTGTAGGCTAGGTCCTTCAATAAGGGATTGCTGACTCTTAAAACCAATCAATTAACTCTTAGCAAAATTGATTTGTAAGACACCAATGCATTCTTCGTTGCATGGTGTTGGTACCTTAGTTTCACAGAAATGCCCTGGGTTCGATCCCTGGGTCTTCAAGTCTAAAGTAATACACCTGACCAGTAGGCCAACCTCAGAAAAAAAAAGGAAAAGAAAAATGATTTGTGAGTCCAAACCTGCTTCGCAGCATGTAAGCATTTCTATAATGTTCAGAATCTGATACTTGTTTGCATTGCAAACAGCTATGTGTCGTCAACAAACTGGAGGTGAGTGATTGGAATCTGCTGTCTCCCATGATAGAATCTCCAAAATCTGTTTTTCTGGTATTCTCATAGTTCTGTTTAGAGCTATCCTTACTATAGTGAAAAGGACGGGTCAGAGAGCTCCCTTGTCTCAAACCCTTTTATGCACAAAATAAGCATTTCGGATATTCATTAAGGACCATTGGAAGACTTACTCTCAAGGGTCCTTGGAGTTTGGCAAAGAGTTTTCAGATACTATTTCCCTTGCAGGTTCCATGTTCGAGCATGAAACGAGAATAGAGTTTTACATTTTGAATTTTTCGGATACTAGTGAAGGCTTCTTTACTGGTTAAAAAAAAGTGAAGGCCTCTAGAGGCAGGATTCAAGATTGAGATGGAAGCGGTTTTGGCAATGAAATGGGCCGGCTTCAATTTTTCTCTCTTTTTGTTGATTGACATTTCGGGGTTTGCCATAGGTGATAGGTCTCAATTTGAAACTCAGTTCAGGTTGGGGAATGCTTTAACCCTTGAAACAGGGCTGAGATTTGGGTTATAGATCTAAGATCTGAAGTGGCACAGTTGTTGGGATGGGTTTGAATGTCTCCAATATGTGATTAGAGATGATGCAAGGCAGGGCTGTGTCCTCCATATTTCAAGGCAAGGCTAGTGAAGTTGGGTTTTTTGGTCTAAAATGGTATTCATACAAAAAAAAAAAAATGGTATTCATACAAGAATGTTGACTTTTTGGGGAAAGTTTTTTTTTGGAATTTTGAAAATGATGGTTCGAGGGTGGTATACTTGCAGATATTGGGGATGGAATAAAATTCTGATATAGTGGGGTAGTGGCAATAGATTTGGTTACAGTAAAGCATGTTTATATTCTGCTAGGTAGATGGCAGAGAAGGGAAAACTGAGAATGGAGCGCAGAATATTGAAGAAGTGTTTCAATAGTGGGACCAAAAAAAAGAAAAGAAAAAAAGAAGTGTTTCAATCGTGGGCTGGGGAACAATTATGGTGGTTGAAATGGAAGGTTTGGTTTAGGAATAGAAGTTAATGTTTGGTGGTGTTGTAGCTTGGGACTTTGGGTTTGTAGATTAGGCTATGGTGTTTGCAAACAGAAAGATGGTGCAATGACATCTATGGATTTAGGTTTAGATATCAATTTCTCAAATTTGATGCTGAGACAGTTTTAGAGGCCTTTACTAGGAAAAGAAGAGTTCACTGTAGATGTATGGCGGTGGGCTAATTTGATGGTTCTGCTAGGGTTTAAATGAATGATTATACTGGCAGATGGGTTTGGATTTGGTTCTAGACATGTTGAGTTGAGGATAAGGTATTTGGGATCATAATTTATGTGAGAGAGAGAGTTTGAAAGGAGTTCACTGTTGATGTATGGTGTCAGGTGAATTTGATGGTTCTGCTAGATTTTTTTTTCTTCATATTCTGCTAGAGTTTGAATTGACTGGTTATAATGGCAGATGGGTTTGGATTTGATTCTAGGCATGATGAGTTTAGGATAAAGTATTTGGGATCATAATTTATGTGAAAGAGATTGCGATGATGGTTGATTCAAAGGGAGAAGATAAAAAAGAAAAGGTAAGGTAGAGAGATTATACCTGGAAGGGGTTGTAAGCACATGCAAGTTCATTCTACAATGACACCCTTTTTGTAGATTGGGCAACTATTGGTTGTGCCAATCTGCTTAAGGGTGTCCAGTAGCTATCATATCCTAGATTTGCTATTGTTTGTGTCCTTGCAATTAGTTGATTACACCGGAGATGCCATTGTGATGCTTTATCACTTGGGGATTCTGACTAGGCAAAGCCATGTTCTTGATTAGAGAGCAGAGGAGGATCACCAACTCAAGGAAATACCTTTTTCTTTTTGAAATGGAGGAGGAACTTTTACATGCCGATTGCCTAAAGATTAACGAATTGGAAAGAAATAGCAACTAACAAAATCCTGATAGATTTGGAAAGATGTATGATTGGATGGGAGTGCGTCCTACGTTTAGATTGTTCCCTAGGTTGCTTTGGAGTGGCTAATAAAGAGTCTTCAACTGGTGATTGTTATGCAAGTATGGGTGAAAAAGTTGTACGGGAGGTGTCATTGAGAAGAGTCTAGCTTCACTCCTAGTACTCTGATTGTGAGTCTTTTTTTTAGTTTACTTTCTAATGTGTTTATTTGTAGGCAAGTAGCGGATACGAGCATTTGAAAACCTTGCCCATTTGAAAGTTTCCATCAATTCTTTTTTTTTTTAGGCATTAGATCTGACGTTGGTGGATCATCCTCCTTGATCGCGTGTTTGGCTTCTCAGGTGGATGCTTTCTGTTGGCTGGTGGTTGCAGGGAAAGTGTCTGAAGTGGATAATGGTAGGAGGTATATAGTCTCTGTTGAAATCTTGGACATATGCTTTATGTGTGGAAAACAGCAAAAGCCAATTAATCATTTTTTATTCATTGCCACATCTCATTTGGTATTTGGAGTTATTTCACCAAAAGGTGTGGTATAGCTTGGTTTGCCCTTGGCTTTTTAAGTGAAAGGGCTGTTGCTTGGAGGTTGGGTCCTTTCCATGTGTGTGGTTTGGTGCTTTGGCGGCTCATTCCCTTTGTTATTCTGTGGTCTATTTGGAAGGAAAGGAATGATAGAATCTTTAAAGATTTAGTGGCTTAAATCTCACTTTTCATAATTGGGAGAAGTGTATGAATTTTGGCCCAAATGAAGGAAATGAAGATGGAATTGTGATCTTCTCCTTTAGTCGGGGGGAACTAGGTCCATCTTGTATAATTCTTCACTACAACAAAGGTCAAATGATTCTCATGTTTTCTAAGTCAGTTGGAGTTAACAATTCCAATGAAGCAGAGGTGTTGTCTACTTTAGAAGCTTCGAGGATATATTTGCTCTCATTTCAAGTCTCATTAATCTTGGAAAGTGTCTTGGCTAATACAACTTCATGGATTGCTTGTGAGATTGTGGGACTGTGGAGATTCTCAGTTCTTTCTAAATGAGATCAAATCCTTGTCTTCTTCTATTAAGGTGGTATTTTGGCATGTTCTTTGATCAAGAAATGAGGTGGTGGTCATGCCAGCTAAGGGTGCTTAGTGATGAGTGATGATTCTCTTCATGTTCCTATTATATAGTTTGTTTTGTTCTTTGTCTGTTTGTGTTTTGGAAGGATCGGGATAATGCTCTTATACCCTAGGAAGCACGGATACATAAAAAGGGGTCCCAAATCCGTATCTTGGTCGTATCCGACACGGATATGCCTGGATACGCCCTGGATACGTATGGGATATGCGGAATTCGTATTGGGATTTTTTTTAATGCTGGATATGTGCGGGATACGCACGGGACACATTTTAAGTGGGTTATAAAAAAATTAAAAAAAATGGGGGAGAGGAAGAAAACGTGGGAGAGAAAAGAAAGGAAAAAAAAAGAAGAGAGGGAAGGAAAAGTTCCGCTGCTGTCGCCGTTGCCGTTCCGCTGCCGTCGTCAAACCCTTGCCTTGGCCGTCGCCGTGCCGCTGCAGTTGAAATCAAACCCAAACCGAGAGTGCTGCTGTGCCGTTTCATCTCCACTTTTAGGTTATTTTCTCTTATTTCTTTCCTTTTGTTTCTTTTTTTCTTTTCATCTGTATTGGTTGTTTTTTGTTTCTTTTTTTCTTTTCATCCGTTTCATCTCCACTTTCTGGCTATTCTGTTATTCTAATCTAGGGTTTTTTTTTCTTCCCCCCTTCTCCCTTTGGATTTTAGGGTTTGCTGATCTTCTGTCTTTGCTTTTTTTTTTTTTTTGCTGCTGCTTTTTTTTTTGTAATATGCTCTGCTGCTGCTGATTCATTTTTTGTGTGCTGCTTTTTAGTTTGTGTTCTGCTGCTACTCTTGTCTTTTTTTCCTTGTTTGGCTGTATGTATCCTAGCTCCAAGACTAATAATAGATATATGCTGCTGCTACTTCTTTTTTTCCATTTTTTCTTGATGCTATGCTGCTGCTGTTGGTTTGTTGCTGTCCGACCACAGTGGTTTCCCCTCTGTGTCAACGGAACATCTAAATCCCCCCTTATATTATGGGATTCTGCTATGCTGCTACTGCTGTTTCTTTTTATTATTATTATTATTATTTTTCTTGATGCTATGTTGTTGTTGCTGTTTCTTTATTTTTCTTTTTTTCTTGATGCCTTGCTGCTGCTGCTACTGCAACTTGTCACCTGCTGAAGTTTAAGTGGATGCATTGTATGTTTGTTTGGGTTACATGCTTATGTTTTTGAACTTGGAAGTTTGGAAGTATCGAATGTAATGTTTAATGATGATTAAATCAATGAAAGTGCATATTTTATGGCTATTTTGATTGAAATAATGTTAGATTTTTATTACATAGTCATATAAAAAATATTAAAAAAAAAAATCAACGTATCCCCGACGTATTGTATCCTACTTTTTTGAGAAATGGCGTATATGCATATTCTTGTCGTATCGTATTCGTGTCCCGTATCCGTGTCCGTGCTTCATAGCTTATACCTTTGCCATCTGCCTTCTCTTTCTTTCCTTATCTAATTATGTAAAATTTTTCATGAATTTAATTTTACCAGTTATTGATAACAAAAAATCAAAGAGTTTGTTAACTGATTAAAGAAATCATAGATGAAGTGTCTTGTTGCTTGGGCTTGAAAAGGAATTGGTGCTTGGACCTAGGTCTCCACGGTATATACTTCCTTATGGACTGCATCATAATATGAATGTCAGTCTGTCTTGATTATGAAGTTTTGACTTGGCAAAAGAGGGGCTAGAAGCAGTTCTACTAGAACCAAGTTTGTGATGCTTCAATTGTTTGATTTCGATCCCAGTGGTCAAGCTTGGCTATAAATATACTTCTTTGCAAATCATAAAAGGAATAAAGTGTTGGCAAATGAAGTGCATCGTTTAAATATGACTTGGTCAGCAACATGATTCTTGATTTCCTTAATTAATTATATTTTGATGGAACTTGTTGGGTTGAATTTTCAACTCATTATCTTTTGATCAGGTAATTTGTTGTTTGGAAGGGGCAAGGATTGGGATACAATATGAGACATCTTTTGCTGGTAATCATGAAGCACTTTTCTTAGTTTTACTATGTTATGTAAACTAGGGACTCAAACTTGACATCTTGGCTCTGATTCAAGTTCAACTAATTGGGTAATTTGGGTATACAGATTTGTTTTTCTTGTTCACAAAAAAAATAGTTAGACTTGGTTTGGTTTGGTTTTTATTTTTATTTTTTTTGGTTGGACATTATGTTCGAATTAGATTGAAAATTACAAATAGTAAATAGTGAAAAACTCAACCCTTGTGAATTTTTTTATTTTCATTTGGATTTCAGGAATTCTTGGGTTTTGAGCATATAACCCTACTTTCTTTCAATATTGCGTGGGTGAATCAATTGTTTTGTGCTATTTACGTGTGAGTTCTTTAATTATTATTATTTTTGTTTCTTTGATTGCTTTTGAAGTTTGTAGTTCATTGGATGCTATGCAGAGGACTGACCTAGGGTCAGATTGCATCACATAAGTTTTGGAAATATTTAAGATTGGATAGATGTTTATAAATACTCATATTGGTGTTGCTCTACATACCAAAAATGCATTTTCATCATGGCCAAAATGCACTCATAAAAAAATTGCCAAGGAACAAAATATAGGTGACTTTTGCCCTTTGCCAACTTTTGACAAGTTGCACCAAAATGCATTTTCGTTGAGGCTGAACTTTAACAGGTTTTGGTGAGCAAGACTGGTGAATTTGATTCAGATGATGTCCTTCAATACCCATTTTCATGGCACGGTTGACATTAACTAAATCTTCAAAACAGTTTTACCTTTTCGCTTTCATTTTTGTGTGCTTTTCTATTTGTTAATGGTTTGGACATGTCCATACTTGCACTTTGACTTGTTACTAGCATTTTTTGCAGGAGAATCTTGTGGAATTTATCATTGTGTGCTTGAAAGTAAGTCTTTTCTTGAAAAGATGAGTGTTATAGAACACACTATTCCATTCTTCTTGCCAATACGTGAAGCTGAAAATGATCTCTCCTCCAATGCAATGGTAGGTGCTTGCCTGGGTTAATTGTTTCTGTGTTTCTTGTTTTATGCTTTAATGTTATATCTGATAGTACTTCATGGTCATCACCTTTTGCTCAATTGTATATGTTTCTCAATCTCATTCAGCTGATATTGTGTTTTAATCTCAGAAATTTATAGATTACGTTGGAGATATTTTGCAGGCCTATGTTGATAGAAGGGAACAGGTAAGCTGTTACCATTTAATAGATACTGCTTTTAGTTGCAGACATCTCCTATCTCTGTTTTTTTGTTTCATACTTCTTTTTCCTACTAGTTTCTATTTATTTATTGTTTGCGTTCACACCTTAAAACTGATTACTGTAAAGATTAACTTATAGAAAGTGCCGAAGTGCAAGGAAAAAAAGTCTCAAAGAGGCTATCACAAAGAGGACAAACCTCAAAGGGGAAAATAACTTGTATGACAAGAATGGAGTGCATCAGATGAGAGACGATGCATATACATTTGTTAAAGATGGTAAACTTTTTACACTATTTTATGATGCCTGAACTACGAAAGAGAGAACTGGATTAGGTGTTACAAAGGAATTGCTTCAAGTGCAACATGCTTTCAGCAGAAATGCAAATAGGACTCAAACTTTTTTACCACCTGAGGCCTGAGGGGGAGGGATGATGCAAGTTCTTTGGACCGAATCAACTAGGCACATAGTTCAAATATAGGGTCCAAAAGAAGAGATTTGTGAGCGGATGTTCAAGGCCAAAAGAAATCATTGTTTCCTTCTAAGTTCTGATATTAGTAATTTATTTATTTGTTCTGAGTTGTGATTAGGACTTCAGCCAGAAGATTAATGAGATTAGGGTATAGTTTCCTATTGTGAGAACTTTTAGTTTTTAGGGTTTCTATTTCTTTTATATAGGGATATAAAGCAGTGGAAAAATCACAGTCGAAGATTAATACAAAAATTTCTACCCATGAGGTCTGTTTTCCTCTTTGCGTGTCTCCAGGTCTTTTGTGCTTTGGCACTTCTATACCTATCGATCAAGCCTTCTTTAGAGGGCTTTCATAGGCTTATTTCCTTTTTCTCGTTGGAGTTGTGCCTATATTTAGGCTCGTGCAGTTGCACCGAAGTGTGAGTCTCGGACCTCGGGCTCCGGAAGGGCATAATGACTAGCTTTGCACCTTGCTCCTTTTACTACATTGGTATTACATTACATACACAATCTTTTACAGTTATTAACTCATTAGTTTAGCACAATTTGCCACTTATAATGGTGTAAGACAAAGTTGGTCAATAATAGGAAATTTGTAGTTATTCTAAAAAATAGGAAATTTTTTCTTCTTCTTTTTTTTTTGAAAAATAAAATTACATGAATATATAAGTATGGCTGTCCAACCCTCGGAAGAACTACCATACTATTGTCTCTCAGATCTCTCTCTTCAAATTTCTTCTTCCTTTTATATTTCAATGGTCTTTTCCATATACATCTTTACATAAAACCCTGGAAATCCTTGGACACAAAAACCAATTAGAACCAGCCCTGTTCATGTAACTTTTAAATATGCAGAAGCCCCATTTATCCTTAACTCTCTACAATCATCATATGTTAAATTTTTCCAATACCTAATCTTGTTTGTGAGCAAGTTATATCCTCTCTTTCTCACGCACGCACATGCACACACCTACCTGCAGGCCAAACTCATTCTACTCATATCTTGATTACTTCCTTGAATGTCTTACCATGTTTATAAGCATCTACTTTCTAGTACCATCTTTATGTTCCTTGTATGTATGCAGGTTCGTCTTATTAAGGAGTTGTATGGAAACCAGATTGTGGAGCTTTATCACAGCATTTCATACAATTGGATAGAATTTGCACTAGACGACTTTGATTGGTACATCTCTGTTCAATTGTCTTTATATTTCGATGTAGACTGCCTAGATGACTTGCTGGCATCGTAGCTGCTTAATTTTATATCATGTTCAAATATGTCAAACACATACTTCAACAACTTTCATGTTGGATGAGTTGACTTGGCTAGCTTTGTGCCTTCTATTACCACAAATATCAGAACATTTTATCAAAGAGATGAGGGGTGATGGACATAAGATGGGACCATGATTTTCCTAGGATTTAATCTACTATAGTGGTGGCCAGGCATTCATTTTCCATCTAGGAGAGATTATTTTTTCAATTTTATCCACTTTCAAGAATACATTTATTACAATTCCTAGGAATTTAACTCCATGCAAACAAATGGGTCCTAATATAGAAATTTATACTGTGGCAACTGTCCTGCAAATGTAATTGCTCTCTGCTTATATCCTCGTAGTTAGCGGTTTTGTTTTATCATATTTGTTTTGTTGCAGCAAGGTGACAGTCAGTCTTAGATATGTGGATCTTGTCTCTGTGCTACCGACACGAATCCGAGTCTTGGCATGGCCGCTTCATTCATCCAAAAGAATGGCAACACCATCAACAACAGCAAACAGAAGGCCAAATGCTGCTCAGGCAGTTCCATCTCGTCTTTCGTATGCTGAGGATGCATTAAGAACCTTGAGCTTGCCACAAGGTCCTATCGAGACTAGCTTCTAGTCTTTTCCCTCCCTTTTTTGTTGGTTTTTCCAGTCCTTTTAACATTTTGTTGATGGGTTGTTTCTTGCAGCATATGCAGAAATTGTGTTGAATTTGCCCCGAGCGCTTCAACAAACATTTCCATATCTAGACAAGAATCCAAGTGAGAAAAGTACTGGGCCAGCTCCATTGTAGTAAAACCTCATGTTCTCTATGCCTGCTAGAACAGATCTGTATATAGCAACTATTGCCTTGGTTGCAGCTCCATTGTAGTAAAACCTCATGTTCTCTATGCTGTGAGAGAGCCATTGTAGTAAAACCTCATGTTCTCTATGCTGTGTGTGTGTGTGTGTGAGAGAGAGAGAGAGAGAGAGAGAGAGAGAGAGAGAGCAATCCCTTAATTTGAAATGAATGCATGTTACAAGCTGACCTTTGGAGTTGTACACGGACAGCATCGGTATGAGTTGTAGCTCATGATTTGGTGATCAATACCGTCAATCTGATAGGGTCCTTACATTAATGAGGAGCCATCAGATATTTGGTCTTGGGAGCTTTTACTGGCACAGCAAATTTAACTTTTCCCACATAAATTCTCTCTACATACATTCCTATAATTTAAAAAATACATTAGTTCTTTTCACACACAATAAAATTTCCTAAACTATCCATCCATCCATTTCCCTCTTTCTTCCCACACACTTCCTCATCCCTTTCATCCCACACACAAAAATCACCGTTTTCTCCGGCATTCTTCCGGCGTACAGTCCGCTCCACAATCCTCCGGCATTTTCTTTTTCCTTTACCATTTATTCTTCTTTCTCATCTCTTTACCATTTTTTCCAACTTAGATTACCTTTTTTTTAATGAAAACTTGTTATAGGGATAGATTCTCATTCAATGTAAGTTTTTAGAAACAATGTTAGTGTTTTTTCATGCATTTGGGTGCGTTTTATCCATCGTCGCAAGGTTTTTTAGAAATCGCGACTCTGTTCGGTCTTTTAGGACCGAACAAATTGCATATGTTCGGAAGTACAGGACCGAACAAATGCCTTATGTTCGGAACTGTATATCCGAACATATGCCATCTATTCGGTCCTGAAAGGCCGTACATATCAGGAACCTGCAACTCATTTCAGGCGAGAAAATTTTTTAAAAAAAGAGGCATAAAACTGGCTTCTTCATTTGATTGAAAGTCACCATTTGATTATTGTTTTTTTCATTCATTGCACTAGAAATCCTTTAGAGATAAAATGAAAAAAAAAGATAAAGTAAAAGAAGAATGAAAGATGAAGGAGATGGAGGAAGATGAGTTGCCCAAAGAGCAGAAAATGGAGAAAAATGAGTTGCCCAATATGTTTTGAGTTTTTCTGAAAAGTGGAGAGTGAGATGGGTGGGAAGGAAGAAGAGATGGGTGGGAGGGAAGAAGATGAGCTTGTGTGTGAAAAGAGGGGGCAATGGATTTTTTGGTCATTTCATAAAGGGATAAAACGTAATTAAAAAAAAAAACAAATTCCTTGTGTTGGAAAAGAAAAAAATTGTGTGCCAATAGCAGCACTCTTGGTCTTTTACCATACTGTTGCTGCTTTTTTTAATTGTGTTTCTAGGTCATTGATGTAAGGGTCAGAAAGTGACTGTCCAAGAAATTTTTTGCTCCCTCCCATTCCATGCTGATTCTGGGTCCTTTCCAGACTCTGTGCGTGCGTGTCGAAGTTGAAGGAATATATTTAGCACTTGGGGCTCGTTTGTGCAATGAAAGGTTCCTCGACGTAGAGGAAAATTGTTCAAATCTTCCGTGCTGTATAGAAAATCTGGACTGATTTTCCTCAATAAAGAGGATTTTGATTTCCCATGGAAAGGGGAGGAACATAGGATTCCTCTCTCCCCATGGAAAAAGAAACCTGTTCTGGGCCCTCTTTCTTTGCATGGATGCCTCTAAGTTCTAAGAAATGTATTCTTATCGAACTAGTTAAGATTTAAGAGACAGGTGAAGATTCCCAAATGGCCATAAAATATTTCCCCTTCTGCTAGTCACCCACCTTTCACCCCAGTAAATCAAATTGTTGGAGAGTCCTGGGTAATCTATATCTCCAACTTAAATTCTTCAGCTCCTCACCTCTTTAATATTGCTTTGTTGAAGTACTTTCTACCATAAATTCTTAGAATTCAATTCCATGCAAATAAACAGCCCCTTAGAAGGGGAGTGTGAGTACAAGTTCTTCCTAGCAAGGGACGATTCCTCCAAACCCTAATCCCACTGAACCCAAATAGTACAACATTAGGCACAAAATTCTGGCCTATGAAGTTAATCAATTGGGTCAGAAACTAGCCTCAACCCCAAACCATTCATTTACTGATCTGGCATAAATTAGGCCTAGGACAAGCAGAAAGGGGTAAAGAGAGTCTTATGACAAGTCGGTCTGATGTGCCAACGGGCCCATTTGCAGACTCATCTACATGTATGTTTTTAATTATAAGTTGTGTATCCCAAGCCTGAGGATATTTTGGTCCCCCCAGATAGTTATGGGAATTCTAAATTGTGCAATTAAAAGAATGAAGGACAAAAATCATGTTGGATGTTATTAGCCCAAGCCCGACCTACAAGTGGGTAAGCCCGCCTGGGCCGAGCCCAAATGAAGTTGTTGTTGGCCGAAGCCCGGCCTCAGTAGCGGAGCCTGAATGAAGCCAGAGTTGCAGGCCCAGCCTGAGCCCAAATTCAAAAGTATGAGCGCGAGCCCAAGGCCATGCTCAGGTGATATTATAAGTATATGATACACATATGGCTCTTAGCAGAAGAATACAGTTTATTTCAGACCACGTTAATCAGCCTGTCTGTTAGGCTGTCGAACATCCACACTGGACACAACTCGTGTAGTCTGGATTAACATACATATACGCTACACAACAAGGATAAAGTGGAGCAAAGTAGCATACTCACATTCTTAGGCAACAAAAGTATGGCATGGATCAAAGGCAATCACAATTTTATAGAACAGAGAGAAATTGCAAGAGAGAAAAAGAAATCCCAATTTGGTTATGCCTTACCAATATACACTGTTACAGTAGGCAGAGATTAGACTCACCTATAGGGGTTTTATATTGCCCTCCCAGTTTCTTTTTTTGAACCCTTAATAATTATGACTGATTTTTTCCTGTTTGTAAATGAGATCTAAACAGGTTTGACATAATAAAACAATCATTCAACCATGAATTGCAGGAGTCCAAACAAAATGACCAACTTGATTCATGCTTCTGATGTTAGCCAAACAAAATCACCTTCTCAAGAATGTTCTGACTGCATTGCAACGCGTCATTTTCTGGCAAAAGAGCCTCATATTTACCAAAACTATTGGCTTCCTCGCTTGCTTAACCATATGAATAAGTTCAGAAAGTTCTAGCTTCAACCCCATGCTCCATGCAGACTTAAAAGAAGAATTGCCCATAAGCTACATACTTGGTTGGGGGTGAAGCCACAACCAAGATGGCCTTCACGCAGGACACAAGATATAGAGACAGACTCTGTCAGAAATGCACATCACGCACTTATAAACTGATTACTGAATGCTCAAAATCATCGAATTCGCATTCTGCTATGTGTGTGTTCAGATTTCTTTCTCTGCAATCACCAAAAATCTCCACAAGAGCACACCCCAGCACGAAAATGATGAAACCGCATGTTATCCCTCACTACAATCTCTCTGTTTGCTACTAAAGATGCACCGCACATCACTGAATGGCAGTCTTCACAAATCCGAAGGTTCTTCATTATCCGAATGACACTTCCAGGGCCGGTTGTCAGCAACCCAAATGCCAATGCCAGCTTCTCGCTGTGAGCCTTGAGCAACCGTTCCTTCTCTTGATCGCTCACATCATAAAACACACAATTCAGCTTTGGCAAGTGCCCAGCCCGCTTCAAACATTCGAGTAGCTCCTCTAACACCTCCTTTATCTTATGGAACTTGGGGTGGGATATGTCATCTGCAAAGAATTCATGAACAATACCATCCTTTGATTCAAACCAGCTGCACCCAGGGTTCTTCCTAAGTCCTTTCCCTCTCATCAGTTTCCTAATCCTTAATACATCGTCCCACCTTCCAGCTGAGGCATATATGTTAGAAAGAAGTACATAGTTCCCAATTGCATTTGGCTCCAATTTGAACAAATGATGGGCTGCAATCTCTGCTATGTGTGGCTTCCCATGGATGCGGCAGGCTCCAAGCAATGCTCCCCACACACCTCCATTATGCTCAATTGGCATTGATTTAATAAGGCCATGGGCTTCTTCAATATGTCCCGCACGACCCAAAAGGTCCACCATGCATGCATAGTGATCGGCCGATGGGGCGACTCCGTAGGTGTCGTTCATTATTTCAAAGTAATGGCGGCCTTCAGCAACCATCCCAGCATGGCTGCAAGCAGTCAACACACCAATGAAGGTGACCCCATTTGGCTTTATCGCTGTGGTATACACCATCTCTGTAAACAACCTTATTGCCCGCTCAGCCTGCCCATGCATCGCGAACCCAATAATCATCGCGCTGTAAGAGAACACATTCCGCTCCTTCATTCCCTCAAACACCCGGTAAGCCTCCTCCACGCTCCCACACTTCGCATACATATCAATCAATGCAGACCCCACAACGACATTCAATGGGCACCCGAACCCTGCTTGCTTCGCAACATCCTGAATCCCCCTCGCATAATTCACTGCACCCAATTGTGCACAGGCTGAAATGGCACCCACCAACGTCACCTCATCAGTCTCGACACCCTCCTTGCGCATTCTCTCAAACAAACCCAGTGCCTCTTTCGGCCGCGCATTCTGCGCATACCCATTAATCATTGCAGTCCACACAACCATATCCTTATCCACCACCCCATCAAACAACTCCCCCGCCACATCCATGTCTCCCCTCTTCGCATAAGCGACAATCATCGTTGTCCAAGAAATCAAATCTCTCTGAGGCATTTCGTCAAACACCCTCCGCGCATCAGCCAAGCACTCACATTTCACGTAAAAATCGATCATGCTATTGTTAACAAAGAGATCCGAGTCAAACCCACCAACCGAAATCATCTGGGCGTGGACCTGGCGGCCAATTCGAATATCAACCGCTGCGCCACAGGCTTTGAAGAGGGAGGAGAAGGTGAAGGAGAGGGGCGGCATTTGGGAGCGGCGCATGCGGGAGTAGAGTAGAAGTGCAGCGGAGAAGGGGCCGCGGAGGGAGTAAAGGCGGATGAGGGCGGTCCAGAGAAAGGGATTTGGGTGGAGCACTTGGTCGAACAGTTGGTGGGCGTAGGATTCGATGGGGAGGTCGAGGTTGGTGAGGGTGCGGATGAGCTTGGCGAGGACGAAGCTGGACTGGTCGAGGCCGGTGCGGAGGAGATGGGCGTGGACGAGCTTGAGGTGGGGGAGCTGGGTGCAGCCATCGATGCAGGAGATGAGTCGGGCTTCTAAGGTTTTGCGATGGTCGAATGGCGAAGGGAAGGTGCTCGATGAAATGCCAAAAAGAGATTGCTGCTTTTGTTGGTGTTCGTAATAACAAGAGAAAGAGGTGGAGGGTGTGCCTCGCTTGAGCAGGCGAGAAGCAGCCATGCCAAGGATTCCTGAGTCAACTCAAAAGCCCGCATGGGGAGAGAGGGTGTAGACTCGGATGTTTATAAACACAGCCTCGCTGGTCTTTGGAAGAACATTTGTAGGGTTAGGAGGCAGGAACCATACAGCTTATGGGGCCCACCTACCTCTATTTCCTAATTTGGTCATGTCCTTTGTGGTTACCTAGCCCGTTGACTTGAGGTTAGGATTGACCCGAATTTGACACTCATCTGAATTGCGGAGGATTTTTTTTTTTATCCGAACAACATTTTGTATATTAAGAATTTGGGTTGTTTTGGAGCCTTTGAAATTAGTGGAAATGTTCCTATTTAGATTGTTTGGTGAGTTTAGTTAAGAGTGTTTTGGTTTTTTGGCTAGGGCTCTTTGCCTCTTTGACAATTGATGGGATTATCTGCATGTGAATATTGTTCTCACAAGAATAAATTGGATTTTTATTAGATAATTGCTGCTTTTTAGGCATTGGGAAGTCATATGAAGAACTTTGAAACTCGTAATATTTCATGATTGTTATGCTTTTAGGTGGTCTTTGTAGGTTCTCGCTTTTCTTTAAATTAGTCTTTTAGACTCAAATAACACTCATTTGGGTTATATAAGCCTCCATTTGACCACATGCTTAGCAATCCTCTCATTTTATGTAGTGAGAATTTGAATAACTTTCATATCTTCTAAAAATTACCTCTTTTGATGAGATGATACCCTTTTTTTCAAAATAGGTAGATCATGGGAAGACCTTTAAAACCTGTAGAACGTTTTATGATTGTTATGCATTCAAGTACTGGACTCAACATGTTTGTGATTTTATGTACTAGTTTTATATATAATAAACCTTCCATATTTGTGATTTTAAGGATGCATAAACAAAAGTAGCAGAAAATAAGATTTCAACATTGTTTCATTAAAAACCGCTCTTACCAAAAATAATAAAGGTGGCAACCAAAATTGGTACATAACCACTAAAATTGTTATATAATTGTCATTATTTTAACTATGATTGAACGGGGCTGAATTTTGTGTTTCCACCATAAGAAGTAAGGAAATAAGATTTCTAAGGCCGCTGAGGATGATTTGATTAGATCTTTTTTTTTAGATTCCAATTCAAATGCAGCTCTATCTATCCCACCCTTCACCCATAATTGACATTAATTCAAGTGGGTCCAATAAAATGTTCTTTATTTTAGAATAAAGGAATGGTTCTCATTTGAATATCTCCCTATAAATATAGTATGAAGAAAATGCCCCAATACATAGATAGTGAGGACAAATTGTAAATTTTCTAATGAATGATGAGATTAAAGAGATTACAGACACAATAGATGAAAAGAAAGTCTCATTAGATGGACTCCGAGGATCATTAATTTAAGTCCTTCTTTAGTGAAGTGTTCTTCCTTAGCCCCATGTTTTAAACTTGCAGTCCTTGTTTCTGAGCTTTTTTTAATTTTCCTTTTGCGTCCTCATCGATTTGTACGGTCTAAATCAAGTAATTGTCAGGTCATTTTCTCCAATCCTCCAAAGCCTATATCCCCTCGCACTGTATAAAAGGTTTCCCAGAAGAGCATTACTACTGGTGTCAAAGGCTTGGGCACTCACTCACCTTGATCAAATTCTTTTCAACATAAAAACATCTCACACAACCGCCGATTCCTATTATTGGGTCAATGTCTTGTAGTCCAGGTCAACCCGATTAATTCGGTCTCCTAGGTGAGCGAAGATGCAGGATTAGAGTTTAGGGGTATTTTAGTAATTGTACCAAGCTTTCTTAGTGTTAATTAAGAGAGCTGCAAATGCCTTAAAGAGGAGCGTCAGTTTTTACGTGGCTGCTCGGGTTCGAATCCCGGGTATGTCACCTCTTCTTGTTTATGCGGGCTCCTTTTCCGCTTGTGTGAGCCTCCTTCTCACTTCAGTGGGCTATCTTTCCGTGTCTATGTAGGTTTTCTCTTGGGTCCCAGCCCCCTTGGCTGGGTACTAAAAAAAAGATATGTTAATGCCACAATATCCCAAACTTCTTTAACACATCCCTCTTTTTGAAAGCCAATATACCCGTGTAAAATTACCAAAATAGATATCATTCACAGTTCCATACTTTACCCAATTTCTCTCTACACTCACCCACACCTACCCCAACCCGCCCACCACCACCGGAGGGGGAGAGGGACAAGGACATGGAGAGGGAGAGTGGAGGGCGACGCCGAGCAAGGAGAGGGAAAGAGGGTAGCGGCGGACGGAGGCGAGCAAGGAGAGAGAGGGAGAGGTAGAGAGGGTCGGGCGAAAGTGAGGGTGGAAGAAGGAGAGTGAACTGAGAAATTCAAGGTGGAGGGTTTGGGTATTTTGGAAAAAAAAAAAGGTTGTATAGAGAGAAGTTTTGAATTTTTTTTTTTTTTACTTATTTAGGATGTGTAGAGAGAAGGGATGTGCTCAGAGAAGTTTGGGTTGTGGCATGAGCAACTCTCTTAATTAATAAGAAAAAGGTCTAACTTGTAAACCCAAACCCTAGAAGGAAAAAAAAAAGGGAAGAAAGAGGAATGCAGACAAGTGATGTAGGAAAATAACCGAACAAGCAAATTTGTTGTGTTTTCTCGTGTGTGTGTGTGTGTGCGCGCGCGCGTGCGCGCGCGCGCTTGATTGGATTTATTGGTTTGTGTTGTGTATGCATTTGATTGTAAGTTTTTGCTAAACCCAACACCTGTGACCTTTTTTTTTTTGGCAAAACAAGGTAGGTTAAGTGCTAATTTCTTAAAAAAATAGACTCAAAATTTGGTTCAACCAATTTTATTGCAGACAGGGCCGGCCCAAGGGGCAGGCAGGAGAGGCCGCCTCCTTGGGTCCCCAATAATTACAAAATTTTTAGGGCCCCATATTATTTTATGTATTTGTATATATATGTGTAAATATTTAGTCTAATATGTAAATTGAAAGGCCCAAATTAATAACACATGTGTGTAAATATTTAGCCCAATAAATAAATTAAAAGGCCCAAATTTAAAGCCCACCTTATTTAAAACGTTTGAAGGAATCTTTGGATTTTTGTTAAAAACGAGTCATTCGTAGAAAGAGGCAATTTGAAATGTGTACTAGTGAAGATGCAACACTATCTGGTGAAGAATCATTTAGAATCGAATACTTTTTTTATATAGTTGATCAAGGTCTTTCTTCACTTAAGAGTATGTTTGAACAATTTAAAACTTTTGAAGGAATCTTGAATTTTTGTTTGATTTGAAAATGCTAAATTCCATAGATGATGAGAGCTTGAAGAGTCATTGTGACACCCTTGAAGATAAACTAAAATATGACAGCCTTTATGATATTGATGGGAGAGATTTGTATTTGGAGTTGAAACTTTTGAAAGAATACCTGCCAAAAGAAACCAAGAAAGCAATTGATGTGCTAAATTATTTAAAAAGAATGGATGGTACTTTTCCAAATGCATCGATAGCTTATAGAATTTTGTTGACCATACCGGTTACTGTTGCCTCTGGATAAAGAAGCTTTTCAAAGTTGAAGTTCATAAAAAATTACATTCGGTCGACTATGTCACAAGAAAGGTTGAATGGGTTAGCTATGATATCAATTGAAAAAATTATGGTAGAAAAACTTGATTATACAAGTTTGATTAGTGACTTTGCAGCTAAAAATGCAAGAAGATCTTGTTTTTCAGTAATACTTTTTTGTTCTAGGTTTATTAGCCTTATTTTTTGGAAGGGAATGTTGGTGTGTGAATTGTAGGCTTTTGGCCATGGTGGGTAGTTTAAGAGAACTAGATTGTGCTTGATCCTTGGAATTAAATATATCCTCCCTCGGTATGTAGGCAGTCCTAAAGTTATCTGGATGCATCACTTTTTTGTGATAAAAAATATTAATTTTTTGTTAGAAAATTATAATGAATTAAAATTTTTTTTTAAATAATTGTATATATAAGGGCCCCATTTTTTAGAGGTCACCTTGGGCCCCCTAAACATCGGGGGCCGGCCCTGATTGCAGAGGTAGTGTATCTCACACTTTCTTGAACTTATTGTCTTTGTTGAAAGCTATTGACTGGATGTTTATATCATGGGTGTAGAATAGCTGCAGTGTTCGATCTAATTAGAGGAGCATCTGAGATAGGTACTCTAGAAACTTTAATGAATCAACCAAAAAAGTAATCCTTCTTATATAGAATCCCACCATCAGATCTCCAAATCTTGATGGGATTTAAACTTCTAGTCATAGTTGAACTGGATAATTACACAATCACAAGGTTACTTTGCTAACAACTCAAATATTAGATTTTAATATTAATTAGGAGAGTACTGGCATTATCAATCATAATTTTAACAGCCACCTGCTGAGATTTGGGAGGAATAAAGAACTTTCTTATCATAATACAATTAAAATGGGTAGGATCCTTGACTCAATATATCAGAAATACAACTGTAGACCCTTCCAATATAGTAAATGCAACTTGGAACATGAGGTGGTGGTCTTCAGCTACCAAAGATCACAACTCTAGCACTTCAAACTTTTTTTTCCACCTTATCAAATTCAATCACTGCGAAAACCTCTATGGAAACAATGGTAGTGACATCCCATCCTTTCTATATATACATATAAGAAATACATAATCACAGTAACACAGTTACACATCAATTTCTTCTCCACAGCTTACTCCTTGGTGAAACCTTAGCTCAAAACAGCTTAATGTGAAGAGAAATTCTATTTGCATTACGAAAATAACTGAGCACACCCATTTTTCTAAAAAAAAAAAAAAAAACTTATTATCAAAATACCTATGACGAAAATACTCAGAAATTCCGTGCATATCTCATGTGCACAGGTGTGAAACGCCGTGCACATGATATATATATGCACGGGTACACCGCCCTGAAACTCCGTGCACCTCACCAGCGAGCGATTCACGCGAAGAAAGAGGAGAAGATGGTCGCCGGTGATAGTGGGGCAGAGAAGGGAGCTCGCCAGTGATGAGGCGGCCGTCGAGGTTCAGTCGCAGCAAGTGGGAGGGGAAGATAAGAGGAGAAGAGAGGGGAGCTCGCTGGTGATGGTGGGGCGGAGAGGGGAGCTCACCGGAAGGAGAGATGGTCGCCGGTGATGGGACAGCCGTCAGGGTTCGGTTGCAACAAGTGGGAGTGTAGGAGAAGAGGAGAATAGAGTATTTTGGGTATTATTGGAAAAGTGAGTGTTCTCAGCATAACATGTGAGTGCAAATAGAATTTCTCTAAGGTATATTGACTAGGGTTTTAAGGATACTCACCTGCAACTCAAGACAGGCCACATAGCTCTCTACTTGGGAAAGTAGTTCACACATATTCATCTCATCCCCACCAGGCAAAACCTTTCTCAGAGTCCTTAGACGGCGCCCTATCTCCTCCGAGTACTCGCCTGTAGTTCTAGTTCTCTTCCTTGTTGAACGCGGGCGATCCCACTGCGACTTCTCTGAATCCTTAGAACTATTGGTTTTCTGATAACCAACTGGAACCAAATGCCTACAAAGGGGTGGCAGCAGTGAAATCTCCCCAATCTTTTCTCCTATGTTGCTACTTTTATTTTGTCCATACATTTGAAGTAGACTGCTTGAAGAGGTTGGTAGGTTTGTTGGGGTCTTAAGAGGAGACTCTAGGTCGAAGTCTCTTCTGAGCTTTTGCTTTAAGGCGTGGCTCCAGGCGAACCCGCTGGCAGATAACACCAATGCCATGTCGACTTCAAACCTCACAATCTTCTCGATCTCTTGATTTTCATCTTTGTCGCAAATTCTGTCGTTGCCAATTTTAATCAAAGCCGGTAAAAGATAATGTATGTACTTTTGTGAGAAATCTGCGCGTAGTATTGCATTTGGCTCAAATGCGTACAACCGCTTTCTTTTATTTATCTGAAGCTCCTCCATCAAAGCAAAGGACTAGGATTCACACTGTAAAATTTAACAATAGAAGAAGAACAATGGAAAATAAATTACAAACAGCTGAACAAACTAACAGCAGCAGTATTGGCTGTGGTGGTGGTAGTAGTAAAAGAAACGCATTATGTCTAATAAACAAACATTTTAACAATAGATAAGACTACCAAGTGTGCGCGCGTGAGAGAGAGAGAGCTATTAAACAAAGAAGAACAATTCCAAAGAAAAAGGAAAAAAAAATGAAAAGTCAAAACAAAGAGCTAGGCCCATAAAGAAGAATCATTCTATGAGAAAAAAAGATTGCACTAATACAAACAAAGAAGAACAGAAGAAAAAGGAAACAAGAAGAAATAGTAGAACAGAAGAACAATATTAAAAACAATAAATAAGAAATGAAGAAGAAGAAGAAAACACTCCCCTCTCTACTAGTTGGAAATAAAGAAGGAATGTATCAAAGAAAAATGGAAAGAAGGAATGTTTGAAAGAAGAATGGAAACAAGAGGCAGAAGCTCCTCCATTGTTGTTTCTACCTTATTAAGTTGAGACCCTCATCTTTGCAAAACAAAGAGAGTGTTGGATGCTCATATAAGCACTTGGGGTTGAAAGAAAGAGAGATTGCAGTCCAGAAAAGCCAAACCTTCACGTTATCACCCTTTAAAGCTTAAAAGGCTCACGCTATACATCCAGTACCATGACATATGGAGGCCAACCCACAAAATAATTGGAAGAGCGGGAAGTTTGGAGGTACCCCACTACTCACCACACAAAATGGAAAATTACTCAATGGTCCTTATGTTAAACTCTCTTATTTTATCCACACTCTGGGTTATTTGCCAATGATATCAAGCCTCAGATTCAAAAGAAGGGAAAATGTTTCGATCCAAGTGACTAGATTTGCATTGGATGGATGAAAAACTTCTTAATTTCCATAAATTGGAGATGAATTAGATGGTTTTAAATTGCAAATGACTGATTTCTCAAATATAGTTGTCAATGGGAGGGTTTGGATTTGACACCATTATAATATATTAATCTAGGAGGTTTTGGTTTTAATTTTGACCGTCGGTTATAATTTTGACCGACGGTTATGTAACTACTCATGCAACTACCCACTAATTTTTCTATCAAACAACTAATGTTTCGGTTGTTCCTATGTAATTGTACCTTTTTTGCTCCAATTTTTCTATTTCTATTTTATCGAACTTGTCCTATAGAAAGAGGTAATTTTTTTTAATATGTAATTATTTATTTTGCAGTGCAGCGAGATACAGTGCTTAGCATGGGTTATTGGGCTAGTACTGCATTATTCTAATAAATTGATTTTCATAGAAGCCAATAAAAGGGTTGCTGCAAGAAGAGAGACAAATAGCGGTGGACAAGATGGGCTTTAGCGGTGGTTCCTCTAAGACTGTATAACATAAAATGGTTGAAATAGTGGCAAAAAAAAAAAAAAAAACTTCTGCCGAGAGTCATGGAATCTGCCGCTAAATGTCACTTTTTTTTGAACTGGTATTAAAATCAGGATAAAATTATACAAAGAAATAACAAAATATTAAGAAGCTAATATAATTGCCAGAACTAAGTAATCTTTAATACTACCTGCTTTAGAATATGAGTAAAAGAGACATCAATTGTAGACAACAAAAGCATCATCCCTTTTACTACTCCTGCAAGCCTCCAAGTTGGGTAAAGCCAATGCTTGGGCTTATCCAATTAGCATTCTTGTAATTGGCCTCAATGAATAATAGACCAGCACATTGCACGCAAGAATTATTATACCCCTCCATATATAGGATTGGTACTATTGGCATTGGATACCATACCTCTCTTATGAAAATAGCTTGAATCTTCAAAGTCTAGTAAGAAAATCTCTACCTTCAATAAATGTTACAAACTGGGAAGCTTCAATCATTGATCAGATGAGTCATCAATTTGAAGGGTCATATCCCAACTATTTCTAGAACAGTTCAATCTTAATTAACCATCTAATTTGGTAGTCTAAAACCATTTGGGGTTATAACTAGTTGAACATTGAAGAGGTGTTATTGTCAAACCTGTAAGCAGAATTGGTGGGTGTTAATCATGTTCAACTAGTTTGGTTCAAGAAATTAAAACCATGGAGCTGTTGGTCACTTGGTCCCGTTGATCAAATAAGAGGGGCTTCTGGGTCATTTTTCCTCCTAAGAAAGAAGCCAAGAGGCAAGACTCCAAAGTTTTTGTTTGGGGCTTGCTTTGGCAGTGACCCTCTCAAATCATTTGTGTGCAAAAATAAGAGGGGTGAGTGTTGGAGGAAGCACATGGGAGCACATGCATATCCTTTGCTTTCCAACACCTACCAATGATCCCATGTGCACTAGGGAACAAGACACTAAAACCCCACTATAAATGCAATCACATGACTCCCAACCATGTACCCCCCCCCCCCCCCCCTCTTTTTCTTTCCTTTCTTTCCCCTTCCCTCCACAAAACCCAAAACCTTGACTCCTCATTTTCAACCATTTCACACCCCCCTTTTCCAATATTGAATCACCCTTTCCCCCCTAATACTTCTTCATGGTTCTCTTTGACCACCATGAATTTTAGGAGAGATCCTTTTTGGAGAAGTCAATGGCATGAAGAACTTTCACAAACCCACTTCAGTTCTCAAATCGTGGCTTCTTTATAACCATAGAATAGTCTATCCTGTGTGTTTTCAATTGGGTAGGTAAACCCACAAGTTTCTTAATTTGAAGGGGCTAATGATGCTCTAAATATGAGCTTGATGCCATAAGACATTGACCACAAAATCATCCTTGACAAACAAGTGGCGTAGCGTAGGGTATGGATAGATCAAACTTTTCGATAAGGGGCAGGCCCAATAACAGTTTAGTTAAAAGGGCCTCAAAGTTTAATGCATTTACATAGTGCAATTTCTTTTGATTAAACTCAAAAGTGAACAATAATTGAATTGGTGTTAAATTAATAAGGATCAGTCCTAATTGAGGGTGGTAGTTAAATCATGGTAGGCCTCTGTGTGAAAATTAAAAAAGAGGAGTAGAGTAATGTGGGCGTCTTGGGACCAAACAAATACATCTGATTTCATGTCTATCTGGGCCCATATTTGTAACCACAAATTGATAGGGGAGACCCACAAGATCCTTGATTTGAGGGGTTAATGACAAGGTTGGTGATTTGAGGGTGTGGGGCCCATGCACAAGTGGACAGAGGAGGTTGTCCTGGACATGATGTGGATGAGACGACGGAAGAATAATTGGGAGCCGGTGGGCCGTCCATGGATCCACGTGAAAAGTCTCAGGGCAGTACTACAGGGATTATCACAAGAGCATGGAGCAGTTGGTGCTCATGAAATCACTTAAATGTGAACTGCCCACCATTGAAGATCACATGGGGATCCTGGTTATGCCAAAACAGGACTCAAGGATTTGGATTTTGATTTTTCACTCTCTCTCTCTCTCTCTCTCTCTCTCTCTCACTCTCACAGACTCAACATCTTTCAAGTGGCAGACCCAAGACCATCAAAAATTTTCTTTATGTGGGACCACTATGTAAAATAAATTCTTGGGGAGGCCAGATGCAAAAAATGCATATAATTTTCAGATTTTTTTTTTTTTTGGGGTGGGGGTGGGGGTGGGGCGTAGTTTTTTTTTTAGAAGTTTGCTTTTAAAAATGGTTAAAATTGAAGAGACATAAGTGAGCATCCATAAATGGTCATCAAGATCACCCCTTTTGATGGAAAATGAATACACAACTGGCCATTTTATTCATTTTAATTTTGACCTTCAACTTCGATTTTGACCATTTCATTCATTTGACTTTCAGTTAGACCTCACAGTTTTGATTGAAGCCGAATGTTAACCAAGGACAACGTACAGCTCAGTTTGAGATGGGTCGGGCTAAAATCAGGCCTACACATGCAACTTTTTTTTTTTTAATATAAACTCCATAGAAGTTTTCTATAATAAGTGTCAAATGTGGTTATAGACTGGGTAAGGGCCTTAGATACATGAGAGGTAAAATATCCAATTTATATCACGGTTGCAATAGGATAATATGTAGAAACAAACATATTTTTAAAATTTTGATATGCGTCAATACTTCACTAATTTTTATTTTCTTATGTGTAATGTCATGCTTTAAGCAGTGTGGTTAAGCAATTGTTCAATATGAGAATTGTATTCAATATGGTTAACCCATTTACCATTTTCACATTACTTGATAAATTGAGCTGATTTCATTTCTATGGAGTAAAATCTTTTCCTTTTTCTTTAAATTAAGAAACTTTTTTATAGACCCGCATGAATGCATGCCAATTATGAGAAAATTTCTCCTATAAGCGGATTGTAAGTGCAATCCCACTTGGGTCCACTTTTAATCAGTATACCCCCCACAAGATTCATTATCCCTAATGATCTCATATCCGGTCCAATTTGATATTTATTTGATCTCTGCTTGCCATTGAATTGAATCTAACAAAAAAAGAAAAGAGAGTAAAAGGCCACTTAAAAGATGTTGCTACAAGGATAAGGATAATATGATGGGCTGATCTTTTTTACGTACCTTTATCCTTGATGAGACATTTACATATCCTATGGCATGTATCTAGATGGGCCCTATAGGCTAGCTGGCATGTGAGGACTATGCATGGAACCGGATCCCCTATTTCATCCAAACAGGGCTCCCTATTTGAACGAATTAGGCGGCGCCAGGTGGGAGGGCGAAGGAAAGTTCGCCCCCACTTCTACCCCGTTACATGGCACACCCTGATTTGTCCAAAGAGGGTGGTTCTGTTTCCACTATGCAGTCCTTATGGTTGAAAATCTCTCTGCCAAATGTTGGTAAAAGGAGTATAGGCAGGGCTACATGTGGATTAATTAGGGGTGGAGCCAAACATGAAACAATCCTTAAATCAAATCAGTGTACCCCTAGAGTCAGGGGCCTCAAAAGTTTCAACCCTCATATAGAATGGTAACTTTGTTCTTAAAAGCTTTTCACAGATATTTCTTAAAAAAACTGGAATATAAATTTGTGTAAAAAGGGAAAAGTTAACTAACTACTTTAAAAAGGTAAAAAACTGGTTCCTATTTATCCTTTAATTCCTTTTTTTATTCTTTTACTTCACTTTAATATCAAAAGGAAAACAATAGTGACAAATTACTTTTCTCCCAATCTTTTCCCTTCCTTCTTGCAAGATTCCATTTCCAACATAGATGGAAGAGAGAATTTTAAATGATTTTTAATTAGAAAGTAAAATATGGATTTCTACTCTTTTAAAGAGCAAAAGATGAAATATATAGAAGAGAGGGCATGATAGTGTTTGTGTTTATGGCATGTAGGCCCTACCACATGTGACCATTAGAGCTTCAAGAAGACTTTGTCATGGGTGGGAGAGCCCCCAAAAAAATCTGCAGAATGAGGAGAACAACTACGAGGGCTGACACAGTGACACTGGCTATCTCAACAAACCAAATCGGTGGTTGAAGTTTGAACTCCTATAAACCCCAATGCATCTTACTTGGAGGAAGGTTTTCTAGTATGCTAGCTCCACACTTCAATTGGATCAGTGCCGCCACAGGAAAAGATTTTCTTCTACTTTTATCTAAGACAGTGGAAGAGAAAACCCATACGTGAAAAGAGTGACAAACTTAAAAATTAATACTAAAACAAAAGCATGACATGTGGGGGTGGTAACCAACTTAGCAACCCTTGTGGAGAAAATGCTCTAGCTTGGAACCTAAGATGATGAAAATCCTTAGCAAATGGTCTAGGAATATCCCTAGACATGGGAGATCACTAGCCTTATGGGAGTTTTCTCCCTTCACTTAATTGTTCTAACAGATTGTGCACAACACGCTACCATTTCGGGTGCAAATAGTTTGATACTATAGCCAACAACAGATGACAATTAATTTGTGGCCAAATTATCCTTTTATACGCAAGTAAAGACTGAGAAACTCAATTGAAAAAACTAAAGAAAAGAATGAAAACCTTTACTGCCCAGCCCCAGATAACAAAACTACTTGAGACTGGAGAAAGTTGAGGAGTTAAAGGGATGGTCCTCTGTTTTGCCGTGAGAGGGAAAATAGGGCTGAGAGATTGAGCCTCTAGGTCACCAAAGAGGGGTCTCTTGCAAGTTGCAATGGCCATGAAGAGATTTGAATGAGTTTTAAAATAATATCAAGTGAAGTTATTATAACAACCTTGATTTTGTTTCTTTTACTCTCGTATGAGAAGAATGCTCCACATGGAATCACACAAGCAGATAATATTTTAAGACAAAGAACTTAGATTTGTGTTTAATATTTGGCTATTTCGAATCAAGTGATATGATCTAAATTAAAAACAAGGTCATCAAGTGATAGATCTAAATAAAAATCAAGTGATGTGAATTTGAAGTAATTGGATTTGGATCGGTGTAAAAATGGGGTTTGAATAGGAGCTTAGGTAGATCCTTCAACTGCATGGAGTTGTAACTTGTAAGAAAAAGATTCTCATTTTTTATTAATTAAGTTATAAAGTGTAAAAGCAACTTTTTCCTTTTCAATCTATAAAAATTTAAGGGATTTTTTCATACAACTGGCCTTCGACTTAATTTTTTGCACCACAACGGTCTAAGTTTAAATGCTTTAGAGCTATTAGTATCATAACGGTATGATATCGCACAATCCTAGAATATTATATATCGCACAATCCTAGAATATTATACAAACAGCTCTATGTACTTAAGCTTCAACCGCTTGGGGATGAATTCGAGTCTAGGGCAATTGTACACATGTAATATTAAAAAATCTAAACTTCAATAGATGGAGTTCTGTTGGGCCACATCATGTTTACAGTGTGGCCTTGATGTATGCAGCACATATATATTTTAGGGGTTTGTTCTATTGAGAACTCTTCTCATAAGATATCGTGAGAACTTTTTATGAGGCTCATTTGTGGGTCCCGTCTAGGGATGGAACTAAAGGGGTTGGAAAGATCTGTGGGACCACCCCAAGTATCAAGTTTGACTCCAATCTCATGGTCCTAGTCCTTTCATCTGCCGCCCATAAATTTAATGGCTTCAAATTAAAAAAAAAAATTTCAACCCCCCATTTAACGGCCCTGTTCATTTGGATGAGTGTCAAACCTCGGGATTAGTGGCCAATTAGGAGTCCCTGTTTGTGCACGGTTTGGATTGATTGCTAGGTGGGCCCCACAAATAGTTCTCGCGAAAGCATGGTGAGAACTAGTTATCAGTTGAGTGTTTTCTTATATTTTATATTTAGTTCATGTGTTTTATATGACCTTAATTTTACAGTGGGGTCGACTTATATTGAAGTAGAATTTGATCATTTTCAATAAAAGAGAATAACATATATTTGAGCTGTTCAAATTTCAGTAAGTAGGAGTGTAGGACAACCATGGAGTTTCACTTGACTATTTTGCTTTATTAGGAAGAGAGAGAGGACAATTTTGAACAGAGACCATTTACACTCTCGGAACAAAATTCTCTACAAGGAACTGTCATAAACTAATTTACAATGGTGGGTATATATTAAGGAAGTGTAAATAATTTTTCATAGGTGAATGAAGTTTAGATTAGTGTCAAATTTGGATCAGTGTGAATACCAATAAATAGTGGGTCTTGAGATGTTCAGATAATAGTTGGGCCCCACGTGGGCCCCTCTGGACCACTCTAGTCCTTTGAATGGTCAAATGTCTATGAGTTTGGCTCTCTCTTGCAGCTATTATATGGGAACTATGTAACAAGCTGAGAACTCCATCATCGTTCCAACAGAGAGATAATTTAGGTAGCGTTTGGTTCGCTGTAATGAAAGTCGGAACGGAATGGTCATTACAGTGTTTGGTTCGCAAAAAATTGACGGAATGACCATTACTTCCGGAATTTCATTCCCTTATGTAGAGGAATGGCCATTCCATTGGGGATGAGAAGAAATGGACATTCCAGTCCTTTCTACTTTTCATTGAGATCAAAATACCCTCATTTCACATCTACCACTATTATAAAAGAGAAGAACTTGTGTGGGCCCCACCTATATAATAATATAATCTATACATCATCATCATCATTATTATCATTATAAAATAGAAGAACTTGAGTGGGCCCCACCTATATAATAATATAATATATACATTATTATTATTATTATAAGATTATAAAGGAGAAGAACTTATATGGGCCCCACCTATATAATAATAATATAATCTATATATTATTATTATTAAGAAGAAAATTTACAACTTGTGTGGGCCCCAGTTATATAATAATAATATAATATATATTATTATTACTTTTCCAAAAGAGAAGAACTTGTGTGGGCCCCACCTATAGAATAATAATATAATCCATACATCATCTAATAAGGGTATTTTGGTCATATTTATGTAAATTTTATTCTATTCCGGGCATTATTCTCGCCTACCAAATGCAGGAACAAGAATCAGTGGGTTGATTCCTCCAACATATCAAACACGGGAATACTAATGACTATTCTTGCCTCATTCCATTCCATTCCCGCTTAGAACCATTCCAGCGATCCAAACGCTACCTTAAATTTCTCAAAATGAATCGCATCCTCCAGTGACATATCCAAAGCTCTAACTTCAATAGGAATAGGTCCCATAAGATTGAAAACATGACTGGGTGTTGATTAGCATCGTTGCTGACATGGCATGAATCATGCTTCCATCATGACGGTCGGACCCACTCACTGATATAAAATTTTTAAATAATCCCTATAGAGAATGAAATTCAAGATAAATGACTTAGATTATCATCATATAAGCCCCATGATGGATTTCACAACACCCATGTATTATTACATAGGAATCATCCAACACATGCCAAGAACTCCATTGTGATGTCACGTAGAGATGATTAAGACCGTTGAATATGATTCCCATCGCCAGTGACAATTATATATATTAAAGCAAAGGGGGAGGTGGGCTGTGAGGGGTGCCACCTCACCCCTAAAAATTCTCTCCTTTTAGAGAAATACAAAAGAAAAATATAGCAAAAAACAAACCATGCATTCAGATGCCACATCAGCAACACTCTATTTTCTAATCCTTTTATCTCTTGATTCCCATTTCTAAATCTCAAAATCAAAACCAAGAATTTAGGCAAATCTCTCCAGTTTGAATCTATCGAGATAAGCTATTATCTCAAGTCTTAATCTTATCTCCATTCTTTCTGTTGTTATCTTGATCAATTCCTAACCACCCTATCTCTCTTTGAAAAATAGCTAGGAAGCCACAAGTATCTCTCATCACCAAAAACTAATCTTGCAGAACCCATCGTCAAAGATAAAAATACCCCATGATAGCAATGGTCTTTAATATGAGAGTCGTGCAGGGTGTATGCACGAGCCAGTGCTTTGAAAAGTTCCTTCATTCCTTTATACTACTCTCAAAGATGTTCTGGTTATGACATTTGCAAGTTGCCTAGGCATTTTCAAGTGTGCTCCTTTGTATATGTTGGTCATCTTGCTCTCTCTTTTGCTAGAGTTTTCTCATATTTTTTGTTTTATTCTATTGAAATATATTGCAAGATTGCATCTTTGAAAAACACATTATATCTGAAGTCCCCTTCTATTGCATTTTCCCAATCTATCAAACGTTGGGCTATTACCAAAGAATTATTGATGTTTTTTTTTCTTTTATGGATATATGATTCATTTATTTATATTCCCGGTTCATCGGATGTATGGAACATGATTTTTAGTTCTTGTGTAGTTGACTGCCTTCTTCTCTAAGGATTTCTCTTTTATTAATGTTATGCTATTTTTGTTTAGCAGAGTGATTGAAAGATTTCGGTGAAGATCTTTTCAATCTAATTAATGTTTATGCCATATTATACAGGCTTGGAAGATTTCTTTCGAAATCACGGCATCACACGAAGCAGCACAAGAAGCTTATTCAATGTCGCTTCAGGTTAATCTCAAGTCTTTGCTGCAGGCCCACCGTAGCACGTCGAGCCCACTCATATCAACCTCGATAGATTTTCTGGCTATGATAATCTATTTTTTGTTGGTGGGCATGATCATGGGATATATAGGGCAAGCTTACTTGGTGGATAATGTACCTAACAATATTTATTTTCTTTTACTGTTGTAAGGAGGGGGGCTCTATAGCACAATAATTATCTTTTAAAAGAAATATGCACAAAAAACTTACAATATTGCTTTAAGCTGCCATGTCATTACAACTACAATTTGTTTCTCCATAAATCTCTCCATCTATTTCCTCTAACTCCTAAAGTCCCTCAATCAATATCCCCTAAAATCTCTCTATTTTGATACAATTGTTTTTACTCTCAATCTTATTTATCTTTCATCTTTTCAAAATTATAATTTTTCTATATTAATATTTGAGTTCCTAATTGCATCAAGGTATCCATCTCAGAATAGTGGACTGCCTTTTATGAGTGTCCAAATCAATCATTCAAAATGTCATCTCTTATTTGTTTGATTCCCAAAAATTTTCTCATTATCAGGAATATTAAACATTTAAATAAAGCAATCAAATCATGATTGTCTAAACCAATGGCACATCAAATGTAAGTTGTGGAGATCATGTTTTATTTAAAATTATAATTTTTTAAAAATAACTATTTTAGCATTAGTTTGGTAGATTTTTCACATTCTGACAGTAAATGTCGGTCCAATGAATATGGACTAAAATCATCACACACACCGTTTTTATTTTTATTTTCTAAGACATGAAAATCTCATTATTATCTATTATATTGGGTATTTTTATTCCTTTGAGTTTTGTGGATTTTTTTTAAAGATATTATGATCACATTTCGAGGTTTTCATTGGGGTTTTTTTTATACATTTTTTTCCTAGGATAGCAAGATCTTATTTTTATTAATTTGTTAGGTTTTTTCTTTTTTTTCCAAATCCACTAGCATATGGTTTTTATTTTTGTTTCTATGGATTTTCTTTTAGAAAATAAATTATTCTCTTTAGCAGATTTTATACTCCATCAGAATATAATTCATTTCATCTATCCTTTATAATATATTTTTTTTAGATTTAATTTTTACTAATTATATTTAAAAGCTCTTAAATTTTAATATATCTTTAATTTTGGCCCCGAGCTTAGCACGGGGCTTTGGTGCTAGTATCTCATCAAATTTTAATTCAACGGGGGATAGGAGTTACGATATCTCATCAAATTTCAATTCAACAGGACGCGGTGCGGCCACTCCAATTAAAGTGAAATCTTTTAGGATAACTAGTGGGATGTACGTGCGTTGCACGTAGTTGTTGTTGAGAGCGTCTAATTATTTTAGTTCAGGCTATGTTAGTATGAAATTAGTCAAGTTCGGTTATCATTAAAGCTTAAAGTTCATATCAGAAGTATGAGGCATTGATTATTTGAAATTTCTAAATTCTTATTATGATATTGTATTGTGATGAGGAGTCTTGCAAAGAATGAAGTACCTGACAACAGAAGAGTTTCCAAAATGTAATACGTAAGTTTATAAAATAGTAATGATAATTGATACAACAGCAAAATGTATATACAGGTATTCACATACCAACTTACTAATTGCAAGTAATCTGCCGATAATAGTGATTAGCCATCTCTAAAAGTTTAACTTGAAAGTGTGTATTAGACTGTAATAGCTATCCCCCATATTTTACTAATGTAAATGTCCATTCTTAAGAGCATTTACAAGGCAAGAGTAGCCTTTTTCCTGAACAATATAAGTGGCAAGTGGAGATCCTTTCCCAATGCTACTAAATAATGCATTTACTTCAAAACTTAATCTAGTACTAAGTTGTATCACAATCCAAGTTAAAAAGTAGCTGATAAAGTTGGACTGTTATGGAGAAGGAAAAAAAAAGACTGGCATTCCTTGTAGCTGACATTGTCCATAAAGGCATCCATAACCAAGGAAATTGGTTTTATAAAATAACAAATGTCAGACCGCAAGTTAACAGGGTAGCAGTTCTTATTACAAAATATACCCAGCTGTTGATGAAAATGAAACTGAAGAATTTAGTTTGTTGTCTGACCTGGTTCTAGAGATGCAATCTATTCAATGGGAATCAGTGTTGGCACATCTTGAGGTATCATAAAGCTGCTTGAAAGTATAGAAGCACACAACACTATGTAATCCAAAAGATAAGTAAATAAGTAATAAATGTTTTGATGAAGATTTAAAAAAAAAAAGAGTATACTGTGAGTGGAACAGAGTCTTCTGTTGATGATATGGAAGGGATTGAGTTTAGAGTTCCGAATAGAGGAACCAGATCCAATAATTGTAGTCCTAGATGCAATAGAGAAAGAAGAAATAGATGAAGAGAATTTAGTTAAGAAAACCAGTGGAATTTTTTAGCAGTAAGCTAGTAGTTTTGTTGCTACTCATTGAAGTGAAATACAAGATAGCATTTCCTAAAATGAAAAAGAAAGTATCCAATGGTAGCTTACTTGAAATAGTGCAGCAGAGGTCCATAATCAGTTTCAGGAGAATAATGTTTTCTGGTTTGCAAAATTCGCAATGTTTATTTTCCCTAAATGAACATAAGCAATAGGTTTACATAATTGCTGAGTGGTAGAATCTTCAGTTGGTAAGCTTCAGATGTTGACCCTGTAAAAATATAAAAAATAATATGAATATTCTATAAAAAAAGTACTCATAAAATTGGAAAAGGATAGAGCATTTGATTAGTCTAACAGTAATAAGTATTGTTGAAAGGTAAATTGTGGATAGGTAGCCTACTTGAAACAATGCAGCAGAAGTCCAAAACCAGTTTCAGAAGAATTTTGGATAAGGCCTTCTGTGATATCAAAAGAGGACAATAGGCTGCTATGTGCAGTTGAGAAAGGATATGCTAAGAAACTGTGTAGGAAGAAATTTGCAATTGAGAACCTCCTGGAATGAAAAGACTTGGGCAGAGGTGTGTTTGCTTGATATCTCATGTAAAATAGTCAATAAGTTGAAAAACATCGTATGGCAGAAGTTGGCAAAAAGAAGGAACATATATAGCATACTCTGACAATGAGATATACACTTTGCAATTGAGTGCCAAAGGTATCAGTTTGTTAGATCAGAGATCATATAACTCCAGATATTACAATTTTATGGTTTGGTTGACCAGAGACTGAAATTGTATAGTATGTTTTTCTAATAACCCAAACAACATGCACAAAATGGATCTAATCCATATAAGAGCTTTGAAATATACCCAACAAAAATTGTATTCTATGTTCCTCTAGTAATTATTTACAAGATAAGGAAGTAAAAGTGTAACATAAAAGCCTTGTAGAAATCCTATCACTTGACATTATACATGTTGCTATTGGTCAATTACAGCCAAGTTGTTACAAAATTGATGATAAAAAGAAATCTAAAAGCGTCCAACATCAGCCGTTTAATTTTTGCAGTTTTGTGGTGGTCATTGTCTCCATATGCCATTGGCTTTCATCCTACAAAGCATAAAGTCAGTAAAAAAAAAAACTATAATACTGAAATACATATATGTTGAGGCATTTTTATTACATTTCTACATCTCATGAAGGGATTACTATTATATATATTTGGTTGGATGTAAGTATTGTATATGCAAGTGATTGGATAGATGAGAAATTACCATTTTTGATATATAGACAAATGTAAAAACTATTCATCTTTTTGTGATGTGATTATAATGGCCCTTTTCTGACCATTTTGGTTAGCTTGTACTTTGATGCAAAATAAGAAAATCTTGTCTTGA
The DNA here is from genome assembly GCA_012931725.1 of Litsea cubeba. Taxonomy (NCBI): domain Eukaryota; kingdom Viridiplantae; phylum Streptophyta; class Magnoliopsida; order Laurales; family Lauraceae; genus Litsea; species Litsea cubeba. Next base: position 89,599,648 of record CM022948.1, on the reverse strand, counting down.
CAATCTTCCATCCATATTTTGACTTGATCGTGATGTTCCTGCAAATGAAAATTATATAAAAGTTAAAGTTTATATTTAAAAATATTTGGATTAGACTATGTTTGAGAATTAGAAAGGTGTTTGAAATAAAATCACCTTCATTTGAACATTCATAATATACTCTCCTGTACAAGAGAAAATTTTCTGGACCTCATCTTCAAAAAGTGTTGCATGAATAGTTGTTGTCGAATCTTTAATTTCGACGTTGATAACGCTTCTATAGTTTAATAAAAGTTAGTATGTGTTTTGATTTATAAATATAATGTATATGAATTGTGTACATTATTAGCATACCTTGGTATTGCAATATTTGATTTGTTGCAGTTCTGACATGTAAATGATGCACGATAAGTTTCTTCTGTCTTTTTTTTGCAATGACCACAAGCCATATACCAAAATTGTTGGTTTTGTGTTATGCTGGTAATCGAACCTTTGATCCAATGAATGCTATTCTGTAATAATACAAATACGATGTCATACATGTGGAATAGATAATAGAATGGAGTATGCAGATACATACAACTTCTCCAGAATCGATAATTTTTTGAATCGATGTTGTTTGCAATTCTGCTGGCTTCGGTAGTTCTAAATATGATTTCTTGCAAACAATATAATCCAATACTTCTTTTTTTTCCACAGAGCTGTAAAAGGTGCAAATAAAAAATAGTTAGTTTTTTTTTATTTGCAAATGTTTAATTAATTTAAAAAATACTTACAAAGAATGCATTTCGTCTACTTCGGGAATGGTTGGATTTATTAGAATAGTTGATGATGACCTTGTAGAGAATGATTTTCTTCCTAATCATTGAATAGGAAAAAATCAAGAAAAAAATTATCAGGCTTCAATAGGAATTACAATTTGGAAGGAATATGAATTAATAGTGGTTGTGACACAAATTTATATTTTTATCTTATAAATTTTATTAGAAATAAGGCAAGCACTAAAAAATGTGTGAATTTCTTTTTCATACCTCTGAATTCTTTTGGAGATACGTTTGTTGCAACAATAATTGGCCTGGATGACAATATTTCAGTTATTGTTATACATTCATCTTCTATGAATTTGTCCCATGTAGATAGGAAGGTGGGCTGCAAACTATACAATATATAATGAAGTTTAATAGTTAGCATTTGTAGTAGGTATATTTAAAAACATTCTTTAAAAATATATAATGATTGAGAAATAATAAGATTTGGGGAAAGTGAGAAATGTACTTTGAGTCAATTACAACCATTTCTTGAACCATTGAATCTTGGTTGTCCCATTTCCTCTTGAATATTTTCTTTGGGAGAATGTCTAAGACAATGCCAATAATATCTGAAAGTAAAAAAAAAAAAAAAAAAAAAAAAAAAAAAAAAAAAAACCTCATTGTTAGGAAATAAAGTTTTTATAGTAAAAATACTTAGATATTGGAGATGTTAAGAGAGATTTATACCAGTTGTAGTTGTTGAGCAAGGGTCAATGGAGGTGGATTTGAGAGGAGTGAACTTGTAGTTATTTTGTGTGGTGATGTTGTAGGCCTCTTCTACTCTTTCCACTTTTGTATAATTGTTTATGATCATTTGATAGTCATGATCAACAACTTTATATTGTGGTGGAATTTTTTTAATGACACCATTTGATATGTAATATGTACAATGCTCTTTGATTGCTGAAGCAAATATATTGATGTCATCATTGAAAATTGTGGCCTGCATTTTTGTCCCCTACATTGAAGGAATGGAGCATATAAATGAATAACATAATTGAATTTTTAATTTTGATAATCATATAAATTCTTGATAAAATAATACATGTTCGTCAATTAAGATTAGATGTTGGTAAGTTGATTTGTTGTTCCTTGAAGATTGTGGTCGCTTCATTTCATGAATGCAAACCTTCATAGTCCAGTTTTGAATTCCATCATTAATTTCTTTGAGCGTTTGACATTGGTTTGCCATCTTGTATGTATATATTATTAAAAGGCAGATATCCTAGAAAAAAAAATTCAAATTTGTATTAGAGATATAAGAATGAAGATTATTGAGCTAATAATATGTATGAAGCATGCATGATGTACAGCAAAGAAATATACAAATATGATAATAAGAAATTAAATTTGTCATGATATTTTTATAATTGATTTAAAATTTTTTTGTAATACAAATTATAATATAGATCAATATACTATACAAGGAAGTGAATGTATGATTTTGATTATGTATGAGAAGTATATCATAATAAGTATAATTGTTGTATGACAAAAAAAAAAGATATACAATCATGTGAGTGTTTATAGGTAATAAAAGAAAGTTTCATTTTGAATGTTGTGTGATGGTTTATGGTATTTGTACGTTATCAGCAAAGAATTTATTAAAATAGTTAGCTAGAGAGTATGGTAGCATTTCTGATGGATCTTCTGATTGGTAACATGGAAACTACTACATTCATATGTCTTTATTTATCATTAATATGCAAAATATAATAATACATATTGTCTTATTGTAAAGGAAATAGATGTTCTCCATCTTGCAGATTTTTTGACAAGGGGAAAGACCATCTTTAATATATGTGTGATAAGATGTGAATGATTAACACCTAAAGGAGTCGCTTTCTTTCAAGCAGTTGTGGCCATTCTTTTATGAACTTCATCCTTTTTATATTTTTATGGAATAATGGATTAGTATATAGAAAGCAAAAATGCTATATGGTATATGATATATACTGGTAAAAGCTGGACAAGACTCTGCACAATTGCCACAATTTAGATATTATCACAAGAATTAGGTATTTTTATACATGTGTGTGATTGATAGAAAGTTGCATCAGCAATGACTATGTTCTAGGAGTGAAGAAGGAAATTGAGTGAGTTGTAGTTGTGTATAGAGTAAAGGGGGTGAAATTGGAAGGGGTTTTGGTGTGGATTTGGGTATACAGATTGATGGTGCTACATTTATTGTGTTAGGGTCATAATAGATATAATATCTTGATGTTGTTAGGCTACACACAAATGAGTGTAGACGCTTAAAATGATGATGGTGGAGGTGTTGTCTTGCTCTTTGCTAAAGGTGTAAATAAGTTGCAGGAATGAGATTCTCCTGTATTTCATCCAGGTTTTTATCAATTGATTAATCAAGTTAGGAGATTGCCCAAATTTGGATAAATCTTAGTCATTTGTGCAATATAAAATAACACATATGACATATTTAGATAGAAGTATAAAAAAATAGTCTAGATTTTGTGAATCATGCATTATTTGTAGTTTCTGATTATGATTAATATATATTTTATTAATTTTTTATAATTCATTTATTGCTTAATAAATTTGTATTTGCTAGGTTGAATTTAGTTTCTATAATCGTAGCATAATATAAATCATGGGTAATAATACAAAGAAAATGTTAAGTAAATGTATGAAGGTGATTTGTGTAATAATACAAAGAAAATGTTAAGTAAATGTTAAGCATAATATACCTGTATTGTTTGAGTTTTGACATCATTTGTTGTTGCAAGCAAGTGCTAATAGCTCTTTATATACAACATTTCTTGTATATGTGCTTTCATCCTTCTTATTGGAAGATGGATTTATTAATATCTTGATGGCTTCACCTGACCTGACTCTTGATAAGGCAACATATAGTTGTCCATGTGAAAAAACAGGTTGAGGTAGATAGATGCCAACATTTTCTAATGTCTGCCCTTGAGCTTTATTTATTGTCATTGCAAAACTCAAACGAATGGGGAATTGTTTTCTCTTGAATGGCAATGGAAATTTCTCATCTTGATCTGATTGCAATGGAATTCGTGGAAGAAATACCCTTTTCCCTTCATGATGGCCAACAATAATCTCAGCATCAATTACATTCTGTTGGAAATTTCTGCAAATTAATCGAGTGCCATTGCAAAGTCCACAAGAAGGGTCGATGTTACGCAATAGGATTACTGGACAATTTTTCTTCAGTACCAATTCATGTGGAGGCAGCCCATTCGGTGTTAACCCGTTCAGAAATTCTTCTGGTAGATTCTGATGTGCCTCATCTATTGCAGAATCAAAGCTGTAGTATTTGATTGAATCTCCTGGGAATTGTTCAATTAGGATGTGGTTCAACTCATCAACAAATTCATTTTTTGTTGTCAATATAGCTCGATTCGTCATGAAAAGAGCATTGTGTCCATTCAATATGAGATTTGGAAAGACACAATTGACAAGTTGGAACTTTGAGCTAATGTCATCTTTGTAAGGAATGATCATTGTTTTTGGAATTTGAATTCTTTCTTCAGAAATAGCTATTTCAGTTCCATTACCAACACGTAATAGAAATGCACTAAAATGTGGATCAATTTTAGCTCTCATATTTTCAGTCAGTTCTATTTTTTGAATTTTGCTCCATAGTTCTGACATTACCAAGCTTGCCTCAATTGTTTCCCTTTTTCCTCCACAAATGACAACAGGAGGTATTTGTCGAAAATCTCCTCCAAATACTACTATTTTTCCTCCAAATAATAGTCTGCAATCAGTTATATCTTGTAACATAATATTAAGTGCCTCAATTGCTCGTCTGTTTGCCATGGATGCCTCATCCCAAATAATAAGTTTTGTCCTGCGTAACATTTCTGCTAGCCCACTTTGTTTTGATATATTGCATGTTGATCTTTCTTCAAAGTTCAACGGTAATTTGAACCGTGAATGTGCAGTTCGACCTCCTGGTAAAATAGATGCAGCAATACCAGATGTGGCAGTTGCTAATGCAATATGTCCTTCTGATCTCAATGTGATGAGTAGAGCTCGATATAAGTATGTTTTTCTTGTTCCTCCTGGGCCATCAATAAAGAAGATTCCACTACTGCTGCTTCTTATTCTTTCTAATATGATGGTATAAGCTCTTTTTTGTTCAGTGTTTAAATTTTGAACTGTAAGCAATTCATTTTCTGAAATTGGGATGTTCAACTCTTCATGAATCTCTTTCAACAGTTTTTCATCTGGAGTATCAATTGTTGTTATTGGTGGCAAGGTATACTCAGAAATATTTTTTCCCATAGATTCTAGGATGAAATTGATACTTTGTAGTGCTTTTGCCTCAATTGTGCTTGTAGACATGAAATATGTTCTTTTAAAATCTTCAGACATTGCATCTTTATACCTGTTCCATAATGCTGTAGGATTATGTACTCCACAGTAGACCAATAGTGTAGCAAATAGTCGTCGCAATGTTAGAGGCATTTGGAACAAGATTGCTTCTTCTAAGCATTGAACAATAATGTTATCAGATTCAAGCAACCCCAGTTGTTCTGCTGCTCTGCGAAATGTATCAAACTGAATCCCGTTGACCATTTGCAAGTTTTGGTATGATGTAGCTCCTTTGACATGATTTAATAGCAACCGCAGATAATATCTTTCTCCTTCAACTGGACTCGCAGCAACGAGCCTGCCTACTGCATTTCGTTGTTTTCTTTTACTCCAATATTTCTTATTTTCATTCCAAACATAGTATTCAGGAAACTCTTTATATAGCAATTTGCAAGCATCTCTGTCTATCTGATTCATTCGAAAGTATTCAGTCAACATTGTTTTAGATGCTTGTTGATTATGCAAGATATTCAATAAGTCTGTATCTCCTCGAAACCCAACAGTTTGCATATTTTCTAGATGAACTTGTAAGCCTTTAACTGATGGATACATTTCATTTAAACAGAATTGGTAAATTCTCCACATTGCCTCTGGAGGAGATATCCATCTTCCTTGCTGAAATTGTTGTATCTCATCAACATCTTCAAAAACATTATTGCCACCAAGATGAAAAATGATTCTATCATGTCCTTTATAAATATACTTGTACAAATATTTAACCGCTTTTACAGATGAGCAAACTTCAACATTCATGTGGCAATTGAATTTTGATAGTAAATATGGGTTATATGGAACCACCCACCGGTTATCTAACAAAGAACCACGAACTTTGACCTCTTCTCCAGTTTTCTGTCTCTTATATAATGGATAAGAATTCTTTGTTTGTGTTGTAACAGAACAAAATTCACGAGGATAATGATTTTTGCATTGTCCATTTCTCATACAAAAATTACTCGGATTCAAGTTCCCACATGGTCCATGCATCATATGTTGAACAACCATTTTGTAAAGATGTGGATGGATTTTTTTTATCTGGGAGCTCAGCAGACACAAATTTGTCATACATCTCTGGAGTCCTAAGTCTGTATCTTTGCTTCAAGATGAGTAAGAAATGAGCATGTGGAAGCCCTCTTTTCTGAAATTCTATAACATATACATGTGCTACAACCGAACCAAAAGTATGCTTCTTCATTAAATCAATTTTGAGCTCCTCTATCTTTGCTCTAAAAACTCTTGCAATCAAGTCTGGTCTGTTTTGAGCTTCTTCACCATAACCAAGTTGATCTTTTATTTCTGACCAAGTAGGATTACAAGTGATCGTCAGGAAGATATCTGGTTTGCCGAACTTTTGAACTAATGCCATTGCATCAAGGTATCGACGACGCATATTTCTTGGACCTCCAATAAATGATGGTGGCAATACAATTCTCTTTCCAATCTTTTTTGCAGAAGTTTCACCAGTGCTAATACTGTCCATTATTCCTTGATATAAATCTGCTCTGATCGAATGTTGTTCACGTCGAAAATAATCTAACCGAGATGTTTCAATTTTTATATACATGTCAACAACATACTGTTGTAAAAGACGACCAGAGTGTAACAACAGTGAGGCTTCAGATGGTCGAATTTGCAATTTATAGCAGTAATATTGTCGACATGATATATGTTCTTTTTTAGAACTTCTTTTCTCTGAAGCTATACAAGGAAAAAAAAAGAAATTATTAGTTGTTAGTGCTTAAGTTCATTTTATAATAGCCTATATGAAATGAAGTTATACCTCGTGTTTCTTTCTTCAAGAAATCACAAATCGAGAGTACATCTCGATGATTTAGCTCATTTCCTTGTGCTTGTTTGATACCTCTGTGCCAACCTGAATCTCCATAAGGAAATAGTAGTGGATATTCAAGCGGATCATAGCAACCAAAATAATGTTTTATTCTGTGACTGCTTCCAGAATGACTGTAGACTATGATTTCACGTTCGGCTGACTGGTTGGCATCTGAATTTTCTGTCCAGATTCCTGTAACTTGTGATGCTGAAGGTGCATTGTATACTCTTTGATCAAACTGAGGATCACTTTTTATGAATATTCTTGTATCATCACTAATAGAGAAATCTCTTAAAGATCGGAAAAATTTACTGTAAGGATTGATGGTCAATATATCCATTAACTTTTGAACAACATCAGGCCTAAGCTTTGGTGACTGATATATCCTATTCTCCACTTCATGATCAGTATCATAGAAATATAATTGTAGATATGACGGATGACCATCAGGAGGAAACAAATCATTGATGTAATGATAAACTTGTCATTGAACTTTAAAAGTGTAAATACCTTTGTTTCTCTTACACAGCTCCTTTTCACATTTGACACCGAAGGAGGTGAAAGCAAATGTATTGTTATATGTTCTAACATATGTTTTGAAATGAGATGCTTCTTCACTATTTGATATGAATAGAGTAAGGAGCTCATCAGGAATAGGATTCGAAGCCACCAATACTTGACCTTTAGAACAACAGAAGCCTTTCGGTTCATAAGCAAATTTCCTTGCTCCACAGTAACTACAATCTAGCTTTTGTTCTAATACTGATGGTTCCAAAGGAATGCTTATTTCAGAACCATATGTAACTGCATTTAAAAATTTTATTAGTATATTTCAACTCTTTTAATAAACCTAAACTACTATTTTATATAAATATATCTACCTTTTTCTCTGTAGTTTAATCTACAAGTTTCTTCTTGATAAACACTTGAAGAAGCATCTTGATTGAATTCATCAGGCTGCCTAGATGTTGACCCTGGTGGAAGATGTATGTACTTTTAAGAATTTTGTAATATAAGTTTTTATATAATCAGAGGAAAAAATTTATTATACTTATAATATATAACTTACCAATCTCATATGTATGGTATATTCTTTTTTCCATCTGTGCTCTAATATTTCTTGGAGCATCATTGATAGTGCTAGCCAGTAGTATGCCGGTAGTTTCTGTTTGTTGCAGAAGATAGATATTTCATTAGAAATATATTTATTATATATCTCCATTATATTTGTCAAAGATATTAAATACTACGTATTAGAATATCTAATTACATACCTATTTGTTGACCTGTATTTAATGATGAAGTAACATTTGCAGAAGATACTCCTTTGAGCAACTTTTTTTTTGCATAAGCTTCCTTTTTTCGTAGAAGAAGTGCATCTTTTTTTTCTTTAGGCAATGAGGTGTACCATTGTCTTTTTTTTAGTCGATGTTGAAGTTGTGCATGTTCTACAGTTGTTCAAATATTATAATTAGTAATTACAAATGGCATTATTGATTACAATTATAAAGATAAAGGTAGTATAAAATTAGGAGCAAACCTAAATTTGATGTTTCTGTGGGATTTGCAATTTTTGAAGTATATATTTTGCTCTTTGGAGAAGGTTCTAATGCCTGACTTTGTTGTACTTTTCTCCTTTTATTTGCTTCTTTTTTTCTCATGCTAATATTTCGTTTTTGCTCTAGAGATAACTTTGCGTATGAATCACGTTGCTTTTGACGACGCTTTTTAGCCTTGTCTTCTGTATAAGAAGACAACTAAGTGACTTGATAACTTTAATACTATAGTTGAGCACTGAAATAAACATATTTATGCAGTTTTTTGTCTTTCAAAGAAGATAATAACCTTGTATATGGATCTTTTCTTTTTCGTTCTGATTTTCCATCATGAAGATATTGAATATAGTTCACTGGTCCATATATAGTCAATAAATGTGTAAGTTAGATATAATATCTCATTAAATAAAACTTTAACAAATAAAGAAAAGTGATTGTAGCAAGATTACTTTTACATTAGAAAGATAAAAAAAAGATATGCATAAGATAATAATTTCAGAGAACATTATTATATGAAAAAAAAGATTAAATAATATTTCAGATTTAACACTTCAAATGGTACAGATGTCAACAAACCAAAAACAGACGGGTATCCGATCAGATGAGCAGTATTGATTAGAATAAACTGCAAAAAAAAAAAAAGAATGAAACAAAAGGCTAAATTAAAAAAAAAGTAGAACAAAAGTTAAATCTTAAAAAATACTCATTATAAAGTAAGGATATGTTGGTTTAAAATACAAACTATTTGTTTAATTGTTGTTCATTGAAGAGGAAATTTGGATATACAATGATTTCTTTGTCAAGATGATTAGTTGCTATTTGCTTTTCTATTGTGATATAGGTTTAGGATTCCGATTGCAATGGATTACTGAAATAAGAAGGAAATCTAGGAAAAACCAGAATATTATGCAGTACAAATAAATCAAGTAAGTTCACATAAGTTTATAAAAATGTAATATAAGTCGTGTATTAGAAACTGATATTTTAGTGAGTATAAAGATAACATTAAAAGTATATCAGAAATCCTTTTTCACACAGGAAGACAACATAATAAAATTATACAGGAATAAACAGAGGCCAACTACTCAATTAAAAAATACCATAAGATTTAACAATAAAAGGAGCATAAATATTGTCAAAATACCAAGAAAACATAAATATGCTCCAAGAGATGCCTAAATAAATGGAAGGTAACTATCCCATAAAAGTAAAGTAACATCACAAATAATCTCTATCCATATTAAAAAAGAGGAGTTTCTCCTCAATAACTGATGCAATGACGCTTTGCTTTTTTGGATGAAGAGGTTTTGCTGTTATTAATCACAATGATGATGGAAATCACATTAGCCATTGTTACTTTTAGTGATTATTCTTGCAAAAGTCATAAATATGTCCCTAACTTGCATGTAGGATAATTTTTTTTTTCTTTCCTATTATGTTTTATTATATGCAACAATTATAACATACAAGAAAAACAAGTACAGAAATTCCTGCCTTGGGTTAATTTGTTTTCAATAATGTTTTGGAATGAGTGGAAGCATTAGCAAAAACAGAACTCAAGTTACCCTTGTATATAGTCTTCTATACTTGGATCAGTATAGCTCTTACCCTTGTATATAGTCTTATACACTTGGATCAGTATAGCTCCACTTAAGCAAAGAAAGCCCTGGAGACATAGGCAAACAACAATTCCATCAGATATTGAGGTCCAAAGTAATTAGATTTGAGGCATAAATAGTGTGTATTTTTTTATTAGTCAAGCACCAACAGAAAATAACTTGGGTTACCCTTGCATATAGTCTTATATACTTGGATCAGTATAGCTCCACTTAAGCAAAGAAAGCCCTGAAGAAATAGGCAAACAACAATATTATCAGATATAGAGGTCCAAAGTAATTAGATTTGATGCATAAGTACAGTGTATTGTTTTTTAGTCATTGCCTTCTAGGGGTGTGCATAGTTTGGTTAAAACCGATTAACCGAACCGGACCGACCGACCGTTAACCGAATTTACCGGTTATTCTTAACCGATCGGGCGGTTCGGTTAAAGATGTTTGAATATTTCGATTTTCGGTTAACGGTTCGATTAACAGAAAAAATTAACCAAATTAACCGAACCGAACCGAAATTATAGCATACTATATAAATATATAATATATAATAAAATGTGTACATGTATATAATATGAAAATCTATTAATACTTATATAAAAAATTCAAAATAAATATAACATACATCAATTAATAAGTATTAATTCATGTTACCAAGTACCAACTTAGTAACTTACCAAGTTACCATGTAATGTAGCACCTTCAATATATTATATATTTATATTTATCAAGATTGCAGAACTAATGGTTGCACCATTGTAGAACTAATATTTCCAATTCCTTTACAATTAATGGTTGCATGGTCGCTCCAGGTTGTATGTGTATAGAGTGGCCTTTGGGCTTTGACCCAAAATAATGAAAATATAATGCTTTTGTGAACTTAGCTCTTGGGCTTTGACTTTGGCCCAAAATAATTGGAATTAACCGAACCGACCGAAATCCAAACCGATATTTTCGGTTAACCGAACCGATGGTTAATCCGCTAAAAAATTTTGGTTTGGTTAAATGGTTGAAATTAACCGATAAATTTTGGTTAGGTTAAAAATATATCAATAACCGAACCGACCGACCGATGCACACCCCTATTGCCTTCACATTCAGTAGTGTAGGTGCCTGAGGAAGGTTTTCCCGATGATAAAAGATAAACTCAGATTAAATGCAGCTCAATAAACCATTTTGGATGGGCAAGAGATGAACATATTACATACAAAAAAAAATCGCTTAATAATTAGTTATTTTGCATATCAATTGTTAACTGCAGAATAGTTGCTTGGTATCTGAGTGTGGAATGTGGATACAATAACTAACATTCTCTTCCATAACAAAAACACTACTCATAAAGGGATAAAAAATAGATATATCTATGGAATAAGAAGATAAATCTAGGAGTATTTTCATTTTCACTATGCATAATAGCATGGTCAGTTGTTGATGGTGTGAAGCAAAAGTGTATTCAATATTTCGCAAATGAAGCAGAGTAGCTTCTATTGCTCCCAGTGGCCTTCTAAAAAAGCTATTTAATTGAAGTTTGCTTTGGAACTCTCATGTTACACATGGTGACAGAGCTGCTACTATTTGTTAAATATATTATTGGAGTGGCTCTACAGTGCAAACAACCAAATAATCAAAATGAGATGAATTGGTATTTGGTAAGGCTACTAAACCCACACAAGGGTTAATTTTATGGACAACAAACATCTTAAAACATATTTTACTTGAACTAATATTATAGATTGTACATACAATTTTTTTCTAACTTCTTTAATAGAATAATATAAACAAACACATGGTAAGCACTCTTTACAAATATATATATCTACCCATTTGAAAAAATAGAAGTTTCTTTATCTAATTTCTTTAACAGACGAATATAAAGAAACACCTGGTAAGCATTCTTCACAAATAAAGAGAAATATTACAGTATCATAAACAAACAGACGGTAAATATTCCATGTTACCCTGGTTTCATTTGCTCATAGCTTTGTTTCCAATGAGAGGGAAAGTATTGTAATATTTTTATTAGTAGAGATGCAGCAGGTACATTTGTATAACCACAGTTATAAGAACACTAAATGCCAGTATTATAGACAAATATACCAAATAAAAAGGTAAATCGAACATTACATGTATTACCTTGATCCTATTTCTAAAACTTTATATCAGTAAAAGAGTGTAAAATGCCTACAAAAACCTTGTCTGCTGTAATTTGTAAAGGAATTTTCAGATATTGCAAAAACCCCACTGCAGTCTTCCGTTATATTTAAATTTAAACAGCGTCTCTTACTTAGATTTCATAAAATATCTGGCAGTGTTTGCATCCTTCTCTAATCTGAAGCCATCGATGCTTATACCAGCCCTTATGGGCCATTGAGAGCTATCAAACAGGTCCAAGAACCATTCGGTGAGTGAAATTATGTGATCAACATCTGAATCTTCATTAGAAACCTTCATCTGGTTTTGTGGTTTCTTTCGCTTTTGTTGGGTGCTCTGAAACTGTTATTTTCATCAATGCTTTCTTATGGTTAGAAGAGATTAGAGGAAAGCTAAGGAGAGGGCTGTTAAGACATATATATATATTATATTATATTAGAGCGAGTTGCTGATAGCAATGAGGAGTGGGATTCAGGATATCACAATTTGAATTGAATTTGAGTTATTATCTTTATAAATTGGAATGTACCTAGCAATGTAGAAAGTGCATGTGAGTGTTGAAATGGGGGAAAAGTTAACTATCTAACATGTGTATAAAGTTCCTCCAACTAAAACTACTGCTCCCTTATAAAAATAAGGTTGTTATCACCCAGTTGCCCAATACTGTAAAGCAATTTGTATATACTGGTTGTTAGTCTGAGATATTTATTTTTATCATATGTTCTTCTAACTCACTTGCCAATTCAGAAAATACATTATATGTAGTTACAACTATAAATTTTTTTCACTGAAGGCAATTTAGCAAACACATTCAATGCAATTTAGCAAACTCATTCAATCCATCATCATTAGAACCCAATTCAGAGAATACATAATATGTAGTTACAACTATCAATTTTTTAACAGAAGGCAATTTAGCAAACACATTCAATGCATCATCATTATAACTTAAAAAAAAAAAGAAATCACACATACCTTAAGAAGGATATCAAACACAGGGAAAGAATGGAAAAAAAACCACATACCTTTGAATGAGGTCACAGAGATGTGTGTGGATAGAAGCAGAGGATAGGAGAAGAACTTCAGACAACATCCAGAAAAGATTCGTAGGCCAAAATGTTTGCTGGTAGCAAAAAAAATAAGCTTGCATGCTAGGTGGGCACATGAGATTGTGCCTTAAGTGGACACCTTGCAGTAAAGGGGCCAACAGGCCACATGCTGATCTAAGTGGGTGCCACGAGATGCTGGCGCTCATGCTGTCCAACCGAACTCAGCCAGAGAGAAGAAAAAAAAAGCAAGAACAAAAAGATGAAGGGGAAAAGGATGAAACAACCAAAGAATAGAAAATGTATGTATGCTGGTAGCAAAAATGGAATTGTCTTGCATGCTAGGTGGGCCCATGAGATTGTACTTTACTAAGTGGACACCTTGCAATCAAGTGGCCAACAGGTCACATTCTAAGTGGGTGCCACGAGAGACTGGCTCATGCTGAGAAAAAAAACCATAGAGGAACCAGGAGGAAAAAGCAGCATATAAACCGTCTCTTTTTATATATGGTAAGGATACAAACAGTCCATATGATCTCTACTATGTGGGTCCCACGATGGATTTCTCTTTCCCATCCTATGTTGTTTTTTCCGGTGTAAATCACGACATCATTTCACGAACGAAACCCTTCTCTCGTCCCGTCTCCCGCTGCCGCCGCTGCTGCTGCTGTAAACTGCTGGTGCTTCCACCGTCGCCGGCCCAACAGGTACTCTTTTTCTTCCATCATCCCTCCAGGGTTTTCTTTCATTATCTCTCAAGAAACCCTAGAACCAAAAACCATCAATTTGTCATCAGTCTTCATGTCTCTCAAATTGAAATTTTTTTCTTTCTAGATTGCAATTTTTGGTTTTATTCAAAGTTTTCTCACTTTAAAAGGAAGAAGAAAAAAAGAGGAAAAATGGGGTTTAGGGGAAAAACCATACAAATTTCATACAGTGATAAACCCACTTTTGATCAATCCAGACCCTCTCAAATCTACACTACACTCATCAATTTTGACACTGACCCAATGATTATCCACTGTTTGAACATTGATTTTTAGTTCCTGAAATCGATGGTTACGGTTTTCTGATTGGAGTGATATTTTGGGGAGCATGTACCCCATAACCTACCTATCTCACCCACTTAATGGTGTGATGAGCTAAGTGCATCATTCTGATTAATTAATAATGATGAAGATGATAACTAATAAATAAATAAAAGTAAGGGATGTTTCCCTAATATGCCTCGCTAGCACAACCGCACGGTCGCAATATAAATTAAAAGGTTACCTGGAGTACCTCTTTCTATCCATTAAGTAAGTTGCATAAATGAAAAAAAAAAAAAACTGGATAGGAACGGAGTAGAAGAAATGCGGTGGAGCAAGAGACTTAGAAAACGAAGAAGTGGAGTTAAAGTAAAGAGTAGTGGGTGGTTTGATGAGATAAGGATATGAGTGCGTAGTTATATGGAGAGAATGTGAAATATTTTAGGTACGAGTGGGTAGTTATATAGAGAGAATGTGCAATGTTGTAAAAATCGCTGGGGGCATGGACTAGGGATTAATCCCCGCCTAGTCAATTAATCCCCGCCTAGTTATTAAGCGGTAACCGCCGACTAGCGCTTAGGCCGATTTTTACAACACTGAGAATGTGAAACATTTTAATAAAGAGGGTTAACTCTCTGTCGAAATTATAACTGACGGTCAAAATTAGATTCAAAACCTTCCGGCTTAATATTTTATAACTAGCATAATTGAGCACGGCTACGGCGAACATTGCAATTTAAATATTTATGCATTGAAAAACCCATAGTTTTTTTAAAATGAAATCAAAAGAAAAAAAAAAGATTATAGGTATATATCTATGTAATCCAAGAGCTTGTGGATAGAAAAGAAAGAAGAGAATTGGAGTAGAAAAATAATGATAGAGTTTGTATAGAAACATAGTCTATGAAAAAAAGAGAGAGAAGAAAAGTGAAGAGTAAGTATGAGTGGCTATGATAAAGAGATAAAGAAGGTAGCTGATGTAACTTCTGATCAAAATTATAGCCGATAGTCAAAATTGAATTCAGAACCCTCCTCTTTAATATATTATAAAGTCTCTTGTATTAAATAACATTGCACTGATATGATGGGTCTTGTTTTACATGCTGGATTGGTATTTTGAGAAAAAAAAGAAGTAAGAGTCCCATGTCGGAATATAAAACCTTTCCATGTTGAAAATCTTTCGAGCTCTTCCTATATGGAAAAATTGGATCTTCAATTCGCAAATTCCTTTAGGATTTTCTATGCAAAAAGAAGTCATTTCTGATATGGGAAAGACTAGGGTTTTCTGAAGATGCCTCCATGTAATTAGACATTTACATGTACAATATAAAAACCAAGCAATATGGTGGTCAAAAAATGTGATTGCAATTGGAGTGTTGCAAGGGTTCTCACTCCAAAAACCGACCAAATTTGTTAACTTCTCACAACAAAGAGTGACAGTCTCATCTGCACAAAATAGTATTTACCATGGAGCATTCACCATTTCAATCTCAATATTGTACTTGGACTTTGGAGAAAATCATACAAAATATGGAAGAGAGATGGGTGGGGATACAATGGACAAAGAAAGGAAGAAGACATGCATGAAAAAAATTTAAAAAAAAAGAAATAAAATCGAAATACCTTAATACATGCATGAGAAGATATAGTATGCCTCTTGAAAGATATTTCGGGTCATGAGAACCCAAAACCTCCGTTAAGTGGTAATTGAGAAAGGAAAGTTTCTTTGAGGAAGAAACGTAGACATTCTTTGAGGTGAGTTTTTTTATTATTTTGAAAGACTTTATGATAATTTTCATATTGGAAACCTGGAATTTCCCATATTGCATTTCCATTATTCCCACATGGGACAATTCTTCCATATTGAAAGCCTAACATTTTCTCATATTGGAAAATTCTCAACCCATATCGAAGATTTAATTTTTCTATATGGGAAGAGCTTGGAAGATTTTCCATAAGAAAAGTTCTATTTTCCAATGTTGGAATCTAATTTTTTTTACCAAACTAGCAGCCCAACGTGTCAAATGAAACTCATCATATCAGTTTATATTAGTCAAGACGCATTTAATACAAAGGTCTTGAGACTTCCCATATGGGATCCTTTTCCCATATGGAAATGAAAGGGCATTTTTGTCCGAGTGATTTGCACGAGTCTATCTATGGGCAATACGCAAAAAGCAGGCACTCTGGAGGAATTTCGCAGTCTATGAGGTATTTTCATGGAAATGTCTCCAAAAATAAAGAAAAAAAATAAAATAAAAGACAAGAAAGGCAATATGCATTTCGCTAGATCCTTCTCTTATTTATAGGGTTCCTACTTGATATTACTAGATAAAGATAAGAACAAGAAAAGTAGATGAGAATGAGATGGATGATGAAGATAGCGATTTACATGAGATGGATAAGAATGCAACACAACGAATGAGATGAGATGTGATGAGGATATATGCAAAATGACAATCATTGGATTGAGCCACAGTTCTCAACTTCATTGTGAGCAAAGCCCAGGTGGGACGCACTTGGGTGCATGCCGTTCATCCGGTTGGGGGTGCAAATCTTCGTGGTGTGATAAGATGGGTGGAGCAAAATCCGCTTGATTGGCCATGGTGGAGAGTGGAGACATTAAGGCCCCAACATTTTTTTTTTTTGGTATCCAACATCAAGGGTGGAAAAGAAATAAAAATCTTGAAGTGTAAATATTTTAAGGTGGATATAGTTTGGATGGATTCAAATTGGATGTGTTGCCTATCAATGGGGATTTGGGGGTAGTGAGTGTTAGGAGGGAGATGAGATCATAGGTGAGCCCCACACAGATTGAAGCGTCACACATGGTATAACGCTCCCTTTCTTGGCATGGAATTTGATAGTGAGATTATGCAATCTCATGAATACAGTATAACAATTCCTTCTTCGCGTAGTATTTGTTCTGTGATTTATGCAATTCTATTGGCATGTGTAATACATGATTCCTGAAGAAATCCAAAAAAATTGGAGGGAAGTTGTTGAGGGATTGTTTTACATTTGCACTTTAATCAAGTCTATTAAATTTCTGTCAATTGTGAATACTCAGCTGAGTCTTCAAGTCAATTTTGTTTTTTGACAACCAATTAAAGTAGAGATTTCAGGTCTGTCTTTGGTTACATACCCTTTGTAGTTGCAATGACAGAAAGAAGGAGAAGAGAGAAGAGGATGGATGCAGCAGCTGTTGCCCGGAGGACATGGGAGCTTGAGAACAACATAGTCAACATGGAACCTGCAGCAGCAGATACCGAATTGGACTCTATCTATGCATACGATGAAGCTGCGCAGGCAACGGTGCTAAAGGAGAAACCCTGGTCCAAAGACCCAAACTACTTTAAACGTGTCAAGGTATCGGCCCTTGCGCTGCTGAAAATGGTGGTCCATGCCCGCTCCGGGGGCACAATTGAGGTGATGGGCCTCATGCTGGGCAAGATTGACGGTGATGCATTCATTGTCATGGATGCTTTTGCGCTCCCCGTAGAGGGCACAGAGACGCGCGTTAATGCCCAGAGTGACGCCAATGAATACATGGTTGAGTACACTCAAGCCTACAAGCAGGTTTGCATTCAATCCTAATTGCTCTGTTTTGATGATCAGATATTGATTTGAGTATTATCACCATTCAGTCCCACGCATTCTGTTACTGTTTTGAATGCCTTCCGCAACCATCTGAAACTGCCTATGTTGTTGATGTGTTGTTGTGACTCGGTAATCAGGCTGGCAGGTTAGAGAATGTGGTTGGATGGTACCACTCGCACCCTGGGTACGGATGCTGGCTTTCAGGAATTGATGTCTCAACTCAGATGTTGAACCAGAAGTATCAGGAGCCATTTTTGGCAGTTGTTATTGATCCAACGAGGACAGTCTCAGCCGGGAAGGTTGACATTGGAGCATTTAGGGCGTACCCATCAG
The DNA here is from genome assembly GCA_012931725.1 of Litsea cubeba. Lineage (NCBI taxonomy): Eukaryota > Viridiplantae > Streptophyta > Magnoliopsida > Laurales > Lauraceae > Litsea > Litsea cubeba. The sequence goes on along the minus strand of CM022948.1, from coordinate 89,581,349 downwards.
GTTATAAGCCTCCTGACGAGCCTGTTGTCAGAATATCAGACAATTCCACTTAACAAGATTGAAGATTTTGGTGTTCACTGCAAACAGGTTTGGATTTAATCCGACACTTGACACTACTGCTTATTTTAAATTGTAGGATCAAAATATCTCCCTTTGATGTCACTTTGAGTAGCAGGACATGTTGAATGGTTTCCTTTGCTTTTAAAATCATATAATTTGCAAAATCATAATTTTTAGCTGTTTTAGAAGACAGGAAAAAGGTAGAAACGAGATTCACACCAAATCCTATTTGATGTAAAATGTACAAGAAGTTACTACTTGTCATTATCAACTAGGATATGTATCATGATTGACTTAGATATAGGATTGTCATATGTAACGGCTGAACCTTATCAAGCAAGGGATTACGCAAAATTTTCTTATGGGCACCAGGATGAGTATCATGATTCACTTAGACATGTTTGTCATAGAGGACACCTTCAACCTTATTGAGTGAGAGTCTTGTACAAGGTATTGTATAATTTATCTTATCAACAAAAAAGATAAGAGTGATTAAACACTGTTCAGTTTGAATCAAGCCCTTTTCATTTACTATTAAAGTCGGGTCAGCCCCCAAATCCTTGTCATTAGGAACCTGTCTACCAATGTTTTGGATTGTTCTTTTATTTATTTTTTATTAACCACGAAAATTAAATAGAAACAAAGGGAGGCGCAATCTACATAAACAAGATTTATGATGACTGGAGTACATTAATGATTTTAGATTCATGATAACCCGAGATTTCCTCTTATATGTGTGACCAAACAGCACTGAAGTACTATGTCATATTCTCAATGGAAGACATTTCTATTAAAAAATGCAAAATATATTAACTGGAATTAAGAGAAAACTACCATTAAAAAAAGAGAATTTAGAGAAAACTGAACAAAAATATTGAAAATGCTGTGTCAAATATTTTAAGTGTGAGTTGTGACCGCCATGGAAATATATCAAATATCAATGCATTACTTGATTGATGTTTTTTTTTGGTGGCTGACAATGATATTTGATTTGTCCATTTTATTTTTGAAAATAAACTTTTAATTTACATCATAGTGTTAAGTTTTCACAATCTAACCCCTGCTATACCATTTCAGATTTTTTACCGCATGTATTTTTTTTCTTATTTTTTAATTTTTGGCTGCAGTATTATGCACTGGATATTACATATTTCAAGTCTTCTCTTGATTCTCACCTCTTGGACCTCCTCTGGAACAAGTATTGGGTAAATACACTTTCTTCTTCACCATTGCTGGCAAATAGAGACTATGTTGCTGGTCAAATTTCAGATTTAGGTGAGTAATGTCCTGGAGTTGCCAGGGAAGCGATTGTGTTTTGCTTTTCATTGTATTTAGCACTAGTTTTTGGCAATCATCTAAACGCATATACTCATTTCTGCTGCATTCCTGTGTTCTTTGTGAGCAATCAAATAAGTTCCACCTTGCAGTGTCAATGTTTAGTTTGAAAACAGAAGAAAGAAGCAATAATTTCGTCTTTTGACTTGTTTTTACTTCTCTTTTACGTCAGTACTGATTTCTTTCCTTTGAGGGATGCTCAAGTGATTCGAGGTGAACTATGAATCAGTTGCATGAAAGGGTTGGAAGAATAGTTCAAAACTCGGCTTGGCCACTTGGCTTGATAGGATGCTGGGTCATGTTGACTTCTAAACTCTGCCAAATATTGACTGAATCAAAAAGTCGACTCCATGCAGTTTAGATATTAATCCTGTTAGTTATTTTGTTGTTTATCAAAATTTATGTATTCCTTGAAACTTTTCAGGGGGAAAGCATTCTTCTTTTTTGGCTTTGTTGCAATTTTGATTAGCTTGTTGTTTTATCGGTGGTGAGTTTGTATGATGCTAAATATAGTGAACTAATACTATTTCCTCATTCAGCTGAAAAACTAGAGCAAGCTGAAAATCAACTTTCTCATTCACGCATGGGTTCTTTTCTTGTTTTCCCACAAAAGAAGAAAGAGGTATGTGTAGATTGCTTGTTTGCTGCATCGGGTATTTGTAGTTTAGACATTGTCCGAGCTTTAGCCAGCAATATTAAGAAATAATATCCTTCTTTGTTTTGGCTGAAATAATATGCTTCTTTGGTTTGGCCTTTTATTGTGTTTAATTGTACAGTGTCTAAGAAGGCTGGTTTACGTAAATATTTCGGTGCAACGTATAACCACTGATAAAAGAATCATCCGAATTGAAGTACACTTCATATGTGAATTTAATCTGTTTAAACTACTTCCCACTTTCATGGGTACCACTTACTTTGTGACATTTTTGTTCAAGTTAGACACAATATTGTCTAACACTCTAACAACCATAATTTGGAACTGTCCTTGGACCTTCTAACTTCTCATATCTCCATGGATAACTTAGGAAGCTGCATCCAGATATCATTTAATTAATGTCACTCTACTAGGATAGATGTGAAAGTCATGGTAGTCATGACGATGTTGGCACAGTCATATACTGTACCCTTCGCGCACTTTGAAGGGTTGTGTGCCTAACCCATGCCTTTGTTCCTAGGCACATGATGCGCCCAAGCACCCCTTATATAATGTGTAAAATAGGGCAATTTAACGGACATTTATGTATTTTTACTTCCTGTTTGTTCATTTATATTATTAAGAGAGAAGGAAAAAAAGGGAAAAGAGAGGAGAAAAGGGGGAAAAAGGAGAGAGGGTATAGGGAAAAGAGGGAAATAGAAAAGAAAGAAGGCTAGTTCATAGCTGAAGCTTAACCCCATCCACCAGGCACCGCAGCTCCTCTCGCAGTGTTCTTGTAATTTCATTCTCTGTTGCTATGTTTTACATCCGTAAAGATTGACAGAAATTAACCTTAAAAAATTATAAAGAAGTATGTTGAGACAATGTCTGTAATGAATGACTGAATGCTGGTTTTGTTTCTCAAATTTACATTGCAACTAACTAGAGCCTAGAACAAGAGTATTGGCAAAAGGTCGCATCTTAATTCTTGTGGACTATCCTATGACTTGTCTTTAACTAAGGTTATCCAGACACAGGAAAACCTTTGTGAAAATAATTTCAATCCCTACATTGCTTGCCAGGGCCCTTATATATTATTTGTGTCTGTATGCTGATATTCTATGTTTCATTTTCTAATCATTCACAACCACCTTTTGTATTATATATTGCATTTGCATGTTTTGATGGTTGTTAGCTGAGATCTTCCATAGAATTCCTGCTATTTTGATTTTTTAGGCATATACAGAGACCCTTGTAGTTTGCAGCGAACCAAATGAACCACATAAATGATGGATTTGCTTTATGTGGGATCATTATTGGCTGCTACCCTTTTAAATTATAATGTTTATTCTTCTAACGGTTTCTAAAGCTATTTTTTATTTATTAAGCTCGCACCTTGATTGGCCCCATCTCTTGCCTTCTAACTTGTGCCCCAGGCTCCAACTATCCTTTTGCTCCTTGCACCTTGACTACCTCAGCGAATTTTTTAACGGTTCCTTTGAGAAAACTTCCCAAAGGCTTTTTTCATTCTAGTGAAGAACGGATGAAATTTCTCAACACATTAGAGTTGATAAACCTAATCAGGCTTGAAAAAGGGTTCCAATTTATGCCCTCATGTGATCCCGTTTTATTCCCCCAAGCATAAGCCAGCCCTTTACTGTATACTTATGGGACTTGCATAAAAATTATCTTATGCAAACAATGACATTTGCTATCTTATACACTTGAGGGAATGGAACTAAGTTGTATACTTTGGGCTAGACACGGACTGGCCTTGTGGGCCCATGGTCTGAATGGGCATAGGCATAAAGGTTTTAGCCCAATAGTTAATGAGCGGATCCTGGTCTATGATGCAACTTGATGATCCAGCTCAGCCCCAGAAATTCATGAACTGACTTAAATGTTTCATTGATGGGCTGGGCAGGGCCTCATCTTCAGGCATGTATGACGCATCTGGCTTGAAGATTAGGTCCGTTTAATAATGGCTAGGTTTGGATTAGCTTTGGCCCAGCCTAGGAATGCCCTTTTACACTAAATTCATACATATGATCAATTTGGATCTTGATATAGACAATCACTTCATGTTTGCAGTAGTATTGTCCCAGATACCAAGTTATGAATCTGCTAGTCTAGTTACTTTTAGCAAGTGCAAAATTTGCTCACTATGTGATTACCCTCAATGCTGCATCCTTATACTGTTGACCTTCTCTTTTGTTTCTTTTTCACTAATGCTGTACCCGACCTGTGCATCCATTTGGGGAATGTAGGAGGAATCTCAACTTGCAAAGATCACTCGGGATAGCTCAAAAATAACTGTTGAGCAGGTGCATGGCCTCATGTCACAGGTGAGCTACAAACTGTTTTTTTTTTTTCTTGTTTTGGGGATCACATTCATGTTTCCCCATTGGCATTTCAATTTATTTTTTGGGTCATTTTTCCTTTTCTTTGCAGGTGATCAAGCACGTTCTTTTCAACTCCGTACACCAGTCCACCCAAGCTCTCTCGATCACGATGGAGTCATCAGATCCTGAACCGATGGTGGAAACCTGATCACGCAAACATGACTGACAGCAGTGATACATTGATAAGAGTCACAAACTTCCAGAATTCATAACCCGTGTGATCCTATCAGTTTTTTTTTTTTTTTTTTTCGCTTTGTAAATCCTTATGCTTGGCTTCTATTGGTAGTTGGTACAACATTTCTGTTAATTTGTGCCAAGAACCTACCAAGGATCGTGCTCATCAGGATATGGGTTAGGTTATACACACCGAGTTAGGGTTGTAAATGGGTTCTCGATTATCCGATTACCCGAAGGTTCCGACCCATTAGGTTCCGAGTCTGGGTCCTTATTTTAGTCCCGATAAGTAAATGGTTCCGGCTCCGGATCCTTTTTTTGGAACCATTACCTGAACGGGTCCGGTTCTAGATCCACAGTGGCTCAGACCCGTGGACCCGACCCAATACTCTAACTTAAATAATTTATTATTTATATGTTACATGGGAACCCCTTAATCTAAGCTTCTAATCTAATCTTTCGTCCCCAAACCACATATTATTGATAGACAAAAGGTTACATTTGCTTTGTAGGTGATCCAATTGAATTACGAAAAAGCATAATTATTTTTTTTTAATGGAAAAATATAAGCATCAGGGTCCAGACCCGGAACCGGATTCAGACCCAACTCACATACAGTTTCGGTTCCGGTTCTGGTTCCATGAATATTATCGGTTTCGGTTCCGGAATCAGTTTTCTGATTCCAAACCGGGTCCGGTTCTTTCCCGTAGAAACAGTTCTTGTTCCACTCTGGATCCGGACCGGAACCGACCCGTTTACAACCCTCCACCGAGTCCATGCTGGGCCTTAAGGGTATATAGGCCTAAGTCTGGTCCATTTAATAATTGAGCCAGCGATTAGGCCCAAGTACAGCCACAGGTCTAAATTAGAGTCCAATGCAGGTCACTATCGGGTTAGGCTCAGGCTGGCCTGCCTCCTGAGCACCCCTACATATGGGTAACAGTGCCCGTGGCAATAAGATTGAAGAAACGCTTTCAGAGAGAAGGCAGAAATGCTCAGTTCCTGAAATGTCAGAGAGTTGTTACAAGTGAGGCCCACCTAAGCATATTGCATTTTACTGCATGAAAGAGTGGTGGGAGTGAATACTTTTTACAGTAGATTCCCATGAAGGGTGGAAGAACCTTGTCTTACTAAAATCTACCTTCTTTGTCTGCTACCATTGTGACTGCCCTTGGTTTTCTTTAGAACTACAAAGATGCTTCAGTTTTTTGGGTCCTCCTTTCTGGGCAAGGGATTAAAATAGTGGGGCTCAAAGCAGGTTCAAAGCAAATTTTTGGAGTCATCAGAGTCTGTACCTCCCAATGAAAAATGTCACTCCTTATCACTGAGGTAACGAGCGGTTTTTTCAATTAATTTATATAGCTACGGCAAATGGAATTCCAAGGAGAAGGCTACTTTGATTTCAGGTGAACTGCCCTTAGATCACAATTTAACATGAAAAAAATTATGAAAGCCCCGAGGGTTTGCACTAATTTTTTAAACAATTCTGACGTAAGAAACCCTGCCTAGGCAATTATGATGTTGGCCCATCTTCAATCCAAAATTTGGTTCCTGCTAAAGCATGACGTGACAGAAATTTTGGGTTAGAGTTGAGCTCTTTGAGCTAAGACAATATTATTATTATTATTATAAGCAGCAGCAAGCCAACACGGTTTCTTTTGAAATAAGAGCATTTTGGTATTCACTTGAGGGCCCAACTGCAACAAGGTAAAAGGTAAGTTTCTTCCCATTGAAAAAGACACACACACACACAAAAAAAAAAAAAAAAAAAAGGCAATGAAGGATTCTTTTTAAAAAAAAATTGGTTCCAAGCAAATATTTGGATATTTAGATTTTTTTGATAGTTAGGTTTTTTTTTTCTAAAATACACACAAACCTTAGTCCTTAGGGTGGCTTCTTGGCAAAACCCAAAGATGGTCCTGAAAATGGGCCTAGGTTGAGGCCATTTGCAAAAATACACATTGCCTTCGCTTAAATTGCATTAACTATGTCAGGCCCAGGCATGCCTTTAACTATATATAATTATATATGCACATGCCCAGGCCAATTAAGAACTAGGCTAGAAAAAAAGTAGTAAGCTAGGTACATCCCATGGGCCAAGAAATAGATCCCAAAATTTAGCCCAATAGAAGCCAGCTGGGACCATGTGCACCCCAACACAATTCAAATCTCACCTTAGATAAATCCTATAACTCTGAGGGCAAATTGCATAACTTTGAATAAAAAGAGAGCATCAAAGACAAAGATCTTAGAAAAGGATACAAGTAGTTTTGATTTTTGAAACCAAAAAGATATGAAAACAGTTGTTTATATAAGAAAAGGCAAAGGCAAAACCAGTCTCAAAACACTCTCCACTTCTTCTCCCTTTCACACTACTCACGAGTCACAAGAGAAAGACTCTCTCTCTCTCTCTCTCTCTCTCTCTCTCTCTCTCTCATGGCAGCTTCAACCACAGCAAAAGAACCCACCACACCCCACCTCCAGTTATAGGGAAAGCAGGAAGATACACTGTCTTCCTCACTCCTCCCTCCACTCCAAAACCCCCTCAAAGTCCCACCTCAGATTCCCCTAAAATCCCTCCCCAGACTGAATCTCCCAAGATCCCCCCTCCTGTCCGGCCTCCCCCTCAGCAATTTGCCCAAAGCCGACCCCCAACACCTCCCCATTTGGGTTCTTCTGGAACCGCCGTTACCAGAGTCCAAGATTGTAACTTTATCCAATCCATGGCTTCTTTTCTCATTTTTGTTTTTTATCTGGGTCTTACTTATTTTGTGATCTAATGGGATTCTTTGTGGTGGATTTGGGCAGTTCATTCTAGTGTGGATGAGTATTTGGCAGATTGGTTCGGATTGAATCAGTCCAAGTATCAGTGGGCGTTGAACGATTACTACGAGAGCGATGAAATTGGTGAGTTTTTCTGATCTTCAAGTTTGAGTCTCTTTTCTTTTTTTGTTTATTGGGTTTGTTTAGATGTGTCCCAGATTTGATTTGATTTGGGTTTTTCTTCTGGAAAAATCGGATCTTTTTATGTTTCCCCTGTGCTCAAGGTCGATGAGGTTGGAGATTGTGAGTAAAAATCAGTATTTCTTATGGGTGCTGATGAATTGGATTAAGAAATTCCGAATCTCAGCACTGTTTTAATTCATTTTCAGGATGGTTAACCATCAATTATGCCAATGGGTTAGAAAAAACGGAGTGATTTAATGTACATCCAATTTCACATTTGGGGCCTGTTTGGTTAATTGGTGTCGAGTTCCTAGAATTTCTAAAGCAGAGTAACCTTTCTATTAATGGCATGAACAGTGAAGGATTACTCTCTTTTAAGGGCATGACAGTGAAGGATTAAAGGGGAAGATCCACAACGGGTCATTGAATAATCTATCCTTTGATAGGAAATGATTACCCACCCATTGCCCTAGAAAATTAAACCCTAAGAAAGTGATAGTCCCATCCTTATATTTTTTAAACAGACCTTTTGTTCCTCAACTCTTTATTACTTCTTCCTGAATCTGCCTTTAACATTCTAGGAATTCAAATACAAAGTTTGCAACCAAGCCCTTAGTTTGTTTTATGCTTGGATCCAGATTTTGTATCCCAGTTCTGATGGATGGATTTTGTTGGTTTTGCTGCCCCAGTTTTAAAATCTATAATGTGTAATAGCCCTGCCTTTGTTTTTTTCTGCCATAAGAGTTGTAGTTAGGTCAGATAGGAATAACTGTTTTGACTGTTCTTTGAACCCAAGAGTAAATATGTTGCTGCTTTTGGATAATCTCTTAGCAATCAGCTATCCTTTACAGTTTAATGCATGATATGATTTGGTGCCTTCTAGTAATGCATCCTTTTTATAATTTGTCATCATCTTTAACATTGTCATATAACCATCATAATGGTCTTTCGAGCTTTATATCATCTAGCCTCCTAAGTGTAGAAAGCTTTAAGGAATTAAGTTTACTTGTAACTATATATGACAAATTTCATTCTTCGATCTTTAGGATTGGGGTTGAGACCTACTTAATTTCACTCCAGTCTTGATCATATATCATCACTTTAGCATCTTCTCGGACATGGTTTTATTTTATGGCAAAGATTGCATGCCTTTGGCCTGAGATTGTTCATTTATGATTATGACACCATAAACTATTTTTTCCACGTTGGTTTGGCTTGAGCTTTGAGGCTAGGTTTTTCCTTTTCATGGGATTCAATGTGTATTATCCATCCACTACATGCCTTTATAGTGAGTAGTGTCTTATCCATTTGAGCATACCATTAGATTGGTGTATCTTCCATCCCTAACACATTGGGGCCACCTGTCGTGGGGCTCTTTGCTGGGTCCAATAGGCCTCCTTTGGTGTAAGACTAGACCAAATCGGCCTTGATCTTCCCCATGGGCTTTGGCCCAATGGCCTTGACATGGCATGATCCAAGAAGCCCATTTTGGGCCACCCCTCTTGGGCTGCATCATTTTGGGAGGTTGACTTTGGCAGTTCTGCTTTGATTTCATTTCTATTTGGGGCCAGGTTAGAATCTTACATTTCTTTCTAACTACTTTATTCAATGTCTTCATTGGTCTTCCCCTATCTCATAGTTATCTGTGCTTGCAACACTTTAATTCTTCATAATATGGTTGTTTCTAATCGTCTATTTACATGCCTTTACCGTATCAAATAGCATTCATTGCTTTTTCTCATCTTTTCTTCTCTTCTCTCTCTCTCTCTCTCTCTCTCTCTCTCTCTCTCTCTCTCTCTCTCTCTCTCTCTCTCTCTCTCTCTCTCTCTCTCCATGTTTTCTTTGTGTAGTTTGTGTGTGCTGAATGAGCTCACCCGTGATATGTTCTATTTTTCTCTTAAACCACAATATCAAGCTTTCAGGTTTTGGTGAATCATAGGGAATGAATCTGTATAGATGTAGACATGGATGGTGATTCTGGGGTTATTGGGTGTACATGCTCTGTAATTGGTTTAAATATTTTGGCAGAAGGGATAGTTTGTTTCACTTGCTATGTATTCCAGATGCAGTTTTCTTACTTCCCCATCAGACATCACTATTGTTTATCAGAAATATTTTCAGTTTCGGGCTGAAAGACGATAGAAGAAGAAGAAGAAGAAAAGTCCGACTTATTGTATTTCCTCATTTCCCCATGCACATCCCTGATTACTAACGCACTTAGCAGCAGAACTACCAAACATATTTTTTTTTTTTTTTGAGGTGCTGAAGTCAATCCATTGCAGGGAAAGGAAGGCGAGAAACCAAAAGAATTGAAGAACAAAGTATAGGATGTATAATATATGGTGGGAAGGTAAATTGTGCCTCTCTCTTTTTTTTTTTCCAAAGTCGTCCTTTATTCTAAAGAATGAATGAACTTTTTGTTTAATATTTTATAAAAATGAGCATGCAGGTATTTTGCGATGTCAACAATGGAGAGAGGATTATGAGAGAGTTCCCTTTGATGAAATCATCCTTCTGTGACAGCTTGATTTTTTGCAAGGGCATGGGAAGATATCTCCATGCAGTCACAGGGAGCTGTTCATGATAGTTGTGATTCGACCATCATGCCGCAATGGCTAACAAGGGTGCGCCTTATTTAACTATAGAGGGACTGTCTTGAATCTTGAGTGTTTGAAACTATTTTATTACGTTATGTTGTATACCAGAAGCCGCGATCAGAATTTACATATGGGTTGTTTCTTGGACATTGTTTTGTGGAGTTAAAATGCTCAGCTAGTTTCTGTACTCTCTCATTCTTTTTCAGCACTTGGCATGTTGTTATTTGATGATAGTTTTCAGGGATTTGGAGTTGAATTGCTCTCTCAACCTTTTTTTTTTCTCTAGACTGGCCTTGTGGTTGTGGGTAACTGGAGAGCGTGCACAAATTGAATTTGTGCTGTATGAGTATGACTGTAAATTCTGTTGGTGATTTTATTTGTTGGTTGCTCGATTATAGGAGTGGCACAATCCAACTACACCCACCAACCCAACCCAAACCCGGCCCGCTAAGGGTCGGGTATTCGGGTATCAATTCACATAAAGCGGGTGTGAAGCCTATTTTTGGTTCCGGGAGAAATTCGGATATGTAATTCGGATCCAAGCACATAGGAGCTGGAAAATTTGGATCCTGATCCAGATTTATATATGTTCCAGTCCGAGGATTCAGATCCAGGCTGTGATCATATTCACATATTAAAAAATATATATAAAGGTTTTAAAAATATATATCTCGAGTTGTTTGAGAGTATACTTAGGTACCATTTAATAGCTCCACTTGTTGTGGTCGTTTTCATCATCATCAAAGCTGTGTCTCAAGCCAATTATGTGCTACATGAATTTTGTTTTTCATACCACTTTATCGAGGCCAAATCTCTGGATGGATTGCACATCTTGAAGTTTAGCCTTAATATTTTCATTTCCATTCCCTTTGGCCTATTTCTTTTCTTGGTGGGCCATCAACTTGCATAAAGTCAATTAAAGCTGTTTCAAATGTATTATTTATTAAATTATTATTATTATTAGTAGACGACCACCCAAAACCTCAATGATGCAATAGTGAGCACCTTCCATTGTGGCCAGTCCCGAAGGCTATTGTCAATTTTTCATACGCTCCGATGGAGTTTAAAAGTAATGAGTTTTAGAGTAGATCTCTTCGGACAATTTCAGACGGATGGGGTAAGCCTCTCCAGACATCATGGGAAAATGTTCTCTGACAAGCAACTGCAGAGCATGTGGGGCCCACTTGCACCCACCTTTCATCGATGCAACCCATTTTGGTAGTCTTTTCATCCCTTGATCTGGCCAATTTTACACTAACCGAACATTCTCTCACCGTTGAATTGAATCTCAAGAAAATATATGATTAAGATATCATAACTTTAAAACTGTTAAATCAAGGGTTAGGATAATCTAGCAAGGCTAATTATTTAGAACCCCCTTGTCCACAAGGAGACCTTTCAATCTACCCCACTCCCATTGGTACACTTGCATCTAAGCGGGGCCTATGAGCCTGCTCTAAGGTGAACATATCCTAGGCATCATGATGGCATTCATGTGTTACTCAGGTAAACAATAAATCGCCTACAGCCCATATGAAACCCAGGTCGCCAGCAGTATTAATCAGGGCCATAAGATGGTCCATACAAGGATTTCACAGGTTGGGTCCAGTCTATCAGGTGAATCAGAGAGCATATACAGGACTAGTACCAATCTCATTGCAACTGTATTCTACCATTTACCATGAAGCAACTCATCCAAACAACAACTTGAAACATGAAACTTTGCAGAAAAAATGCAGTGCCCTTCATCCTATAACAATCAAAAACAAACATTTGAGAAGAAAATGGTCCGTCCAAATTCAATGGGCAAAAGCAGATGATTAGAGGGCCATCAACAGGATGGGCTCGCTCACATAGCCAGCCAATAAGAACCACAGTACCTGATTTTTGCGCCCATATCTGCATTGAAACCCATGATTTGGATGGTTTGGGGACTGGGATGCTACACATAGGAGTCAGCTCACTAGAGTGACCTGTGAAGAAGTGCACTGTAAAATGGAAGCTACTGATCTATAAATTGGTAGTTTCAATGACAATTGCCATACTAATCTATATCCACAAATCAAATTGATTTGGGATGTTCAATGAAGAATGTGCAATCTCCGCCCAAAGAATACCAGACAACAATAAGTCACAAGAAGGGGTGCTACCGCTGGTTGAGACCTCACCTCAATGCCAGAGCTTCATGCAGACCCCTGATGGCCCGGGCAGCGGCCTTTTGCTGCATATACCTTCCGAGAAAGTGTCAACAAGTTGGCCTGCAAGGCTCGATGGGTCGTCAATCAGGGTGTCAACATAAACACTCACAACCCGTCGCTCCTGTGGGGTAGCTCGCAGGCTAAACCAAGTAAGGAACTTCACTCGAAAGCTCTTCTGGATATGCCCTTCGCACTCTAGCCACCTTATCACCTTCACGCAGTATTCATAGTTCCTCTCCAAAGACCCATCTCCAATACTTGCATCTTCGCATCTCCCTGCACTCCTTTTCTTTGACGAGCTCCCAGCTTGGGGCTCCACTGGTTTCAGGGGCCATTTCTCCGGTGGTTCCCCACCGACCAATTCTGCTCTACCACCCCTTCCTGGCCCATCTTTCCCATTTTCCAGCTTGCTTGGAGTGATGGGAAGGACAGATTCTGAGCACCCAAATGGTACAATCTCCCTCTCGTTTCCATTTCCAACTGGAACATTTGATTCATTTTCAATGCTAATCTCCTCAAGCAATGGAGCATCCAGCTGTTTCTTCTTCTCGGGTTTTGGAACATTAGATACTTGTTTGTCATTGGTTGAATTTGTAGAATCTCTCTGAGACTCGGATGGAATTGTTGAATTTGGTTCTGAACCAACCTCACCCATTACATTTTCTTCATCCAATGCAGAAACTGAATCTCCCAGCATTTCTTCCTGCTCTGTGGCATCTGTTGTTCTGCAACACATGTCCACGCCAGCATTCTCAGAATAGGACGTTTCTTTGTGGGTATGATTAGTTACCTTCCCCAAATCAGGCATCGAGGTTTTTTCACGATAACTAGAACAATTGCCTGTAGAATTAGATTCGTCTCCCTCTGACGAAGGATTAGACATGCCACTGCAGTTTGTTTTTGGACTCGCAAATGGAGGTCCCTTTGAACCTCCTTCTGCTGCTTCTGAGCTCTTTGCAATTTCTTCCCCAATGCTGCTGGTCCTAAAGCTAACTTCACACTTTCCCAACTCCCTTGTGCTGCCGACAGAAATGATTTTGAAGATGTACTCGGTAGCTGGAGTAAGATTGGAGACAAAAAACCTTCTGTTAGGCCAGGACAAAGCACGTGTGGGTTCAGCAGGGTAGTCGACTGTGTTGGTCTTGCGATGCCATAAGTTGTAGCCAACAAGTTCTTCTGATAATGCGCTCTCAGAACACAAGACCACAGTCAGAGATGTTGAAGAGACATTTATAATGCTGATCATGCTGGGAGATACTGAACTGGCTTCTGCAAATGTTGAGCACATGAAACATTGTAGAGGATTATGGAAGTACACTCATCCATTTTCAATATTTAAAAGACCATAAGATAAAGAAGGGGTATGGAACATGGAAATAAAAGAATTATGGTTGCAAATTTGTCATCCGTGGATGAAACAGGTTGCAATGTGTTAAGTTTTCCATCTGGGTTTGTTAATGGTTTGATTGCACATTTGTGATGGTGCATATATTGAAAACAACATTAAGTGAAAATGCTGCATAAACAGTACCGCACCTGATGTGGTCTTCAATTTCATTGCAACTCTGGAAGCCTGATTCCTTTCTGATGCACTTAAAAATCATAGTTCCGCAACTTATTTAGCAGAATGGAGACCATTTTGCTATGCTTTTAGGGTAGCATGGCATGGCCTGGCATGGAAAACTGTAACAGAATTGCTCAGGATTTTGTTGTTCCCCAAATTTGCATCAGCTGCACTTTAGGTTGCACAGTAAAGCATGCCAAACCATTGCTGCTTTGCAAAGAGACATATGGGCCCTCAGCTTTCCATATCTTAAGGACAGGCATATTCTTAGTAATTAATGTGCTGTCCACTATCTTAAGCGGATATGTAAGTGTTTGGAGGATGTGCAGTTCCTTTAGTTGTGGTCGGTTGCTTTGGAATTTCAGACCATTTGCCATACTCTGCTCAATTTGGAATAAAGAAATTGTAGAATTTTTAAAAATTCAGCTTTGCCTTCTGAGGCTATCATTTCAGCTGTCACCATGAGGGCACGCAAATGAGCTCTATGTAGGAAGGACTGTCTTAATTTATCTTTGGGCAACACTATCCACAATTGGGGAGTGTGTGGAGTGTGGCTCTTCTAAAACTATCAAGGTAGAGGCAAAGAGCATTGGTTTCCTTCTCGTTAGGGATTCTTGAAGTTCAATGTCGATGGCGTGCTAAAGAGAAGTTGGGCCCAACTGGTTTGGGTGGTATTCTTTGAGACAATAAAGGCCAGATATTGCTTTCCTTATCAAAATCAGTTGGAGTCAAAGATACTAATGAAGCTGAGGTCCTGGCTATTTTAGAAGCATTGAGATCACACCTGCCCTTGTTTCATGGTTCATTGATCTGGAGAGTGACTCCACCAATGCATCTCTTTGATAACTACTTGAAATAGAGGTCCCTGGTAATTTCAATTTCACCTTGATGAGATAAGTGCTAGGTTTGTCTATCAAGGTTGAGTTTCATCCCATTGGTTGTTAAGATAATGATGCAGCAGATAGTTTCCCCAAACAGGGGTAGAGTCGTAGAGAGTGTCGGTTCTTTTGTTTGATTTGTTATTTGTAATTGATGTTTGTTTTTTCCTGTTTAGGGAGGGGCATAATGCTCTTATGCCATTTTCCCTTCTTCCTGGGTTTTAGGCCTTCTTAGTACTGATTGTTCCACTTATTTGGAGTGCAGGTTTATCAGTTGCCGGACATATATATGTCATAAGACCAGTTCAGAAGAGATGTATACCTTGAATATTACAACCCAACGATGACTGTGAAGCAGTAGAAAGGATAGAATCTAACAACTCTACTGCAGTAGCACACAATTTTTGAATCTCTGCACCAGATGAGAGTCTGCTAACAATGCCACGTGCCATCATGATGGGCAAACTATCTAAAGTTCCGACTTCTGCCTCAAGACTCTTCACTGCCTTGTTCACAATCTCATAAAGCTTTCGGTATTTCTCAGTTCCATGGACAAGCTTATGGATTAGAGAAAGCCGATAACCAAATATGTCCACACGTCTGGCATCCTTTGCAATCAGTAGCTGCTTCCGCCAGCATCTGTATTATTATAAGGAAAACAAAAAAACTTAAAACAAGGGCTTTTATTAGATGTTCCTGCCTCTTATAGCAGCTGTTATAGAACAGCTGGGCAGCTAAAAAAGTGAAGCAATTTTCAAGCAAATGGGTTGTGGATGTGAAATGTATCATACTGGCACCGGAGAGCAAAAAAATAACGGCAAAATGGATGTTAAGCACAATGTACCATCTACGGAAAGAGTGAATGAGTGAAACAATACCCATATGGGCAGTATATTTGTTTGCCAATGTATAGAGTACTATAGTATTTATTCGACAATATTGGAAACCAGGAGCTGTGGACCTACAGAGTCGCTTTGATACTTCACGTGATTTCCAACCTAGAAATCATAAGAAATACTATATAGTAGGTTTGACAGACACTGTGGTGATGTAATGGTCTATGTAACCTAATAAAGCTTTAAAGGCCCACAGGCTGTCCTGAACTTAAGGCTGACTTAGAAAGCTTGCCAAAACTATAGCTCAGGACTCGGGAAGTCAAAAGCACTATTACTCAAGAGGGCTGTTATAACATCACCTTGATCACTACAAATAACTGCATATATAAAACTAGCTATAGCATAAAATACATAAACAATACATTAACCAAAGCAGTACTTGTTGGTAAAAGAATAACATCCTTCATTAAAAGTTCTTGGGACAACTGTTAGAACAAGCATAACAAGCCATGCTTAAAACAAGACATGGGCTTGTAAATAAGCATTTCTATGGTGCATACCATCTAAACTTTTAGTCATAATTAATTTTCAAAAGTAGATGCGTTTAGGGCCCATTTCTTTTGCAAGAAAGTGAATACATAGGATATCACGGGACAATGGGTTCCAACAAAGGATTACTAACGAGGTGAGAGGTGAAGGATATAGGGAGAAGATGTAGATGGGACCCTAACTTTCCTAAGATTTGATTTACTAGGATAATGGCTTGGTATTCATTTTCATTCTCCACTTAATTCATTTTCCATCAAAGGGGAGATTAATTGATGGTCATTTATGGACCTTCACCTTTGTTTCTTCAATTTTTTAACACTTTCAGGAATACATTTCTTAGAATGCTTTGCAAACAAAGAGCAAACTAATTTTTAATTAGCTGAAATATAGATCTATGATTCACTGCCATTGCATTTCCTTCTATATAGTTACCTTCACATTTAAATTCTCAAAAGAAGCATATCTATGGGACACCAATTTTAATTCTCTGACGCATATCCATTGATGCTTTCATCCATGCTAGCCAATTGCCATCAAACAAAAATAACTGTAGTGTAACTCTGCCAATTCAAGCATGTGCTACAATGTTGACAAAGCAGTTCTGTCAACACGATACATGAACACTATGAAGGGATTCAACTACGTTATTAACAAACAAGCATGGGCCATGGCGTAAAGATGCATCTTAATTCTTAAGATCATAGAAACAAAATGTGTCTTTGGAGATGGTGGTAACATCAAGTGGGATGGATTGCTGATCAAACTGCCCATATCTACAGGTGGTTCGAGAGGAAAGGTCAGGGTCAGAGTGTATACATTATAGACTAAAATCCATCACAAGCAACTCCATAGATGGAGACAATGCAAGGATTTTGAGTGTAAAAATGTAGAAAACCCCACATACCTTCATGTTTATTTAGTTTGTCTAGCAAAGATGAAATATGTAAAAGCCGAAGAAAATGGTTATTCAGATTTGCATGGTGTACATTTCTTGTCTGGCAGTGATGTGGCAAAACCCCACATGCCTTCATGTTTATTTAGTTTCTCTAAGAAAGATGAAATATGTAAAAGCTGAAGAAAATGGTTATTCAGATTTGCACCATGTACATTTCTTGTCTGGCAAAGATAAAATGTGTAAGCCCCTCTATCAAATATATATACAAGCCTAAGAACTTAGTTATTTACATTGTAAATTGTAATCACATTCTTATCTTCATGCTTTTCACTAGAGAAGCATAATTCTTGTATTACATGAAATTTTGAATGGAGCATTTGCAGATTTCCCTTGTATTCAAAATATTCAGAGAAATGGTTTAAAAAAGAAAGAAGAAATTGTGGATGGATATAAAATTATCAAGGTTAGGAAAGTTATTTTCACCATGATGAGAAAACGAACAAAAATTGTCCACTGCATCTTTAATGAATAACCCAGATATGCAATTCAAAATTATTTATGCCAAAATTTCAAGTTAGGAGTACAGAGAGAACACAGGCCAGTTACTAATGAGGGGAGAAACATGCTACATATGTTGCTGAAGGTTTTCATCTTGTTGTATAGAGCACCATTAACTATTGTTCATGTCTATTGCCAGTTTGCAACATCATGCTTTCATTTCAATTTGTTTTTCTTTTTTTGGTAACAAAAGTTTCATTGATGATAAGGGATTACACGTGTATAAGACGAACAGTGTAAGAGGTATACATTGTAAATATGCAAAGAAAGGAATGCCTTCCATGAGCAATGGTGCATATACAATATAATTACAGGTAGAATAAATTCATATCAACACGATTAAATGCTGTATTTACATTATCAATAATTCCTTGCAGTTTACACTGATGATTAAAAAAAACAATCAAGTGCGTGGAAGCTTGAAGCAACAAATGGTGGCCAAATTCGTCCACAAAGCATCTTCCATAGCTTCAAGTCACCACAATAGCAATTGCAACAATTCATACAAAGTAAAGCATACTTCAAATGCTATAAGTGACAAACAAAAACAAAAAAGCATTTTCTCAAATTTCCAAAAGAAACAACTCAACTCCATGCAAATCAAAGATTAAGAAACCCTTCTAAAAGCAAAGTGTCTACAACTAGAGCATCATTTGATCTATTACACAACTTAAGCCCCTTGCATAAGATTCCTTAAATCACCAAATAATCCAAAATGGACAAAAGGGAAAGGGAAGCATATAATGATAATCATAAATAAAAAGCATAGCATTAGTTTGATAGATATTTTATACAGGGTAGAAAATCTACAGAATGAAAACTGAAACTTTACAGTAATTTGTAATCCAGAAAAGCAATTAAAAGAAAAATAAATAATGTAAAATGGTTTACCTGAGCAAGTCATTCACTTTTCCACAAGATATGCAATAAAAGGCCCCATCCAATCCAATGCAGTGTCCACCCTTTGAAATTCCAGCCTTTTCATGCCTGAGGGCACACTCAAGATGACATGACAACCCACATGACACACCTTGATTAGGAGGCTCTGAGTTGCAAACCAACCAAAGGCTAGGATCCTTGTTATCATCATATTGGAAACAGATGCAACACGAGCACCTCTTGCAAAATGCATCTTCTGGGCGTATAGTGGCCCGACAAGCCGAGTTTTGGCAATATATGACACTTTCATGGCCTTCACCACCGTCTGTGCACTGATGATGATCTGTCACAATGGCCAATCGAGATGGATGGTCAGACTTCCTCTGTCTCTTTGATAAACCTTGGGTATTAGAAGATGATGGATGCGACTCCGAATCCGCACCATCTGTATGTTGCTCCATTTTCTTCTCAGACACAATTTTAAGAAGATGTTCTATCAATTTTAACTTTGGTAAATTGCTAAATTTTCTCTCCTTTCCCAACTCTGCACACAGGACCTGTAAAAGATCCCGGCGGCTCCATGACTGTAGCATTTCAGGGGCACCATTCGACCATTTTGATATTTCATACACAAGTTCTCTCTTTTCATCCATACTCAGTTTACTGCATTTGGATGGATCAAGCACGAATCCTGAACTAAAATAAACATTCTTAGTTGCACAACACGCAGTACATAATGCAACGAAGACACATTATGAACATTTGCCTCACATAAGAATTATTGGAAAGTTCCATAAGAAAGCGAAACAGGCCTGCCTCATCAGTTAGTGAGGTGATAGGAAGAAGGGCGACCGTTTAATCATTTATAGTTTCTTGCAAGAACATTGAACATTATGAACATGGCTATCACATAAGAATTATCGGAAAGTTCCATAAGAAAGCGAAACAGACCTGCCTTGTCAGTTAGTGAGGTGATAGGAAGAACGGTGACCGTTTAATCATTTACAGTTTCTTGCAAGAACATGATGCATTGCCAGAAAAGAAGGGGGGAAACAACAACAAGAACACACTACTACACTAGAGAATATGATGGAAATATCATATGTGAATGTTTATAAATACAAGGAAGTTACATGTAAAAATCAAGTTGTATGCCAGCTAATATTGACACAAACTAAAAGTTTTGTGCTTCCATACATACATACATACATATTCATATTTTATATATATATATATATATATGAGTAGGGCTCTCCTAAGCTGCAGCTTATGTTATCCTAAGCTGAAAAAGTGTTGGTCCCACAAATCAAAGTCGATTATCTCTGTTTTTGGCATGATGGAATAGAAAAATCCAGTTCTGATTGGATTTATCTTGATTTTGGAGACGATGGTTGGTAAAAATCCAGTTCTGATATATATATATATATATACATATATATCTTTTGAATGGCAATAAAAATATTTGTTTCATTGCCAAAGTCCTGAAATACAAGGTAGATGGTATAAATTATAGGGGATGGATTGGATTAAGTTGTAAGTAAATACAGCCAAACGAACCATATAATGTATACTAATATTCCATATTACTTGAGTCGAAGCATAACATTACATGTCAATTCTGTTTAGTTGTGGAGATAGATGCATTGACAATAACCATCCCTAACCAACAGATTGAGAATGCGGAGTGTTGTGCATGTAATTGGAAATAGGGGTAACTGATGAAGCTCGATTGGTGGAAGGATCTAACCAAACAAAGGCACTTTCAAGCCAACACGAGTAAGGGTTCTAACCAAAGAAAAGAGGGATTCTAAAATATAATTGGAGTGCTTTTCTTAATACAGAAGAGATAAAGATATCCAGGCAAGCCAAAAAGAACATGTCCAAAACATTTCAAATGAGTTTGTCTTAATTTATCACCTATTGATGCTATGCGTGAATGCTCGCTCCTGAGAGCACTTGATCTTTCCTAGTTTTACCACACATCTATCACAACATTCTCACCTCCGCTACACTCATTTTTTTTTTTTTTTTTTTTTGCATATATTGCTTCTTGATTGGCCAACATTATACTCCATATGCCATAGTTGGCTAATCTAATTGTTGTCTTCTAAAATTCCCCCTTCAATTTTGTCAGTATGCGCCAATCACAAAGGAGTCTAGAAGCAGGTCTCCACTTCAACTATCCTCTCCTCTCCTATATTTGACATCCTCCTCAATCTCCCAAGTCCCATCCTTAACTAATTATAAAGCCAAAGTATTGGAAAGACTCTCTTTGTGTTATCTCTTGAGCTTCAATTCTCACAAGAGTTACATCTCTTGCACATCCTCACTAAAGCTGCAATCATTTATTTTGACTTTGCATGACTTAACTTTAAAGCCCTTAGATTTTAAAGTCTCTCATCATCTCTCGATTCATTCACGAACACTATATCATGTGCAAACAACATACGCCACGGCACCTCCCCTTGAATATGAGCAGTTAATTCATCCATAATCAGTGCAAAGTCTAAATGAGAGATAACTTCCATTATCTACCTCACAGTCATGAAACCAAGTTGATTTTCAAATATCTTGGTCTTTTGTCTAAGTTGTTGCTCCACTACTCTCCTCATAGTTTCATAAGCTTGATCACGCAATAATAGTTGCAACTTTGTATATCTCTTATGTTCTTGTGTATTGGTACTACAATACTTCTTCTCCATTCATCTGGCATTTTCTTTGTCCTTAATATCTTATTTAAGAACCTAGTTAACCAAAATCCCTCCAATTTCTCCTAAGCATTTCCAGGCATCTATCAAATGTCATTTAACCGCACAGCCTTTCATGTCTTCATTCTTGTCAATGCTTTCTTCACTTTTGCTACTCTAATTTTGTGGTAAAAGACATATCCTACTAACAAGCATCTCTCGTTTCTAAGCCTCCAAGAAAATCTTCATTGAAAAGTTTGTTAAAATACTCTTTCCACCTTTTCTTTAATATTATTGCCTTTCATTAAAACCTTTTGTCCATGATCTAAGCCCCGCTTTTCCTTTCCTCTATTCTTGCGAAGAACCCAAATGAATTGTGTATTGATATCAATCGAACTTAGCTGATTTATAACATTCTGTCTCATTTCCTATTTAGTATTGAAGAATTGGGCACATTGAAACCAATCAAAACATTGTAAAGAAATGGAAATCATGTAATATGTAACTTGATTTGGTAAAAAATGAAGACCCATAGATCAAACTTAGTAAAGAGGGATATTATTACAAACTACACTAACAATAAGCACTGATGGAAGTGAGCATGTCAGAACTTGAAGACCCACATCTCATCAAGTCAGTCAGACCACTGAATTAGAACACCCCCAGCTCAGATATCACTTCGGTTGGGTGATATTTGATGTTGGATTGAAGCATTCTTCTTCATCACAAGATAAAATGTGAGATTAAAGTTCAGTCCAATAGTGAATATAACTCCAATCTGAATGATATTTGGGCCCAATCACTGTTCACCAGGTGGAGGGGTTGATCCAAGGCCTACCACCACCAGAAGTGGGCCCCACAATACAGATCTTGCTCGCATTTCCAACCAAATATGGATACAATAATAGTTAAGAGTCTACAAAAACATAAAATAAATGATTTTATCAACATTTTGTTTTGTATGCATACATAAAACAATTTGATTTCTTACTTTAAAAGCTGAGAAGCACCATACAAACAAACCAACGATGAGAAGAAAAGCACAGAAAAAAAAACGAAAAAAAGGAAAAAGGAAAATCCAGAATGCAAACATAGCTATTGAAATCGAGCTGCATTGCACATCAGAGACTGCAAACGGGTATTCTTCTCTATGCCATTGACAAAGTAATAATTGAAAATTTCACAAAGATTCAAACTGTATAATAAATGAATAAACTGATAGTTGACTTTCATTAGATACCAACCCCACCAACATCAATACGGATTCTTTTCTACTCCCCCTATAGTATTTTCATGATTGAACAACACCAATAGTTATTGCAACCATCACAAATAAAGCTAAACAAACCCAGAAAATATAAATAAATAAAGTCTTGAAAAATAAAGAATGAGCAGCATATCCATACAAAAATGAACAACCAGCAACACCGTCTATAGTTTTGCTAAATTAGATGAGATTAGTTAAGTAAATAAAATACAAAATCCTCTTAAAAGAGTTCAATATCACCACATCTGGAAGCCCACTAACAAAAACCACATAGCAAAAATAAATGAATAAATAAAATAAAATAAAGAATGAATTTTTATATAAAAACTAGAAACAAAATAACCAAAAGGCAAAAATAGAAAAATGTAATCACATTTTCTACCAAAAACAATAACACGGAATGACCCCAACAATCCCACACCACACAAATCAATGATTTCAGAGACACCCCCAAATGAACAAAACCTCCACAAATGGGTAAAAACAACAAAACCCCACAGCATATCAAACAGAGAGGAGAGACAACAAAATATTGCCACAAAACTCAGACCAAAGAAACAAAAAAGGGGGCAAATGGACTCACCCTCAAAAGAAGAACCCATGTCCAAAAACCTCTTCCTTTGCCCACCACATTACCACTCAGGACAACCCCTTTCTTCTCCTGCAGCGTTGTTCAAAAAGCACACAAAAACAACAAGACCACAACATATGTTACACAGACATTAATATACATACATACACATGGAGATAGAGATAGAGAGGAATCTACAAAACCCAACAAGAGAAGCTAGGATTTCTCACAAAGGAAGGATTCCATAGCTGACTGGGTCCTCCCCTTTTGAGCTTTCCACTGCCTCTTGCAGCGAGGAGAAGAGATTTCTTCGGTCCTTAAAACAGGAGAGAGAGAGAGAGAGAGAGAGAGAGAGAGAGATTGATTTATATATGGTATAAGTTTTTTTTTTTTTACTTTACATGAAACAGAGGATACCCGGGCGTTATGAGTTTGTTGTACATGTGGGGCCCACTGGTAATTTCAAACGGTCGATCTGGTGGGGCATCTGACATATGGGCCCCACAAAAGATTGCCATTGTAACATGCCATCCATCTGATGAGATGTGGGGTCTCTTTTCTGCTTGAATATCGACCGTTGGTTTTTTTTTTTTACTTTCTTCGATTTGCAAGCCATTAGCCATCAAAGTTTGTGCTTCTCCAAGTGGGGCCCGTGATTCACTTTGGATTTCTGCGTTGAATCTGTAAACGATGGGCTTCATTAGATCCAAAAGTGGGACCCACTTATCCATGCTCATTGCAGGTACTTGTGTTTGCCATAGGGGTTCAGAACTTGGAATGACCCAACTATTAATCTGAACCGCACAATTGCACCTCTCCCCTTGGTGTTTATCATTGGGCTAAGTTTCACTCAAATTGAATAATGGCCCACCGTTGGATCGATCAGTGGGAAACACATCATGATTCAGTCCCATTGATTTTGCACACATAATCAATCCAAGAGTGGGCCCTAATCGTGTGCGGTTTAATTCTGCCCAGTGATAGACCAAAGTGTTTTACTCGATCTGAGCTGTTTGATTTCAGGCCCATGATTTTGTTCATGTGGCGTGTGATGCATATTGGGGCCCACTATTGATAGATGACTTCAATTTATGGTTTTGACAGATCATGGGGGTGTGATCTATCAAGCTGGGTGGGGTCCACCAAATCAACGTTCTCAAAATCTCTCGAGCTGTAAGGTACCAAATCAACAGACAGTGGCGGGATCAGAATTTTTCATTTGAAAGGTACAATAGCAAATAGGCAAGTGGGTTTTTGGAACAAATTCATAATTTTCATTTGGGTTTTAGGGGCAGATGTAGGACTTTTATAAAAGTTTTTGAAGCGGAGAAAGAATTTCCATATGAATTTAGAAACGGACTAAGGTCCAGCGGGTGCATCCGCCGCCACATGGATGTATGTGGATCCGCCCATGAGAAGAGGCAAAGAGTGGGTTAGAGGTGTGCATGTTTTTCCCTGTAGCTGGTGGTTATTTACAAATGAGAACACTGTTTACCATGCGAAATATAGCATGCCTTTTATCTTAATACTATTAATTTTGACATATATGTAAATAAATTACATGTAACTGATGAAAATGAGGCCAACGGCCTACTTACGTCCTTGGGACCCAATATTTGTTTGTATGAATTGAGTTCCTAAAAATTTACAGTAAAATAGGTAAGAAGAAAGGAATGTTGAAGAGGTGATGAATGAAACAGAAGGTGCTAGATATGGATGAGATTCTAACATTTGTGATATTTGATCTTTACAAGGAAAGTGGGGGAGGAATTGGGTTGATTTTGTTTCGGGGGTGAAAAACTTCATTATTGCATTTAACAAAACCGTTTGGGTCCAAATTGTTTTATGACTTTGACCAAGTCATAAATCAATTGTATCAACTTGTTTGAGACCAAATTGTTTTCTAATTTGACCGGTGTAGTGCCTCTTTAGCACTCAAAGGAATATAAGAGGTTGATTGAATCTCTTCTATTGAATCGTTCCAATTGTACCAACCCTTTTTATTGTATCACACTGGATGCATCCATAGTGGATCCCACCAGGTCAACTCTTTTAAAGTAAAAACACACATGGATTACATTCTCTCTATATACATTCATTGAATTTATTCATGAGATGTGTGACTAAAGAAGGCTCCATGTATCTGTGTCTCGTTGTTAATATTGAGAGGGAAAGATGGCGAGGATTAAGGGGGTGTTTCTTCGTCATGCACTCACTCATGCACGAGGAAATGTAGACGCGCGTTACGAATGTCCATGGAGATATTTCTATACAATACATACATGTGCAAGAAGAAAATGTTGCAGTACATGCATACAAAAACAGCATGACAACTTGACAAGGACTCGAGATATCCCATCACATGATATATCCTTCTCATCTTGAGCCCACAGTTGCTCAATCAATCCTTCGGTTACTGCTTTCGATTTTTAACTTATATAGGATTGTTTGTTTGCACTCATTTTAATCAATAATTGATTTTCTTGTGTGTAGAAATTAAATATAATTGTATTTGTTTACATTGATTTATATATGTGATTAAAATTTTCACACATGTATAGGTGTGTGAAAGTGCTTCACGTCCCCTCAGCCAAAAAGGGTCCGCTGAAGTGAGTTACATGATAAGTTTTCACTTGTGAGGCACGTCAAATTCCTTTAATAAGGTTTGATTCATGTGAGCCCGTATTTATAAGCCAAATTATTTAATTTATTTTTTGAATTAATAAATTCTAAGTTCTTATTATCTTAAATTTCTATAGATTGAGTAACTAATTTGTAAAAAAAGTCAACTTATAGATCTAGTCTTTTGGACTTCTGTAGACCTCCAATTGAGGATTGGATTTCTTAATATATTATTGTATTAATGGTAAACATCAAAATATCTAGTTTCATATCTTAATTCTTCCTATGTAGATTATATCAACCAACAAGTGCAGTGTGTGTATGTGGGCCTGTCACATGTGGGATGAAATGACCATATAGAGGCCCTAATCTAACTCAAAAGAAAAAGTTTAATGAATTAACTATCAGATTATCTTTTCACCATATAGAGCCCCTTATGCATATGCCCATGATCCCAATATGCCAGCCCATCCCGTTCAAGCATTCAGACGCAATTCTGTCATCATTTGCATGGATGACCTTGAAGGGTATTGATCATTTTCAGGCGACTTAGATAATAACATAAAGCATGAGCTGGAACTTGATCTTATTGGTAAACATGATTCAGATTCAGGACAGATGGAACAGGTGGCTTTAATACCGCATGCTGCGGAAGTGATGGAGGAGTACTGTGGAGCTGATGTTATCTGTGGGACATTGAGTTGTCTCTTCAGGAGAAAGGATTGAAAAATGCTTCATTTCATAAATCCTAAGACGTTACCAGAACGCATTGCCAAGTTGTCACAGGGATCAGATTATTGTTTCATAGAAAATACTGATGTTGCTCACTTCATTATAGATGGAAAGTGTTAATCCACTGATATGGATTTCTTGAAACAATAATTAGAACTAACCGCTGTTAATCTTGAGAAGAAGTATTCAACATCTGATGAAGGATCAGAGTCATTGCTGCATCAATAGAAACAGGTGTTTGAACGGGATGGATAGGCATGTTGGGTTCATAGACATGTGGAATAGGGAAGCAAAAACTGTAGAGACAATGGGTTGATTTGAATATTTTTATTTTTCCCAATGGGGAGGGAGAATGCACATTCCATAATATCATGAATGCATGAAAGCACATCAAAACTTGACCTTTCTCTAATACTATACTGACAACCACATGCTCTAATAGCTTAAGGTGATAAAGAACGATGTAACAGTACATACAAAAGGGCACAACTATCACCTATCTAACCTATGCTAGATGGGCTTTGGGTAAGGTGGATATCGTTTCCAAAGAGGCAAGAATCAAACATATTTTATTGGATAAATAGGGTTTGTATTATGTAGGGTTGGGTCGGGTACATATGGGTCGGATATGTACTACATATATACCCGACCCGTTTATAAAATGGGTTACACATTTGTACCTGTACCCGACCCGTTGTGCTGTGGGTTGGGGTCGGTTTTTGTCGGGTTGGGTCGGGTTGATGGGTTGGGTCGGATTGGATATGGGTTTTGTACACCCCTACAACTATGTACTTCTCGATCAAAACTTAATTAGGAGACGTAATTTTAACAATCACAATGTTCCAAAGATCAGCTTAGTTGTGTAATACAATGATTCTACTCCATAGAAATTCAATTCCATGCATAGGTAAGAAAGGGATGTTAATATGAAAAGGGATAAAACGACAAGCAGTGGCGAACCAAGGATTTTTGTTTAGGTAGGGCTAAACTCTTACTTGACTTTGCTAACTTTTTTTTCACATTAACACGATCAAAAAATAAAATAAAATTCATTTAAATTGACACAATCAATTCATTATCATCAAAACAACCTAAGATAACATTTTCTTTAATCCTAGGTGTATGGATACCCTAAAACGATAATTTGGATGAGCACTCATTTACCCAAATTGAATTTTAAAAGGGGTTTTACTTGGATATAGGGAATTTGGTTGCCTGCACTTACCTTAACTATAAAAATAATTTTCTATAGTTGGTCATGGGCTTGCGGCAAAGAAGAAAAAAATGTCACTTAAATGTAACTCAAGTTATCCAAACATATGAACCCTAATGCCTGATTTATGTATGAATTGAAGTTTAAAGTATACCCAATGGTGATTTGGTTTATCTTCTGACTTATAGATATTATGTGATTTAGGGCTAAGTGTTAATTTGGATTAAGATTTGGGGATTTAGGGTCTGGAATTAGGATTTGAAAATTAATGGTTCATATTCAGGTATAGAGTAATTATGATTGTACTATAACTGAGGAGGAAAATTATTTTATTTAGAGTTATTTGGTGAGGGAGAGACTAACCGCCACAAAAGGACCAGCGATGAAAAGCTCGATCAGCATGAAGACGATCTCAGACTCTCACCAGAAAGAAGATGTCGAAAGAGATCAGCGTGAAGAGAATTTATTTTCAATCTTTTCAGGTTTGTAATGTGGGCGATCATAAAGTTTAGACATGAGGCAACCGTTTATTAGATATATTGAGAAAGGTCTGATGCCCATTCAAATAGCATGTAATTTCAAATTTGACCTGGGGCTACCGCTCCCAAGTCATTTACATCTAGGTCCGCCATTACTGACAACAAGAGTGGGTTTTTTTTTTAAGCTCTTTACTGCTCTCTCTCATCTCTTTCTCCTAAAAGGAATGTATATGTACAGTTAGCCCTATGAATAACATTACAAGGGCTTTGGAAAATAGCATATTATCCCCACCTTCGGTGGTCCTGGAGAGTCTTATCTATTCTTCCCCCAAAATCAAAAGGAAGGATGAAAAAAAATCAAGGACAGTGACCAATGCCTGCCATATGAAATGTGCTGAGGTAACAAACGCAGTTGGCTGCAAACATAATAAATTTCTTAGAAAGTTGTTGCGGCACATGACCCCATACATGCAACTTTTATAAAAGAGGAAACGAATAGGTAGCTGCGAGTGTATGCAGGGATAAAAATGGGTTTCTAAATACTAGAAGGACCCGAAGTAAAATAGTTGGGGTAAGGGTTCAATATTTGGAACCAATTTTTAGTTTTGAGTACTTTGGGCATACTGTGCATTTTTTTTTTCTTTGGTACAATTCACACACTCTCTATTCAAGGCCCTAACCATCAGTTATGTGGCTATGGGATCGAATTCTAATGTATATAGAGGGAGATGTCTCATCATTGAGCTAACAATGGATTGGCAAGCTATAATTTTCATACTTAAGACTCCAACACCCATTTGGATTGGTGTAAAAAAATATGAGATCTACGACATTCTATAGTGGGTGGCAGTGTGGGAAAAGGATGGATTGAAAGTCTTGGGTCTATCACTGCTATAATTTACTCTAATATGAGTGAAATTTAGTCACTATACATTTCATCTACATTCCTAGCTAGCTCTTATAATTTAAAAACGATGACGGCCAATTTTTAAATTATTGACGGCTGGAGCCATTGCAAAATACGACGGCCGTGAGGCAGTCGTTTATTTTAGTAATTAGACGACGGCCCACTGGCTGTCGTTTTACGAAAGCGGCTGTATTTTTACAACTGCCTTAAATGCGTGGAGGTCGTCGTTTATATTAAATTCTGACATAGTGATAGGTCTTATTAATATTTCCTTCATATAAGGACTTAAAAGGCTTTGGTCTCATGCAAAAAATAAATAAATATAAGTTATGATCATATTAAGTAATAAATTGCAAGAGGTACGGTTAGTTAGCGGCAATAGGCAAAATAATACCAAGTCTTTTCAACGGTGCCGGCAATAACAAAAACTTGTGGAGACCACTTTTATATCACTAAACTTGCTTGCTTCACATGCTTCCCTTTGTATATGAGGTAGCCCAAATTTTACTTCAATAAGAGAAATTTGCATGAAACAGTCATGATTATGCATATTACAGCTGGTTCCAGCTAAATTAAAGTTCTATACAAAGGGGTAATGTGATATAAGCTAGTTGATTAAGCAAATGTGGGTCTCGCACATTTTAAACCAGTTATTAGTTGCCATATCAGTGTCATTTATCTGGATTGTGTGTCATTCTACTCATCTTAGTATCCCCTTGATTACTTGTGAAATATTGTAGACCTATGGACTACTACTTTGTGGGGTTTCTTCTACCTTTTTTTTTTTTTATCCCCAAGAAGTCCTATAGATTGATCGTACTATTTCACCATCTTTTAATTGATGAAATAAACATCACAAAATGGAAAACCTTATCTCCTCAACAAAAGCAGCCAAAGATATATGGGGCCTGATTTCTTTGAAAAACCCAAATATCTTCCCATTTTCGCTTTCTGCTATAATGACCTGTTTACTTAGTATTTTGTGTTTGGTCATCATCTAAGAGTTGGGTCATTTTCCATTCTCTTGTGACTTGTCTAGCCCAAGAGAAAGTATCTATGAATAAAATCATGTAACTGATGGCATGCCCTTTTTTTTTTTCTATGTTGGACTACTGGAGTGATATATGCTTTAAATTTGAAGGCCGAGGGTTCAATACCTAAGCATGTGTGCCATATAACTAAGGTGTCGATACCACTCAACCATGAGAGCATTGGCAATGACAGACTATTTTAGTTGTTCAAAGTCAATAATTAAAAAAGAAAAATATAATTACGGGTCACCTTTGGTTATCATACCTGGAATGTTTAGGTTCTTGGATGGCTTGAGTTATGTGTAAGCGTACATATTGGGCATGTTTGCTTGCATGAATTCATAGGACTTATGGTAAAATGAGCTTCAATAAAGGATTATCAAAGATGTGATGAGTGGAAGATATAAGGTGAGGGATAAAAGATATAAAGTATAAATGTAGATGGGACCTTGACTTTCTTAGGCATTGACTTACTAGGGTGATGTGCTTATAGCTAGGCATTCATTTTCCATCTCCCCCTTATTCGATTTCCACTAAAGAAGAGGTTACTTGATGGTTATTTTTGGATATTCACCTTTGTTCTTATTTGTAGCCACTTATAAATTGTAAATCTTAGATATTCAATTACATGAAATAAAATAGTCCCTAAGTGAAGACCCAAATATGGGAAAGGTTGCTGGAAGTTAAGGATTCTTGTCACTTGTATTATAAGTAGGTATCTCTTTGGAATTATAAGTTAGGTGGGGATCTCCTCTTTTTATAAAAACATGAGAGAAATAAGAGGGATCAATCATCAATGTCTTTATTTTGATTTCCTGATCCATGAAGGAATTAAATCCTACCCTGCCACAAATCCTGTGGTTTAAGTTCTGTGAATGTATTGAGTTTCACATCTGGCTATTTGGCTTCTATAATAAAAATGTACAAGTACTAGAGATTGATGCATCCATAGTTATGTAGATATATAGGACCCATTATTTGGTGATCCAAACCATTGATTTGATGGGCCACACTGTAGATGAGGCTGACTAGAAAAATAGTCCTAAGTGAAAAATCGAAGGCGTTGGTTTTTGGTTAACAAATATATGGCTAAGATAGAACATTTATCACCTATCTATATAAAATGGACATTTTTCCAATATGAAAGATTTCCCACACCTTTCAAGTTTCAACACTGAGGCCCCTCTGATCAACTAAGGTGGTGTGCTTTATAATTTTTGCAGGAGACTATCTAATAGTCTCCTAGTATCATGTGGTGAATTATTCTTATTTCAAACCAAGTGTCCATTTAATCACACAAGAAAATTTTTCTGCCAAAAAATCAGATATTTTGACGTGGGGTTTCTTCTGTTAGTTTATTTAGTATTGAATTTAAAGGAATTATAAGCAATGCCTCCTCAAGACTAAAATCGAAGGTACTAAAGGTCAAGTTTTACAAACAGCCATCAAATAGTCTCTTTTTTGGTAGTAAATAATTATCCAACCATCACTCTAGTAAATCAAATTGTAAGAAAGTTAGATTACCGTCTACAACACACGATGGCTGATCAAAGTATTAAAGTGATGACACAACAAAATAAAAAAGTGCTTGGTCACATAAGTATTATCACATGATAATGAAGGTCGTATGAAAGTAGCAAATAGGTCAAACTCCACCCTAAACTATGATTGGAGTTTGGAAAAGCATTTGTCTTTATAAGCTAGAGTTGATGCCCCGCCCAATGGAATGTGGTGTGGACCACTTCAACTAACCTGACCTAAAATATAGCAAAGGGAAAGGAATTTGTACATGGAAGTTGAGTGGAATCTCATTTTCCAAGTCTATTGTTATGGTTTATCTTCATTAACTAAGTTTAGTATAATTAAGAACCAGTGGAGTCGTTTTCTTCTTCCTTCTAGGCGGCGGTCGGAAAGTTCATCACAGCTGATGAGGATAAGTACATCATCGGTCTAGGTGGATCAAATGGGAGGATTAGTCTGAAGAAATTGGCTGTGATTATTGACCCAGCCAAAGGCCATCTAATGAGTTTTGATTCATTCAACTAACCACTCATTGACCATAACTAGCCAGCAAGACGCTTTTTAACACAAACTAATGCATGCACCTCATCCTAGCCTTTGCGACCGACCAATGCTTAAGTGCATTCATTACATCATTATTGATTTTGTGGGCATTGATGGATGTAGATATGAGGCTTTTGGTGGGTGAAATTTGACCAACTAACCAAGTGATATATACCCAACTTTGAATTAAGATGACAGGGAATCAACAAAAGAACACACAGTGTTCACTGTTGAGCATCAAAGGACATATTAGTTAGATTAGATGGTTGGGTATTTAGTCCAATCAATCTGCAGATAGGGACCCATTCACAGAGTAATTTGATGAAACAACTTAGAGTACATATTCCTAGAGTCCTATTTCAACTCCCCCGTTACCAATAGACCCGGCCTAAGAAATCTGCCTATGGGCCATTTTATGGTCCTGATTAATAATGGGGTCCGGATCCAAGTCCATTGTGGACCACACTAGAGTACCCCAGAGAGTGATTCATCAAGCATGGAGCATACTTGATTTTGGTAGGCATTTTTATGTGGGCCCACCTGATTTTATGACAATCATATTAGTGAGGGGATTGAAGATCTTATGGATCCAGGGGCTGTGCAGAAAAAGCATACCCATTGGACTTTACTCCACCGTTGATTTAAAAGAACAATAAACAAAAGAAAACTATGTTAGAGAAAAATCAAGATGCCTACAAAGGATTAATCTAAACCGATAACCAATCCGAAAAGTCTTCCAACTATCCAACATCAAAATTATTAGAGAGCTTTACTTTAGCTAACTCATGAGCAGCCCCATTATCAATTTTATAAACAAAATCAAAGTTACTCGTATCCAGAGAACCAGTAGATTCCAAAATGCTGCATCTTGGTCATCCACTTGTCCTCTCTATTTATAGCTTGGATGACTTCAAGAGCATCCGACAAGACAAGACGTAGGTGCAAGAGAAACCTTGGCTCTATCCTTGCTTTAGTCAATCCTTGAGCTTCGTAGGGGGAGTGACCTTAGGTCCATTGCATTAAGCAACATTAGGAAACCAAAAGCTAATTTACTATCAGAGTTTTTAAAAACCGTATCCAAAAACACAAAGATTGAATCATTCCTTTTGATCAATTTAAGCCATGGATCAAGTGCTATAGTTTTTTTTCCCCTATCACTACCTTTTTTGAGGGTTTAGGGGATTGCAATACATTTTGGGCTCTTGAAAAAGTTTCACATAGCCATAAATTCCTTTGAAAGTAAACTTACTTTTGTCTTTGCAAATGGTCTATCTATTTAATCATTATTGGGGGAGCGTCTGTCTATCAGCCTCAAAGAGGTCTTCACTGTTGGATTGAAACTTCAAAATTCTATGTCTTATAATAAGTCATTTAACTTAGTCGCCTAATTTGAGAACTAGGGGTTTTCAAATGACTAACGACTCTGTATTTCACCCAACTGCCCAAGGTACAATTCCTAATATATGTTGTCATTTTTCATTTGTGTAGGCTCTTTTCCATGTGTGCAGGCTCTTTCCCACTTGAGTGGGCTTTCGTGTGCATGCACTTGCTCTTCCCATGAGTATGGGCGGCTCTCTCCCGTGTGTGCGGGTGCTATCATAGGTCCCTCAACTCTCTTGACACTCACTATTCCCTGGGAATTGGCCAAAGTTTTTCCCCTTTTTTTTTCACATGCATACAGGTGGTCCCCGCAACTAAATTCCTACCTAAGTAGGTGCTAGCGATGTGCATCGCGCCTTTTTTCCTACCAATGTATGTGCATAAATAATGTATTACATATTATATAATAATAATAATGTATTTAATAATAATCAGTCCAATGTTTGGGGGTCTAAATACATATTATATGTGTGTTTATTCATTGCTACTTTTCAGTGATCATATGCTCCGTAGTTAGTTTTTAAGCATATATATATATATATATGTGTTGATTCTTGAGATACCTTGATAAGTTGGATAAAGCAAGTGGACCATGACAGATAATTTATTTTGGGTAAGTAAAGGTTCCTTCCAATGTGCTTTTGAATTTATTTTGGGTAAGTAAAGGTTCCTTCCAAGGTGCTTTTGCGCACACACATTCTTGCAAGTCATTAGAGCAGTTAATTAAGAAGATATATAGATATAAAATGATAAAAAGGTCAGGCTTTTATGTATCTTGCTTTCATCCAAGTTGTACATCAGGTGGAGCCCATAAAGAGTGCATCTTACTTGAAAATCAGGCCAGTCCATTTGATCAGGAAGGACAAAGATGTTCATTGAAAATAGACCAGTAGAAGCTCAACCGTCCATGGTTCTCAGATTGGGGCCACACCTGATGAACAAATCCAGCTTAAATTTGGTGTAGGCCTTGATAAATTGCTTCAATAATCATCTTCATGAGCATCATTAGAGCTCAGATCCACCAGGCTTTGACTTAAGAGAAATCCTCAGGTGAAGGAGTGGAACTTTACAAATTACAATGAGTCACCTAAAATAGTCCAGGCTGCTTAAAATAAATATCCTTCCAATGTATAGGGTGTCCCTAAACTTTATCCGAATAGGAGATTGTGCCATCTTAATTAAGATTGACCATTTGATAAAAAAAATGTGATTAATGACATTTTAAAAATTATATTTTTTTAATCTTTTAGTGGGACGAACTCCTATTAGAGTAAGATTTAGTAATACCTAATATTTTCGGAGGACGTTTATTTTGAGCTGCTTGATTTTTTGATAGATGAGCTCCATTGTAGAGTTTCACTCTTTAATTTATCATTAATTTGGGTTTGTTTAATAGATTCCCTCTTAAATTATTGAGCAAATTATGACTGTATTTCCTATATTTCTAACTTTGATACACAAACCTTTACCCAAAAAAACAAAAACTTTGATGC
This sequence comes from Litsea cubeba, assembly GCA_012931725.1. Classification (NCBI taxonomy): domain Eukaryota; kingdom Viridiplantae; phylum Streptophyta; class Magnoliopsida; order Laurales; family Lauraceae; genus Litsea; species Litsea cubeba. Next base: position 89,546,398 of record CM022948.1, on the reverse strand, counting down.
ACAAAAGTAAGGGCTCTCTAACTGGAGCCGTGGCACAGTGAGTTTTCACTTTTGCAACTTTTGGGTTAAGTCATGTTACCAATAACATAAAAAGGCCCAAACAATAATGGGCTAGGTTGAGATTGTGTTTTTAGGCCCATGGACTGTACTCGGGCATCAATTTCTGATATAATATTCAAATGGTCTGCCCCTAGGCCTTTGTATGCTTACAGGCCTGGCCAAATCTAACACAAATACACAATAGCACAAAAGGGGAATTATATATGTATAATGTAAATGGGTGGACCAGGGCATACCTTTTGGGTCCATGGATGAATCTCTGTCAAAACATGAGGCCTGATAACTAAATGAGTTAGAATTGTAAAGTTTCTGGCCTCCCCCAAAATGGCCCACTACTCTCTCTCTCTCTCTCTGGCCAACTCAAGTGAATGAGTGATAGCTCTTGGATCATGTTAAGCACAAGAACCAAGAAGTAATCATTCTTAAATCATCAAGTTCTTTCTTCTGTTAATCACAAAAGATAATTTTTTTTTAAAATAAGAGGACGCAGCTGTTTCATGTTTTTTAGTTGGTGACAGGCCACACACCATAAAATATAAAAATAAGGTACAAGAAGCATGGTCAAGCCTCTAAGCCATCCAAGCCTATGCATCTTCACTGCCATTTCGTTTGCTTACAAGTGTATAAAAGACATTCACTTTAACAACATGCTAACAAAAGACATTCACTGGGAGAGTAGGGATCTTGGTGGGCCTGGTTGGGCCGGCTGAGGCATATCTACTACTTATCCAGGCCTGGCCTAAGGTTAGAAATACAAGGCCATTTTCAGCGAAGCCTGACAGGGGCCCATAAGTGCCTGGCCTGAGCCTGGCCTGCCTCAAACATGTCAGGCCCGAGCCTACCCATTTGTCAATCAGGCAGGGTTGGGCCGGACTTTTTATCATTTTTTCGAGCTTTCTATCACTTGCTTTGGCAAATCAGTCTCTAAACTACAAGTAATTCTCATTCAGGCAGGGAAGGGTCGGGTTTTTAGCTTAAATATTAAACGGGCCTAAATTCTAAATCCAGACCCCTAACTGGGAGGACAATTTGAGAGAGCTAGAGATGCATCCATTTGGAATGAAAACATGAAAGGGATATGGACAATAATGGATCCGATTTCGATGTGGTCAATAGTGTTTCTGGACCGAATTCGAATTACTAAATGGGATCCATGCACCAACTTGGACTGTGCTATTGCTGGACTGTATCCTAATTTTAACTAAAGACCCAAACTCAGACCTGACCCGAATAAAGGGTCTGGACTCAAACTCAAATCGAAGTCCATACACATATAAATTAGCCAAACTTCCATAAGATGTTTGCTCTTTTAAGTGTATTTTGAATTAATGAGCTAAGATCCTATAGAAGTTTGGCCAATATATAAATTGCTTTAATATGCATATATGGTTGTGGGCACTTGTCGCAGCATGTATTCATATATAGGGAGAGTTACGAAAGCAATGCTTCCCAATGTGAATAATGCCACATTTCTAGCAAAGTGACTATAGAGAGCAAGTACATGCATCTAGAATTTGGTAATTTTACCGTAAAATAAAAATAAAGTAAAGCATTAAATCTACAAAGAATAAAATATAAGTGGGTTGTGATGATATATTATTTTTAGTTGTTTGATATGAGATTTTTTTAACTTTTTATATAGAAAAGTAGAGCTTTTTGTCTTTTAGCGGAGAAAGGAGTTAATTTTTTTACTTTTTTTTTTTTTTGATGAAGTGGAAATTTTGAAAAAATATACTTTTGATGTAACTCGTTTTTCTAAAAAATGAAGGTTTTACTTGACTTTTACTAAACTAGTAAGGTACAAAACGGGAAGAAGTTTGAATGTTCACATGATCTGTGTATTCAGGTTACAAAGGCAGTCCTCAATCTTAACGTGTACTTGCTCAAATGTATGTGGCACAGCTTGGCAACTCTCTGAGTTGACTTTGCTGCCGAGTTTACTCCTCGAGCTCAAGAGTTGAATCAGTAGACTCCTGGAGTTGACACCCATTAATACTCCATTAGTCTGCTTAATCATTTATTAGACCCGGCTAACTCCACTGAGTAATGTGAATCAGATCATCTGTTTAGTTAATTTCATTAAAGACTTGTTTGTATAATGAGAGGATTTCGCATTATGCAGATTTCTATTTCTATGGTAGAATGTAATCATGTATTCCTGCCATTTCATAAAGGATTTGAAATCCTCTCTATCGAGGAAAATCAACTCTATTTACCGTTGAATGAAGAAACTCTGGCAGACATCTAAAAATGACCATAAGATAACTTCCTCTCTTAAGGAAATTGGAGGAAAGGAAGCTACGAAATAAATGCCCAGTTATCACCCTATTGGTTCAAAACCTAGGAAACCCAAGGTCTTATCTATATCACTGCTTTATATTCTTCACTCCTCACTTCATATCATTCATCATTCACCTCTTTAATAATTATTTAGTGGAGTTCATCTGATCATTAATGCATATGTATTCAATTCCTATATATTTTATACAAATAAACATGCCCTAAAGGAGAATAAAAGTCAAGAAATTTGACTTTGCATGTAGCTTCAATGACATGCACAAATAGTGCCTCTTAAATTACAACACATTGCAGACCTTGGGACCAATCAAATGTTCGAAGGCTTTGAAATCCCGTATGCTTCAAACTATTTGTTTCATGATAACCATCTAATTTAAACGCTCAAAATGAACAGCCTAAAGAAGTATGACCTTTATCAGCTGATAGAACTTAGATATGACATTTACTCTAGATTAATGTTTGAATAATTTACCAAGAAAGTAATTTAAAGTAAATGTTAAATCAATAAAAAAAAAAGATTACATAAATGAATAAATGAGATGAATACATTTTCATAAACCATATTTGCATTTATGTTCTTGAGGTAAAGTAATTTGAAATAAGATAGAAAATTAACAATCTATAAAGCAATCAGTTTACTTCTATTTACGAAGTATATTTCTTGGAGGCTAAGAAAGTAAAAAGTAAATTTGTTTGGCGGCTGTAACGCTACTTTCCCACTTGTTATGACTAACCAAACATAAGTGAAAAAAATAAAAACTGACCTTTGGGACTAGTTTTCTACAGTTCTCACCTTATCTCTTGAAAAATAAGCATTTTCTAGAGCTAGACACTTAGCTTGATAGCTAAAAAAGGTGTTTGCCTACTGTATGCAAAGAATTTTATAAGAGCATTTGTATACTCGTTCACACTGTGTTTAATACGTGATGCCGATGTTTACTTTAAAAACGTATGTGCTTACACTTGTAATGAAGGCAACAAACATCATTTACTCTTGGTAAGAATTACCTTTACATATGAAAACATCTATAACTATAAAACTCATAATTGAACTTGAGCAATGGATACTCTCTGCTCCCTTTTCGAATTAGGGCGTGTGATAAACTCTATGAGGCCCACTAGCCCTATTAGATACTACAAGTCCTTTAGATATTGATAATCATCTGATTAAGCTCACAAAAAAATTATAGAAATAGAAACTAAAACTTGATATACTCATAGTCCATCTTATTGCTTTTGCTTCAATGTTTTGAGTTAAATGCTTACATTAACAGGAAGAGTACTTTCTTTCAAGGCTAGAGGGAATGACCCTTGAGGATAGGACCACATTGCATTTGAAAACATCCATTTTCCGAGCTCAGATCAGATGTCAATTAAGATCCAATGGACGTAATTTTAATTTGCTAGATTTCAGAGCCCTCATGTACTTGATAGGCACAATAGAAAGATATCGAACAACTGAAGAATAGAGGATTCAGATGCTCTCTGAGCCAACTGGCTACTACAAGCTCAGCCCAAAAGTTTAATCCCTTACCATATGGAGATATCACATGGGATATCTTTTCTAAAAAGGTGGCTCCCAGTGTCCAGATAAAAGTTCATATTTTTCTATCAAGATCGAAGTTCATAGTTACTACCATCATTTACACTAATAAGCATAAATCAACCTTTCCTGTTTTGCTGATAAGGGACAATTTCAGCAGAGGGCAACAAGGAGCAGCACCAACTGAAATTGCAAGTAAACATCCTAAAAAATAATCATCACAACATTTAAGTCAATAAAAACTGTTTTCTGACGAAAAATAATAAATAAAATATTCATTGTACAAGTGAGGATCCTGAAATCTCACATCTGGATACTGAGGCTCATAGCTTAAATCCTACAAAGAGAAGGCATTGAGAAAATCTGAAGAGAAACACTGAAAACATATTACTTGTTTCCAAATTCCAAAGAACCCACGCCACCAACTAGTATATTTCATCATCAGGAATGTCTGGTGTCAAGAATTTCCTTGGATCTTTATTTATTTCTTCATAATTCAGCTTTGGTTTTACTTTTTCTGGCACGGGCATGAGAGGAATAATGGTATCACTATCAATAACCCCATCAATTATTCCATATTCAACCGCTTCAATCGGAGACATGTATCGATCTCTGTCAATGTCTTTCTGGACTTGTTCAAATGTGCGGCCGGAGAAAGCAGAGATGATTCTAGTAACGTTGTTTTTGTTGTGCATGATTTCTTTGGCCTGAATTTCCACATCTATTACTTGCCCACTGGCACCTCCGAGAGGTTGATGAAGCATAATTCTTGTGTTGGGCATTGCAAGCCTTTTGCCCTTTGTGCCACTGCCCAGGATTATTGATGATGTTGATGCAGCAATCCCAAGCGCAATGGTGGAGACATCCGCTCTCACGAGCTGAACCACGTCGTAAATAGCCATTGTAGCACTAGAAAAACATGAACATAGATTCACATTCAAACAAAGAATAATGAATGCCAAACTAGTGGCAACAAATGGATAATAAAATCAAATGGAAATGATAAATTAGCATGCGTGATATTTGTGTAATTTGAGCAAACAATATTTGGGATTTGATAATACAAAATCACATATTGTATGTGGACAGAATTCTGTCAAGGGAACATGTGTCTTTGCCTATGGTTTACTCGTGAAAATGGCATTAATCTACAAAGTTAAGAGTGAAGGGTCATGAAAAATACATGGAAGTGACTCTTAACTTTCCCACCTTTGATCATAAACAATTTTTCTGTCCTTTTTCCTTGAAAGTAAATCTCACCAAGGGGAAACTTTGACGGAATTCACAATTGACTGTACTCCTTGCCCATGATCTTCAACCTTTTCAGTTTTCAACCCATCACTTGGTCCATTACTTTCTACCTGCGATCCCTTTTTCCTGAAATGGCCAACTTCCACCCACTCCAACCCTTCACTTTTCTCTGTAAATGATATGGAATTATGAAACTACCAACACCCCCTCCACTTTCCTCATACAGATAAAACCATATCAAGCATCCTCATCTGGCCGTACTTGAAAGGGTAGTTCAAATAACATAGCAACTTATGTAAAACCTAGTTACAATATGAGTTGCACTTCCTCAAAAGCCCCTCTGTCAATTTGTTACCTAGCAAAGGAGGGTAGCATTAGAATGTAATTCTGTTTAAATATACTTCTGTAAGTTTGTAACCCACTTTCAAGATTAACCATGACCTGGACAGAACACTGCCTGCCATGCAACCAATGTTCGGTGTTCAGTACTTCAAGTTTACAACCTCGAGCTTATGAGCAGCTCTAGGCAGATGGGGGAAAAATATCAATCCCATGGGGATGGATGGTAGCAGAAAGGAGAGTACCGACAAGAGACACAGCCATACAGGTCCTCAGTTTGTATGGCCGTGTCATCATCAGAATCAAAAGCCTCAACCCATCTGGGGTCGGCATTTTGAGTTCTACTTTCCACTCAATCCTATTTAAAGCCACGTTTTTCTGTCACTTTGCAATCCAAAAGCCTTCTCTGACATGTTGGCTTGTGGACTGAACAAAAAGTTTGCTACAATTTCTACAAACCAAAATCCTATATATCTAAAGAAGCAATAGCTAAGGAGAACACCGATTGCCAGGAAAATACCAACAATAGACCGTCAGAAAAGGCCTCAATGTGTTCGGATTCTGACACAATGAATGCGGCATGTATTTCTGACTTTCTGTACAAATCAAATTCATACATGTTCTAGGTCTAACCTGAATTGTATCATCATCGTCAAAGCCTTGTCCCAACTACGTTGGAGTCAGCTATATGAATTATGTTCCTCCAGATATTTTCTCATAATTCAAGTTGGGGTTGTGATGCAATACGGAAGTCCAGAAGAGGACCTGGGCTCACATAATGGACCCAGCCATCCAACCCAGTCCATTGAACTGGGTTCAGCCACAGGCCCAATTGGCTGGAAAGATATTGTGGCATACTATTTTTATCCTAAGATTATTTGATTAGGAATTGTTTCTAGTTTTATTGTTAATTATGATTAGTAGCTTTCCTTAATAGCAAGAATATTGCTCTTATATATATAGAAGAGCCTTTCATTGTATTTAGATATGCTTATTCCAATTAATCAAATCAATTGCTTGAGTTTACCGTGAGTTATGGATTGTTTTATGGTTTCGTTTGTGCCCTAGTGGCTGGAATCCATATTGGATTCGATCAATCCTTCGGGAGATTGATCCATTGCTCGATTGCTGATCTTGGCTGCGTCAGGTTGTGATAAAGTTTTGCATTAATAGGATCAACTGTCAGTCAGGCAATTTGAATAACACAACTGAAATAAATGCACACTGATTCTATGATGAACGCTTTATCTCTGCAAATCCCTCGATCAAAAGGCTACCTCTAATTGGAGATTTATAACACACTTCCTTTAGACGTGATCAAGGGAATCACCGGTTTCGAGGTGAGGAATTGTAACCCTTAAAACCTTTTATATTGATTTTCTTAACAGTTCCCTTTCCATCATGGAGTCTATCCTTCATTGTGGTTTTGAAGCCCTCATAGATTAGCTAATAAGAATCCTAATCAATCAAATGGGACCATAGATTGCGCGAGTAGTCATGTGCGCCACACTCCCTAATAAGTATAACATATCCTAATCTTTCACACTGATTAAATGAAACTAATAATGAGCATCATGGCAGTTAAGGTACCATCATAGCAACATCCTTCCTTCCATACATTACATTCATCAGCAATCCCACTTAAATTCATCTTTAATTAAGGTAATAGGATCCTTTTCACAACCATCGTGATTGATTACCTTGAAATTTTCATCTCTTATATGTCTTGCTTTATCAAACATTATCACATGTGCACAAAGTAAATAAAACAAGAAAGAAAGACAGGATTATCAGTTGATATAACCATAATAATCAATCTTAATTGTGTCTTCTAAATACAATAATCCTTATTAAGGCATTTTAGCAAGCCCCATGTCTAAGATATTGCTTTTGGCCCAAATCCAATGGCTTAGTCAAAGGATCTGCAATCATGAGATTTGTGAAATTGTCCATTTGGATGGATGATCAGGTGAGCCCCACTATGGGGTGTGCACCGTAACACCAAAAAACAAAAGGTGTGCATTTGATCATTTTTGTGTGTGTATAAATAATCAATGTATCCAGGCCGCAATGCTCATGTAGCGTGGTGCACAGTTTTTGCCCACCCACAAACATTTGTCAATTTAAATTATTTAGGGTCTATCTAAGGGTGTTTGACCATAGTGATATATCTTGGGTGTAATCTAAGCGTGGTACATCTAATATTAGTCATGGTAGAAAAAAACAACCACCGAAGTAGAAACACAATCATCTAAATGGAGAAAAAAATGTAAGCACATCTGCATTCTGGGATAGAATCTAGTTAAAAAAAAAAAACAGTTTCCAGCAATGAGCATAACACATATCATACCTTAGCGACCCTCCAGGTGAATTGATGAAGAGCCTGATATCTTTGGTGTGGTCTTGGAAATCCAACAGAAGAAGCTGGCTTATAATTGCATCTGCGACAAAATCATCAATATTGCCACCCAAGAACACTATCCTCTCCCTCAACAGCAATCCCATGACATCAGCTTCAGCGCCTCTCATGGCAGTTGCAGGTGTCTGAGGAGCAGAGGACAATGGGTGAAAAGGGGTATAGGGTTCGAAGTCAAATCCTAACTCTAGATTTGGAACTTCTGTGATGGGTTTTGGACAGAAACCACGTGCCCCTGTTGCAGAGGATGAAATGCAGGCATTGATTGGGAGAAGAGAGGATTTGACTGGATGACTGTGCAGTTTATGAGAAATGGAATAGGCAGAAGATCGTAGAAAAGCAGGTGCAAAGGGAGCAGACAAGGAAAGGGAGTTCATGTTGCTGTATCTGAAAAAAAAAAAAAAAAGGCCATAAGGATAGTTAGCAGATAAACATAGCATCTTTTAAGGGTGTTGTACAAATGAAGGTCAGTCTGGGACTGCAGCCTGAGATCAATAACCAAAAGAACCTACAAACCAAGAAACACCAGTGGTAAGGGTGTCTCATCTCACACAAGCCACAGCCACCTAGGGATCAATCCCTGGGCGGGTAGGTTGTCCCACAAGTAAGGTGCCACTGACCCAATCCTAAATTTTTTATTAAAAAAAAAGGCCAATGAAAAAAAGAACCTACAACTAGGCTACAAGCCTCAATTTCAAATCGAATCCCAGCTTGCCATATTGGAATTTGGAAATTTCATTCAAATAGAAAGCACCAATAGTGAACCCAAAGGAGCAATATACCAAAAGAAAATCACTGCATGGAGCTGAATATAATTCAGGTTCAGGCTCGAATCCAAGGATTCATACCTGGGGATCCTAAAACTGCTGCCACAGCCATATATTTTATATGTTCTTAAAGTATCCATTTATCAATATAAAACTATATTATGAGTATATAATTGGACCTCGATTCGGGATCTCTATCCATTTGGTTTTTAAGCATGCTAAGATTATTTTATTAACATATTAGTAATATAATTGGGCCTCAATTTCGGCCAGGGTCTTGGGTTGAGACTCATTTTTAAATCCTGGAATGGGTCCTGGATACAAAGCTCTCCTAATTATTACTTAGATTCAGGTCTGACCGCGCTATAGACCCATTTTCATCCCCACCTGTGCAAAATCTAAGGTTTTTCTTTCTCTTTTTTTAATGGTAACCTTGAAAAATCTAAGTTGTTAGCCAGATGATCCATCCATCAATAGCCCACTTTTTTTTTCTTTCACAAGATCCACTCATATTTAACAAGCATGTAGCTGCTGCACTAACTTAGACTTTTGAATTTTGGGGCCTGGTAATGTTCTAAGGGGCGCAATTTTAGCAATAACCGGCATCCTTTTCTTCATATCAAAAGTCCATAAAGGCAAAAACCTCTATCGAAACCATTTATTTAACACTGTTATACCACATAATTCTAAAGTTCCTAGAGCTTTTCCATTTTGACAGCATACATAAACATGCCAAAAACAAAAACCTGATTATATTGGACTAAAAAGAACAACTTAATTCATTAGCAAAAATAAATAAAAATCAAAGCTTTAATAATCATTCAGGGTATAGGGTTTGGGGTTTAATAATCACTCATAAAAATCAAAGCTTTAATCATGATTGACATTGACACTGACACGTGAGAACCATAACTAAACCCTTAATTAAAATACCCAATCAAATGCCTAATCAATGTTCTAATCTAAGAATGAAATCCCAATTCAATGCGCTAATTAAGCATTCAATCTTAACCTAAATCAAAACCCTAACCAACCCCAGCAGGCAGAAATCAGAAGAAAAAAAATCTGCAATTCCAGCAAGAAGAGAGGGGGTTGCAGTCAGTGGAAAAGAAAAACGAGGAAAGAGAGAGATGGAGGCATACATGTCTCCTCCGGTGGGGAAGAGCGGGCTGCCGGCGTGACGAGTGGCCGGCTTCTTCTTCTTCTTGTTCAGTCTCTTCTCTCTTCTAATTATAGCTAGGGTAGGACGCTGGGTTTTTTTTGCCAAAGATGGATGGGGTGAGATTTTATAGCATGGGTTTGGGCCTGAAGCTGTGGGTCTAGAATTTAGAAAATGGGTCTGCGGCTGGGCCGGAGCGACTTTTAATTTTTATAAATGGGGCTGGGCGGGTCTTTAATAATCAAGAGAAGAGAGAATAAAAGGGGTAATCATGGCCTATGATAGCAGATCCGTTTGTGAAATCTACATGTAAAATAAAGGTAAAGTAAAGCCTCCATTTAAAAGGATCATTGGTCATATTAAGAGAGTGGCTAAATATATATTGAAAATTGATCTCTGCACATTCAGGGGCGGATCCAGGATTTTTAATATGGGGGGCTGTACTTAAGTTACACTAAAAAAATAACAACAATGTCTCACCAAAAATTATAAAAAATAGCAACAATGTTCACCAAAAACTATCTATGTACTATCTTCATAATTCATTTTCTATAAGCATCATACCAAAGGAGTGATCATTTTTATTATACTACTCAAAATCAACAAAAAAATGTCTTCACAATAGATCTTGACAAATATGACAAAAGACAAACAAAAGTTAAAACATGACACTAGTGAGATATTGACTTGCGTGGCTTCTTATCAAATTCATCTGTTACCAACTCTATGTTGACTTCATTAGCAAACTCTCTTTCGATGTAAATAACCATGCAATCCGCGAAAACTGTCTTCAACACCAACAATAGCAAAAACCTTTCTTTAACAAAACCACCACGATCAACAAATCGTAGAATAATGGCCATTTGTTCTCTATGTGAATTATCTTGTGCTTCATCCACATGGATACAAAACTTTGCATCACCAACATCTTCGCGTATTTTCTTTCTCACATTTTTGGCAAATATATGCAAAAGTGTTTTATGAATACCATGTGAGGTATACTTGGCATTTCCTAGACAATCACCTACTATTTCGGCAACTTTCTTGTTCAACATTTTCGAAAACTCGAACATTGCAATGAAGTTTCCACAATTTTTTGATTTCTTCGATTTATCATGTCCTCTAAAAGGAAACCCTTGCAATGCAAGCATCCGAATACATTGAATAACATTTCGGAGAAGCCACCGATTATTTGCAATTGCTTCTTTAGAAAGTGTATTGAAAACACTATATATATGTCGAGAAGGTTTCATTAGATTCTCACAATACATTGTCGCCGACCTATGTGGAGAACAAAGACCACCTTCATGTTTCAAAAAAGCACACTTCTTCCCATTGTTAACCTTCTTCCAATTCTGAAACCCATCAATGGTAAATACCGGATGCTTCGGAGGATTTGTTTCAAAGAGAAAGCAATAAAAATAATATGCTCTATCCTTGTGGAGTGAATATTCTAGCAAAAGCAATAAAAACAATATGCTCTATCCTTGTGGAGTGAATATTCTAGCCAAGGGAATAGTTTGTACCAATTAGTATTGAACCGTCGGCCTTGCTTTCCAAATATTGTCGCCGGATAATCTTTTTCTTTCTCATGAGTAGGTCGACAAGGTCCCATTCTAAGATAAGCTACCCGAACTTCATCATGTTTGTTAAGCGGGTATTCATATATAGCAATGCGTTTACCCGGATCACATTCAAATGAAGAAGTGACATCAACTTCCATAGGTGCAACTTCTTGAGTTTTGGAAGAATGTGCAACTACGACTCTTTGGACTCGAGAAGAAGGTTCAACTCCTTCAATTTCAACAACTTGAACTTTAGTAGGACGTCGCTTATCCTCATCAAGCTTTGAAATATCAGGAATAGATGTGGAAGTTTCGCCACTTTCAGATTAATCATCTTTTCTCTTATAGAACGATAGAAGAGTTATTGATTTTTTGGGCGCTTGATGATGCGACATTATAACCTAAGATAGTAAATAATCATCAATATACAATACATTATACATAAGACGACCGGTTTTACTTTTTTTTTCCTAATTTTTTTTATTTCTTTTCTTTTCATTTTCAGCTCACAATGAAGTTTTATCAAAGCTATGAGAATTACTGTCTGTTGCAACAATGGTAGGGTAATTCCTCTGATATTTTATTAGAGAAGAAATAACAGGATTTAAACCCATGCTTGCAAGCTAAGACTACAAGTTGTGAAAGTAATAGTGACAATTTCTTTTTTGGGAAACTGGAAATTTTTTTTTTTTTTGAAAACTGGATTTTTTTTTTGGGCCCAAATATTGGGTGGGCTGCAGCCCACCCGCCCCCCCCCCCCCCCCTTCATCCGCCCCTGTGCACATTGCTACTCCTACACTCACTATGGTTACTTTCTAGACACCATGTATTTTCGAAAATACCATAACCTTTACACCCTCGACTTCTCTCTACACTCCCTCTCTCTGCCTGCCAACACCTGCACTTTCCCCCTTTCACTTTCTCCCTCCCTCTCTCTCACCCCATCTCCCCCTCCAGCAGTGCTGCTGGAGGGGGCGGGGATGGATGGGGTGGGGGTGTATAAAAAGAAGTTAGAGGTTGTAGAAAGTTTGGTAGATGTCATTTTAGGTAATTTCCCACGTGGGTATTTTGGTGAAAGAAATTCTGTGTGCATTTAGCTGCTCTTTTATATTAGAAGTACATAAATTTAAAATTCTTTCCTTTTTTTAAAAAAATATAAAAAATCAACTATTCAAACCACTAAAAGAAAAAAAATTACTTTTTACGTAAAAGTCAAAAAAGATTCCTTACCAATCTACTAAAAATAAAAGACCAGCATAACCCCCTTATATTTTATTTTCTCTTGATTTGGTGATTTACTTTACCTTTATTTTATGAGAAAATTACCAAACGGGCATAGAGATCATTTCCTATAATATATATTGAAGAGTGCTAAACATTGTCCTGGTGTTTTTCTTAGTTGGGCCCACTAGGATGCATAATGATCGTAGAAGTTCATTAGATGGAAGAATCTATAAGAGAGCTACCTATATGTAAAATTTTTAATCTATAAGATTATCCTAACCTTTTGATCCATGCCCTAAATTTTAATAATTTAGAGACATCATTTTATTACCATTTCATTTCAATGATAAGGAAAAGTTGGATGAGTGTCAAGTTTGAACTCGTGAAGATTCAAAGGGGGTGGTACTATGTGGAAAAAGACTGGCTTGACTCAAGGTGGGGTCCCATGACCAAAAAAGAGACGTAAAAGGAGAGTTGTTAAAGTGGAGCATTTTAGAAAATTTCCCCACACATACATATATGGCAATTTGATTGTAAAGTCGGATATCGATTTTGCAATTGATTTTAATTTTGATTAGAGTCTGATGAGTTTTGACACACCCTTCGACATAGTTTTTATTTTTTTTACTTTAATCTATTTCTAACTTAAATAAACAAAAATTCTAAAAATCCCAACTCTTTATATCTTCATTTGTGTTGTGAGCCCACCTCAGAAAACTATACTTATTGTGCATCAGCGTAGTTTGTCACTTGGGAGTTGGGACCTAGTGAAATTCATGAGGTCCCGCTTTTTGTGATATAGTTTGGATGCGCGCACTCTCATAGGAGAAATTTCTTCCACCTTGGAGTTACAATACATTTTTTTCTTTGTTATTCCCAATAATTATTCTTAATCATCCAAAGAGTAGTTTTTTTATAATGGAATTTGAACGGTTTTTACAATAGGCCAACCCATTTTGAAATAAAATTTAGGAGATTAGGACATTTATTTACAAAGTGTTAGTTCCTTTTGAGTAGCTTATAGCCATTTTGGCATCATTCTAGGAACATTCTATTATAAGAATGAATGAAGAGAAAAACTAGTTTGACCGGCATTTTTCCTCTCACGAAATGCCGCTTCCCACTTTCTATATTCATAAAATATCTCCCTTTCTATCTACCCACCACTCTCTATTTCTCTTATTTTTCTCTCATAAAATATCTGCCAAACAAAATTTTCTTACTTCATTCTCAAAACGAAACATTTCAAGGACAATAACAAGTGGCCCTCGTTTGATAATTTTACATGTAAAGTAAAGTATAGTAAAACATAAATCTAGGGAGAATAAAATATAATAGGGTTATGATGATATTTTATTTTTAGTTGCTTTCTATAGAATCTTTTTTACTTTTTACCTAGAAAAGTGGAATTTTTTTTTTTGTCTTTTAGTGGATAAATGATGTTACTTTTTTACTTATTTTTTAAAAAGATCAAGAAAATTTTGAATTAAAGTGGTAATTGACGTGACCTCTTGTTTGAAAAATGAAGGTTTTACTTGACTTTTATTAATATAGTAAAACGCCAAGGTAGACTCATTGCGTGCTTTCTAATTATGCAACCACATAGGCACCAAGGAGATTGGTGAATAGGTGGGCCACACAATATAATTAAGGATCCCTCATCTATACCAGTGAAGCAACCATATTGGCTCAGAGAAGATAAGCTTGGACAATAAATGGTGACTCTGAACTTTGAATTGTTTGAGGCTTGTCGAGAAGTACTCAAAGGATTAGAAGAACACATTTTCTATGGTTTGTGGTATCTCTAAAATTTTCCTTAATAAGAGTTTTTTTTTCTTTTTTTTTTAACACTACTTAAAGGAGTCTGAATCTAATGAAGTAAAATCTTATGGTGATCGACGATAAACCAATCATGGTCTGCCACATAACCGTGGGGCAGCTCTGTCCTACGGTTACGTGACAGACCTTGGTTGATCCACCCAAAGTCACCATATATACACCCCAAGAATTCCAATTCCACTTAAACAAGTTAGGACTCCATCAAATCCACGTAAGTAGGAGAAATCACCAAGTGAGTGGAGACCTCAGAAAAAGAAGGAACCCTTGTATGTTGGAAAGAGACTTTGGGTGAGGAAATGTGACATGATCACCACTAGAGAACCCTAACAAGAGCTGGTTATACCATATGATGGAGAATGGATAAAAAAATTTATGACAAGATGATATCCATGATTAAAAAATATATTAATAACACAATCATAATTCATTCACCAATTATATTTTTATTTAACAATCTAACGGTGAAACTAACTCCTGCTCGAACCATCCTAAAATAAGAAAGTCCATTTCGAATGGCTGAGATTTTAATAAATAGTCCCCACCATGATCTTTTACCAAACCCATTTTTACAAGTCAAAATCATCAGAGGATCCGGACACACAAAATCGCAGTCCAACCGGTTGGACTCCATCACTTCTGTTTTTCTTATCCGTTCGGACATAAACCTCATCATCTTTCACCAACACAAACATACAAAGGAGCCATAAACCCTAGCCAACCCTCTTCGCTCCTTTCAAAACGGAGACGACCCAATCCCGGTACGTTTCTACTCTCTCTTTCGAATCCATGATCTTTTCCTAAATACTTCTCTTTCATCTGAAACAAGAAGCTCGATTTCCTTTCTTTCATACTCTTCACAACTTAAAATAGTTCCCGTCTTCTAGATCTCTCTTTAGAAGAACGTACTGCTCTTACTCCCCATGGATTTGTTGGGATGATATCGGAATCATGGTGATAGATTGAATACTAGTTTGATGTTCATGAAATTGCTGCTGTAATGTTGTGATAAATTTTACATTATCAGTGAAATTTATGATACTTGCTTAGAACTGTGCAAATCTCATTTTGGGGGATGTATGTAGTCTCTGGGAAATAGTGGGGTGCTTTCACAATTGGATTTTTCTTAGGATTGTATTAGGAAAATGTTGCAGAAGATAAAATTGAGTTTGAATAAAACTATTAAAATATTTTGTTTGCTCATTTTGGCTGTTTTATTATCATAATATCAGATTATTTTTCTGCAGATTTAACTTTTGTTGTCATTTTGAAATATTGTCATATCGTGGGAGATATCAGATTAACTGACAATACATGATAATACTGTAATAATTTCAAAGTAATAGTTTAGTTAAAAATATTGCTGTATTATTGGAGGGGAAGTGGAAAAAAGACAGGTAAAATTATTAAGAAAGTAATGTTGAATGAATTCATTAGGCTTTACTCATTACAGTTTGCCTGCCTCTTGGACCAATTAAAGTTGCCCTTTACATGTGCTGTTTTTTTTTTTTTAAACAAAGATAAAAAAACTGGGGATTTTTCTTTTTAGATTTATCAGCATTGCTATGTTTGCATGCTCTTACTTTTTATTCTTTGGACAAGGCTTTGTTCCTACTCATGATTTCACAGAAACTGTCATTAAATGTATTAATCAAACCCTCTTCATTCCTTTAGAGAAAGCTCAGCCACTGGTTTCTAGTTATGGGTTCCAAGCTCCTTCCTCAGGTAACATTCTCTCCTTTTCAACTTCCTTTATTTGCTACGCCTTGATTTGTTTTCCTGATGACTTATAGAATCTTATCCGAGTTTCAGGCTCTTGTTTTAATCCCTCAATCAGCAGCTCCTCATCAGTCAAAGCTAGGATTTTATGCTGTCTCCTCTCTTCCCTCTTCTCTCAGTTCAACCCGAATTGCAATATCTGGTGTTAATAATAGCAGATTTTTCCCAGAGATCGTGCCCATCATCACACGATGGAAAAAACAGTCCCTTGTCGTGAGGGCGGAAGTGAACCCTGAGGAAGCAGTTGTTGATGGAGATGCAGAAGAGAACACTGAAGAAAATGTCGAATCCGATACAGTGGCTTCCGATGTTGCTGAAGAGAAGCCTCCTCCAAGAAAACCTCTGGTCAAGCTCGGAGATATAATGGGGGTAATGTATCTAGATTTCTGTCTTGCTTTTGAAAATGCAGGTGAAATTTGTTCCAGTGATATAAATCATTCGTTTGGGGCCCCATCAAAATTCTCTTTTACTGTTCAAACCCGGTCATGTGAGCGGCGGATATTTCCTTGGGCATGTGGAGGCTATATCCTCTTTTTAACTGTTCACTATCGGGTAAGGTCTCAGATGTCAAGGGATTAAGGGCCTTTCTTATCATCATTTGCCTAAAAGCTACCGGGCAATGATTCGGATCACTTTAAGGTTGCCTAAACAAAATTTTGGCGTGAGTTTGGGTTTTTAAGTAGAAGTCTGTTTATGTCCTCTTTTTTTTTCTTTTCCTGATGGGATTTTAACTAGAAGTATGTATGTCTTTTTCTGATGGGAGTTTCGTTGGGATTTTAACTAGAAATCTGTATATGTCTTTTTGGGTAAGTAGATATTACACAAGCAAGCAATTGAAGCATCACAGAAGGAACGCCCTACACCAGATATCAGAACTGGAGATATTGTTGAGGTTAAAATGGTGAGCAATGTTTCGAATTATAGTTTATTTTTTTCTTTCACAGAGTGAGAGGATTGTCATTTTGGATGGGATTGATTACAGGAAGTTCCTGAAAACAAGCGCCGGCTTTCTGTTTATAAAGGTATAGTCATGTCAAAGCAGAATGCTGGTATCCACACGACAATTCGAATTCGGAGAATGGTTGCAGGAATTGGTGTGGAGATTGTGTTTCCTGTGTAAGTTTTTTCACCTTAACTACTGTTTGAATGTTATCAAGGCACCTTTAGCTTCACTTGTTTGATACTGCTTTTTCCTCTTTTTTTTTTTAGTTTTTTTTTTAAAATTTAATTGGGGAACCATGATTCGAAAATTCAATCTGATAAAAGTTGGGAAATTATCTAAAAGCTCTCCATAGTCACAACTACTTACATTGTCATTTGTCAACCAAGCTCAAGCTTGGCTTAGTTGCACTTGATTTTTAATCAAGCCTGAGCTTGAGGTCTAGCTTAGTTTAGTACAATATTCTCAAGCTTGGTAAGACTGGCTTGTTTAGAAACCTAGGTGGTAGGCTCAGCCTGTCAATGATTTCTTGCACAACATTCATTGCCTGCCTGCATAGTGATCGTGTTACATAATTGTCCATTGCACTTCACTTGTCTTTGGAAGATGTCGGTTCGTTACCATTCTTCTGCCTTCTTCAATTGAGGTGAGTGGTAGGTGAACAACTAATGTAGCGCTTCCTCTTTCACGTGAACATATTAAAATTTAATCTTTTGGTTCTTTGTTAATTTCTTCAATCTCTGGCTTCCCCCTTTGTTTCCACAGTGATGAGGTTCCAAGCATTAGGACATTCTGAAGCATAATGCCCTTTTCCCCTGCACCTGAATCAATCTGCTTCCTTCCGGTTGCTGTGGGTGCATTTTCCATTGTGCTTCTCCCATTGCCACTCACCAGGGCCGGCTCTGAGGTTTGGGTGGCCCTAGGCGAGCTCCTAAAACTGGGCCCTGTCTTAGAAAAAAAAAAAACACGCGTAATTTTTTTTTTCTGTAGAAGGAACATTTCCATCATTTAAAACTTTCACAATGGAAACCCACTTTACAGTTTCCATGAAACCATCATACAAGAAGCTAGGATTTTACAGCATAATAAATTTCATCATTCAATCAAAGATAAACAATATGCATAACTATAAACTATTCATTCCATTTTTATTAATCCACGCTAAATGAAACCCATTCGGCCAATGGCCATTCCATTCATGTAATCTAACTTGAGACTATAATTAAACTCAAGAGAAATTTTATTAGTCAATCAAAATTACTAAATGCATAGATCAATTATGAAAACAGTTAACCTGTCAAAATGAAAACACAGATTTGTGCAGGTATTTCAAAGAAAGAGAGAGAGAGAGATCGAACGAATGCATGTTACAACTTGCAAGGAAAAAAAAAAAAGGAAAAAATGAAAGAGGAAGGTACATGACCTGGGTCCTTCAATCCTTCTTCTTCTTCTGCTATGCGCCTATGCATGCTACAAGCTACAGCGGCTGGCGCCTAGCCGCTCCTCCTCCTCCTCCTTCTTCTTTTTCCTATTCTTCTCTCCTCTTCTTCGTTAGGGACAGGGTTTTGGCTTTTTGGAAAATGGTCAAAGGGCTGGAAACTGGAAAGGGTTTTGGAAAAGGGGCTGGCCGGCTGGGTTTATGGGAAAATGGGAATAGAAAGTCAAAGCCTTAAGGAGCGTTGGATTGGGGGCCAGGGACGGTTTGATCAAACTCTGCTGGGGCCATTTGAGTCATATTAAAGATATTCTCAAAGCCTGGGGGCCCAGGCCCTAATGTAGTACCCCTCAGAGCGGGCCCTGACATGTGGGGGGCCCTAGGCACTGGCCTAGGGTGACTAGGCATCAGAGCCGGCTCTGCCACTCACTAGTGTTTGATTTTGTCCGGAGGCTTTGAAAGATTTTGTAGGTGGCAATGGCATCATGTAGTAGAAGAGGTTGCCCTTGACAATCAAACGAGGCAGCGAATCTGTGGTGCACATGTCAACAGCCCTTGCATTCCAATTCACATCTATCTTTTTACCTTGCATTCCAATTCACTTCTATCTCATTTGGTTGGACTCCCCAGCTTGAGAATCAGAGTGTCTGATGAGAAGATGCCTAAACTTTTGCTAGATTCGGAGAGTCATCTGATATGCATCTTCCACTCCATTTACCTGTTCGTGGTCAGCTCCCATCATATATCCATTTTTAGGCCGGGCTTGTATCCACAAAGCATCCAATGGTCACCTATTCTTTCAACATCAAACTTTCCCATTAAATTCCCATGCTTCAGGGTGACGAGACGTTCAGAGATTATATCCCCATAATCTTCTAGAGAATACTGTTAATAATCAGTAACACCAAAAGCTCGAGCTTATATGAGGACTGCAAGGGACTTCATTTTGTTTTCTATTTAGGTTTTACTCAAACTGCTGTAGATGTGCATATGAGTAAAGGTCTAGGGGTATTTTTTTTTTTTTGGTAAAGTGGTCTGGGGGTATCTTGAGAGTATAATCTGGGTCAAATCCTGGTCGAACAGGTTGTGTTTTTTGGGATTCTATTTAGATGGAAATTTAGGACAGAGCTTGGGGCTTTGAAGAGAGTTAGGGGACTAGTTATGGCATGCACACGGTAGACTAGTGCTAGGGACAGTTTCTTGGGGTTTGCAGTGGCCAAGTGGGCTGTGGGGTATGGGGTAAACAGGAAACTATGGTTACATTTAGGGTCTAATACGGGATGGGTTTAGTGTAATTTGAATGGGGATTTGTGGCTGCAAAGGTTAGGCAATAACAAGGGTTAATTCGGTTAACTTGATATAACTTGAATAGAACAGAAATTTAATTTAAAAGCAAAGGAAAACCCAATGTTCTCACTTGCCTTGGACCAATTGAAGTAGAGGGGGGTAGGATCGTGAAGATCTCAATCCCCAAGCTGAAGCTTCAAGAGTCCAATGGAGTGATCACCATGGAGAAATCAACCCACCTCAATGAAGAAAACTATAGAAATCAGTGTATTCGATATAGGAACCCAAAAGAATACATCCAATTTAAAGTGAAGCTGGACCAATCAGTTGGCCTTGTGAGGGCTGTGGGCCCCCTTGGGCTGCAATCAGACCATCATAATGTATATTATAAAGCGTTTTGATGTTCTATATTTCTGATGGGACCACTCTGGGCGGATGATACCCTGTTACATGGACTCAGATTTTTTTTTCCCCATTAGAGATCCCAAAGACTGTTGTTAGTGTTCAGCTATTTTTTTACTTATTTTGATATTTCTGTTGTTACACATATATTAAGATACAAATTAATGGAATTAGTGACTGTTGCAGGTACTCACCCAACATCAAAGAGATCAAAGTAGTCGGTCATAGGAAGGTTCGGAGGGCTAGGCTGTACTATTTGAGGGACAAGCTTCCAAGGTTTTCCACCTTCAAGTGAATTTACCATGTACACAAATGGCCAGGACCTTGCCTCTATTGTTGGCCTCTTTGGCTTTTATCTCCCTCCAGTTCTGTATGAATTATCATCTGTTAATCAATCCAAAAAAAAATTGTTTCTGGTATTGTTCTGTGTTTGTTTCTTCTAGAGTATTTGTTTCTTCTAGAGATAGATGTAGGATATAGGTGTTTGGAAGAAAAGAACAAAAGATGCAAGCAACCCCACACATGACACAGATTCACGTGATTTATTTGATCTTGAGGTTCGTCCATGGATCACACGGATTTCAGTATGCTCAAAGGCAGAAGATGAGAATACAAGATTCAACCTTTTTGGCAGCTATGCTAGTTGGATCCGCGACACTAGACTTGAATTAACTGTCTGACCCGAGTGAAATTAGACTCTGCACATAACAAGAGGTCCTTAAACGATTTGGATTCAAACCAAGCCGAGAGTTTTAAAATAACGGTTGTTACCGTTTCATAACGTAACGGCCTATACCATTATGATATTTACAATATAACGGTCACGGTGTCAAAAAGCAGTGAAAATAACGGTCATAACTCATAACGGCCAATGTTTTGAAAACAACGGTTAAAATAGATTTTTTTTTTTTTTTTACTTTCTTTCCTCTTCGTTTTCATTTCTTTCTTTCCAAAACCATTTGTGAAGATTCTCGATACTATGTTAAAGCTTCCTAAGCTTATTTTTTCACCAAAACTCAAGTGATTTGTAATATTTTGTAGATTCTTATATAGTGGTTTCTTCCCTTCACAACCACAATACCTGGGCGTGTTTGAATATATGGTGAGGTGAAGTGAGGTAAAGCCTCTATTATCCAGACAAGAAAAGACATTGGATCATATCAAAAGTACACAATTTTAAAATTCCCTCCAAATTTTTCAAAAAAAAGGTAAAAAAAAAAAAAACAACCTCCTTTTTTCACTAAAAGACAAAAAAAAAAAAAAAAAACTCTACTTTTCTATTAAAAAAGTCAAAAAGATTTCATACCAAACAACTAAAAACAAAACACGATCATAACACCTTATATTTTTTATTTGATGCTTTACCTCATCATACATCCAAACAGGCATCCGATGTTTTAATTAATTAATAAATCTTGATGTAGTAGTAAATGTTACTTGAAAGTTGAAATTCAGGCACAATTTACTTGGTTATTGAATAATTGAGTATTATATATTTATACTACTAGTAATAGTTTCTTGACTTTAAGTGTTTGGCACTAATGAGTAGTTTAAAATTATGGTTGCAATGCATGCTGTAAAATTTATGGTATTTGAACTTATTTAAATATATACATGTAAGTCTATTTAATTCATAACAGTCTTTCTAAGTGTCAGATAAGACAGCAATACAATATGTAATGACTCAGTGGAGACCGATATTTTGTTTTAAAGTGTTTATTAATGGAGAAAATATATTATTTTCTAACATTTTAGAAATTTCTTTTTAAATTTTTTAAAAAAATTATTTAAGATAAAATAAAAATTAGCACCGCTATTGACCGCGATACGACGCGATTACCGCGACCGCGTTTTCGAACTATCTGTAGCCAAATCAAGATTCAGATTCAAATAAACCCACAAGATACCTGTGTCGGGCCCAAATTCACATGAATTCCAAGAGTAAAAACGTTTGAATGAGGAGCAAAGGTCAACTTACCCTTTTAACACGTCCGTTTGCTTAGGATAAGATAAAGTAGGAGAGAAGTAAAAGGAGGCTGATGTGATATAAAACTGAGGGGCTTAGGCTCCAGAGGAAAGGTGTAAGAGTGAAGTAATCGCTGATGTATCGTGTGAGTTGATGGAAAATAGGGTTTTGAATCAAAACTTTTGATCCCTAGCTCACGTGTGTAGGAGGATTCTCCACCCAAATTTTAAATTTTAAATATTTTTCCTTTGCCACTCTATACAATTTGAGTGCCTCCGTGCACAAAAATGTTACTATTTTTATATTGGTATTGCTCTTCGTATAACAACTTCCGGACATCTGCACTTTGCAGCAGATATTTGAAATCTATAACGCTATGTTTGGGAAGGGGGGAGGGAGGGGAGGAAAAATTTGAGGAGGAAAAAAAGTAAAAAAATTTACTCTTGCAAAAATTTCAAAAGGGACAAAAAAGGTAAAGTAATAAATTGCCTCACATTCCACTCTCTTTTCCTCATTTTCCCCCCAGTTTTAGGGGGAAAATTTTTTGCAACTTTTCCCCCCCACTCCCCCCCACCCCATTTTCCCTCCACCCTTTTTCAAACACCCTCCAAAAAAATTTTCCCTCCATCCCCCACCCTCCCCTCTTCCCAAACGGAGCCTAAGTGGAATCTTTTTATGTAAGTCCGGAAAGATTATTGCTAGAGAAACTTTTTAGCAACAGTTTGGTAGTCATTTATCTTAAAAAAAATTAGGGTCATTTGTCTTTTACACATAAGATAAGAAAGTAGATTTTAGATATGTAAATGTGATACATGTAAAACTCATTATCATGTATGTCAAAATTATCATTTTCATATGAGTAAATTAGTACATCCAACCGCTTTAAAAGTGTTTTGAGTTTTCACATTAATATGAGAATATCCAAGGTTTAGATTAATGAATTGAGAGCCCATTAAAGTACAGCAAATTAGATTAATGGGTCGAGATTTTTTTGACATTTTTCACAAAATTCATGAAGATTTTAAAATTTGTATACATATCTATGCTGCTATAACTAATTATCTTAAATTTTTAACTATTGATGCATGTACATATTCGTTCCTCTGGCACACTGTCATGCAACATCTTATTATAGTAATGTTTAATATTATTGTGATTCACTTTATATCCCTTCTGGTTCTAAGCACAGTCCTACCATTGTCAATTCTCTAAAACATCCATATTAGGACCCTTTTTTTCTTTTTTTAATCTGGTAAAGGATCCCTTTTGGTGTTTTTATTATTTTTTTTGGGGGTGGGGGGCTCATATATTGTCCATCCCAAATCACTTTGCATGCATCCTGTGCCAGTGCATTGGTACTAGCACTAACCCTTGTTAATGGTGGGTATGTCCACCCATAATATTTGTAGAAATAAATATTAAAAAATTAGAAAATATGCAGAATAAAATATCAGCCGTGCTACAGATCCGGCCAGAAAAGCCGGCCGTTTAGATATTTTTTATAAAATATTAACACCCACCAATGAAGCTTATAGTATATCTGAGGAGTGTATGTGCTTAAAATTTGAAATCAAAAGGCATCATACAAGGAGAATAATATTTATAAAAAATTAAAATCTCATGTCAAAGTGCAAGACTAGAATAATAGAAATTTAAAAACTACTCTATGAAAATCACTAGATTGTGCGGACTTGAAGATTGGCCACACCTTTTGTTTTCTAGATGTGTATGATATAATTCAAAGGAAATAAGTTGCAAGAAGATGAACAAGACAATTACCTCATGAAAATCAAAGATTGGCCACACCTATTTTTTATTGAAAGGAAACTGTGGAGTGTGGACTGCTATATTAAGTAATCTGAAAGAAAAGTTATTAGAGTTTTATCTTATATTTGATTAATAAACTAAAATGAAATCAATTAAAAAAATAAATGTGTGTTTTTAAAATGGTTTCTAGAGTCAGGACAATTTTCTCTGCATTGGTGCTATTCCCCATGCAGTACCCAATGAAATTCAGAGGGGTCTTGCCTATGGTGAGGTCAAATGCATGCTCTGGATAGGAGTGCATTCACAGAAGAAAATTTTTCCTTTTTAGAGTTAATCAGTTGATTAACCCTTAATTTTCTCCCAAAGATAAGACAATCACTGTCTCATGAATTTGATGAGAATATTACATGTCATTAGTTGAAATGTGTATAACCCTTGATTTTCTCCTGAACAGAGAAGGATCATTATCTCAAGGATTAGATCACTGTCTCATGGATTTAATGAGAATATTACATGTCATTAGTTGAAATGTGTACAACCCTTGATTTTCTCCTGAACAGAGAAGGATCATTATCTCAAGGATTAGAGTCTTCTCTCATAGGAAGCAATGTTTTATAGCCTCTCATCAAAATTAAAAGGAGTTGGTAAAAATTTGAACGCAAAACCTTTCGCTATAATATATAATAATAATTTTAAGCCTTTTAGAGTTAATCAACTTTTGATATTCTCCTGAGTGTAGGATGATCACTGTCTCGAGCATTTGTTGAGAATGATACTTAACATTAGATGAAGTGTGTATAACCCTTGATTTTCTCCTAAGCAGAGGATGACTATCAACTTAAGGATTAGAGTCTTGACTTATCTTACAGTGAAAACAGATGTGGGCTTCAATCAAAATTAAGAGGACATGGTCAAATTGAATACAAAACCTTCCAGTATAACATATAAAATAATTTGATGCTAACTCAAACATTTTTGTCATTACACCTTAATATAATAAGTACTTAAAAAGAGATAGCAAGTACGAAGACCTGAGATTAACTTTTACAATCTTTTGAGCAGCCATAATCCTCATCTAACTTCAAACTAGTCCATTGTTTACCTCCCTTGATTGCGGGTCTTTCTATAGAGTTAAATGTTTTTCCCTCTGGAGGCTCTGACTTAGAGAATCTTGAGTTAAAAGAGTGAATTCCTTGGCGCGGCCCACCTATTAAGAATCCTAGCCGCTCAAAATAAACATCCTCTCATTGAACGGAGTCTTTAAATTTTACCTCAATATGAATTTGTCCCACCATAAGATTGAGCTATATAATAATATTTCATAAATATTCATAAGATTTTGTTAATTACGTCTTTAATCAAATAGTTCATCTTGTGGTGGGACCAATTCCTATCAGAATAACATTTTGACCGTGTATTTTGTGCGGCTTGAATTTCCAATAGGTGGGCCTCACTATGGAATTCCACTATTTCAACTAAATATCTCTCTATTTTAACACTCTCCTAAAAATTAAAAATAAAAACTCAAGATTTCTCCATGCTACCAAAAAAGGAAAAAAAAAAAAGAACTAGGGGTTTCTCTAAGAGACTATTTGTTTGCATTTGAATACATAAAGCTCATGCTATTTCAAGTTAGAAATGAGCATCAAATAATTTTTTTTAAGAAAATAAAACCAAAAGAAGATGAAAAATGATATACCTCCCATCACTCTAGATATTCTTTTCGTTGTATTTCAAAGAAAGGTCATTTGATGTTCGTTTTTTAAATTCATATATGTTCTTCATTTTTAACCACTCATGGTATAAATTATATGTATTATAATGCAAATAAACAGTGCCTAAGTCAAAGCTTGAGAGGATCCGACCTCCTCATGTATATATATAGATTAAATCGAATATAAGTGAACTCCCAATCATTTAATAAAAAAGAGTATTTTATATATAAACCCCTAAGATTTATAGAATTTATAAATAGCCCTACGGACAAAGTAATTAGTGATACATCATTGCCCTCTCATTTAATATATTTCATACGTTGCCAAAATTACTAGTCCTAATGGAATGGGCAACCACCACAACATTTGTGTTAAACTTTTTTTACAAAAAAACTAACACCTTTGTCCTTATGTTCAGTAAACAAAAAACAAGTATTTCAATATATACAAAAATATCATTACTTTATCCCCAACCCCAAAGGTCCACCTCTCCATAATTTATTCAAGCACATGAAGTCTAATAATGTATTTTGAAACTTTTATCAGTTTTATAACTAATTATAAGCACAAGTGTTAGATTATCATTACGATCAATTTAGACTTAATTAAATGAGCCATATATTAATAAAAGATAAATTTATTTAGGACTACTTTCTCCCACTAAATATATTATAATAATTGTCAATATAACTAGGGCATGTTTGGATGTATGATGACTTGAAGCATCAAATAAAGAGATAATAAAATATAAGGAGTTATGATGGTGTTTTATTTTTAGTTGTTTTGTATGAAATATTTTTGACTTTTTATATAAAAAAATATAAATTCTTTTTTATCTTTTAATAAAGAAAGGAGGTTGGTTTTTTGAATTTATTAAAAAAATTCAGAAGAAATTTTAAAATTATATATTTTTGATATGACCCCTTGTCATATCTTGTCTAAATTTACTTTATTTTAACTAATTAGTTAATTATCAAATACACCCTAAAAGAAATAATAAATTATATATTTTGTAAAATCATGCATGGACATCAGTCTTATTTCACTCTTAACTATTCATGGTGGTAGTAAGTAGCCTAGTTTTTTTTTCATTCTCCAATACAGTATTGGAGAATGTAAAAAGGCCAAAAAAAAAATGAAAGAAAAAGCCTGCGTGCGTGCCTGTACTAGTCTGACAACCCATTAATGGATCCATACTTGTTAGCCCTGTACAAACTTCTCCACCTCCACATGCCAAATTCTAAAAACAGTCTACAGAGAACTCTCAGCAGGCAGTCAAACCATTCAATGGTGGGGCCCTTTTTATTAAGCTGATCCACCAATGGTGGCCCCTGCTTTATTTTATTTATTATTATTTCTTTTAGGTTAATTGAGGGTTTTCAATCCTTTAAACTAGATTAACCATTCGGGCTTAGAAAAAAGCCGAATAAAACCCCTATGATCTCAATTAATAACACAAGTGAATTTATCCTTCAATTTTTGAAAAGGGGGAAACCGGAGGTTCATAGCAGGACCTCTTGGCTCGGGAGAGGGAACCATGGTCCTGACCCTGCTTTGATTAATAATGTGGATTGTGGACCCATTGATTGCATATTTCACCTTCCCAGAGAGCATCTGATTCCTAAACTTGCAACAGTAACAAAAACTGAGAGGGAAAATGAAGAGTCAGACAGCAGCGCTCGCACAAAACTGGACAGTTACAACGGCCGAGGACACTCCATTTTCTCCATAAAATCCCGCTTCATCTCAGCCATACCTTTATTCAAAGCACCACCAAAGACAGAGAGAGAGAGAGAAGAGAGAGAGAGAGAAGAGCAAGGAGAAGGAGGAGGAGAGAGAGGAGCAAGGAGAAAAGGAGGAGGAGAATCTGTTTCTCACTCTCTTGAAGATCATTCATGGCGGGAAAGAAGAGAAAATCAGTTGCAGAAGAACCAGCAAGGCCAAAAGCAGCAGCAACAGCGGCAGCAGCAGTTGCTGTTCAATCGTCTCCAAGAAGGACTCGAAGCGCCACGGCAAGAGCAGCATCGGGGCAGGCAGAGCAGAAGCCGGAGCCCATCAAGAAGAAACCCAAGCCGTCCAAGGGGAAGAAGAGCGCTGCTCAAGATGAACCAGAGCCCGAAAAGGACGAAAAAGAAGCGGATCCTGTGGCTGTGGCGGAGGACAAAACCATCATCATCGAAGCATGGTAAAGCTCTTTCTTCTCTTTCAGTTCTTGTTTTTTTTTTTTTTTTTTGCTCTTGTTCTTTATGTCAGAGGGTGTGTTTTCTTTGATTTCTGTTATGGGTTTTGATCACTTCATACCCATTTTGATATCTGTGTCTTGTTTTGCTTCATTGTTTCCATTGATGGGTATGTTTTCTTTGATTTCAGTTATCAGTTTTAGGTTGGTTACTGCCCATTTCATCTCTCTCTCTACCCTCTTCTCTTTCTCAATCTTCTTGTTCTTCTCCTTTGCTTTTTTGATTTGAAGTGTCTGTTTTCTTGGGTTTCAGTTCTCTGTTTTAGGTTGCTTCCTACCCATTTGATATCTCTTTCTCCCTCTTCTTCGTGTTCTTGTTCTTTGCTCTCTCCATTGAAGGGTCGGTTTTCGTTGATTTCAGTTCTTTGTTTTAGGTTTTAGGTTGCTTCCTACCCATTTGATCTCTCTCTCTCTCTCTCTCTCCTCTCTCTCTCTCTCTCTCTCTCTCTCTCTCCGTCTAGTTCTTGTTCTTGTTCTTGTTCTTGTTCTTGGAAAAGGAGGTGTTTGTGTGACCCACCATTTTGTTGTGAAGATTTCCGATCATCTATCTGACGGGTCACATGAACTGATTAGTGTGACCATGGTCTCACTGGTTTTCAGTGGAAATCATTTGTCAAGTAAAGCGATCTTATGTTCAAGGGAAAATGGAAACTAAAGGCTTTTCTATTATCAGAACAATTTCCATATTGAGATGTTTTTCTACTTCTTGTGTAAGATAGCAGAAAATGGTTATTACCTTTGGAAATGACAACCCTGGTAATGTTAACAAAGAACAACATGATGTCATCTCCTTCAGAACCATTTTCTGTGACAATTTATCTGCACAATGTTACCCTCAACATCATTTCACTACTGGGACTTACTTGTTTTCTGTATTTACCTTTTGTTGTACTCCAGCAAGCAGTGTAATTCGTTCAAGACAAGAGCATCGCAGGTGAAGGAGGGTTTGGAAAAGGGCGTCCCTGGTGTTACTGTGACAATCAACCCAGAGAAGGTATGCTTATTTTGGTTATCATTTTCAGTTCTGGGGTATGCTTTAGTGAGGTGGAGCTTTTCTTGCTTTCATTTTATTGTTGAAAGGTGTTCAAATGATGGTCTATTACCTTAGTATTGTTTTGTTAATGAATGCTGCGCTTTCAAGTAAAACCCCTTTTGGTAGTATTGCTAGTTAAATAAGCAGACTAATACATAAAAAAAGTTAAAAGAATTGTTATTAAAGGTGCATTTATGCTGCACAAGAATTCCGTTCTTTGCAGATTTCCATTTCCGTGATATTGAGGAATCTTGTGTTCCTACCCCTCGCATAAGAAATTGAAATCCTCTCTATTGAAGAAAATCAATTCATTTTTTCCCTTTTTCACGAGGAAAATAAATCGCACCGTATGATCCGAAAAGGGGGTGCATGGAAAACCAGACAATTTTCCTCCCTACCACATATTCCTCTAGTTGCACAAGTGCACCCTAAAAGATTCTGTGGGGTTTCCCTAGCTCAAAAAATACTGTGTATGGCGTTTTAAAACCAGATTTGAGGGCAAACCAGTGTAGGAATGGCCTTGGGGTGAGAAAAAGAAAAAACAAGAGAAAGGTCGTTAAATTTTGAAGACAGTATAGAAGTGTCATAAATTGTATGGTAATGTGATGGCTCCCTTGATCTCTGTGTCCGTGTCTATATTTCTACCCTCAATATTTCTCTTTTATATATATATCCTTTCTACAATTACCTTTTCTATTTCAGCTCCGCTTTTGGTATCTGCTCTTGCTTAGTGCCTTCCTTTTATATTTATTTGGTTATCTTATTTTCATTGTCATGTTTCCAAATTCAGCTCATTTGTCTTCTTTTCTTGTTTTCATAATATGGTATTAATGAATAAATATTTTTTTAGGCTTAAATGATATTTAATGTGTGGGTCACCTATTACTTTAGGACATGAAAGCAAGATTGCTCTAGAAAGTGCTACTAAAATCAAATGCATGGATTACTGATTTGTATTGTTTGCCCAATAATGTATTGTTGAAGTTTTTGCTTTAATTTTAACAGTATTGGGTTATAAACATTTCGTTACATATGTTTTAGGAAAGAGGTTTGACTGTTTCAATCTTTATCTTAATTTCCACAATTGCAATTCCTAAAGATAATTAGTCAACATGATCTGAATTGGTATAAGGAAAGTCCTATGATATACTCTTTTATGCTTAAAAAACACATTTATGAATAATCAAGAACACCTTTTCATATTTAAATCGATTGCTGTAATTTGGACATGGATAAGCTACCATTTTAGATTTTGCATAGTTGAGTGATGATGCAGCAATGTTGGAAGTACGTTACATAATCCTTTTTGTGATTTGCACGTAATATTGGAGCTACAAATCTTTATGGAAGTATTATTGTTTCTTGTATTACTACATCATCACGCTTTAGCCTGACATTGGGTATGTAATTTTCAGCCCAGAAAAGGATGCTTTGAAGTACGCACTGGAAGTGGCAATACCTTTATCTCCCTTCTGGTAAACTTCTATCAATATTTTGCTTCATTGGTATAACTTTTTGCAAATTAGGTGATGCTATCTTGTGATTGAAAATAATTTCTTTACTTGCTTTCTCATCATACATTTGGGACATGAGTGACACGTTGCTTGAGCATTTGCATCATACTCTTTTCATTCCAATGTTAACATTGGTTTGGTTTCTGAATGTAGTGAACTAGACATTCTACTTCTACTAGTGCTCTAGTTGGGTGTCCTGTGGTGATCTCTATTCAATAAATGTAATTGAAATGAAGCATTCTTAATTCTTGAGCTGATAAGCTTAGGAAAAATAGGGAGAGAGACAAAAGTTGATATGGAGATTTTAATAGCTCAATTCCATTGTTTTTGACCCCTCAATTGTGTAGCCTCTTGATGATAAGATGAATGTACAGAAGTTGATATCTCTAGGATAGAATCCTATCTTTACTTGGTACTTGGTAGGATTATAACTAAAGGAGAATTCATCTAATCTTACCATAATTTCTACAATGTAATTAACAATATGGTGACATGGTAATTGCAATAGGTTCTACTAATGGATCATAATATCTTATGTCTCTTCCTCAGTATTATAGTTCTCTTGGGTAGCATTCCTACACTTCACTCAGTTGATGTGGAAGAATGCATAACATCAATTTGTCAATGAGACAGTTCTGATGAGATCTTGTCATAGATCTGGTGCTTTAGTCGGCTAATTGAATTTGTAAAGACTAAAGAGATGTGAGGGAGAGTGGTAATTCTTGCTTCAACGAATTGGCGAATACAATGACAGTCCACCTCAATTTGTGTTTGTGGAAAACCGTATTTGGGGCAATCTGAATTATGCTTGAATTGTCATGTGTGTGATGGAGTTGAGCTGGCAGTGTTGACACCAAACTCAAGAAGTTGTCATAACCAAGTGAATTCACTGTCAATTAATAACATTGATTGATATTCAACTTCTACCAAATATTTGGAAATGTGTTCTGTTTTTTTACATGGGGAGTGGAACAAATTAATCTGTGACCTTGTGTTCCTCTTAATAATTGAATAATATGGTGAGCTGCTGTAAGATGAGGTTGACGAAGATTTGAGACAAATTGACTAAAGTTGTATACAACATGATATACATATGGTCATGTTGTGGTCAAGATATAAGACTTCGGACTTCCTACTAATTTCCAGAATAAGGTTGAATTATGATGTAGGATTAATCACTAGGCTTTCCTTCATCTTTATTGTACTTGACATTCAGCTCTAATGGAGTATTTGTGATTCTTGAGTTAGAGAGGTTAGCCAAGGCCCTTAGGTTTTCCATATATTTGTGTTTGTGAATCCTATAACAAAAATATTTACGTTGGTAAATGGAAAGACATTCATTTTGCTGCTATAAACCTCTAGGCCTAAAAAAATGGGTAAGATTGGATTAGTCACTAGGCTTCCTTCCTCTTTATTGTACTTGACATTCAACTCTGACGGATTATTTTCATTTCTTGAGTTAGAGACATTAGCCAAGGCAATTGTCTTTGATATATTTGTGTTGGTGAATCCATTTTAAAAATTATTTATGTTAGTGAATGGAAAAACCTGCACAATGGTGCTGAAACTCAAGGCTAAAACAATAGGCAAGAATCCTAAGATCATTAATTTTAAATATCTGCATAAGGATAGGTCTTAAGACCCTTTATTCTTATGGAACCTTTGCTCCTAAACGTATCATTAAGATAAAACTTTGGGACGGGTGAAAGTAAAATGATCATCGTGACTATCCTGCTTTTATAATGGCCACCATTCCGCATTTTGTTAAACCATACATGAGGTGCTTGTTCAAGTTTGTAGATAGATTTTCAATCCACATACATACTTTGGTGGAAAGAAATAGTCTGCTAGCGGATTCATGTCAACAATTTCTTAAAAATCTCCATCAATGATGTATTATTCTTCATGCCCATTTGAAAGAGTGGCCATTTGTCAGTGAGTACACTAGTCATCTTCGCTGTAGGAACAAAGCATCATTATAATTGATACTTGATCTGAACAGTGATTCAAGCCTTGCTAAAGGCTTTTTGTTAATCCCTTTTTTTACAACAGCTCATTGTAGGTGAAAATAAGTGGCTGAGATATATCATCTAAGTAGCAAATTCTGCTTTTCTTAATAAGACAAGAAATGCCCTCACAACGCTAGATGTCTGCAATTGAGTTTCTTGCATGTATGGCTCCGAAAAAACAAATTCAGATCTTTATGTATGGACTGTAGTTTACAGGAAGAAAGAATAACCTTAAACACTACAGTGAGTGAGCCCAGAACACTAAACGATCAACCTTGAATACCACGTCAGTCCAGATTTCCAAAATTGAACTCATTGGGGTCTCACAATGGACAAAACTGTGAAAAAATTCAAGTGACCTGAAATGGTTTGCTGCCCTGAATATATAGGGATCAAAGTGTGTGAGCGATGGCTGTTGGGAAGGCTCAAATGTATCTCAAATCCATTTTATTCCGCAAAGAGGCTGACTTACAGAGTAATGAGTGCACATTTCCAAAGTTCCAACACATTTTATCTGTTTGTGGTTAGAACTGGGGGTCGGAGTTGGATATTTGCTCAAGCTTGATTCACAACCCCCCCCCCCCCCCCCCCCCCCCCCCCCCCCCCCCCCCCCCCCCTCTCTAAGGTAACCCAAAATCGGAATCTGACACAAATGAAACCTCTAACTACCTGAACTGAACTCATCCCAAATTGTAAATTTCCTACCTGAGTGCAATTTAGGCCGAGTCAGAATAGGGTCAAATTGCATACCCTTATTTTGGGTATGATTTTTCTTTTTAGAAGGGTTATAAATTCAGGAAATATAGTTTGTGCTATAATATACAAGAGTACATAGGACTCCCCTTTTTGTACTTGATACTTTCTAAAGGGGGGTGTCCCTCACCAAAAATGGTGAGGGATGGATGCACTTGAATATTTTCCAATATCAATATATACATACTTTTTACAGATGAGTTGGATTCCCTGCTTGAATTTAGGCACCCAAAGCTCAAATCAATCTGAGTCCGATCTAGATTTCATGTGAGTGTCAAATCGAGGCCCGAGCCTGATTCAGTGAAGAAGCCTGATAACCAAATCCTACTTTCAGGTTTAATCAAATTGATGTAGTGCAGAGGAGGAGGAGGGTGAAGATGATGGACTGATTGACAGGGAAAATATCCAAATGATTGTTACAGAAGACTTTTTTTGGTTGGGGGGGGGGGGGGGGGGGGGGGGGAATGATTGTTACAGCTGTCTTACAGTCGGTTCCGTAACAAGGTCTGCACCGGAAGGAGAGGAGTATGATCACCTTTCTCTGGTTTCTATTGAGTTCTTTTCAAAAGCATTTCTTTGGAAATAGATTACCAAGACTTGTGAGCTTGAGCATTTAAAATTGTTATATAAAAAAGAACTCAGAGGCCTAGGCCGTACAGAAGAAATTTAGCTGGGGGCTTGGTCCTGGGTCTGATGGGCCGTAGGCTCGTGGGGAGTTGAATGTCCATGTCAAGCCCATGGTCCATTTTACCCAGGTCCAGACCCTCAGCTGTCTCTTCTTTACCGGCCGGTATGCCTAAAAATGGGGCCTCACCTAGGGCTTTGGTGAGGGCCATGATCGGTGAAATCTGGCGTGCCTTCAACTACATTTGAATAAGAGTATTGCAATTGGGCAAATTGGAGACAAGCTAGCGGTAGTCATTTGGTTGTTGACGGCTATCAAAATTTGCGTGACATTTTTATAGAACTCGAGTTAGAATTGTACATTTGTATGAAGCTAAATTTTGGGCAACAATGATACAATATGAAGCTATATTTTGGGCAAATAAATGATCAGAAGACAAAAAAACATGTGATTGAGATATTTATCCTTGTATGGATGTCTGGAGTAAGAAGGGATATAGTAAGGAGTTGCCATATTACTGACCACAGATGGCTCCAATAGGAAAGGAAATAATGTGATATAATGGTTAGTGCAGACCAAAAAGGGCCTTGCACAAAGGATAGAAATGTTGACAGAGTGACAGGAGGTCAGCAAGGAAGAAATTAGTCAAATGTTGTGGGAGATTGAAACATTAGCTTCGTGTACTCAAGTGCAGTAACTTGAATTATGTGTAAGCCTAGAGTTCTTGCGTTAGTTACCTAATGTATTTGCTGAGTTTGGATTGTGTAAGTCCACCTTGAGGTGAGTGCGTCAGCCAAGTTGGATTAAGTTGCCTCCAAGTCCCTAGAACCCTGAAAAGTTGAATAGTCTCTTCTATTGGACTGATTCTTATTTGAACTCTTGTTGCCTATGCATAACCCCTCCCTCACTTTTCTCCTAAATGGGGTTTTGAAAGCACACAACATCATCATCAGCAGCAGCAGACCATCTCCTGCAGGTGAAGAGAAATGGAGGGTTGAGATTGTGGGTTGGGTCGAATTGATGATGGGAGGGTTATAGATGGTACCTTTTTCTTGGAGGCCATAACGATGATCTTTAGAGGGAAGGGGTTATGTGGGGAGAGGTGAGGGTTTGAAGAAGAGGGGAATGGAGGCATGAGATTGATACTGCCGTTAGAGAAGAAAAGAGGAGATGAAGTTGAGTGATTATTTTTCCTTTTATTTATATTTATTAAAGCTCTTCTTTCTCTCAAGTGTTTTGAGGCTTTGAGCTGATGCTGATGAGGGGTGAGTGAGAGACTGAGCTTTTAATCCTTATCGAGAATGAAGAGACCGAGTCGACCTCATCCCGTCTCAGTGAGGACTGAGTCCAAACTTACTTGGACTCCACTGGGTTTTAATACCACGCTGCACCACAAAACATCGGTGTTCTGTAAAATAGTGTACATCCCGCCATTATTTTTCCTTGTTAGTTTTTTAATTTATTTTTTATTTTGCTACATGGAGATTCAAACTAATGCACTATACTCACACACCCATGTCCCTCAGCAGCTGCTGAGGGACCTTGTAAATTGTTTCTAAAACTCCTAATCAGCATGAATTAATTACTTCTGTATTGATTTTCGGAAGGGCCTTAATATCAACAATATTTGCATTGCTTGGTTTGCAGAACATGCCCCGTCCCTTCAAGAAGATGAAGGATCTTGACATGGATGAAGTCATTGAAGATATTGTAAAGAAGTTAAATGAATGAAGGGTGTCTTGACCTGGACCCTAGCTCATTTTGGCTGTATATTTTGCATTGTGGGATGATTCGGGGATCAATGGCGATACCCGCCTTGAGGATGTGATGGCATATGATTTGGAACATGCCTCTGGAATGTCTCTGTTTTGATCGGGGCTGTAATCATCATCATTACTCGATTAACACTTTGCTTCAAGTTGTGATTAGTGATTACTGATCCTCCTGAGAACAATTTGGTCATTTTCTCAAATTGGAATTTGTCATTAATCTTGTTTTCTAATGCTCATGAGAATGATCGGGTTCCTTCTGTGAAAAACTTGGTCATTTGCTCGATCTGGATTTTTTCATTAATCTTGTTCTCTAATGCTCATGAGAATGATTTGGTTTTCTGCTTGAATTGGGTGTCGATCTTGTTTTAATTGATTGTTTTTACTGATCTTAGTTATATTTTTGGTCATCGATTTATTTTTCTTTTGTCTGAATGGCTTATCTAATATTCAACATCTATGTTTAATATTTTAATTATCTCAATTGTTTTTGCTGCTACAATGCATTTTTGCAAGTTTCTTTTTCTTTCCCTCTTTTAATTTTCCACCTTTGGTTTTTGTAAGTGAGATTGTATTTTGCTGTTGGGGTGGTCATGGGCTAGACCAGCCTAGCTCAGACCCAAGCTGGGACCAGCCTGCTTCCTGTCGGGTTTTAGTGCTTGCTTGAGGCCCTGGTATAGCATTTGGGCCCATTCAATATTTGGGTTCGGCTTGGAATAAGTGATAGAAAGCCCAGCTGGGCATGGCCAGCACTGACAAGAGCTATAGTTTGTTTAGTGCTTTGAATTTTGGTTTGAACCCAAATTTCTTTATCTGTGATTTTTTTTTTCTCTTTAAAGGTAACTTGTACTAGACATGAGTAAGACAATTTTACTATTTTACGGTTATTTGTGTGTGTATGAATTTAAGATCGTTTTATTTGAATTTTAGAAGTCTATTTTTATCTTTTATTGGTAGGGTTATCAAGGCTTTAATTGGGCTTGATTGACTGAATACATGTGCTCTGGTCTGACTTGTTTGATGCAGTCTGGGTATGCCTCAGCCCAGCTCGACCGGGGAGATGAGCACTCCACTTTACAGATGTAGTTGCCAATCAGTGGTTTTTCTGGTATATGATTTTCATATTTCAGGGAGAAACTTACAAGAACATGCACCTTATTTATTTATTTTGGGGATGCACATTTTTTTACAGTAACAAAAACGTACCTCAAATATTATATATATCCCGTGACTGCTAGGCAAAGGTCAAAGGTATTCTGATAACTGTTTGACGACCATTATTTAAGAAGTTTACCATAGAACTACTAGTTTTTACCTTTGATTTAATTGTAACTATTGTTTGATCTGAACAGTGATTCAACCCTTGCTATAAAGGTTTTTCGTTTGTTAATCCCTGATTTTAAGGGGTTTACCCTTGTTTTACAACAGCTCAATGTGAGTGAAAATAAGCGGGCTGAGATGGATCATCTGAGTCATGAATTATGATGCATTTCTTAAGACGGGAAATGCCCTCACATTCTGCTATTTGTGTTGCTTGCATGTTCGGCTCCGAAAAATCAAATTCAGATCTTTATTTATGTATATAGACTGTAGTTTGCAGGAAGAAGAAATATCAGCCTTAACACAACAGCGACTGCGTCCAGAACGATAAAAGACCAGTCTTGAACACGACAGAAAAAATTGTTAAATCATTGGGGATTCACAATGGACTGAACTGTGAAATAAATCAAGTGACCTGAAATGGTTTGCTGATCGGGGCGCAGTGGCCATGAGGAGGAACTGGAAACCACCCTGCTAGGGATCGAGCCCTGGCAGGGTCCCCCTGAAATGGTTTGCTGCTATGATAATATAGGGATCTGAAGGTGTGAGTGATGGCTGTTGGGAAGGCTCAAACGTATCTCATATCCATTTTACTCTGGAAAAGAGGCTGGCTTACAGAGTTATGAAGGAACATTACCAAGTTCATCTGTTTTTGGTTAGAACTAGGGGTTGGAGTTGGATGTTTGCCCAAGCTTGACCTCTATTTTTTTTTTTTCAAGGCAACTCAAAATTGGAATCTGACACTGATGAAACCTCTCTACATACGCCAACTGAACCCCTTCCAACTTGTAAAAGTACAATTTAGGCTGAGTTGGGCTAGTTGGGTACACCCTTATTTTGGTTATGATTTGGTCTTAAAAGAGAGAAAACATTCAGGAAATATAGTTTGTTTTATGTTTATAAACAATATAAAACAAATTTTGACAGATAAGTCGGACAACCTGGTTGAATTTAGGCACCCAAAGCTCAACCCTGAACCCAACATATATAGATTCCATATGAGTTTCAAATCCTGGACCGAGCCTGATTCAGTGAAGAGGCCCGACACCTACTCCTACTCTCAGTTGGTTGAGCCATGCAGGTTCGGCTTTGGCCAGACCCATGTTATATAACCGTTGTGTTCTTTCCTTCCTTTTACAGTAGTTGCCATTTTCTTCGAGGGTGCTGTTCAGAATGGGGGGATTTTTGCTGCCATCTTTTATATATAACGGGAAAAATTGGGAGTAACAAAATGTCTTCTAGGTTATCTGTCCCAAAAGAAAAGAGTTCTCATGCACAGCATGACTAGTTATGAAAATGGGGTTTGGAATTGTTTTTCCATGGCGCGTCACAAAAGTGTGCCCTAAACATAAATAGAGAGAATCTGTCGTTTGACCTACCTCATGGGTATGCAACGATTGAAAGGGCATCAGAATCCTTTGCATCACTGGTCAAGGGGTTTATTTTTAGATGATAGAAAATCTGAGGGGTGTTTTTATTATTATGTAAGTTGGAGATATATTTGGAAAATGTCAGAAAAAAGGGGTGTACATTGAAAACTCTTGTCTGTTTGTATCTTGTAAACCTTTACTGCCTTTGATCCTTGGTTTGATAGATGTCAAATATTTCACTCCACTGTGAAAAATATTGGTCCTTTGATTGGGTGAATTCTGAAAATATGTACAAGTTTAATTCGAGTAATTTGACCTTACTATAAGTTGAATTTAGGTCTTTGAAAGTTGGTGCTACGTGTACAAGTTTAATTTGAGTGACATGAGCTTATGGTAAGGATAACATTATCTTATGACTTTCCTTAGTCGGGTCAAAGACACCCCCTCCTGGAGAAAATAAAAGACAGAAAAGACAGAGACGAAGTCTAAGCCTAGTATATATGTTTGTCTTGTCTTGTGAATGTCTTAACTGTCAAAAGTTGGTCAATCCACATACCTCACCTGAATCTGGCGGGAGAACGTCTCCTCCACTCATCCTTCAAATTCAGTTACTTTACCCAAAAAATTTTTAAAAATCAGTTACTTCCCATTCTCCTCTTATTTATATCTCTTTGCTTTTAGCTCTCTCAGTGCAAAATATTCTTCTCTTCCCTTGATTTTTCCCTCCCAAACAAGACCGACCACCTTCAACATATCATAACATAACACAACACAACATAACATAACATGCATTCCTTCATGTCTTCCTTTCTTGTTCTCTTTTCCTTCCTCCTCTTCTCTTCGGCCACAGCCTTCAACATCACAAGGATCCTCAACCAATACCCTGAATTCTCCACATTCAACAGCCTCCTCACCCAGACGCGTCTTGCCACCGCCATCAATAACCGTCGGACGATCACTGTCTTAGCGGTCGATGATGGTGCCATATCTGCTGTATCAGGCAAACCAGAAGACATCGCCAAACGGATTCTAAGCGTTCACGTCGTGCTCGACTACTATGATATGGAGAAGTTCAAGAAGATGTCAATGAGTAAGAAGAGGTCGACCCTCCTCACAACTCTCTTCCAGTCCTCGGGTTTAGCCAGAAACCAACAGGGGTTCATCAACATCACTATTCCTAAGTTGAATGATGATGGTGATTTCGACGGTGAGATCATGCTGGGGTCTGCATCTCCTGGATCAGGTCTCTATTCCACTCTGCTTAAACCAGTGGTTGCAAGGCCATATAACATCTCTGTCTTCCAAGTCAGCAGTGTTATTATCCCTCCTGGCATTGAGGATGAGGTGATGCCACCGCCACCCAAGAAAGCACCAAGTCACTCCCCAAAGAGAGCCCCCTCACCAGCACCAGAATCCGACGCACCTGCACCGTCAGATGAGTCTGATTCCCCGGTGTCATCACCTCCTGAGCCAGAGGGGCCCATTGCAGATGGGCCAGGTGCTGATGGGCCGGCCGCCGATGGGCCGTCTGAACCCGATATCCATTCTAGTTCTTGGACAGTAAGAGTTACATGGCTTGGGGTTGTGATGGGTGTGTTGTGCGTGCTTTCTCTCTAATTTGGTCCAGTTAAGGCTTTAAATCAAACGACAAAAGCTTTTGCCTTGTTGAAGTCCAAGGACATGAGCATCTTCTTCTGCATGCATTTGATGTCTTGGATAACCTTTGATTATTACCCTGATGTTTATGTATAAGGATAATAAGGAAGAAGTGCTTCTTGTTGTTGTTGCTTTTTTCTTGTTTGAATCATGCATGTCAATTCATATTCAAATAAAAGAGGAGCATTTGGTTCAATTAGTGCTTTCTTTTAAACTATAGTTAATTAGGAAGAGTTTAATTATCTTATGTTAATTAATTGTTTGTTAGAAAAGATGGGTTATCATTATCATTGATCTGAGGAATTATACTGTATACATATTTGAGGAGAATGTTCTCATACGAGTGAAATGCATGTGCAGCCCAGCTCTATGGGGTCCACCTGAGCCCACCTTATGATTTTCATCTTTGGATGGTTCTTATAGTCTCTCTTGTAAGTTGCATCCTCCCGTCCTTCTTCGGAGTAAGTTTCTGTGGCCTATTATATCAAATCTGTTCTGATTTTCCAATGCCATTAAGAGAGGATTTTGAAAAAAATAGACCCAAATCCAAGTCCCAGA
This sequence comes from Litsea cubeba, assembly GCA_012931725.1. Lineage (NCBI taxonomy): Eukaryota > Viridiplantae > Streptophyta > Magnoliopsida > Laurales > Lauraceae > Litsea > Litsea cubeba. The sequence continues at coordinate 89,505,803 of CM022948.1, read as the reverse complement.
AAACCTAGCTCCAATTGCATTTTTCATATGTTCAGGACATTTAAGCTTGCACCCAGCCGGCCTAAGTTGCATCCTTATTAGTCACCAGGAAAAACTTTAGCAGTGAACCAATACTTTTGAACCTTTCTGTGAGGCCTACCTTTATGTGCATCAATCACAAGTTCAGAGCTGGATTGATTACACTCGGGATGTAATATTAGGACCATATAATAGAACAAGATGTTATGATGATTATGAGACCATATTCTATTTAAAAGCCCCAAAATCTAATAGTTTTATAAATATACTTTTATGTTAAACTTTGAGGCCTTTATGGAAAAAAAGAATACGACTTTTATTGGAAAAAAAGAGAGGCAGAGATGGCGACATTCATAGTATAAAAACTTCTAAGATTGGCCTAGAAAAGACACAAGCTAGCTAAAGCTTGTCTTTTTTTTTTTTTTTTTGGCTAAAGTTAGTAGTGTGATTATCCCTCCTGAGTCCTGGCATTGAAAATGAGGTGGTGTCACCACCCTCACCTAGACGGCCCCCAAAGGTGCCCCCTCACTAGCACCAGAATCCGACCCACCCGCACAATCGGGTGAGTTTGAGTTTGACCCCCCCACTGTCTTTGTCAAATGAGCTGTACACCAAATTAGTCTAGATTATAGGATCAATTACAGGATCAGATTGATCCTCTGTTTATAGTGTTTCCTAGAATAGTTTTCCATTCTCTATATAAACCAATGTATTGCTACATGATTAAGAATCAATCAATATATTTTTCAACCCATTTTCTACATGGTATCAGAGCTAGCATATCTTCATTAAAGGTCTACTTTCTTCCATTCAGGAAGTTGAAGTGGGCCGTCGCAGAAAACAAAGATCACAGAGATCAATTCCGATCTCTGCTGGGCCACACGGATCGAGTTTCTGCAGGAAACTCGAAACAGAGAAGAGACTCCGCCTTCACCTCCGCCAACACTTCTCGGTCCCCTCATCCTCGGCGCCGAGAACTGCCATTGATTCCATTTTCTTCCTGTTTGAGGGGGACTGCCAGTTCAAGGCGATCACACCCAGAACAGAGGCTCAATCGGCAAGTGTAGAGCTTCTCGGCGATTCGATCTCGCCGCATCTGGAACTGCTCTGGCCAATCTGATGCTGCGACTAAAATCGCATGCTCAATCACCTCAAAGATATCCGAATTGGCACTGCGAAACTAATCTCGCCAGTGATTGAGTTCGCCAGATTTGTTAACAGCCCATCAATCCGACGCCGTCCGATTCCCGCCGCACTGCAGACCGTCAACCGCCATCGTCGTCTGGTTGAAGAAATCATCACTTTCATATCGCAGATACACGATCCACCCATCCCGGATCCAATCAGCCCACCCACAAGGTCAATCTCGGGCGCAAGATCGGGTTGCTCTTGCCGTCCGCGCGTCGCTGACCAGTGGGCTGCCTGCGCGCATCCATCCTGCGCGTCTGCTGCCTGCGTGCATCTGCCGTTGCCGCCCGCCGGTTCCCGCCGCTGCTTCTGGTCGCCGGAGCTCTTCCGCCGCTGGTCCGCTCGACGCCGTGCCGCTCGACGCCGCTGAATCGCCGGAGAGGAAGCGGTCACAGGCGCTTGGTTCATTTTTTGCTTGCAGAACCAGAACAGATCGAAGGAGGAAGAAGGTGGGTTGGTTCGGGTCAGTTGGGTCGGTTCTGACCTGACTCGTGAAGCCCAGCCCACTTCCCAGCCAAGTCCAGGTTGGATTTGGGTCGGGTCGAACTGACCCGTTTGCAGAAATTGAGCCATCATCATGGCAAGTGAAGACTCCAGCAAATCTGATTCAACCACCCAGATTGTCACCATCCAAGGAGATAATTCCAACTTCTCAACTGGAATAAAATTGGATGAACATAATTATTCTCTATGGCATCAAGTCATGGAGATGAAGATTGCCGGACGAGAGAAACATGGTTACTTGACCGGTGATATGACCCAACCTGCGGTCACAGACCAGACATACAACAAATGGCGTGCATCGGATTGTCAAGTCAAGAGTTGGTTATTCGATGCCATGAAACCCGATCAGATGAAGCGGTTTATCCGTTATGACACAACCAAACAAGTCTGGGATGCAATCAAGAAAACATACTCTGATGGTTCAGATGAGGCAAAGATCTATGATCTACACAGAAGGTCATTCACAATGAAACAGAATGGAGCACCGGTTGCCAATTACTATAGTGAGCTCACTGAGATCTTTCAAGAGCTTGATCAATTAAGTCCAAGTAACATGAAGGATCCAGCAGATATTGAAACTAGACGCAAGGAGGTTGACCGTCTTCGCGTTTATATCTTTCTTGCAGGTTTGGACAATATTTTTGACCAAATCCGAGGAGAGATTTTGAGGATGGAGCCTAAACCTGAACTTGAGGCAGCATATGCACATATTAAAAGAGAGAGTAACCGACAGGGAACCATGTTTGAGGCTGGTGTCTCATCCGATGCCACAGTTTTGGTCGCTGCGAGATTCAAGCAATCTCGATTACCCACTCAGAACACAGACTCTACTCATAACCGGCCTCCAATGAAGTGTACCAAGTGTGGTTTAGAAAACCATACAATTAAGGGCTGTTATGAGATCATTGGTTATCCGGAAGGATGGGTTCACAAAGGCCGAAAGAGGGATTCACACAGAGCCTCATTCGCATCATCTGAGTCATCCCAAGAGATTATATCAGAATCTCCATCAGGTACATCTGGCTCCAAGGCCTTGGCCACCTCAGGTACTTCCTCATGCACATCTTCACTTACTTATAATAGATCATGGATTATTGACACTGGTGCTACTGATCACATGACCTCTAGTTTTATTGGATTACATTCTACCATACCATCAAGCCAAAAACATATTACCAGTGCCAATGGAACCACCTCCCCAGTTCTGGGAGAAGGGTCCCTATCTCTTACATCATCATTAAGTCTAGATCATGTCTTGGTTGTCCCTTCACTCGACTATGATCTGTTATCTGTTCCTCAAATCATTGATTCCCTCAATTGTACTGTGTGTTTTTGGCCATTATATTGTCTGTTTCAGGATCTTCTCACCAGGGCCGTGATTGGATGTGGTACTAGGAGGGGAAAGCTGTATTATCTGGACTTGACAGATGACTGCTGTAAGAAACTGAGTAAAGCATATCATGTGAGAGGGGACGAGTCCATCAGGATGAAAAAGATTTGGTTGTGGCATAGACGATTAGGACATGTTTCTTTTGGATATTTGAAACTTTTATTTCCTGATTTGTTTTTCCAGTTTGCTACATCAGACTTTCATTGTGAAACCTGTGTTTTTGGCGAAAAGCCATCGTATTTCTTATCCATTAAGATTGAATAAAAGTTCTATGCCTTTCATGATTATCCATTCAGATGTCTGGGGTCTGTCAAGAGTTCTTACTATTCGTGGTTTTAAATGGTTTGTGACATTTATAGATGATTGCACTAGGATGACTTGGGTTTTTCCCATGAAGCAGAAAAGCGAAGTCACCGTCAAATTCAAGCAATTTCACCAATATATTGCTACTCAATTTGACAAGAAAATCATAACATTGAGGTCGGACAATGGAGGAGAGTACGTCAACAACGACCTGCATACTTTTTTAAGCCAAAATGGTATTGTTCATCAAACCACATATGCCTATACACCACAACAGAATGGTGTAGCAGAACGTAAGAATCGTCAGCTCCTGGAAGTTGTCCGTGCCTCTTTATTTGAGGCCCATATGCCTCATCATTTTTGGGGGGAGGCCCTTTGTTCAGCTGCCTACCTCATCAATAGAAAACCATCAAGTACTCTCCAGTATCAGACTCCAATGCAGACATTGACCACTCTCCTCACCATGCCATCCACACCAAATCTCGAACCACGTGTATTTGGATGTGTTGCTTATATCCAGGTATATCCACACCAGCGTGGTAAACTTGATCCATGTGCTCTACGCTGTGTCTTTGTGGGGTATTCCGACACTCAAAAAGGCTATAAGTGTTTCCATTCTCCTACTCAGACCTTGCATGTTACAGCCGATGTTACTTTCCACGAGAGTGAGTTCTATTACTCAGGGGGAGATTCCGAGCATTCCCTGCAGGGGGAGAGCTCTATCTTTGCAGAAGATACTCAGAATCAGATCATTCAAGTTCCACAGAATGTTCTATATCAGCTTATGTCAGAGCAGCCGCGGACAACACCTGAGGATGTAGTGACTACTGAGTCACCAACTCCACAGGTACAGCAAGAGCAAGAGCTACAAGAACTAGAGACTCCAGATAGTATTTCAGATACAGTTCTTCCTACAGTACCACCACCACTCATCCAATCAGGTCATGATATCCCTCCACAGGTAACCGAACACTCAAACTCACACTCTAGCCCTTTACCTGAGTCAAGTCATACAGGAAACACAGGTTATCAGTTACCTCCTCGTACGAATAGAGGGATTGCTAAACAACAATATGATCCTGACCCTAAAGCAAATGTTAAATACCCTATTGCTAATCATGTGTCTCTACATAGGCTATCTCCGTCATGTGCATCATTTGTATGTCAATTATCCACTGTATCTATTCCAAGTAATGTGCAGGAAGCTCTGAAAGATCCCATGTGGACTCAAGCAATGAATGAAGAATTTCGGCTACAAGCAAAGTAACTCAGATCATACTCTTTTCTTGAAACATAGGAAAGGTAAGGTCACTGCCCTTATTGTGTATGTTGATGACATGGTGGTTACTGGAAATGACCCGGAGGAAAAAGCAGCATTACAACGTTATTTATCCAGTGAATTTGAGATGAAAGATCTTGGTGCTCTGAAGTATTTTTTGGGTATTGAAGTGGCTCGTTCAGAACAAGGAATATTTCTATCTCAACGGAAATACATCCTCGACATTTTGATCGAAACTGGAATGTTAGCTTGCCAGCCAGCTGATACCCCGATGGAAGTGAATCATAAACTTGGTGAATATCTTGACCAGGTAGCCACCAACAAAGGAAGATATCAACGTCTTGTTGGTAAGTTGATATATCTATCACTTACTAGACCTGATATCGCATATGCAGTAAGTGTGGTGAGTCAGTTCATGCATGCACCAAGTGAAGGACACATGGATGCTGTAAATCGGATTCTAAAATATTTGAAGTCAGCTCCTGGAAAAGGATTGATGTTCTCAAAGCATGGTCATCTAGATGTTCAAGGGTACACTGATGCAGATTGGGCTGGGTCTGTTACTGATAGGCGGTCAACATCTGGATACTTTACTTTTGTGGGAGGCAATTTAGTCTCTTGGCGCAGTAAGAAACAAAAAGTGGTGTCCCGATCGAGTGCTGAAGCTGAATATCAGGGTATGGCACATGGAATATGTGAGCTACTCTGGATACGAAATTTGTTGGGGGATTTGGGATTCAAACCCAAACGTACCATGCAACTGCATTGTGATAACAAGGCCTCAATAGACATCGCACATAATCCAGTGCAACATGATAGGACTAAGCATGTTGAAGTTGACAGACATTTCATCAAGGAGAAACTTGAGGCCAAGATCATTGAGGTACCATTTGTTAAATCCGAAGATCAACTTGCAGATATCCTCACCAAAGCAGTCACCGGCAGAATTTTTCACAGCTCACTTAGCAAGTTGGGCATTGATGACATATATGCCCCAACTTGAGGGGGAGTGTCAAATGAGCTGTACACCAAATTAGTCTAGATTATAGGATCAATTACAGGATCAGATTGATCCTCTGTTTATAGTGTTTCCTAGAATAGTTTTCCATTCTCTATATAAACCAATGTATTGCTACATGATTAAGAATCAATCAATATATTTTTCAACCCATTTTCTACAGTCTTCACCTCCTGAGCCGGAGGGGCCCATATGTAGACGGGCCGATTGCCGATGGACCAATCGCTGATGTGCCGTCCTTCCATTCGAGTACTTGGATCATAAGAGTTAAATGGGATACATGGTTTGGGGTTGTGATGGGGTTGTTGTGCATGCTTGGCGCTTGCTCTCTAATTTGTTGCAGTTTATGATGAAATCATGAAAGAAGAGTCACCCAAGGCTTTGAAACCTTTGCCTTGTTGAAGCCCGAGGACATGAGCATCTTCTTCTGTATTTTAATTTCTGGATGTTCACGGAGCGGGACCACCGAAACATTAAATTTTAAAATAATTGTGTTAGAAAATAAGATCTAGATCTATGATCCAGAAAAACTTAAACAACCAAGATCATCCATGTCAAATCATCGAGAGATGTAAAGCGGAAAACATACCTTGGTCCATTGTGGAAGTTATTCGCAGGTTGTTGATCTTCCAATCCAATATGGCTGCCCAGAGAAACCTTCTTTCTGATGATGAGATGTCAGAGAGAATAGGAACTTACCATATGAATTGGGGACCATAACCCTAATATATAATAATGAGATTTGCTAATTCTAATTTGCCCTCTCATCAAATTAGAATTAGTATTCTGGTATCTACACATTAATCCCATGACAATTATACCCTTAAGCCTTAACACTTTAAGTCTTAATTAGATCACTTCAATTAGGCTTAACCAAAGATAGCATAACACATTTAATAGTTACATGTGTGGTCCCACATGATGGAATTTTCTAACAAATTGTATGTTTGGAACACCTTTGGAGCGCCTATACAACATAATGCCAGTGAGTTTATAAACAATTAACTAATGTGCACATATATATCTTATCCATATGCTCAAGTATAAAAAAATGGAGAAAAGTTTAATTTTGAAATTTGATCACATTAAATAGACGATAATTAATAAGTCAGAAGGAGTTTTTTCATTCAAAAGATAAATGTCAAGCTTACAGAAAAATAGAATATACAAAAAATCAAAGATTCCGTACGGTTCGCTCCATATTCGTTTAAATCGCGCTCCGAGGATGGATCCGCTTCGAAAATGTCGATCCGCATTTTCAGAGTAGGATAGAGAAGGCTGCGAGGTGGTTACGGGCAAAGTTTCTCTTATATTTATCATTTTGTTGGAAAAGATAATCATTACTATTGTACATTTATAAAAAAATAATTAAAAAGAAATCCATATATAGTGCTTCAACAATATGCAACTAAATAACTAGGAATTGGCATGTGATTCTTCTAGATTAAACTACTTGTATATTAATTAATTATGTATTTATATAAGTTTGAAGTTTATTTAAGTATATTTAATTAAATGTTCACTTGAGTTTACTTGTATGAGAAAATGATTGTTCGATTACCAAAATGTCCTGTGATTTACAATCATCAAATCTTAAGATAGGCCCCCTAAATAACGTAATCATTGTAAGATAACACAAATAGTATAATGAAGTGTCTCTTAGAAAATGGTAGATCCACATGATGCTTATTATATCAACTAATCTAGCCACCTATGAGATCCATTGGTGACGTGTAATTAATAGGTTATGTAAAAGGGTGGATGGGTTGGACGTGATCAGTCTCATGTGAATGGAGCTTGGTAAGCAGGTAACTTACTAACTACAAAAATATCCTTTGAGGCTTTGAAAGACAATTAAATCAAATCTTGAAGTGGGCACACCTAAATAACATTATCATTGTGGGATCGTATAATGATAGATGGCTCTCTTAAATAATAGTGGACCCACATGAAACTAATTGATAGAGCTAATCTATTCACTTACGAGACTCCTTGGTGGAATAGCGGGTCTCATGCATACGGCGACAAAGGATGGATTGGATAAGTTGGTTTCTTAAGGTGGATCCCATTAATTTACACATAAAAGACAAGATGTGCAAGATTTTCATTTAGTGGGTCATTCTAGACATTTAAGTAGAGATTGCAAATAATAACTCTTACCATTGAAGTGGCTTAATAAGAAGCTACTTGACCTTTTTATTCCAACAAGTTCACTTTAATGAATAAAAAATTATTGTATTTTGGTAAAGCATAAGGATAAGTACTGTTTGTTTAATTGTGATTGGACTCTAACTTGTAGATGCATTATTAACTTGTAGATGAAGTTGAAACAAATTCATCCGGCCACTTGTAACTAAATCCAAAAATTTGTAAGAGTTTGTTACGTGAGATTACCAATTGTGGGGTCCACTACTACAATTAGAGAGAGAGATTAACTACCTTATGACACTTATATATATATATATATATATATGCATGAAGGCAATGATAACATACCCCTCTACTTACAACTACAACGAAAAAACTAGATACATAAGTTTTTTAATCCCTAGCACAAAAAAGATCAAACGAATAGCACATATAGGAACATGCCAGTTTTTTTTTTTTTTTTTTTAATTATACTAATATATACAAGTATAAATCGATTTATGTAAATAAATTTAAATATAAAATGATCAAATGGGTGTCAAATTCGGAATCTGTGACTATCATGGGGGCCCTTGTTTTATGGTCCACTTGGATGGATCATAAGCCGGGCCCCATTAAGTGTTTTGGCATGCAATGCTTATTTTAACATGAACACCGGTGCTCAGTGGAGGAAATTCCATTCGTTTGAGTTATTTGAAATATTATGTGAGCCTATTTTACTTTTTTGGTAAGATGAGTATAAATTTTTATGGGCCGACCATTTTTTGCCTTGCTAAGAAAATTTTGGCTCTACTACTGTGCCCATCTCAAAAAATCTAGACGCATGGCAATCAATTTTGTCACCCGAGAGAATCCTTTTTCATTTAAAATTATTCCAAAATTGTTTAAAAACATATTCAATGCTTATAAAATTATTAATATAATGATTCACCTAAACTCAATATAATCATCATAAATTAATAAATTCATCCATTCAAAACTAGTAAAATAGTAAGTAAACAAGAAGAAGAAGAAACCACCCATCCTTATAGCATCTTTTTCATGTATATCAATCGAGTCTTTCATGAAATTTGAACGGCTTTGGTCCGAAAAATAAGGTGATTGGATGGAGTCACGAGTCAACTCAGTGAGCTGAGTTTTCCACACCCGCTCACGTCTCTGTCCTCCACGGCACCTCGGCACGTCTGATAGCATTTGTATTGATCACGGAAGCCCAGAAAATCGAGGACACAAAATGCTAATCAATTCTGTTCATCCTTATCCAATATGATTTCTCCACGTATCTTCCTTCTTTGGGTTTCCTCTATTTAGTTTGCATAGATATAGATATGGGTACTTGCTACTTTACCCAAACAAGTCTTCCACTTGCTTTATCTACTCTCTCTCTTTCTCTCTTAATCGACTGCACCCAATTTTTCTACTTGCTCTTTACGGATAGGTAAATGCAGCTTTAATTTTTTTTTTATTCTTCTCTATCCTCTCTGCATGGTTTTTAATTTGGGCCGCTGTAATTTTTCGATTTTTTTTTTTTTACTTCTCTGCATGTTTTCTAATGTGGGTATCTGTTCTTCTCACCCTTTTGATATCTCTACTTACCTTTTTTTTTTTTTTGTTTGGTGGGGGGTGAGGGGGGTTTATTTCATTAATGTTGATGCTTTAGGATGGAATTTGTTTGTGGGTTTTCTGGGGATTGTGAGTTTGAATTTGATTTGCACTTTTATATATCATCTGAGTAAGAGAAGTAGGGAGGATATCTATAAGTGGTGATTTCATGGGTAGGAAGTGGGAGTTTTTTTTTTTTTTTTTCTCTGGTTTCTGATGGTGGCCTTTTGGTGTTCTTTTCTTGGTTTTCTCAAAAGGTTGGTTTTTTAAATGTTTTTTTGAGTTAAACTTGTATTGTTTTATCATCTTATATAATTAACTATGGGCATATAAATTTGGAGGCTAGGACTTTTGTTTTTGTTTTGATTTTTTTAGTTAGTCACAAAAGTTCTGTTTAGTATTGTGACAATTTTTTTGGTGAGCGTATCTCAAAATGAGGTATTTTTTTGCTGTAACAATGGCATTTCCTAAAGATTTCATAACATGTTTTGTGACACCCTTTGGGTTATATATCTATATATTCTCTGATTGGATGGCAGAGTTTTTTTTGCATTAGATAGACAATGAAGGCTATTTTACTGCTGCTGCTTTATTCGGGTTTGGTGTCCTTCACTGCTGTAAGTTTGACATTATCTGTTGTCTTTGGTTATCAATTTCTTTTTTCCTTTTGAGTTATTTGTTGTGGTTATTATTTCAATGCAGATTGCTTCTAGTTCACCAACATGCCCTGCTAATCTGGCTGAAGATTGCAATGGTGGTTCTGATGGATGGGAAGGGGACTTCTTTCCTGCAATTCCCAAAATCAAATATGAGGTAAGAAGTTAATGTTCGATGTGTTTGAAGTTTGAAGAGCTTATGGATTATATGTTTGAAAAGCTTTCTTTGTAAATTGGGTCTCCCCTACAAGACCATTTTGGAAAAATCAATGTCCAGGTAGTGCACTTTCCCACAAAGAGCATCTTGAAGTGTCTATAAACCACCTGGAAAAACACCATTTATTATTGAATTTGATGTAATCCACCAAATTCAAGGGGCATTGAAATTCATATTGTCACTGTTGGTGATTTGGAGGGTGAAGCTTCCATTGTAGCTCAAATTTGTGAACACCCAAATACTATCTTCATCTTAGATGTCCCCAAATAATTTGTTTAATGCTTTACCCCATTTTGTTCCGGATATTTGGTACCATCATGGCAAATCTGCCTTTTGTCTTCGTCAGCTTGGTTCCAATCAAAATTATTAGTGGCAAAAGTTCAGTTTATCTGTTCCACTCAAAACCATAGAACATCCAAATGTTCCTTTAATCATGTCACATTGTTGATGTTTCATCTTAGATTCTCCTTTGTTATTTTGGAATTTTTTGATATGATTAGTTTTTTTTTTTCTTTTTTCTTTTTTTGTCATAGGGTCCTTCGAGCAAGAATCCACTTTCGTTTAAATGGTATAATGCCAATGAAGTGATTCTTGGGAAGAAAATGAAGGTCAGATTCTGTATTATATGTGGTAGAACTTTGATGATTTTGATTATTTTTCAAATTCCACTACTTTGTTTTTTATTACTAGCGAGATCATGATGTGGTTGCAGGACTGGATGAGATTCAGCATTGCATTTTGGCATACATTTCGTGGAACTGGAGCCGACCCTTTTGGTGCACCAACCAAGTTCTGGCCTTGGGAGGATGGCACTAATTCATTGGCCATGGCTAAAAGAAGAAGTAGGATGAAATTTCTCCTTTTTTTTTTCCTGATTGTGTTGTAGGGCAATACTGATAATGTTTTCCTTTTTCTGGATTCTGCTGATACAGTGAGAGCCAACTTTGAGTTTTTGAAAAAGCTGGGAGTTGATAGGTGGTGCTTTCATGATAGGGACATTGCTCCTGATGGGAAAACACTGGCTGTGAGTTATATAGTTCTCAAAGTTATTTTGTTTTCTTTATCATTTATGTTTATCTATTATATGCAATGCTGGAAATAAACATGTGCCCAATTAAGGCATAAAGGTGTGCCAGCAAGGTCCAAACATTCAGTTATTATTGGGGCTGATATATCCTTTCTGATCTGTTTCTAGCTTTCTGTGCTATCTTTAGTGCACAGTGATGCAGAAAAGCACCTATTCAATTGTCATCAGTTCCTTTGGATTCTCCTACATATTACTTTCTATATGTATTGAATTTATTTAATGTTTGTTTTGAAAAGGGTTGCAGTTTGTGGCAAACACAAACACCTCAATTTGTGAATCTTTAAGCAAGATTAGCCTGCAAACAAATTTAATTGGTGTTACAAGTAAATTGAATTAACTTGTGAACTTATCATGTCTAAGAATAGGAATTTGGAATATTAAGAGATTGCTCACAAGTTGAATTTAGCAAATCATTACCACACATTGGTCTCAATTTAATGAATTTCATTCATGGACTCAACAGATTTCACCACTAAGTTAGTTGGAATTCATGATAGTAATTAGATTTCTCACAAATTGACTAAGCCAACCAATTTCCCGTATTGGTATATGAATTGTAATAGTACACTAGACTGATGAATTGCAGGCACTGATAACATACTGTGTTTCTCAGCACCAAGCAAACACAAACTGATTCAGATGGAAAACCTGACACTTGTTTTGCCAATAAATCATTTTTGTGTTTTGAGTCACATTTGATCTTGTCTGATCTTGCATAAGAAGTTGTTGATGCATATAATGTTTCCAATTTTGGGTTTTTCTTCTATTAACCTACTTAGTGAATAATACCACTATCTTCCAGGAATCAAACGCAAACTTGGATGAAGTGGTTGCCCTTGCAAAAGAGCTTCAGGTAATGATATTTTACTTCGAAACCTGCTTAGTTCAAAATCCACTAATTTCTATCGTAAACGACACAACAAATATGGTGTCACTCAGTTTCATGTACTTACAAGGATAACCTTATGTTGGCTTTTATTTTCTATTTATCCAACGGTCCTTTTAATTTATTCACAGGGATCTAAAATCCGACCTTTGTGGGGAACAGCTCAATTATTCTTGCATCCTCGTTACATGCATGGAGCTGCTACTAGGTATCTGATTTGCATGTCCCAACAATTCTGTATATTTTTCTTAACTATTAAAGCATACATGACTCAGAGTAATGCTTGGATTTGCAGCTCTGAAGTTGGTGTATATGCATATGCGGCAGCTCAAGTTAAGAAAGCAATGGAGGTGGGTGTTAATGGTAGAGCACAAGGAACTGGATGTCCTGAGCCTCAAAATACTGTTTCCTAGATTCTTATTATTTGAATGTTAAAGCTTTATATATACAGATAGAGAAATTCTCAATAACTTCCCTATATATATATATATATGGGAAATATTCAAGTGCATCTATCCCTCACCATAGGGTGAGGGACACTCCCCTTTTTGGGAAGTTTCAAGTACAAAATTGACTTTTCAAGTACATAGGAATACTCTCCATGTACTTGAAACTTTCCAAAAAGGGGAGTGTCCCTCACCCTATGGTGAGGGATAGATGCATATGAATACTCCCCTATATATATAGACCCCGTATATATATATATATATATATATATGAGAAATATTCATGTGCATCCATCCCTCACATATAACATATATATACATATACATACATATACATACATAAAAGTTAGGCTACAAAACTAAAAAAACACCCCTCTTTTAGCCAATGAAAGTGTGACACGTGTCATCAATGATACACATCCGATTCTCTCTCCTAAACATTCTCCTACAAAGGTGGATCTTTTATAAATTCTCTTAAGATGCTAACAATCATTGGGTATTAGATAGGGACGGAAACTCCCCTTTTGAGATATGGGAGTTTTTTGAGAATTTCTATATATATATATATTTATATATATATGGGGGATGCTCCTGTGAGAGTTACTCTCACGGTATTATAATAGTAAGGGGTGGGGCCCTCACATTTAGGCTGTTGGCATTGGATATGGATGCGAGGGCCCCTAGGCCCCCCACCCTTACTCTCATAATACCGTGAGGGTTAACTCTCACAAGAGCATCTCAGAGAGAGAGAGAGGGTTAACTCTCACAAGAGCATCTCAGAGAGAGAGAGAGAGAGAGAGAGAGAGAGAGAGAGAGAGTCTTTTGTTAACCATCAATCTATTGAGACTCACCACAGAATGAAGCCAACACAAAATCTACCAGATTGGAGTAGCCTAACTGCCAAAGAACTAATCTTATGATCAGTGGCCTACAAATAGACATCTAAAAAAAATAATGTTCTGACTGGAAGTTTGTAATCTATAAATTCATTCATTGACCCTTCTGTGGACCATTGTTTTATTATTGGTTGTCTGGTCAAGCCACTGTTCCTCCCATAATCAACCTCAACGCTCAGATTTATTTTCATGATACTAATTATTATTCTCTATTTTACAGGTGACACATTATCTTGGAGGAGAAAATTTCGTCTTTTGGGGGGGTCGTGAAGGTTATCAGACTCTCTTGAACACTGACATGAAAAGAGAGCTCGATCACTTGGTATAAAATAACATATGGAAACACACACAGACTTCTTGATGTAGTTTTTGTGATCTTGGTCTTCTTCGTTTGTATTTGAAGTTGGTTAATATCGGCATTTCATTTTGGGTTTATTTATTTATTTATTTCTCATTTGATCTTGGTAACTTTTTTTTTTGCAGGCGACATTTCTTCAAGCAGCTGTTGATTGGAAGAAAAAAGTTGGATTCAATGGTACCTTATTAATATTTTGATGACTTATAGTTGGAGCAGAAATTTATTTTTCCTTATACTCTTAATTCTTGGGGTAAATGACATGTTTGGAGTGCTTATACCTTTACCTGGGCTAGCAATGTTCTGACCAGCTCATGAAGCTTCCGAACTGCCCCACTCATACCCGGCCTAGGCAGTACTATTACGCCACTGGTGTTGGTCCTAGGCTTGACTTTATGCCTGTAGAAAAGGCAGCCATTGCCAATGCTAAATTTGATAACAGTCTATTGGGGCCTGGCCATTTCCGGCTGCCATGATGTTGTGGTCTACTTTGAAGCCCAATAAAGAGTAGAGGAGTCTATTTGGATCACATGCACAGGACAAAAAGACACAATCCTGTAAAAAAATGCACTTGTATCTTTTCAAAATGTGATCTGGCTAATGTATGAGGCATGTTTTTCCATACAGTTATATGTTCCAATGGTAAAGTTGTGCAACCTTGTGGCTACTGCTTTGGTTTTCTGATTTCTGCTTGTACCCATGTGCATGAATGTGGGTTGTGGAGAATGTTAACTCTTTAGTTGGACAATAATACATGTGTACAAGAGAAAATTATATATTGTTCACCATTTAATTGGAAGGGTGCCCTTTGTACTGACTAAAACCATCTGGAAAAACTATACATATTTATTAAAGCTTTGAGCTTAAACATATGGGCCATGTATGCCATCATCTATAAACATTTCATCTATTTTGAATAATGCTGCAGATTTGAAAAACTTAATATGATGACTAAAAATCCAGAGAAATGTTTGCCCTATGGTCAAAATAAACATAATGCTGAAGGAAAAAAATAACCTAATTCAATTTATAAAGTACTTTTTTTGTTCTTTCTTTTTCAAAAAACCGATGAAAGGTTTGATTAGCAAGTATCAATTATAGTTCAAGTTTCTCTTGGCCTATATCTCATCCTTCAGATACCAGGATGATTTTCCAACGAGGTAGAACCATCTCTGCAAAAGACATGCACATTATTTGTGTTATGATAATAGGATTAATTATTACAAGTCACACAACCATATTTTGGAAATACTGAAACAATGGAATTACAGGGTTGAACACTGGAACTACAATAATGGACATCTATCCAAAATTCCTGATCTTTGATATTTGACCTACAAATTGTCATCCAGAAGAAAGTGGATGTATGATAGATTCTAAGGTTGAATTGATAGGATCTTACTCCTTGGTCATGTTCTGCGCTTTCTCTATCTATGGTGCGGACCTCATGAGCACAATGGGTTTATGCTTCAAACCATGGGCCCCAATGCCCCATATGCAAAGACCCAAAGCTCAAATATCATACATGATGCCTTGGGCCATGTTGTCTCAATTCTTTTCCTTTTTTTTTTTCAATTCCCAGTTCAGTTAGTAGAATCAGATGGTTGGGATCCTTAGTTGTCAGTTTCATTGCATTCTTGCAGGATTTGGCTCTCGTCTTCTGTTTCAGAGTACATACAGGAATAGAACAACCCCCTAAACATTTCAGCCAGAATTTTGGCCTCTTCCGGCTAGAGCATAGCCCATGCCCTATTGCCCTGTTTCCCTATTTTCGCTCATTAACTTTTTGTTTATTTTTATTATTTTTTTCACATTTTCCCCTCCCCTTTAAAGCCGAAACAATGGACGTAAGAGTCATTTAACCCTCTCTTTGGAATGGGAGGGATTAAAAGAAATGATGCATATACAAATGCTCTTCAATCATTTATTTAACTTACTTGTTTGATGTTAATTAATGAATTTCTTTAATTTATGATTTAGATACATAAGTACTTTACTATTAAAAAAAGGTGGCTATTTGTAGTTTACGTCATGTTAAATGATAGATGTATGCTTTCTTAGTGTTGTTTCAGCTTTCTACTATTTTATGCTTTATTCATATTTTTAAGTTTTTTCTTTTCCCATCGTATCATTTTCATAAGGGAATGCCACAATGCCTGGAATGGTCCATCTTGTTGCCCAAAAAAGAAAAAGAAAAAGAAAAGCATCTGAAACAGAGTTGACAAAATGTGGCGAGCACAATTGTGCATGCATGTCATGCACAGTTGCCAATGTCATTTTGGACAACATTTTGGTTCAACTCTTGGTTGAACATTTCTGCTAGTTTGGTGTTAAGTGCTTTATTTCAAAGTTTTGGTCCAGTAAAATTTGTAAGATATTAAAAATATCTAAGTAAAAAATATGAAGAAGTTAATATCTATACTATTTGGTTCATTCTTCTAAATCAACAATGCAATATGTTAATTCTACATGCCAAACATATAATTTATAAGCCATGTGTGTTTGTGAGTGAAGTTATAGCTTGCATTCTCAGCCCTCATCTTCCATTTTCAATATCAAACCCTAAAATAAAATAATAAAAAAGACTTTCACATAATCACCACACTACAGAGTGTGTCAAACTTGTACCTAAATCACTATATAAGGGTTTTTTTGTGTTAAAGAAAAAAAAAGAAAAAAAAAAAAACTCGTATTACCTTCTTGTCTGACCAAAATCTGGCCATCTTGGCATTAAATCTGGATCGGAACTGCTGAAGTGGTCCAGAATCTGGACGGAAATCTTCTAGCGGGCTGTTACGTTTGGTCGCCTGTTCAAACCGAACAGTTTTGGCTTGTTTTGTCAAACTGAACTGAAATTGACAGGTATTTTTTTCATGCGTATGGTCTATGAATCACCACAAGGTTTTATAATTTATATCGCACTGCCTATATATATAAAATCTTCTCTACAGAGAAATGCTTGCAAATAATATCACTGCAGCAGGCTTCTTTTGTGACCGCATAGCCAGTTTGTATGGTTAAAATTTTGTGTGTTTTAAATTGTAGTGACTCGTGAAAATGGACGAATCAAGCCTTAATCTTAGGCCTGATGGTTATATGGGCTGGGCTCTGGCTTACCCCAACCAGTTCTAAAGGCTATTGTCTACACAACATTCATATAATAGGCTAAATTAGATGGTTATTTTTATGTATGACGTTTGAACAACTTTTTCTTTGCATTTTTTTTGCTTGTCAAATGTTTACTAACTGGTATTAGTCTTCTTTTCGTTTTGAGGGAGTGAGAAACTAACAATTCTGCTTTTCAGGGACGCTTCTGATTGAACCAAAACCTCAAGAGCCTACCAAACACCAGTATGTTCTATGGATTCGTTTTATGTAACTATGGGTTGTTTTTCTGCAGTTTTCTTTTAGCTCAATTTTTACTGTCTTATGTCAGGTATGATTGGGATGCTGCAACAGCGGCGGGCTTTCTCCAAAAATATGGTCTTTCTGGTATCTTTCCTTCATCCATGTTTATTTAAGTTGTGCTGAAAACTCTACTTCTATTTTTGCAATGTTTAGCACTCAAGTTTATACTGTTATTGATGTTTATATGTTCACAAAATTGCAAGTGGCTTGAACATGGACAAAAATGTCAGTGCCAGTTCCATCTCCTCCATTCTACGTACTAGAATCTCACTGACTTAGGATATTATTTTTCTTCATTTTCTGCTTCAAATTATTCTTGGTGCTGAGTGCCAACTGCTATTGTTAATTCGGATCATAGACGTAAGAAACATAAGTAGCATCCTGACCAATATGATCTACAATTTGCTAGCTAACCTAATTGAGAGTAGTAAGGATGGATTTGAAGAAGTGCAACCTATCAGTATATGAGGATTTGGCTTAGGATAGATCGGAATGGAGAAACAAAATTCATGCAGCCGATGCCAACATGGTTGGGACAAGGCTTTGATGGTGATGATGATCTATAACATTCTTGCCTCCAAAATATCAAACCGATTGCAATTTGGAATGCATTTCGACAAGAATTGATCTTTAAAAGAGTGGGACGTTGTGAGGTTCTGGGGCTTGATGTGCTGCTCTTTGGATTAAGAGGAAGTGAAGAGACAATTAACTTTGATATAATATTTGGTGTTTTGATTGCAAGAAAATTGTATTTTCTTACAGAACATTAAACTGAGGTGAGTATAGATTACATATTTAATAGAAAGATCTTACCGACAAATGAATTTATAAGTTTCCAACCGAGTGCTTCCCGGATCTTGAAATGGTTAGCAGCTGATGGAGTTTTGATATTAAACTGTTCATGGATAAACTATCATATCCATTTTATTTCCTAGTTATCTGCTGTTCTGAAACTGTAAGATTAACATAAAAAAAATGGCTTTACTGATAACATGCAACCCTAGAATGCCATGAAGCGATAAATGGTACTCTCTATCTAATGTTTGTAAAGCTAGCTAGGCTACCTTAACTTGTCAAATTTCTTCTCTTTCTTTTGATCATTAACCAGTCAAAATTTTCAGTAAGATGTCAACAACTTCACCATCAGTATATCCTTTTCCTATCTATCAAAGTTTTCCTTTGTGAGTTCTAATTCGTCACTTGACCTTATTAGAAGCCATCCTCTCCGTGAGCCTGCATCTAACATCTTTCTTCATTTCTTCATACAATGTGTTGGTTGCCTCCCCATTCTTCTACCTACACTCTAAAGCCTTTCAATATATTAAACAAGGGTTGTTTCTTCCCTTCTACATATGTGCCCAAACCATCTCATGGGAGCTAGCTCTAAGTTCCTTTAATGTATGACTTACTTCTATCATTTCTTGTAAATCCATATTACATAGCCCTATCCATTGCGATTTCTTTATTATGCAGCATTCAACTCTATATGCCAAATGGTGTTTAACTTTCTTCTCACAGAAAGGATTCTTTAATCAAAGCAACACTTTGCAATAGCCTCGCACTCCACTTTGTCCATCTTCCATCATCTCCAACCGAACCACTGCCACCATCACCCCTACCCTCATTTCCACCCCGACCACCGCCTACTCAAAACAATTCCAGTGAACTTGTTCTCCATATAGTATTCTTGCTTTATCCATTGTCTTTATCGGCTTTCTCTATAGTTTCAACTTATTATTAACTTGCATCTAAACTGATTGATGAGGACCACATCATCTACTAACAACATACACCACGATATCTTCATCTGGAATATGTGTTATGTCCATAACTAGGAAACACAAATATTGACTCCACGCAGACACTTGGTCCAATCCAACATTAATTTGGATCTCCCTTGTTACCCACACATAGTTCTTACTTCTTACGCAACTTCCCATCACCGTGCCTTAATATTTGGATATGCAAAGGACAAGCAAACGCCGTTCAGCTAGAACTTGAAGCTAGAATCTGGATTTACTTAGGTTTTTAACTTCTAATATGCTTCTTTCCAGAATTTTGTGTAAATAATTCCAATTGGGTTACAATCCCTAGGTTGCAAATATAATTGGGCTTATACTTGCAACTTGATTATACTCTTTTAAATTGTACCAGTTCTATCTGTACCTGACTACCTGTATCCAAGAGAACTGGTATTTAGAGGATCCACCGCACCCTATCTTTGCAGTAATTGATACCTGTACCCGTACTCAGTTAACATATAAGTAGACCCCTCAACCTTGATTGCAACTGTCTTGCAAGCAAGCTCACTGTATATTCACATGTGACCATGCTTCAATTCCTTATATGTAATGTGCATATTTATTAATTTTGAATGTGAATTTGTGTATTATGGTAATCTATCTCCTGCACACACCATCATTGCAAACAGTAGCTTAAAAAACTAAGTATCCATTATTTCTATGCAGGGGAATTCAAACTCAACATTGAATGTAATCATGCAACTCTCTCTGGTCATAGGTATACCTCTCAATTGTCAAATGCATAAAAGGATGTTATAATATTAAACTGCTCTCTCAGGGGTAACGTGAGTAACACCACCCACTCCAAAATCTTTTCTTTCAAATTGTTGCAGCTGTCACCATGAACTCGAAACTGCAAGAATAAATGGATTGCTGGGAAACATTGATGCTAACACCGGCGATCCTCAGATTGGTATGTGCAGTTTTGTTTTTGTTAGAATGCCCACAGCAATATAGTCCTTCTGTTTATATGTATAGGTTAAGTACCCACAATGGGCTGTACACTTGAGCTTTAATGCACCCCACCATGAGCTGGATTGGATCCTACTTCTGAGCCTTGGAAAACTAGTGGTCTTACTTTTAGGCCTCTAAATAAATATGTAAGGAGCAGACCTGGGCTTGACAAATTTACTATTGAGGCCTGGGCCGAGTGCCAGGCTGGGCTTAATCTAATTCAGAGTTTTTTTTTTTTTTTTTTTGAAAATGATAATCCAGAGTTGGACTGAACCTGAAACCAGGACTTTCTTCATTATTACAGGTTGGGACACGGACCAGTTTCTGACGGACATAGGAGAGGCGACTTTGATAATGCTGAGCGTTGTCAGAAATGTATGCAGAACCAACCATGCTAACTCATGTGAAATTTATGGTTACACTTTGTGTTGCTCAGAACTTAACAAACTTGGTTCCTTTTGCTTTAAACCCTGCAGGGAGGGCTTGCACCTGGAGGATTCAACTTCGATGCTAAATTGTCAGTGCCTTCTGAACTCAATTTTATCGCCTCCTGCTTCCCAATCATATATCAACATCTTCATGTTAATTTTACAGTTTGTATTATGGTGTGTGCGGATGTGCCCTAAACCAATATTGGTTTGATCAAGTTATTCAGAATGGTTATATGATTTGGGGTACATCTATAGGCGCACCCTGAATATAAAGCGATGTCAGGCTATGGAATGACTTCATACTGATTCCATTCTTTATGGCAGTACTTCAAATCTAATTGTTGTTTTTCTTGTTTTGATTATTGGGTCTTTAGACGGAGGGAGAGTACAGATGTTGAGGATATATTCATTGCTCATATCTCTGGAATGGATACTCTGGCTCGTGGGCTTCGCAATGTTGCCAAGCTAATAGAGGTGAGCACATTACTGTATAATCCTTATCCCTGTTGAATCCTGTCAGATTCCTGACAAGATTTTTTTGAATTTTAAGGATGGTTCTTTGGCTGAGCTTGTTCGAAAGCGGTACCAAAGTTTTGACACAGAAATTGGCGCTCTGATCGAGGTTTGTGCTTCTTAATGGGTCATTTTTATTTTATTATTCTTGTTTCATTTTACAATTTCCAATGGTTATATTTCAACAGGCTGGAAAGGCTGATTTTGAGCTGCTTGAGAAGAAGGCCATGGAATGGGGCGACCAACTGTTGCTTCTGCAAAGCAGGTAAAACTTATAAACTGAGCTAGTATTCTTTATATCAGCTAATCTGCATCATCATCGACATCTTAGCCTCATCCATCAATCTGGGAACAGGTTAAAGAGTTCTACTAATTTACTTATAAATGAATTTGTGTATTTCTAATAAATCTGAACAATAAAAACTTGTTGAATTCCATTGTCACAGGAACTTGCTGAGATGATATTCCAATCGGCTTTATAAGAAGTCATAGGAGACCACAGATCACCATCATCAAGCGCTAATAAAAGCGTCATATGTGGATCTTTTTTTTTTTTCCAGGCCACTGAAGATCTTTCAATTTTAGTTTTCTAGTGTCAATTGTTATAGCAATTGAAAACAACAGTAATAACAATAGAAACAGGCTTATCATCCTAGCACACTGTTATAACTAAATGGGTTCTTTTTTTTTTTTTTAAATTATTATCAATGAATATGAAGCATTAGTAAATATCTTGGATGACTTGTGACCAATCCATGATACCTAAGTTGGCCAAGTGCCAGTCTCAGTCCTTCATCAAATAGGGGCATGTTTACTAAGTGCCAATATTCCTTAATTGCAGGGGTTCATTTTAGCAATATACCAATTACCCCATATATGCTTCCCATAGGTATGATAAATTGGGGTTACTATGAAGGTTGATAATGGGATAAGTGCATCTCAATGTGGGGGCTCACCCATCCAGCTTAAATACTATACAGTTATATGATACAATTAATTCTAAACATGATGCAATAAGTGTATCTCTGTATGGCCCCATCCATGCTTCCAGTAGGTATGATACAATGGGATTATTGTGCAATTAGATGTTAATGGGATTAGTTTTATTTTGTGGGTAGTCTGCGCGTAATTTAACCCTCTCATCTTAAATGGAACACTTTACGCTGTTGATTACATGTAGAAAACATTGTACTATTACATATATGATCAATCAAATGGTTGATATCACTCTAATTGAAGTGAAATTTTTTTACGGATGGTATGTCCAGCCATATAATGAAAGTGGATTTGATATAAAAACACCATTTGAGTAGAAATTGTT
Organism: Litsea cubeba; assembly: GCA_012931725.1. Lineage (NCBI taxonomy): Eukaryota > Viridiplantae > Streptophyta > Magnoliopsida > Laurales > Lauraceae > Litsea > Litsea cubeba. Next base: position 89,483,381 of record CM022948.1, on the reverse strand, counting down.
GACCAGCCCAATTTGGAAATATTAATTATTGATTGAAAGATGTAGAAATTGTTGACCAGCCCAACTGGTTGGGACATAGATGGTAGGGTCCATCTATAAAGACTTGTTCCTTGGTGACCCAACGTTTGCACAGGGAACAATGAAAGAAACAAGTGCATGTGTGGTCCACCATGGAGAAGTGTGTGCTGGGGCCAATATTGATTTTAATAGCTATGAAAATAAATGTGTGAAGCAATGATTAATAGGAAATTAAAATCATTATTTATATTTTGAGCTAAATGGAAATATTATGTAGCTGGGCCTGGGCTTGTAATAGATTCTTGTGTTGCCAAGTATAACTATAAATATTTTCAATATTCTCCTATGGTGGAGCTAGCTCACTCCTCAACACACTAAAAGTCCAACTTAACGGCGTGGCTGTAGTTCTCACTTGCCTACACAGGGCTCGAACTTTGGATACGCTAGTTGTTTCTTATGCGGGCTGTCGTCCTGTCTGTGCAGTCTCTCTTTTGGGTCCCAACTACATTGGCAGGGTTAAAAAAAAAAAAAAGGCCCTTACATGTCTTTTTCTTAATGTGGTTTGTCCCGGTTCAATGGATCCATTTCCTCTGTTAAACCCAAAGCTTGAAATAAAAAATGAAAAAAAAAAAAAACCACTCTCATTAGGACCTTACGAAATCTTCCTTAACAGCCAAAACTAAAGAAAAAGACTCCAGATTATTCAGAGGAAAACTACGCAGTACCACACTGTAGATCTAAACCTCTCAATCTCACTACCAACCAGGGGACTTTGAGACACTTGTAAGCTATGAAGACCATTCCATTATTCATTTTAATTTGGCGCTCATCTAACTTTATTTTTAATACATATAAGTTTTGAATAATTTTGAGTATCTCAAAATTGTACTTTCTATTATGAGATAATTAATAAATTTTTTCAAAAAAAAAATAAAAGAAAAGAAGTAGATCATGAGGCAATTTATATATGCCCTCGGGTTGTGTTGTGGGCCAATCCGGATCCTCTCGTGCAACACCTCTCACTATGATCAATGGGGAGTTTATTTCGGTCCATGATGTCTTTAAAATAGGCTTAGGGATGTGCTAATAGTTGCCTAACTTGAATATGACTAAAACAAGCCGTTTAAGTATAATTAGAAATAGAAAATCTAATTTTTGCAGGACACTATCGCTACATCCGCTCGATCGGGCATCATTTTGTTTGGCGTTTGGGGCTGTCTTCTGATAGAGTTCACACATATGCTCGAGCGGGCCCTATATTTGAATCCAGAAATTCAGCATACTTTTAATTTTGTCTGATTTCTTTTTCTTCCATTAGCATACTTCTATCTCTTAATCCTTCCGGTCTTCTTACTTCAAATTATGCCAGGCTTTTCAAGTCCTCTATCTTCCTAGGCAGACTTACAATATTTTTTAATAGGTTGACCCAAAATTTTATTCAACCAATTGAAGTAGCCAACACTAAGGGGAGTAGCCAACACTAAGGGGATTGATATTGGCAAAAAAAAAAAAACCCCCCCCCCCCCCTAAAGGGGATTGCCAATATCAATGACCTTTATATATTATTATTAATAGGTGGGCGTCACCTAGAGTTCCACTCACATCCTACTCAAGGGAAGCGTGACCTTTCATCATAAACGATACAACTTTAACTCTACATTTATGTGTGTGTGAGAGACAGAAAGAGAGAGAGAGAGAGGTTCTTCCTTCTTCATCAGAGGTATTTTTTTTTTCTTTAAAAGTTATGTTGTGTTTTTCTTGTTCCATTTAAGAAGATGAGGGCGTTGAGTTTCAAGGAATTGATGATGGTATGGTTTCCCTCCCGGTCGTCAATCCCAATTTGGTGGGGCCCACCTGATCATGTTTCTTTGATGCCAATGCTATAAATTTTGGGCCAACAACAGATTACGGAGATTGAAGCCATTTATTTGCTTCCTTTTGTTTTGTACTGTTGTTGGTTGCTCCTTTCCCAAACCATTGATCTTGTTGAAATGATCCCAATCTTAACATACCTAGTGGGCCCCATCCACTGAAACTACTGTATGGAGTACGCACAGTGATGAATGATTAAAATGGACAAGTATGTATGATACCAGTGGCATGGCAATTTCTGAACCGACCTGCCAACCTAACCCATCCCGAACCGGGCACTTCGGTTTTTGGCTTGACCTTTGTGTTATTTTTTTTTAATCTAGTTTTGGGTTTTAGTTATTATTCGATTATTGGTTCAGGTCGAGTCCATTCTTGCTAACCAACATGCCAATCTGACCCAACCTCCCCACAAGACTATTTGGATTATGACCCTTCACCCCAAGCTGTGCCCAACTTGAATAACAACTCCTTAATTGGGTTAAACCTTTTGAAACCAATCAATACTGTCTCATGTAGACAACCATACATCTTTCTATATTAGGACATCCCATTTGGTTTCTAAGATTGAATAAAAAAACTAGCAAGAATTTGAGTCTAGTTTTTTTTTTCTATTGGATTGGCATTGGGCAAACTTTTGATTTAGTGTCTCCTTGGTCTGTGGACATGTGGAGATATTTTAAAGAGGCAATGTATCTAGAGGACAGACTTTCCATAAAATCCACCTACACGTGGGGGAATTTGCTGTCTTTAAAAAAACATCTTAAGTAGTGCGCGTTTGCCTCACTCTTATTTTTTAATCATTTATTTTTAATTAAATATTTGTTTTTCCAATTAGAACATTTTTTTTTTTTTGTAAAATTTTCCTTAATAACAGTAGTTACAAAAACAGGCAAGCTTTTAACAAAACCAGTGTCTTGTTCAGGTATGAGGTAATCCCATTTTGTTTTCACCTTCAATTCCTTGCATATTATATCTTTGACTCTGTTATTAATAAACCATGTTTTTTTTTTCTTCTTCTTGTAGGCATCAGTCACAGACTCACAGCTCCTGTTGACATAGAAACACAATGGTGCCTTTTCAAGTCTTGGGAATCCTGAGCAAACCAGTTACTGAAGCTGGTAAAGAGTTACTCATTACTCTGAAACGCCAAGCAGGTTATCTTTTTCACTACAAAAGAAATATAAAAAATCTTAAGAGGGAAGTGGAGAAGTTGAAGAGGATAAGAAATGATGTACAACAGTTGGTTGAAGTCGCTCAAAGAAACAATGAAGTAATCCTTCATGTAGTACGAAGGTGGTTAGAAAGCGTACAATGCATTATAGGAGATGTGCAAGTACTGGACGATCAAGTTGAAGGGAATATGAGATGTTTTGATTTGAACATACGCTACAAACTGGGTAAAGAAGCAAAAATCAAGATTGCCGAAGTTAATGATCTCCAAAGAGAAGGGAATTTTCGTAGTGTATCATCCTGCAAGCGAAATCCAGATGTTGGATTTTCGCCTGATGGAGATTTTTCCACATTTGAATAGACAGAATCTGCTATGAAACAGGTCATTGTTGCATTGGAGGATGAGAACGTCAACATCATTGGGGTATATGGGATGGAAGGAGTAGGTAAGACAACCTTGGTAAACCAAGTAGCCAAATGGGTGAAAAAAACCGAACTCTTTGAAGAAATTGTCGTCGTACCTCTCTCTCAAAATCTGGACTTGAAAAGTATCCAAAGTGACATTGCAGAGCAGTTAGACATGCGTCTAGAAAATGGAAGTGAACCCATGAGAGCAAGGAAGCTGACACAGAGATTGAATCAGGCTAAAAACGTCCTAGTAATCTTGGATAATCTGTGGGGAAGATTGGAGTTGGCCGATGTAGGAGTTCCTCATGGAGAAGAACACAAGGGTTCCAGCATAATCTTCACCACACCAAGCATAGAAATCTGTAATGTAATGGAGTGCCAAGCTAAGATTGCGGTAAACATTTTATCGGAACAAGATTCGTGGAGTTTGTTTAGAGACAAGGCAGGTGATGTTGTAGACACTCTTGCTTTACGTGATTTAGCAATGGATGTTGCAAAAGAATGTGGAGGTTTGCCTCTCGCGATTGTCACACTCGGAAGGGCATTAAGAGATAAGAACAAAGTTGTTTGGAAACGAGTGTTGCAGGAATTACAAAAGTCTAATCCCTCAAACATCAAGGATATGAATGCGAAGGTGTTCGCTCCTATGGAGATGAGCTACAATTACTTAGAAAGCAAGGAGGCCAAATCATGCTTCCTGTTTTGTTGTCTGGTTCCAGAAGGCGGTTCTATTCATATACATGACCTGATAAGGTATGGAATGGGGGAGGGACTCTTTCATGATGTCAATACATTAGAGGAAGCTTCAGGTAGAGTTCATACCTTGATCGACAAACTTAAGGCTTCTTGTTTGTTATTAGAGGGAAAGAGTGATGGTTGGGTAAAAATGCATGATGTTGTTCGCGATGTTGCCATTTCAATAGCTTCAAGACATGAGCACGCATTCCTTGTAAAAGCTGGTGTGGGATTGAAAGAGTGGCCTGAGATTGAAAACCCTGAAAAGTGTAAGAGAGTTTCATTGGCTAACAACAAATTCAAAGCGCTCCCTGACTCCATATCTTGCCCCCAACTTTTAACCTTATTACTAGATGTTAATTATTCTTTGAGAGAAATTCCTGAAAGTTTCTTTATGAGGATGGAGGCCCTCAGAGTTCTAGATCTATGTGACACCAACATCTCATCGTTGCCGTTGTCGATGGAATGCCTGGCAAATCTCCGAACACTGTGGCTAGACAGATGCCGTGAGTTAAGAGATGTAGCTTTGATTGGCAGGTTGAAGAAACTAGAAATACTTTGCCTAAGAAAGTCCGGAGTCGACAAATTGCCAAAAGAGATTGGTGAATTGACCAATCTTAAACTCTTGGATTTGAGTAGTACAAAGCTTGAAATCATTCCTCCAAATGTGATATCAAGGTTGATTCGCTTGGAAGAACTATACATGGGGGACACCTTCAGCCAGTGGGAGCCAAAGGGAGCAAAAGATGCAAGAAAAGCTAGCATTGCTGAGATCGAATTCCTTACTCGTTTGAATGCCCTAGATGTTCATGTAGAAAACATCAACTGTATGTCTCAAGGCGGCATTAGTAATCCATGGAAGAATCTCATGAAGTTTCATATATGTATAGGAGGTCATTACAAGTATGGCAAGGCACAAAAATTCATAAAACTTGAAAACATATCAATCCCAATTCCATATTTGGTTAAATCGCTATTTGATATAACCATTGTACTGCACTTGGTACGTTGCAGAGGCCTCACGAATTTTGCAAATACACATGAATGAGAGGTGAAAACTTAGTCACTTACAATCAACGAATGTGGCGTAATGGAACATGTTATTAGTGTGGAAGAAGAGGCACCTCCACTGGAATTCAGAAGTTTGGAGAAGTTATTTCTTGTCCGCTTGGAGAACTTGAAGAAAATCTGCATTGGGCCACTTGCAGCTAGATGCCTCATAAACTTGAGAGTCCTTGAGGTGTCCATCTGTAAGAACTTGATTAATATCTTGCCGTCTTATCTTGTGAAAGTACTGTGCAATTTAGAGAAACTTGTAGTTGATGACTGTCAGGAGTCGCTGGAAGTGTTCAACTCAGAGGATCTTGTAAAAGAGCATGATCTGGTCACTAGCCTCAAAAAACTAAAGCTGGAAAATCTGCCAAAACTTTCTAGTGTTTGGAATGGAGCCATAACCATGGGCAGCCTTCATAATTTAGAGGAGTTAAAATGTAGAGGGTTGCGGGAGCTTGATATCTTTCTTTAGCAATGGTGACCCACCAACAGGATTCCTTGGAAAACTAAGAATCTTTAGTGTGATTGAATGCATGAAACTAACAAGGGTCTTGCCTTCTGATTTGATTCAAGGTCTTGGAGCGCTTGAGGAGGTTGAGATTCATCATTGTGTTGATTAGCAGGAGTTGTTCAACAGTAGGTGTCTCAAGGGAGTGTCTGTTTTTCTCCCTCAATTAAGAAAACTGGATTTGTGTAACCTGCCCATGTTGACTAGCATTTGGGAGGGGGACATACCAGGTGATAGCATACCCAATCTAGAGGCTGTATATGTAACAAAATGCCACAGTTTACGATATCTTTCTCACCTGCTCTTGCACAATGTGCTGCACAGCTAAAGCTTCTCATCATTTTAAGTTGTGAGAAAATGGAGAAGTTGATAATGGGAGAGATTTGCCAATCTCAATTGCCACCAGCTGGGTGTTTCAAAAACCTGCAGAAATTGAGTATTCATGAATGTCATGGTTTTAAGAGCCTCTTCTTATCCAGTTTAGCTCGAGACCTCGCATGTCTTAATGATCTCATTGTTCAAAGTTGTCATGGAATGTAGGTGATAATCACAAAGGAGGAAGGAGTGGCTGATATGGGTGTGCTTCGTCAATTGAAGAGTCTAAGACTAGTTGATTTGCCCAAGCTTACAAGTTTCTATGAAGAAGTATCCATTCTCGATTTCCATTCTTTGGAATTCATCTCCTTGTGGAGTTGTCCAGATTTGAAATGGGTCCCATTCGGACCACAGAGCGCGCCAAATCTTAAAGAAGTGATTTCAGAGAAGTGGACAGAGCTAGAAGAGTTAGAGTGGAGCGATGAGAGTGTCAAATCACACTTTCGAAGCTTGTTCAAGGAGTGGTAAAGAGAATATGATTTTTTTTTCTTTGTTCTTTTTTGTTGTTTTTATTGTTGGTTTTTCATTGTCTATTTATTTCTTTTCTTTTGCTTGTTTGCTCTGTTGTAGGATTCTTAAGCAATGCCTTTATATTATCTCTCCTAGGATAATAATTGATTACCCAACCGTTGCCTTATAAATTAAATTCTAGGAATGTGATTGTTTCACTCTCATCTATTTCTCAAACTTGGACCCTTCATTCTTCATTACTAAATCAAGAATTTTCATCTCTTGTTGCTTTCTCATATTTTTGTTCTAACACATGTCCTCAGTTTAGTAAATTGTGTAACCAATTTTGAATAGTAGAAGTTATTTGTGTTGTTTCCATGTCTATTATTGCCTATCTAATTTTTAAGCTTCATATATAGGTATTATCCTTGTTGTGCAAAAAATTGTGAGTTTCTAGATTTCAACAACATTATGGTTGTACCTTTTAACCTCGTATAGACCATAGGGAGTTTCTACTTCTGTACCCATAATTTAACATCTAGTGTTTATTTCACAAATTCCTTATAGATTCCAAGGAATTCCCATGGAGGGCTTTTCTTGTTGAAGGGTGGAGATGTACAATGGGCAATCAAGGTCTTATAATCTGTTTTCATAAAATGAAGAGCAGGTGATTATTTCACATCAAAGAGAAAAACTTAGATGGTCCTTTGTAGATCTACTATGTTAAAATCAAGCATGGCTCTCCTACTAGTTTCCTAGGAAAGGGGCTTTTATCAAAAGGGTTAAGAATGATCAAAGGTGGAGATCTAAAAGGTCTATTGCAATTTCTTCCTTCAATCTTTAACCTACACTAAAATGAGTCCTAAGAATTTAATGGTCTATTGAAAATCTTCACTCTTGTTGACCCCTTACATTTGACCCCTTTGATAAAAACCTAGTTGCTGTGAAGTCAGAGTCAAAGATTTAGAGGATGGCTATGTTCAATGTTACTCCAGTGGGGCTTAGCGAGACGCTCAAGTTCGAGATCACAATGCCACAAATTTGTATTACATAGGAGTTTAGAAGACTCAAAAAGAAATATTAAGTGAAGAGAGGAAGAAGGCAAAAAAAATTTGCTTTTTCGTTTTTGATAGATTTTTTTTTCTTGTATGGGGTAAAAGAGAAGAAAACTACTAAAACTCTTGCAAAAGAGGGATGGTGGAAAACCCACTCTTGCAATTTACCACATTCAACTTGGAAATAAGACAAAAATCTACAAGCGAAAACTGAAATTTTATGATAACATCATGATATTCTTTTTTTTTTAATTGCATATACTTTGACAATGCTCGTGTGCTATCTACTTTCAATGTTGATAAGTGACTTGTTTATCCATGTAAAGGGCTAATGGGGCATTAGACACTACTGATGGTTGATTTTGCTATCAAATGATGGCCCACAGTGGCACGCTTTAAGGATGTCATGAGGTGAGTTGGGGCAGCTGGAGTTTGTCCATGACTCAGCCAGTTTGGTCATCGTGCTAGTATTCATGTGTAGATCCATGCTATGGGCCTGAAATCTTGACCCTGGGCGCGGCCAATTTGCAAATATATGTTGAAGGTTTTAGAAAATGAAAATGTGGAGAAGATGAAGTTTAAATATCCGGAATTTCGCTTCTCAATCAGTGTGAAAAACCACACTAGCCCAAGACTCAGCACCAATACGAAAGAAGAAGAACAATCAAAAGATAAAAGGGAGAAGAGAACAACTTCATTAAAAGATGGACACTGCAAGTTTAGCTTGAGGCTACCACTTGCACAAGATATGGACTTCTTGTTGTTGTGACTTCACTTCTCTATACTTGCTCTACAGTTTCATGGCCTTGATTGTGAAGAGAACACAACATTCATATATATAGGTTTTTGACAAAAAAATGCTAGCATAATAAGGTAGTTGTATGGGAAAAGAAAACAATTAGTGGAGGACCATGGGAAAGATGAGAAATGGTTGAATGTAAGTAATGAGATGTATGGAAAGTCTAAGATTGGTATATGGAGAAGTGAAAGGAGCAATGAGGTACATGGGAAAAGTGGTTTGGTGTATGGAGAAGTGGATGGGAGTAATGAAGCATATGAAAATGTGGCTTGGTGTATGAAGAAGTGGATGTGAGTAATGAGGTGTGTGAGAAAATGCATGATGGTAATGGCTTGGTGAGGATAATGATGTGGCAACATAGTAAGATGGAAAAAGTAGTTGGGTGGAGAGAAGTTTAGAGAGAGAGTGAGTGACTGTGTCATCTACACGTGCAAGTGGGAACCATTTACGAAAGAAGGAAATTCCATAAAAAATCACATAATAGCCCCACTACAACACTCAAAATAAAAAGAAGGAAAGCAAGAAATCAAATTAAGGAAATTCTAGAAAATGCACTTTAAGAATTTAACAAAATACTAGATTGATGGCGATTGGATCTCTTTTTATGAGAGATGTAAGTGTGATGCTTGTTTTTTGGAATCTCTAATTGAAGTTGCCCTTTTCTTCTCACTTATTTTAAAAAATGTCCATTCCTTTTCTCATATACACATGCTGAACTCAATACATATGTATTAATGAGATACATGTGTTTGCTATGAGGAGCATTGTGGCTAGGATATGGAAATTAAAATTCCCAACTAGAGTAATGGTGTTTGGGTGGCTCGCCCTCCGGAATAGAATTCTTACTATGGATAACTTAAGGCGAAGAGGTATGATTGTGGTGAATGCTTGCCCCATGTGCTTAAGTGAGGAGGAGTCAATTGACCATCTTTTCCGCAAATGCACTTTTGCTCAGGCGATGTCAGTGCGGTGATTGATTGGTTTGGATGTAGTTGGGTCTTTTCGGGATCCATTTTGGATCCTTTTCAAGCCTGGATTTCTCCCCTTCTTTCTCCTCGAGGCAAAGAAATGTGGAAGCTGTCGTTTCCGGCTATCATTTGGCTACTATGGAAAGAGAGGAATGCTAGGTGTTTTGAAGGGGTCGAGTCATCAACCGAGTCTTTGATAATTAAGATAAAGTTTTTAGTAGCTAATTGGACTTGGGTCAACACTCTCTTCCATGGGCTTCCAGTGGACCAAAAGTATGTTCAACTGGAAGGATGTTGCCTCTTTTTAATTGGTTTTTTGGATTGTTGTTGTTCTTGGGTTGCTGGTGATGGTCCCCTTCATATGGTGTTTGTTTTGTGTTGGTTTTTCCTTCCCTTTGCTTCTGGTTAAGCATGTCAGTATAGCTCTCATGTACTGCCAGAGTGCCAGTTCCTTTAATGACTTTTTTTTTTTTTTGAAAAAAGAGATACACTTGTTTGCTTCAAATTTAATACACTCTATGGCGATTTAGGTAATAATTTGGCCATCCATGATGTGGTGAGTGGAGTGCATTTAGAAATGTGTTCTTTGCTTACACTTTTCAACCTTAGACCCTTCATTCTTTAGCTCTTTAATGCTCAATAACACCAGCCACCCCAACATTACAATGAAGTTTTAGGATTTCAATTACAGCCTAGGGAAAGAGGCCCTGAAACAATTTTTTTTTTATTTTACTGTTTTCTCTTTTGTATTTCTTTCTCAATGAGAAATAAAATAAAATTCAGCCCTTGTTGATTTCTTAGTATTTTTATTCTCATATACATATCCTTGCATTTGGGAGTTGTTTGCACATTTTTATTAGTTGATTTTGTAAATTAGTAGAAATTTGTGTAACCATTTTAAATATTAGTAGTAGCTTGTGTTATTTACTCTTCTTTGATTAGCCTATCTAATTTTGGAGCTCCTTATATTGGTACTATCTTCACCTTCAAAAGATTATGATTTTCTGGATTTCAATAACATTATGGTTGTGACATTTTAACCTGGTAAACATTATAGAGTTGTTCTACTTTTGTACTCATGACTGTGGCATCTATATAGCTTATTTGGTAAATTCCAAGTATTTCCTTGGGGAGGGCTTATTTGCTTGAAGGAGTGGAGATGTAAAATGGACAAACGGTTTCATAGGATGAAAAGCGGGTAGTAAATCTCACGTCAAAAGGGAGAAATTCTTATGGTCCTTCGTATCTTCTTTGTTGACCCTTCAGTATAGGTTCAAGACTGCAACTTTCTATTAAATTTTTAGGCAAGGGACTTTATCCATAAGGTTTAGAGAACATTAAAAGTGGAGATACAAAAGAGTCAATCAGAATTTCCTGCTTCTTATAAGAAATGACATACAATCTTCACCTTATAAAACTGAATCATGAGAATTTAGAGGTCTACTGCAAATTTCACCCCTTTGATAAAAGTTTATGAGTGAACCAAATTATATAGAGATCAAAAGATTACAGATGATTCAATTGAGTTTCTATTTGGTGTATGGGTTCTGAATGAATCTGTTAGTCCTTCTGCCTCACCCTGTATCCCTGCTCGGATTTAATTCCTACAGCTGTTTCAGGAGGGGCTTCTTGCAGATTTGTCATTGTGGTGTTCCAAAAGGGAGGCACCCTATGTCATAATATGTTGTTTACATAAGCTAAAGCCATGAATGCAGTGGCTCGTTGTGGATGACAGGATGATCCCAGCCATTGATTGTCTATCAGCCTTGGACCATGAGTTATTCCAATTTCATCCATCCAACTTTAGCTGCTCATCAAATGTGTAGATTGCCTTATCATTGTGAACTTTTGGCCCGGCGCTGCACAATGAGAAGGCTGAATCCTTTACAGGCACTGCACAATGAGAAGTCTGAATCCTTTCCAGCCTTAGCAGTAGAGTTTGACAATGGTTGTTTTCCATTTACAATTCCAGACATAATGGGCAATGACTGTCCCACAGCTGTAGCTCGGTTAGGGACTGTCCCAGCTGTAGCTCGGTTAGGGACATGGGTGTGTGATTAGTGTGCATGAGTTCGAATCCCTGATGTAGAAGGAAAAAAAAAGGGCAATGCCAGGCCAACTAAACAAGCTGGCACCATACCCTCTACATTTACCATTCCTCAAAGCTCTCATGAGACAGATGGGCACTTTAACCAAACATCCTCCTTAATATCCTCCTTAATATAGCCCATTTATGGAAAAATTAAACTGCTTATTCCATTTCTTATATGGATACTCGTATAAAATTCATTCCAATCAGAGTACACCTCACAGTAGGATTGATCTGTTGCAAAACATTATTCATCCTATTAAAATTAATCAAGTATTTTAGATGTTATCATCCCAGCTGTGGTTCTCAATCAGATTCAAGTGAGTGCCATTTCTTTTATGGTGCACATATCTATTGATAGTTGTGTGATTGAGCAACTTATGTTCATGAATGGTAGGTATACATTCTAAGAAGTAGGTGTATGTTATATGTACTGTTCTTTTAAATGACTCAAGATCAGAACATTTAGAAGTTACAATTTTTGAGGTCTGCTAAGTTGTTTTAAACTTAATTGCAGGAGTTTTATGCTTGTGACTAATCTACATATGTGTATGTATCTCATTCTATTTTCCATGGGTTTGTTAGTATCTAATAAAATTTCCATTTTATTTGCTTGATTTCACATGAAGGTGTGTTCCTTCCCAAGTAATGTGAAGCGCAGGGAGGCAACGATCGCCGAGAAATGGCAGAGGGCAGAAGCTCTGGCATTCTAGCAACCGCTCCTTACTCTGCCTCTTCTCTCAAGCACCCTCTCTCCTGCAATGGCTCTGCTCTGATTCATCTTTTCTTAGCACAGGACATTCATTGACTCATCGTCTTTTATGAATACGTGGAGCTATCTATTACTTGTTTTACACCTGCATTTTCCTCTATTCTACGATAGTATCTTCTTGTATGAAGGGGTGAGTAACATAGGAGATATGAACCTGAACCTTACCAAAATGATTGGTGATGTTGATTCATGAAAAATATTTGAATTGGTTGAATGCTACGTTGACTAATTTTTCAAGGTGGATTTGACTGGGATTTGTTATTTTCTCATAGAACATTGGGATCAAAGAACCTATTTGGTGGAATGGTGTTAAGAATGAGATATGTGGCGCCCACTCATCATCACTTTGTTAGGTGGGGCCCATGCACTTTAATTTTTTATGTTTATTTGATGATAATTAAAAAAATATATAAAAATAGTTATAATGAGAATTTAAATGGTTAAACAAATGGTAAATACTATGCAAATAGAGTAGGGATGTAATTGGGTCCGGCCTAGATCTATTTTTTCTCTTTTATGATTCTAGTTAGTTCATAATCTCACCCAGTGGCGGACTCAGGATTTTCATTTAGGTGGGGCTAAACTTTTGCTAGCATAATCATAAACATTGGTTCAATAAATGAATTTTAAAAAAAAAAAATGAAAAATAAGAAGAAATAAATAGTTAAAACTTAATTTCTATAATTTTGTAACTACCTACTTTCCTTTATAAGAAAAAAGAGAGGCAGACTCTAATGTCAAAGAGAAATTGAAGGATTGAGAATGACAATAACATGACACAATACCATGGATTATGGAATTGAAGAAACTCTAATTCATTCAAAATGCTCACCCAATCTCACTAAATCAAGGAAACCCAGATCACACTTAACACATATAAAGCAAATGAGAATTTCATATGTTAATGGCATTTTAATAATCAACAAATCATTCTTCTATAAAACAAACACACCATTCTCCCTTTAAATATTCATCTCTCATTTTTCAATCCCCCAATTCCCATCTCTTTCTATATTATCCATTCTCTTTATAAAATAATCTCTTTCTTTTACTACACTCAATTCCCATTTAATCTATTTTTATATATTTCTATTTCAACTTCTCCAATAAAACAAAGTCTAACCCAGACACAAGACCCTATCTATGCAACTTGTATTCTTTATATTGATCTTGCAAGGCTGCACTACAAGACTACTCAACCATACTACAAGACTCCAATACATGGCAAGACTACAATATAAGGCTACTCAAATCTAGACTCCAGTATGTGGCAAGACTGCAATGCAACACTATCTCCAATAGTACGTTGTTTTGCTGGACAACAATACAAGACTGAAGTAGGTGGGGCAGACTTGTTGAAATATGTGGGGCATGGCGAGGGGCCCATTGAAGGTATAAGGGATTTCTTGATTCCATCTGGGGCGGTCGCCCCAGATGATTATCACCTGAGTCCGCCCCTGATCTCACCCATAAAAAAAAAAAGTTAGTTCATAATCTATTTATGAATGGCTTGTTGCAATGGGAGATGTGAATAAAAGAACAAGCAATAAGAAAAACAAGATCTCTAACAAGATTTGTGAAAAGAAACACAACAGCCACGAAATCTACATGTTTCAAAAGGTCTTAATTCTTCTTTGTTTTCCATAATAATGATAGAACCAAGAAGAATCTCCACTAGAGTTTCAAACAAATAAAAGAAATGGCAGTCAAATAAAATATTTCTAATTTCATGAGCATATTAATTATAGAAAACAAAATAATTGAAATATATTCAACAACGAATCCAATGAATATTTCCAACAAGCTCCTAAAAGTAGTCATATAAAAGAACGCGACTGGCTCCCTGTTATGATGCAATGTTATGTTCATATGACCAAACTTTAATTTCTCTTAATTATTGAATCAAAAGCCTGTAATTTGAATGGTTGGAATGGATTCTTCTAGCCAATTATTTTGTAGGCCCCATCATAAAATGGTTATGATCTACAACGAAAGATAAGCTCTTTAGCAAAAATTTTTTTTCCGGACGAGTGTGTCCGGCCTCTCGACTATTTCTCCGAATAAGTGAAGTCGCTACCTCTCTCATGCATTGAGTAAGTTATGCTTTTGCGTGGACAAGTGGCTTCAGAAAAAGAGCGTGAGTTTGAACCCGCTCATGCTTAAAAACTTGTGCACGGGCCTTGTCATTCAGATTCAGTTGAGCCTTGAGGAAATGAGAGCCAACTCCCTGTCCATTTAAGTAGCAGGCCGAAGTCTCAGCTCTGGAATCAGCCCACGGACCAATCATAATACACATGATAGCTTGGTTCAATGAACGGTCAATATTGGATAAGATCCATTGCCTCTCATTGGATAAGGATGAGATCCACTTCCACCGATTTGTGGTCTTCAATGGTGGTTGTATTCAATTATTGATGTACTAAACTGTACCACACACAGAGACTAGATGCTCTGTGAAAATCACTCAGGCTTCTTGTGAGTTCATTTACTGAAAGCTTATAGTGTGGTTCACCTCTTAAAAATCCGAACCGTTAATTATGAATATCTTTTTATTCATCGTCCATCCTCAATTTACACCGATGGATCAACTCCTGTTGGACTGAGAATCCATAAGAGAGAGAGTTCATTTAACGGTTAGGATCCGGACCTATGCAAACGAATATACAGTGGTTCTAAACCATTGAGTCAAGTCAAGTCAAGTCGACTCTACCATTCTATTGGAGAGAGAGAGAGAGAGGGAGAGAGAGAGAGAGGAGCTTCCTTCCTCAGATCTAATGCAGAGGCTGTTTGAGTAGCTGAGCTGAGAAAGTGGATCAGTCTGAGCTTAGCTGAGAAATTTGGAAATATCACTGCTGCCGGGAAAGGTATTTTTTTTCTTTTTTTTTTTAAATTCATGCTCCATTTAAGCCTTCTCTGTGCAAAATCAAGAAATTGATGATGGTTGGAGTTCAAGGTCTTGCAAAATAAAGTATTTGATGATGGTTTCCTAGTCGTCAATTTCATGTTTCTTTGATCCAAAGGCTTGAAATATTACATATGGGGCATTACCAAACAATAAAATCATCGAGATTCTGAGATCGAAGCCATCTGCTTGCTGCTTGTTTTTGTGTGTGTTGGGCCAATTTCATGTTTCTTTTCCAGCCCTTTGATCTTGGAGAAATGGGTTCAGCCAATTTCTCCCTGTGGGCCCCACTGAAACCACAGTGAATGATAAATGGATGAGGATGATATTAGAGGATGGCAAGTTATTCCCACCTGCTAATCCAACCCTTACTCAACCCGGTAGTTTACGGATCGAGTTGACCCATTTACTCATTTTCATATTGGGACTGTTGGGTTGACATTTCTGACCTAATTAAGGGTTTCAAGTCAACTCCTTCATTCCTGCGCTAATCAACAATCACCCTTCAACCCAATCTGATCCTGAGCCTGAGCTGTTAAAGGGTTTGGATTGGCGCTTTAACTTCGGACTTGGTTTGACCTCTCGAACATGATTAATAAATGGGTTGATCTTATTGGACCCTATACATGTAACCGGTGTTGCTCAACCAACCCACTATACGGTGTCTACGGAACATCATCTTTAGGGTTGTAAATGGGTCGGTTTCAGTCCAAGTCCAGAGTTGAACCGGAACCGTTTTCCAAGAGGGGGGAACCGGACCCGGTTCGGAACCAGAAAACTCATTCCGAAATCAGACCCGATAATATTAATGGGAACCGGAACCAGAACCGGAACCGTATGTGAGGCGGGTCTGGATCCGGTTTCGGGTTTGGACCCTAATACCTGTATTTTTCCTTTAAAAAAAAATAATTATGCTTTTTCGTAATTCAATTGGATCACCTACAAAACAAATGTAACCTTTTGTCTATCAATAACATGTGGTTTGGGGACGGAAGATTAGGTTAGAAACTTAGAATGAGGGGTTCCCATGTAACATATAGATAATAAAGTATTTATGTTAGAGTATTAGGTCGGGTCCCGGGTCCACGGGTCTGAGCCACTGTGGATCCGGAACCATACCCGTTTAGGTAATGGTTCCAAAAAAAGGATCCGGAACCGGAACCATTTACTTATCGGGACCAAAATAAGGACCCAAACTCGGAACCTAACAGGTCGGAACCTTCGGGTAATCGGAGAATCGGAGACCCATTTACAACCCTAATCATCTTTGAGTATCTTCAAATAATCATGGGGGTTCAAAGTGGACCCTTGTGCAACCCATCTCCAATTAATATGTTTGTTTGCTGCCTTTTATATATATGTAAATAATTTCTATGCATAATGGTTATACATCACCATGCCTGTCCGAGCTTAATTATGCATAATATACGTAAATGAGGTTGGAAAATGGGGTGTGAATAAGACAATTTATAGGATATAATTTTCACACCTCTCTTGGAAGAGGCACAAGTATACGTCTTACACGGGCGCACGGGGAATACATTCCTATATGGGAGCCATCAAATACCTTTATGTTTTCATTCTTGTGGACTCCATATTTATAATCTAAACCATTCAATTTGTTTATTGAACTAAAATGCCTCAAGATCTTAAAGTTGGTAAATCTCCATAGATTTCGAGTATTTTATAAAATAAGTCTCAAACTATGGATCTTATTTTCTGCACTTGTGGGCATCCAATAGTCTAATTCATGATCTGAACCGTTCAATAATCTTATATTAATCATTAATATCACAGCATTTAGTTTCATATTTTAATTCTTCATGGATTTTGAGAAATTCCCGAGCAATCCAAAAAAATCCCATATAAATCTAAAACCGTTGGATGTAGTCCTTTACTCATGTTAAAATGGTGATTTCAGCAAACATGGTAATGTGTTTTGCATGTATATTATATCAATGTAATATTTGCATATGTAAAACCCATTTTCTGTCTCTCGTAAGAATGGTAAATGTGGCCCTATTCTCTCCGTAACTCAATGAAACTCTGTTAGTAGGGTTTTACTATATTTTTCCTCATCTTGAAAAAAGATACAGGGATTTTCCTCTTGAAACTTCTACAAAAAAGGAAAATATCCCTTGGCCTTGAACTGGTTGCTAAATAACCACATTAAATGCTTTTCTTGAAACGTCTCCATAAAACCTTAGTCCGTTATGATTATACCTTCTATACTCTTAGCCTAATACTAATATCTTTGACTCTATTATATATCAATAATCATCATTTTCTTTCTTTTTCTTTTTCTTGCAGTCATCCATCGTTGCTCTTAGTTGACCTGGTAAAACAATGGCACTTTTGGCAATCATTGGAGTAGTGATTCAACCGGTAACTGAAGTTAGTAAATATGTACTTGTTCCTATTAAACGGCAAGCAAGTTATTTTATTCGCTACAAAAAATATGTTGACAATCTCAAAATAGAAGTTGAGAAGTTGGAGCGGGAAAAAAATGACGTACTAAGGAGGGTTCAAGTCGCTCAGAGAAACAATGAAGTAGTCCATGATACAGTGACTGGATGGTTAGCAGGTGTAGATGCTATCATAGCAGATGTGCAAAGATTGGATAATCAACTTCAAGGGAATATAAGATGTTTTGATTTGCGCATGCGGTACAAGATGGGTAAAGAAGCAAAGAAGCAGATTGACACAGTTAACGGCCTCCGAAGAAATTTTACTAGTGTATCATACCCCAACCCAAATACAAGCATTGAATCATTGCCTGATGGAGATTTTTACAAATCTGAATCCACAGAATTTGTTATGAAACAAGTAATGGATGCATTGAAAGATAAGGACACCAACATCATAGGGGTATATGGAATGGGAGGAGTAGGTAAGACGACATTGATGAAACAAGTAGCCAAATTGGTGAAAAGAGGGAAACTCTATGAAGAAGTTGTCATGGTAACTCTGCCTCAAAACCCGGACTTGAAAACAATCCAAAGTGACATTGCAGACCAGTTAGGCTTAAAACTTGAAGAAGGAAATGAATACACGAGAGCAAGCAAGCTGTCGGACAGATTGCGTCAGGCCAAGAATGTTTTACTAATCTTGGATAACTTGTGGGCAAGATTAGTCCTGGCTGATGTAGGAATCCCCCATGGAGAAGAATGCAAGGGTTGCAACATAATATTGACGACGCGAGATAGAGGAGTCTGTGATGCTATGCGGAGCCAAAAAGTTATTCCAGTAAACTTGTTATCAGAACAAGATTCATGGAGTTTGTTCAGAAAGACAGCAGGTCCTATTGTGGACAGTACTCCTGCTTTACATGATTTAGCAGAGAAGGTGGCAAAAGAATGTGGAGGTTTGCCTCTTGCGATCGTCGTAGTTGGAACGGCATTAAGCAGTAAGGACGAAATTGTTTGGAAAAATGCATTGCAAGAATTACAAAGGTCTAATCCTGCAAACATCACAGATATGAATAAGAAGGTGTTGGCTTCTCTGGAGTTGAGCTACAAATACTTGGAAAGTAAGGAGGCTAAGTCACTCTTCCTATTGTGCTCTCTCTTTCCAGAAGGCTATCGTATTTCTAGGGATGACCTGATAAGGTATGGGATGGGGGAGGGCCTCTTTCGTAACGTCAATACATTAGAGGAAGCATCAGTTAAAGTTCATGCCTTGATTGACAAACTCAAGGATTCTTGTCTGTTGTTGGAGGGAGAGAGTGATAATAGGGTAAAAATGCATGATCTTGTTCACAATGCTGCCATTTCAATAGCATCAAGACATGAGCATGGGTTCTTTGTAAAAATTGGTGCAGGATTGAAAGAGTGGCCTGAGATTGAAAACCTAGAAGAGTGTAAGAGGATTTCATTAGCTGGAAACAATCTTGAAATGCTCCCTGATTCTGTAGTTTGCCCCCGACTTTTAACCTTATCACTTGATACTAATTATTATTTGAGAAAAATTCCGGAAAGCTTCTTTACGGGGATGAAGGCGCTCAGAGTTCTAGATCTATGCACCACAAATATCTCATCATTGCCATTGTCGATGGAATGCCTTGAAAATCTCCGAACACTGTGGTTGGACGGATGCCGTGAGTTAAAAGATGTTGCTGTAATTGGCAAGTTGAAGAAACTAGAAATACTGTGCCTAAAGCAGTCCGGGGTCGATAAATTGCCAAAAGAAATTGGTGAATTGACCAATCTTAAGCTCTTGGATTTGAGTAATACAAAGCTTGAAATTGTTCCACCAAATGTGATATCGAGGTTGACTCGCTTAGAAGAACTGTACATGGGACATAGCTTCAACCAATGGGAGCCAGAGGGAGCAGAAGATGCAAGACAAGCTAGCATTGCTGAGTTCGAATTCCTTAAGCATTTGCGTGTCCTAGATGTTCACATCGAAACCTTGAGTTGCATGCCTCAAAGCAGCACCAGTGGTCCATGGAAGAATCTCATGAAGTTTCAAATTTGTATAGGAGGTTGCTATTTCGATGCTGCCATACAAAGATTCATAAAAGTTGAAAATATATCATTCCCAATTCCATATTCGGTTCAATTGTTGTTTGATATAACCAATGAACTGCGGTATGAATGTTGCAGAGGCCTTACAAATTTGGCGGATAGACGAGAACTGAGAGGTGAAAGCTTAGAGGCACTAGCAATCATCAATTGTGGTGAAATGGAATGTGTAATAAGCATGGAAGAAAAGGCACCTCCACTCAAATTCAAAAGTTTAAAGCGTTTATATCTTTTCCGCTTGGAGAACTTGAAGACAATCTGCAATGGGCCACTTGCAGCTGGATGCCTGGAAAACTTGAGAGTCCTTGAGGTGTTCTCCTGCAATAACTTATTGATCAATATCTTGCCATCTTATCTTGTGAAAGCACTGCAGAATCTAGAGGAGCTTTTAGTTAATGACTGTCAGGAGTTGCAGGAAGTGTTCAACTCAGAGGGTCTCGTGGAACAGCATGCTGTGCTCACCAACTTCAAAAGACTACGGCTGAAAAACCTGCCAAGCCTTTCTAGTATTTGGAAAGGGGCCATGCCCATCGGTAGCTTTCATAATTTGGAGAAGTTAATGGTAGACGATTGCGGTTTGAGACATATTTTCTCCCCTGCTTTCCCACAATTTGTAGCACAACTAGCAGATCTCCTGATTAAAGATTGTGAGAAAATGGAGAATTTGATAATGGAAGAGAATTTCCCATCTCAATCGCCAGCAATTGGGTGTTTTCAAAACCTAAAGTGGTTGATTATTCATAAATGTCATGGGTTTAAGAGCCTTTTCTCATCAGCGCGAGAACTCGAATGTCTTGTAATTCTCGAAGTACATAGTTGTGATGGAATGGAGGTGATAATCAGAAAGGGGGAAGAAGTGGCTGATAAGGGTGTGCTCCCTCGGTTAGAGATTCTATTACTATCTTGTTTGCCCAAGCTTACCAATTTCTATGAACAAGTACGCATTCTCAACTTTGATTCTTTGAAATATGTCGGCCTGTGGAGTTGTGCAGAATTGAAATGGGTCCCACTGGGACCGCAGAGTGCGCCAAATCTTGAAGGGGTGGGCTCAAGCGAGTGGACAGAGCTAGAAAAGCTGGAGTGGAATGATGAGAGCGTCAAATCACGCCTTCAAAACTTGTTCGAAGAATGGTGAGGAGACCTGACCCTTTTCTTTCCTTTGTTCTTTTGTAGTTTCTGTTGTTTCTTTAGTTTTTTTCTTTTGTTTTTAAATTTTTTCCAATTAAGGGCCTGTTTATTTTATTTTATTGAATTGAATTTCTAGGATTCCTAAGCAATCAATGCCCTTTCTATAATATCTCCTATGAGAGGAATTGAAACCCAACCATTACCCTCGTGGAGTATATTTAGAAATGTACGTGTTTTTCTCTTCAGCTTTTCAACCTTAGGCCCTTCATTCCTTTGCTCTTTAATGCTCAATAAATGAAATTTTAGGATTTCAATATCAACCTAGGGAAAGAGGCCCTGAAACAATTTTTTTTTATTTACTGTTTTCTCTTTTGCATTTCTTGCTCAATGAAAATAAATAAATAAATATAATTAAGCTCTTGTTGATTTCTTAATATTTCTGTTCTCATATACATCCTTCCATTTGGGAGTTGTTTGCACATTTTTATTAGTTGACTTTGTAAATTAGTAGAAATTTGTGTAACCATTTTGAATATTAGTAGTAGCTTGTGTCGTTTGCTCTTCTTTGATTAGCCTATCTAATTTTGGAGCTACTGATATTGGTACTCTTTTCTAAATTTCAACAACACTATTGACCTGCTAACAGGATTTCTCTTTATTTAGAAATCCTGACAATAGTGCAAGTGTTGTCTCCTTGAAATTTCAAATGCCTTGTTTGATTGAGGAGAATTCTGTAAATTGGTATTCCAAATGATAGTCTTGCCATGTAGAATTCTAAGATATTCACTTTTTGGAAGGTTAATCGCACCTTAGCATTCCAGAATTCTACTTTGGGGACAAGCATATAGAATTCTCCAAATGCTATGGACAACATATCCCCAAATGCTTGAAACCAAATAGGCTCTATGGTTGTGATATTTTAACCTTCTATGCATTATAGAGTTGTTCTACTTTTGTACTCATGACTGGCATCTATAGCTTATTTGGTAAATTTCAAGTAGTTCCTAGGGAGAGCTTATTTGCTTGAAGGTCTGGAGATGCAAAATGGACAATCAGTTTCATAGGATCAAAAGCGGGCTGTAATTTCACGTCAAATGTGAGAAAATTTTATGGTCCTTTTTATCAACGAGGTTAAGAGTGAATGATTAAAAGTGGAAATACAAAAGAATCAATTAGAATTTCCTGCTTTTGATAAAAAATGATATACAATCTTCACCTTATAAAATTGAATCATGAGAATTTAGTGGTCTACTGCAAATCTTCACCCTTTTGATAAAAAGAATATTTCCTTGAAACTTAAGAGTCAAAGATTTACATGATGGCCATGTCCAATGTTGCTCCCCACTAACCCTAGTCATGGAGCTTAGTGTGATGCCTAAGTTTGAATGATCACACTACCACAAGTTTGTATCACAAAGGAGAGTACGTGCAACTACAAACTCACAAAGAAATCTCAAGTAGAAAAGAGGAGAATAACTAAAATATTATTTTATATTGAGTGAAAGAGATAAAAACATTGGAAATTGTTATTTTATGTGAAGAGTGAAAGGAGGAAAATTATACTTTATGAAGACATTTGTGATGTTCATTTTTTTTTAAATGCTTGCATTTTGACAATGTTCATGTGTCATCTAAAGACCCTTTCAATTTGTTTTATGTAGTTGGTGAGTACGCTGTTGATCCAATTAAGTCTACTGTGGAATTAAATGTTGTTGTTGGGTGATTTTTTTATGGAATTTGTGGCCACAAAGGTGCTATGAGTGGGGATGTCATGAGCCTGAGTTGGGAGTTGGTCCAAGCCATGCCGGTTTAGTTTTTGGGCCAAACATTTCGGATCATATCCATTCTACGGGCTTGAAATCTTGACGCTGGCCACAACCCTTTTGCAGTGTATATATATAAGTCTGACCTTCGATCCAACGGTCCAAATCATTTGGATAGGTGAAAACTTGATTGATCTAATGTACTTAAGGAGGTCTCATGTATGTAGTTGGTTTGGATGTGTCATAAAGTCGGCCACACTATATTGTCCCTCACCATAATATGGTGAGGGATGGATGCGCATGAATATTTTCCATATATATATATTGCAAATGGGTTGTGTCTTTAATAAACATACAAAGGCGCATGCCTGATCCATATAACACTGCGCCAATGAGTCTAAAACCACAACCCATATCCAACACACTGTGGACTGGGTGTGGATAGGGCCCAGGCTGGCTGACCCATGAATACCCCTAGCTTTATTACTCATCATGTGGTTTTGTGATAGCATGTCTGGCTGGGCTCTCTCCTTAAACATACAAAGGCCCACTCCCAACACATTTAGGACCCCACTAAAGTCCAACCATAGTCTTAAAACCAAAGAGCAAGTGTGGTTTTTATACACATCACGTTTTTATGCAATTAGATCATGCCTCACTCTTCCTGCAACCGAATGCAGGCCCTCTATCGACTCTGTCCGGCCAGATCCCTTCGAGTAAAACTACTAAACATCAGGTACTTTTATCTCTTTCTTTCTTCTTCTTTGAATGCTATAGTTGGATTCGGTTACAAATAAATGCTCCATCAGTCTGTATTGTGGAATGTGATTTCATCTCTATATGGTGTAATTTATTGCTATTTGTTGGTGTGCATGTGGTGTGAGCATTAAGTTTGCACGTCGAGTGTCTGTTATATTGCTTGGAAGAAACAAATTTTTTTTTTTGAATGTTTAAATTTATTGAAAAAGCTAGCAGTACAAAAGGACTATATTGACAAGCCTTGAAGCACCAAAAAAAAAAAAAAAAAAAAACTCCAGAGCAAAGAGGACCTCAAACACCAAAGAATAAGAAACACTTAATGACTTATGTAGTTTTTCACTATGGGATGCCTGTTATATTACATCTCTTCTTCATTTGCATTTGATAATATCATATGTTAAATTGTTAACCACCATAAAGAAAATAAATATAATAGATCCTAGATAAACTTCTCAAGGTTCTAGGGTGATCCAGGATGGTGGCTTCAGATAAACAATCCAATAAGCTAATTTTCTTTAGGTTTTAGTTTGAATGAATCCTGATTAATTTTCTTTTTCTTGTTTTTTTTTTTACTAATGCTTAATTTTCTGTTTGATTACAGAAATTGTAGTGCTGAAAATTAGTAATACAAAGGTTATTTAAATCGTAGACTTCTTTAGGATATTGTTTGTATCATTGTAAAGTAGCAATGAAAATTGACATTTTAGACGGTGGACTAAGACCGATGCCACATTGGTGGGCTTCCTTTTCGTTATTTGATACCCCCAATTGAGGTTATTTCCTTTCAAGTAGGAGGAGGGAATTTGGGCCATTCTCTGCATATGCATGATACTATAGATATGATCAAGTTTCATGCAGAATCGGTTAGAGGAGCAAACTGCAAACCCTCATGTGAAGAAAGCTACTCCCTAGGAAGGGCCACACAATTCTCTCCCTCTTTCTCCCACCTATCTTTCTAACCGTAAAGAATTAAGCAATCATCCCCAGATGAAACTCGGATGGTTAGGGACACAATAAAACCGAATGCAATCCTAACGGTTTAAAAAATAAACTCCTACCATCGGATTGAGAATTTGATAAAAAAAAAACGTGATTAACACAATCTTATACATATTCATTATCATGTTTTTCATCAAATGGTCAATCCAACCGTGGGATAAGTTCTCGGTTTGGATTTCAATTGATAGGCCCCAGTGTGGAGTTTCACTCATTTAACTCTGGATTTATCTAGGTGAAAGCCTCAGAGGATATGGATTCATTATCCAAATATATATAGTTCACAAGTCTCTCTGAAATTGGAAGGGATTGCAGGAACCCTATGTAGGTTTTGATTTATTCCGTTGGAACACATTTGCAAGCAACAATATCTTGTTTAATGTCTCATTCGGAATGACTGGTCTTGAGACATGAAAGCAACATTTGACCACGAGTTTAATAGCTTTATATTAAAAAAAAATTTCAACCCTCCATCCATCCAATGGTCTAGTCCATTTGGATGGGTGCCAAACCTCAGGATTAGTGACTATTAGGGGGGCCCTGTTTGTGCACGGGTTGCATTGGTTGCTAGGTGGGCCCTACCAATAGTTCTCATGAAAGGAGGGTGAGAACTGTTCTCAAGGATTAGCTTCGGTGAAGGTCATAAGGTTATACCTTGGTCTTTCTGCTCCCTTTCCCAATCTATTCAAGGAGTGAATGCGAAAGAAGTTCCTGCCACACCATCCACGGATAATCCAGCTTCAGGTATGTCAGATTCCTTTTAACTTTTCATGGATATAAACACATAGGAACTAATTACAAAACACAACAGATATGAAAAGACTTCCCAAAACAGAAATATATATAAATTTCATGAATCTATCTAACATGGGATCATCCAAACATCAAACATATAACTGATAATAACAAAACGGATGAACACATATGAGCATTAGTACAAAACAGAACCTCAGAAAACAAATCTCCAAGAAATGAAATCCTTTCCTGCAAGAAACCCAGAATCTGAAACCGAAAATAATATTAAAAACAGAGATAACAAGAACCCGAACCTTATCTGGGCTTTCCTCCTTTGCCACTAGAACCTTGTCTAGAAAGAAGCCGGTAAAATGTGGATTAGGCTATAGTAACCAACGTGCATGTTTTCTGAAAAAACTCTATATGAAACAGACACATAACATGCCAATCATCTTAGTTTTGTTTCGTTGCTATTCTCATCATTAGAGCTTTCTTATTTTTTTGTTCTTGCAGTTTCTCATTCCGTGCAGTAATTGCGGATGTTGGGACTAATGCAATTAATGAGCCAAGTTGAGAATCGGATTAAAGACTAGCAGGGAAGTTTAGTTCATATATGATGATATGTATTTCTACGTTTGATGATATGAGCAGGCATTACTGTCATTGCTTGTTGTCAGCGGGACCAGAAGTTTGATTTTAAACGGATGATATTTGCTTGGATTAGCTTATGTCGACATGCAGTTTAATAAGTGGGCCACACTATCATTTGTTGTTGTCTGTGGGACCCAAAACCTTGATTTAAATTTTTTAATATTTGCTTGGATTTACTTATGTTGATATGCAGCTTGTTAAGTGGCCCACACTATCATTGCTTGTTGTCCCTGGGACCCAGAACTTCGATTTTAAATGCTTTGGTATTTGCTTAGATTAGCTTAAGTTGATGTGCATATTTAAGTGCTGCCATTGGTTAGGTGTCAAGGGTGGTGCCTGGTACATCTCTTATACCAGCACTTCTCTGTCTTTGTCTTTCAGTGCACGTCATTGTACTAATTTTCTTTTTAATATATATCATTGTTACTTCAAAAAAAAAATGTTTACTTTATATAGACAGGTGTGAGCATGTTAATACTTACATTTGAAGGGATGATTTGGGATGCACTTGTCATTACTTGTGATAGGCAGGCCTATGGACTTTGATTTTAAATGCTTGAAGTTGGCTACTTGGCTTATTCGCTTAGGTTCACTTCTCTTATTCATCTACTTGGCTTAAATGCTTGATAAAGGCAGTCGATGAGATAAGTGGGTTCCACTCATCTTCACTTTTGAAATAACCAAAGGTAAGAAGGCGAAAATGAATGAGAACTCTTTATCTCAGTTGTTTGAAACTCTCATTAAGATTACAATGTAGATGATCCTCTCTTACTTGAAGATTTGGCTCAAGATAGATCGAAATGAAGAAACAGAATTTGTGTAGGTGACCCAAATATCATACAAATGGATTGTGAGCAGAAGACATCACCTAAATATCATACAAATGGATTGTGAGCAGAAGACATTGATGATAGCATATGGCCCAAATATCAGCGAAAACTTCTACATAGGCATCCTAAATCTGAACAGCATTTTCTCTGGTTAAAGAATCTCTTTCTAGTAGCTCTGGAACAATTAAGAGATTCTCTGGAAGAAATATGCATGATTAAAGAATCTTAGTGACCTTATATGCATGTTTTGACTATTGGATTTTATCACAACAAATTTTCACAATATGTAGCTGTTAAACTTAAAGTTCTAAATTTAATGGCTAAGATAATTTTATTAGACTAACCTCGAGGTCACTCATAATGCACATGCTAACCAATCCATCATTCTCTATCCCTTGATGTCCACGCACCAGTTGGGCCCCTGCAGGAAGTGAAAATGCATACACTATACTGTTAGGAATTATACAGGAGATCTTGCTCCATTGATTCACCACAATAAAGATATTGATTTCACAAGTGTTAAAAAATTGTTTATAAAACAGAGCTATATTTATATGAAAATTTTAATTTACAATCTCAAAAGAAAAGAAATAAATAATAATTTACTCAGTTTACAAAGTAATGCACCTAACTACAAATAAAGGGTCCAATGCTGATGTCCACCAGATGAATGATGTAGATTATCTATTGATGCTTTCCTGTGAGCTCCCTTTATTAATAATTATAGAAGAGAACAAGTGCGTGCCCTGTAACCTCTTGCTGGTCCTCTGTAGTTTGTAAGATGGTCTCTAAAATCTAAGTCACAATCATTTTGAGAATTATAGCAGAATATGGATGCCTATCTGATGAGTATACAATGATGTTGGTATCAGAAATCACAATAAGGCAGTCTATCATAATCCATGTCTTCCTCCCCAGTAATTAAGAGGGCAGAACTGGCAAACAAAAAAATGACATCCCACCAGTCAAGGTGTCTGATTGTCATGTTAGTGCAAGTGTGATCGAACAGATAACAAACCACTGCCAATACATTTGCAGTGGTGGTTATTTGGTTTACATAAACAACCAGACATCGTATTATTTCAGTTATCAATGATAGTCTTATTTCAGTTATCAATGATAGTCAAGCATCATAATTTAAAATCTGTGTAAACTGCCTTCCTCAATGGATCAGACGTTTCACCATCTGCTAGCGTTCTTTTAGATGGTAGAAACAACTCTCCATGTAGCCATATTGATGAAGGCTTTTACAGCGATTCAATGTTAAAGGAACTTACCACAATTCCTAGTAGGCTGTTTTGGATCTTCGTAAACTGAGTGCTGGTAAATTGTTTTACACGTAAACGAGGGTTCATGCATTTGGATAACTTTAGTTACTTGCAACTTACAGTTGTTTTAATCTTTGTAAACAACTACAGGTAGACGGATAGCTAAATTAGATATATATGTAAACTGAGTGTAAGCTTGGATTTCCTTGGTTCACTTCTCCATCCCTTTCCATGGGTAGCCTTTTTTGTCCATTACCTACCTTGTAGTTCTTTTCTATTTTCCTAGTTAATGCCAGTGTCCAAGAAATACCACGCATTTTGAAGATCATGGTTTATGGACTGACTTTCATGTGTTACAACACCCTCAATAGCTAGTGGTTTTGCATCATTAATTTGCAACAAATCTAATGCCCCCTTGGATCCTTGATAAGTTGCCCTGCACTCAGTTTATGTGTAACTTTGTTTACCTGTAAATGGTTAGAGAACAAAACAACCTTTAGCTTACAGGTAACGTACTCAGGTCATCCAAAACACATGAACCCTTGTTTATAGTTCATACACAATTGAGTTAATAATCCAAATTACCCCCAAGTAGAGGCTTATTTTTATTTGTGTTGGCACAGTGGAAGCTGCTCACTATTGTAATTTTGAGGTCCGTGGAATAAGTTATGTTACAAATAAATAAATAAAAAATCAATTTAGCATTTTCTTTAATGAAAAATAACTCAAAAGCCCAGCTAATATCCCCCCATATGATGACATCCTTTTTCTTAGCTTGTGCGCTGCTTGTTGATGTTTGCTGGCTCCATCACATGGTTTAGAATTAGATCTAGCAATGCTTCTTTTAAATTAAATAATAAGAGTCATTTCCAATTTCTTACATTTTCGGGGTCTTTTTGAATAGTCTGGTTGCTGTAAGCCACCCACGTCCTGCAACTTATCCTGCGTGAATGCGACTGTTTGGAACAAACCAGAAGGAAGCACCGATACATACTCAGACAGACTCGGACTGCTTGGTGTGGAACAATGATCGGAACACTCTCTGCTACAACTACCAGTCATGCAAGTCATGAAAATGAAGTTGGCTTTAAAGGGAGAATGAGTTCTAATTGTTAGGACTATGCATACTTCTAGTGGTTTTTAGTCTCCAACGTAAAAGCACTTTCCACAATTTTGCAGAAAACAAATTAGATGCAATCGATAGCCAACTAATTTTGCAGGCTTACACAACGGGTAGAATTAATTCACCCTGAAAATGTTACACCCACTGAATAATAGAAACCAAAACCATAAAAAAAAAAGTTTTCAATGTTTATTTAAAATGAAATCATTGAAAAATTAAAATGCCACAGAATTATTGGGCACAAACATGTCTTGAGCATATTTTTTATTTGATTTTATATCACTAAGAGGGACATGTGGTCTCTTTCTTGTGGAAATGGCAAAAGCTTGTCTTTCTTCTACAAGCTTAGCATTCTTGCAATTGGACATCAATCTGAATTATAATCACTGTTCAATTGAATTTCATAAAAAAATGTTAGGAGAAACCGTTTAAATTTGAAGGCCCCTAAATTAATGGTTGCCATGATCTGATCGAAATGATTTTTGCCATAGAATCATGTCCACAATGTGACCTTCTCATGACAACATCCTCTTGTATTTGTCATGCATCCAATTGGGTTCCATGGTGGGTTAGGTGTTTACCTCTGCTCAAGTCGTGTGAGGTGGTGCCTTTCAGCAGAATGCAACCTATTATGGGAAATATTCATATGAGGTACCTCTCACAGTTTTTATGAGAAGTAAAAATTTTAATACTTCAAGGGACCTAAATATCTATGTATAGTGCCAAAGGGCTGAATGCGAAGCAGTAACAGATCTGGACCCTAAACTTGGGTCTGGGATTGGCCCATTGCACAATTTGGAAAGTCTTGAGTCCTCAGCTATTGAACTTGAGCCAAGGGCAACTCGAGCGAGACCTGAGTCCATTCATGGCAAGCGATTCTGTTGGCCCCCTGCTTTGATCCCCAGAACTGGTTCTGCACTCCGTTTATCCAAATTCATGAACCCCATTTAGGAGAAGTTGCAAAAATTGCTATCACCTCAACAGGTAAAAAACTGCAGAAAATGTTAAAGGAAACCATGAAAAACCCTTCTGCATCTGCTGGGATTGGGGGCTAAGCTGGCCACTTAGTGGAGCCTTGAGGCAAACATTGGCAGAAGCCCAACTCATTAGGTTATGAAGCCAAATATTTAGGCCTGGTTTTAGCCTTTCGGCTATGTGAAAACCTGTTATTACTCGGCCCTGAACTCGGAAAATTAAACATTTCTAGATTTCCAAGCATTTCCGGACTTCCATGCATGCCAACAGGGTCACGTTAGTCTGTGCCAAAGCATGTGGCATTGTTTGTAGTTATATGGTCTTGGACTCTTTAGTTTCGCCGAATCCTTATGATTTGAAAGCACTTAGATGACTTTTCTTATTTGCACTAGTTCGTGAGGTACGTCTACGTCTAGTTGCATGCCTATCAATTAGGGTACATAGTAGTTGAAAAGGTCACCTTATAGATAAGGGCCGCGCGGAAACTCAACATCATCATATTATCCTAGACCTTGATTGAATATCCTATAAGTTTAATGGTCTTTCGACCTTTTCTTACCCTTAAAAAAGGTAAAATCAAATGGTGTTCGAAGGTTCGATGAGTGTAAAATTGGGCTTGGTTCCAAATCAACGTAGGACAAGAGTTGAAAAGGGGTTGCATTGATGAAAGGTGGGTTCGAGTGGGCTCCATATAACTAGCTAGCTAGAATTCACATGTAATATGCTCGTAAGAAGAAAAATTATCATCTATAAGATCAAGAGATGTATAATATGACAAGGATAAGATAACATGGAATCCTATCAAAATAATCAAAAGACCACATTAATAGGGGTGCAAATGGGTTAGATTCGTGAAAGAACCATGGTGGATCTAGACTCAAATCCATCTTTATATATCCAGTTATGAATTTGAAACCAAACCTACGTGTTGTATCTGGATCCGACATTAACTTAGAAAAGGGGTACCGCTAATCTTATTCGAAATAAGGTGTAGAGTGCATTAGTATAATTGGATCAAAGAGATTTAAAATAAACTTTTTTAAATATATAAGTGGAACTATCAATATGACATATGGTTAAAGCTAATAGGTCCTCAATTATAAATATAACTCAAGCTGTTTAGACCCCTAACATTTATATGTATTTTTAATATATGAATGTAGTGGTCCTTGGTCTAGACCCTGAAGTCGAAAGAAACAAAGATACAACTCCAAATCTGAATGTAAAAAAGGTCTCATACCCACTTTATTCTAAACTAGAGACTTCAGATGCTCCGACAATTAAATATTCATTTGCAACCCTACACATGGCTATAAAAGTAACTATAAGATTTTATGATGTCTATTTAGATTATACTATAAATATAATCAAATTGGTTCTTTTGATTCTAAAGTCAGGAAGTCAGGAACCATTCAAAGAAATTACATATTATTTTTTTCAATTAAAAGAGAATAATGTGTTGTAGTCCTCTACTATAAGTTGCCGTGGGTGCAAAGTAATTCGAATCCCCTACATAGGAGAAAAAAAATAGAGGATTTTACGGAAAAAATCTTGAAATTTGGACATTCCTCCAAAAGGGTCCCCAAATATTGTGTAGTACTAACGAGGTCCTTCAGGCCTTTTTTTTTCAACTTTGATAGAAGCGATGCTAGCGTCGCTCGTCAGAGCATTTCCAAATGTTTTCTTCTTCCTCTCCTCCTCTTATTTCTCCATCTCCCCCACTGAGGATGATTTTAGATATGAGAAAGATACTAAAAGCGGAGACCATCTTGGGCCAATTGAAGAGACAAGACCCGTTACAGAAGATGAATCTAAGGAAGAGTCTTATGATGCTCATAAATTGGATTCAGTCCAAGAAGTATCAAATGAGAATGCAGATGCCTTCACATTGCCAAACCCATTGAGAGATGGAGCCTCTCCCGAGGCAGCCATTTTTGTGGAAAGAAGAGTTGGAGTGTCTTGTTCGTGGAGGAGTGCCGATGGATCTCAGGGGAGAGGTACATTGATTATTTTTTGGTCAGTAGTACAACTATTATTATTGAGTCTATCCTTTCTATTTAAGTGCATTTGTATACGTTTTGGTGTGATTCAAGGTTTGGAATTCAGAGTTTTCATTGGTAGAATGCTGTAAATTGTGTTGAGCAGTAACATGATGGATAGGGCTTAGCGTGGCCTTTGGTTTGTATAAATTGGTCCTCTAAAGCTTAAGATCGATCAAATGCTTAGAATACATATTCTATGGAATGTACAATAAATCAAGCGGTAATCACTCAAGTCAGCAAATTAAATGATTTACAAACCAACATATAATGAAAACCAAGACAATTTACTATAATTTTCTCCCGCCCTTATTTCTCTGTCAAGATATTGTACTAGAGATAAAGCACATGTCTATCAGCTAAATATTAGATCAATATTTATAGGTACAAGAGATAAAGCACATGTCTCTTCAATTGGCCTAAGATGGTCTCCGCTTCTAGTATCTTTCTCATATCTAAAATCATCCTCAGTGGGAGAGATGGAGAAATAGGAGGAGAGGAAGAAGAAGACATTTGGAGTTGCTCTGACGAGCGACGTAGCGTCTCCCTCATCAGATACGAGCGACGCTAGACATTAGAAGATGCTCCGACGAGTGACACTAGCGTCGCCCTCGTCAGACACGAGCGACGCTAGTGTCGCTTCTATCAAAGTTGAAAAAAAAAAAAAAAAAAAGGCCTGACGGACCTCGTTAATAGTACACAATATTTGAGGACCCTTTTGGAAGAATGTCTAAATTTCAGAATTTTTCCAATAAAATCCTCAAAAAATTAATAACAATTAAAAAGAAGCCCAGGAACCTCCCTATCAAGGTTGAGGCGGAACCAGATATGCCTCATTCCATCAATGTGACTCCGGAAGAGCAGGAGGCCATTGAACGAGTATGCATGTCTTCCTCTTATGGAATTTCCCCCAGTTCTAGCATTTTGACATTACCTAATAATACGTTTGGTTAGAGAGAGTGTTGATGTATGCTGGGAGAACTTCAAATCACTATTATTATTATTATTTGACAAACACTTTCCAAATTTGCAATGGGGCACTTTCAAACTTACCAAGTGACAATTTCATACAAGCTTTGGATGCTCTTAAAAAAGCCTGATTTCTTTTTCGTGTTGGCCCATTTGGATCTTAAACTAAATACAGTTAATTAGGTTTGCATGTATGTATGGGTTACATTCTGCTAGGGCCTAGGAGGTACCTGCATGGCTTTGTAGGTAAAAATCAAATCCCCTTGTGGGACTGACCTTTTAGGATGCGTGTTAACCATGGGAGGACTGTGGAGTAGGAAGGACTCATGGTAGAAATGATTCCGGGAAAATATCATTTTAATTAGAGCATCACAACCATTGATTTAAGAGCAAGTTTAGTGGTTTCTTAAGTTACATTTTTTTTTTTTGTAAAATTTAATCCAATTATTACTATAATTCAGATGACCATCCATCAAATTAGGGATTGGAGAATCTTTTGTGAGCTTATGCGCTTGGATAACTGCAGTTGCCTAGTAAGTGTCAGTTTAAGCTATAACAAGGTTCCATCTAATTAGATTTACAAGCAACTGAGTCTGTATGCCTCTGCCCTGCAAGTTGGGGTTTTATGCTATAGCTATAAGGTGATGGACGTTGTTGGCTTCATAGAAATACCATGAATCTATTATTGCAATCATTTTAACATGATGGCCCACCAATTGGGCTCACTGACCCCCCTTATTCCACCAATTCTATTCAACCTGTCGTATTGACAATGAAAAGAGACAAACCACAGAGAAAGGAGTGTAATAATAAATGTAATGACTGTTAGAAAAATGGGTTAGCAATTAGTTCAAAGTGTAGTGAACACATGGAACTTGGAATTACACAAATCCATTGAGTATTGAATGAGTAATTTATCTCCCAAGTTACCCCACTTGAAATGAAATGAGTAAGAAATGAATGAGGGAAAGTAGGAAAAACACTTGTCCCACATTAGAAGAAAACCAAAGAGATGTTGAGTATATAGAGAAAGTATGACTATAAGGGTTGGGCCCCAAGGGGTACCACTAATTTTCCGTGGAGACGGAACGCAGTCAAACTCAACAATCACGCGCGCGCCGCCGCCGTCCGTCCGTCCGGCTCGGCTCGGTTCGGTTCGGGATGCAATGGTTCGAAACATTGCATCTTTTCATGAAGTGATGCTACCTTTCATGAAGGGTTGCATAACTTCATTTCAGAGGCACCAATCTCCTATAAATAGTGGACGACTTTGAGAGAGAAAACACAGCAACAGATCTCTTCTCTCTTCTTCCTCTTGTTCTTTGGAATTGAAGTGCTGCCTTCCAAAGAAGAAAAATCCGTTCTATCTTGGGAGACAGTTTCCCTTTTAACCTTCAGCACTGTGAGGGGGAAAATCTGTCTTAAGGACATAGTGATTTCACTAGGCTCGGATTAATATTGTTGTGGAACTTGGACAAACAGAACTGTACAAATACAGAGACCAGAAAGGTATGTACTGTGTTCGTATGAAATTATTATTTTAAGTTGTATGATTGCTAACAACTTAAGACAGATTTCTTGATAAGTGATCTTTTCTGCCACTTCTTCTTCTACTTACGAACAGAATTTGGTTCTGTTTTCTTTTCGATTGTAAGGATTAAGTACACTGTATTTCTGTTACAGAAAGAAAGAAAGAAAGAAAGAAATGGAATCAGCACTACTAATTCCTACTGCTCCTGTTGTTACCAACTCTGTTCCTCATGGGGAGAAGCCTGAAAAGTTCACTGGAACTGATTTCAAGCGTTGACCACCCTGAACTTGGCAAAATTTCTTTGGGATAAGGCTCCTGAAGTAAGTAATGATGAAACTGACAAGGAAAAGGTTTTGGCCAAAGATGCTTGGATGCATGCTGATTTCTTATATAGAAATTATATCCTAAGTGGATTAGCAGACTCATTATACAATGTGTATAGTGTGTTCCAATCGGCTAAAGATCTTTGGGATTCCTTGGACAAGAAATACAAGACTGAAGATGCTGGCATGAAGAAATTCAAAGTTGGCAGGTTTCTTGATTTCAAAATGACGGATGGTAAGTCTGTCATAAGCCAAGTTCAAGAACTTCAAGTGATCCTACATGATGTCATTGTTGAAGGAATGACCATAGGAGAATCTTTCCAAGTGGCTGCTATGATTGAAAAATTACCACCATCTTGGAAGGATTTTAAGAACTATCTTAAGCATAAACGCAAAGATATGAATCTTGAAGAACTAATTGTCCGTCTAAGGATAGAGGAAGACAACCGTCTATCTGAAAAGAAGGGTAAAGATCCTATGGTGGCAAAGGCTAATGTTATAGAAGGCCAAAAAGAAAAGAGGAAGCACCAAGAGAAAGCTCAAGGTGAAAAGAGTGCACCTACCAAGTTCAAGGGCAAGTGCTACAACTGTGGAAAGGCTGGACACAGGGCTAATGACTGTCGCAAGCCAAAGAAGTTCAAGAAGCAAAAGACTGAAGCTCATATAACAATGGATAAGCTTTCTGCTGACGTGCATGACATAAACCTATCTGCTGTGGTTTCTGAATGTCTCACGGTTGGAAACGAAAGAGAATGGTGGGTAGACACTGGTGCTACTCGCCACATTTGCTCCAACAGGTCCATGTTCACCACCTATCATGCTGTAGAAAAGGAAGAACAACTCTTCATGGGGAACTCCTCTACATCCAAGGTTGAAGGTAAAGGAAAGGTGGTGATGAAGCTGACTTCTGGGAAGGAACTGACTCTGAATGAGGTACTCTATGTGCCTGACATTCGCAAGAACTTGGTTTCTGGGTCGCTGCTGAGCAAGAATGGGTTTAAGTTAGTCTTTGTTTCTGATAAATTTGTGCTGACTAAGAATGATGTATTTGTGGGTAAGGGCTATCTTCAGGATGGGCTCTTTAAGATGTCATGTTTCACCATTGCGCCAAAGAGCGCTAATAAAGTTCAAACTTCTGTTTACTTGATTGAGTGTTCACACATATGGCATGGTAGATTAGGACATGTTAATTATGATACTTTACGTAGATTAATTAACTTGAACTTTATACCAAAGATAACAATAGACCCACACCACAAATGTGAAACTTGTGTAGAATCCAAATTGACCAGATCCTCCTTTCATTCTGTTGAAAGAAATACCGAACCTCTGGACTTAATACACACAGATATCTGTGATCTTAAGTTTGTGTCTACTAGAGGCGGTAAAAAGTATTTCATTACTTTTATTGACGATAGCACTCGCTACTGTTATGTTTACTTATTAAGAAGTAAAGATGAGGCAATTGAAGTGTTCAAACACTATAAAAATGAAGTTGAAAATCAACTAAGCAAGAAGATTAAGGTCATAAGAAGCGATAGAGGTGGTGAATATGAATCACCTTTTGAAGGTCTATGTTCTGAACATGGAATCATTCATCAAACTACGGCTCCTTATTCACCTCAATCAAACGGTATTGCTGAGCGCAAAAACCGAACTCTTAAAGAGATGATGAATGCTATGTTGTTAAGTTCTGGTTTACCCCAGAATTTGTGGGGGGAAGCCTTGCTTTCCGCCAATTACATTCTCAACAAGATTCCTAACAAAAAGACGCTTAAAACACCTTACGAATTATGGAAAGGTCATCAGACTTCCTACGAATTCTTAAAAGTGTGGGGGTGTCTTGCTAAAGTGGAAGTTCCTAAACCTAAGAAGGTGAAGATAGGACCCAAGACTATTGATTGTGTATTCATTGGATATGCAAACAATAGTAGTGCATATCGTTTTTTGGTTCATAAATCAGAGATTCAAGATATACATGTTAATACAATTATTGAGTCAAGGAATGCTTCATTCTTTGAAAATACGTTTCCGTATAACATATGTTTAACATCAAGTTCATCAAAGAGAAATTTAGATGCTACAACTAGTTACCATCCTAAACAAAGTGCAATTGAGGAGGAACCTAGACGTAGTAAAAGGTCAAGGACGTCAACATCTTTTGGACCTGATTTTCTAACATTCATGTTGGAAAATGAACCCCAAACATTCAAGGAGGCTATGTCCACTCCTGAATCTACTTATTGGAAAGAAGCAATAAATAGCGAGATTGAATCCATATTACAAAATCATACATGGGAATTAGTGGATTTACCACATGGTTCCAAGACTTTGGGATATAAATGGATATTCACAAAGAAGTTTAAGACTAATGGATCAATCGACAAATATAAAGCCAGACTTGTGGTCAAAGGTTTTATACAAAAGGAAGGATTCGATTATTTCGACACTTATTCTCCAGTTACAAGAATAACGTCCATAAGGATGCTGATAGCAATAGCATCTATACATGGACTTGAGATACATCAAATGGATGTAAAAACGGCATTCTTGAATGGTGAGTTAGATGAAGAAATTTACATGGAACAACCCGAAGGGTTTATTGCTCCTGGCCAAGAAAGGAAAGTTTGCAAGCTTGTTAAATCCTTATATGGATTAAAGCAAGCACCAAAGCAACGGCATGAGAAATTTGACAATACAATGTTGTCAAACGGTTTCAAAATAAACGAGTGTGACAAATGTGTTTATGTCAAAAACACTCAAAAAGGATGTGTCATTGTTTGTCTCTATGTCGACGATATGCTAATTTTGGGTAGTAATATGGATGTCATAAAATCCACCAAACAAATGCTGTCCAGTAAGTTTGATATGAAAGATTTAGGAGTTGCGGATGTTATCCTAGGAATTAAGATTTCTAGGACACGAGATGGACTTGTTCTATCGCAATCTCATTACATTGAGCAAATTCTTGAAAAGTTCAAGGCATATAACATCACTCCAAAACGGTCACCAGTTGACGTAAATCTTCATTTAGCAAAAAATACTGGTATTAGTGTATCTCAACTAGAGTACTTTCGTATACTTGGCAGTTTAATGTATGTCATGAACTGTACAAGACCTGACATAGCATACTCTGTGAGCAAGTTAAGTCGATATACGAGTCATCCTGGCAAAGATCACTGGACTGCCATTCTTAGAGTTTTGGGATACTTAAAGTATACTCAGAACTATGGTCTGCACTATACCCAATATCCAGCTGTTCCAGAAGGGTACTGCGATGCTAATTGGATATCTGACACTAAAGACTCAAAGTCCACTAGTGGATATGTCTTTACACTTGGAGGTGCAGCTATTTCTTGGAAATCCTCAAAACAAACGTGCATAGCAAGGTCCACTATGGAATCAGAATTCATCGCATTGGACAAGGCTGGAGAAGAAGCAGAATGGCTTCTAAATTTCTTAGAGGATATTCCAAACTGGGCTAAACCTGTGCCGGCAGTGTCTATACACTGTGACAGCCAATCTGCTATTGGTAGGGCACAGAGTAGCATGTATAATGGGAATTCTCGACACATACGTCGTAGACATAATACCATTAGACAATTGCTCTCAACTGGAGTTATCTCAATTGACTATGTAAGGTCTAAAGATAACATTGCGGATCCGCTTACAAAAGGTTTAACAAGAGAGCAAGTGGAAAGATTATCAAGGGGAATGGGTTTGCTACCTTTAAGATAATCAACAAAGAGTCCTTATAATGGAAAAACCAACCTAGTTGACTGGAGATCCCAAGATCTAGGTTCAAAGGGCCAACTGAATTATGTCTGTGACTCAGTAAGCACTGGATGCAGTGCGTATCTGCCGCGAGACTCAGGATAAGATAAGCTTTTAATGATTTACTATATCTTGGAAAGATATGATCTCCAAGTGGAGTATTGCAGGATACTTTTTATAGAAATCACCTATGTTAGTGCGAAGTGGGGCCGCTTCTATGAGAATATGTTCTCAAAAAGCGCTATCTGAAACCAAGAAGTGTTCAAGGCCAAAATGGACACAAACGTGAGAACCAACAGTATTAGAGAAGGTACTGCGTGAAGATGATTGTCTAGATTTATACAAACGGCTGACAGTTCAAGGACATTAATCAAAGTCTACTGATCGTCCAATTAAATCCGATCGTCTTTCACTAAGGCAAGTTCAAGGCCTCCCATGCTACTTGACCTGATGCAGTATCTTTTCATTTGTAATAGGACAGGAATCCATTATTTATGTGTGAAAAGCCAAATTTTCATTCATGTGGGGGATTGTTAGAAAAATGGGTTAGCAATTAGTTCAAAGTGTAGTGAACACATGGAACTTGGAATTACACAAATCCATTGAGTATTGAATGTGTAATTTGTCTCCCAAGTTACCCCACTTGAAATGAAATGAGTAAGAAATGAATGAGGGAAAGTAGGAAAAACACTTGTCCCACATTGGAAGAAAACCAAAGAGATGTTGAGTATA
This sequence comes from Litsea cubeba, assembly GCA_012931725.1. Lineage (NCBI taxonomy): Eukaryota > Viridiplantae > Streptophyta > Magnoliopsida > Laurales > Lauraceae > Litsea > Litsea cubeba. The sequence goes on along the minus strand of CM022948.1, from coordinate 89,444,088 downwards.
TATAGAGAAAGTATGACTATAAGGGTTGGGCCCCAAGGGGTACCACTAATTTTCCGTGGAGACGGAACGCAGTCAAACTCAACAATCACGCGCGCGCGCCGCCGCCGCCGTCCGTCCGTCCGGCTCGGCTCGGTTCGGGTCGGGTCACACGCGCGCCGGCCTGGCCCGGCTCGGCTGGGCTGGGCCTTAAATGAGATGGGCTTTTTCAAATGATGCAATGGTTCGAAACATTGCATCTTTTCATGAAACAGTACATGAACTGAAGTGATGCTACCTTTCATGAAGGGTTGCATAACTTCATTTCAGAGGCACCAATCTCCTATAAATAGTGGATGATTTTGAGAGAGACAACACAGCAACAGATCTCTTCTCTCTTCTTCCTCTGTTCTTGGTCTGCTACTGCCTTGCGTTCGTTGTTCTTTGGAATTGAAGTGCTGCCTTCCAAAGAAGAAAAATCCGTTCTATCTTGGGAGACAGTTTCCCTTTTAACCTTTAGCACTGTGAGGGGGAAAATCTGTCTTAAGGACATAGTGATTTCACTAGGCTCGGATTAATACTGCTGTGGAACTTGAACAAACAGAACTGTACAAATACAGAGACCAGAAAGGTATGTACTGTGTTCGTATGAAATTATTATTTTAAGTTGTATGATTGCTAACAATGACTACAAGAGAACCAAACTGGTCAAGTGAACCAAAAAAAACAGATGTATCAAGTGATAATTTCATACAAGCTTTGGATGCTCTTAAAAAAGCCTGATTTCTTTTTCGTGTTGGCCCATTTGGATCTTAAACTAAATACAGTTAATTAGGTTTGCATGTATGTATGGGTTACATTCTGCTAGGGCCTAGGAGGTACCTGCATGGCTTTGTAGGTAAAAATCAAATCCCCTTGTGGGACTGACCCTTTAGGATGCGTGTTAACCATGGGAGGACTGTGGAGTAGGAAGGACTCATGGTAGAAATGATTCCGGGAAAATATCATTTTAATTAGAGCATCACAACCATTGATTTAAGAGCAAGTTTAGTGGTTTCTTAAGTTACATTTTTTTTTTTTGTAAAATTTAATCCAATTATTACTATAATTCAGATGACCATCCATCAAATTAGGGATTGGAGAATCTTGTGTGAGCTTATGCGTTTGGATAACTGCAGTTGCCTTGCCTAGTAAGTGTCAGTTTAAGCTATAACAAGGTTCCAGCTAATTAGATTTACAAGCAACTGAGTCTGTATGCCTCTGCCCTGGAACTTGGGGTTTTATGCTATAGCTATAAGGTAATGGACGTTGTTGGCTTCATATATAGAAATACCATGAATCAGAAATACCATGAATCTATTATTGCAATCATTTTAACATGATGGCCCACCAATTGGGCTCACTGACCCCCTTTATTCCACCAATTCTATTCAACCTGTCGTATTGACAATGAAAAGAGACAAACCACAGAGAAAGGAGTGTAATAATAAATGTAATGACTACAAGAGAACCAAACTGGTCAAGTGAACCAAAAAAACAGATGTATCAAGTGAACCTGTAACGAGACGGCGGGAGAGAGGATGGGAATTTGAATCAAAGCTTCCCTCTTCCGTGGGCCTACCTGGTATTCATCCAATTTGCAAAGATGGATTGTTTGTATGTGTAGGGTCTAGGGAAGCATATTGAATATAGGAGGTAAGGCAATTTCAAATTTTGATGGCTTCCTAAATGTAATTGTTTTTATGATTGAATGTAAACTGGGTTTGATCCATGTCAAATTAGAGTGAGTGGAAAATATGTTGGATTTATTAAAGTAAGCCCTTGCGCAATTTTTTCTCTATGGGGGCCATACGAACCAAACACCCTGCTGGGGCCCACTCTGCTTGATAGCACTTTCAAGTTTCAACTCATTCTAGTGAGGGATTTACCAAAAAAAAAAACTCATCCCAGTGAGGGTCTCTTTCAATAAAAAAGAAAAGAAAAAGAGTGAGGGTCTCTTGCCAAAGAATCTAGCTAGAGCATCAAAGGTAAAAGAGATTTTCCTGAGCTCCACCAACACTTCCTATGGGATTGTAACTGAATCTTCCATCAAGCTGATTTCTCTCTATAACCAAATCTAAACTGACTAAAACATGGCTATTTTAAAATATTAGGCTTTTGGCTTTTTTTTTCATAATAGTTTAAATAAGATCTAAGATACAATTTCCTTTGTCATAAGAAATTTGTTAAAATAAGTGATTTCCTCTCAATAAATCCCACAGGTCAACAACTGTCCTGTATCTCATATTTTTCATATCATTTCGATCTTAACTTTGGCATATCTAACAAAATCAATGCACCTATATCCTTTTATTTTATTTTAAGAGGGGTGGAGAATGTGGGGTAGCTTGGTTGGCTCCCCACTTTTGCATCTTACTTTTTAGGGTTAGAATAAGACCCACAGCAACCATAGTTGAAGATCATCCATCTGAGCCAAAACATTCACTACCGTACTTTTATATCCTTCCAAAAGACTAGAAAATCCAGATATGGATCTCACTCAAATGGTTCCTCTAGAAGAAAGAACATGACTGGGCAGTGGGCCACCTTTGATACTGATGTTTTTTTAGGTCTTCACATGTGAAAATGAGATGATAATATATATCTGTCAGTGGGTCCACCTAAACTCATCCCGATTGGATTGGCCCCACCATAGAAGTGACCACTTGAAAAAAAAAATTAAATTCAACCATGGTGGGGCCCACTGATGTTTTTTTATGATTTTCTTGTTTAGAGACACATAAACACATGATGCTCTTCTCTCTGTTTTTTTGTTACAAGGTTTCTAGAAAAAGGAGACTTTATAACGGCTATATATTATAAAATCACTACAACACGACATTGGATACGTAAGCTTTTCCTTCTAGATATGCATGAAGCCATATTTTCGTTTTTGACATGAAAGTATTGTCAGAATTATTGGGTTAAGTCATAAGTGTGGCCGACTGACATCAAGTCCATGTGGGTCTTCACAGGACTCCAATTAAGTCTTTTTGTGGAGATATATTTGATGTTTTAGGAAAGTTGCTAATCTAATAGAATTTAAGAAATTTAAATTTTAATTAAATTAAGACTCCACGATAGAAATAGAGTTATCTAAGAAAAATATATATATAGAGATTTATGGGTTAATACAATTAATTACCCCATTGAGATCACGTAGAAAGGTTGTACTGGAGGAGTGTAATAAATCCCCAATTAAAGATAGCCGTTAAGATTAGGCGAACGCGATGGAATCAGGTACACGTTTAATTTCAGATTTATATTTCGTTATTCAAATCAATCCTATATTTATGTAGATCCGATTAAAAATTTGTTAGTCACAAACTAAACAGTATTTATACTTTTTGACAGTTCAAATAACCACCAATCTTTTAATTTTTTTCAATAACCAAGTTTAATAATCTTAGAATCTCTGTGGACCTCCCTGACCACTAAACCCATTATAGCTTGTCTTCGATTAAAACTTTTCTTAGACGGTTAAAATGGGGAACCAAGTGGTTCAATGCTAATTTCCCTTGATTTAAAGTCAATTTCAAGACATATTGTAGAGTTATGGCAAGAAAGTCTTCACACTAGTTAAAAGTGGGTGTGCCCCAGCCCAAAGCCCACTTGTTTGTTTTGATGGAAAAACTTTTCCCAAGTGGGTCATCCATGCCCAATTTTCTTAATGGATTGAAGACTTTTCCCAAGTGTGGGGTTTTGGTTGTCTGCGCCAGACTCTACATTTCCTCTCTTATCCTAATGTTTTTGTTTACATACTTAGTTAAAGAACTTCTAGATCAATGTTAAGTATGATGATGTCAAGGGGAATTATCTTTGTGTGGGATATTTCCCAGCCACCTCGGCCAAGTGCCCCACCTCGGCCAGGTTCTTTACCTCGGCCTTATGCTCCATCATGGCCAGGTGCTCCACTTCGGCAATAGTGCCAGAGCGCCAACCGAAATCAAGTCATTCCCGACCTCGGCATCGTGTCTCGGCCTCGGTCACACATCTCGGCAATGGTGCCAGAAAGCTAGCCGAGACAGGCACTGACAGCTATGCACAACCACGTTATGGAACGTGTGACAAGACAGGAGCATACGTAAAGTAGGGCTGAGAAGCCATCCTTGCCGCCCATAATCCCTGACAGAGCGGCGTCCACAACTCCCTAGGCGCTAGGGTAAGGCCAGATGGGACAGAATAAGCTCAGATGGGCTGCAATTAAAGAAAGGTGGGCTACGATGGGACATCATTCTTCAAGTACTCACCACCAAAGTCAACATTTCTCTCCTACATATACAAGTAGCAGACTCCAGAACAAAGCAAGAGATACACAGTAAGCTTCATATGCACCCAAAACTCTGTCATTCTTTTTCTCCTTCCTTCGTCGAGTTGTTGAACTGACTTAGGCATCGTGAGGGCCGACTCACCATATAGGCAGGTGAAGCAAGTGGTGGGGGCCTCACCATGAGGGGGCCTCATAATTTTGTTGGATTAGTAACATTAACAATTTAACATGATAAAGCTAAAAGAGAAAATCATGGTACATTTGAAAACCAAAACTAGAGAAGATAAACGAAGAAGAACAACAACAGAAGCTCGGTAAAAGTAAAAGTAAAAGTAAAAGTATTCTAAATAAGTCTGTTTTTAAAAGTATCAAATCACACTGGGAATCATCTGAAATGAACTCGAGCTAGAAGAGAAAATCGATCACAATTTGACCCGTTTTCTAATGAAACTGAAATCATCGAAAAATTCCATCATTTGAAAATTTTCATAAAATCAGAATTACAAATAAGTCCCTTTTTTTTTTAGAAAATACCATGTTTTTCATAAAATGGCATTTCAAATCAACCTTGACTCGTGGGGTCCACTAATTAGGATACTATTGAGTCTTTTCCAAACTCATATATTGCTTATAGAATACTATTAACAATACTTGTTACAGTTGCTTCCGCCGAAAGAAGTTTTTCAAAATTAAAGTTAACAAAATATTATCTACAATCAACTATGTCACAAGAGAGATTAAGCGGGTTAGCCATTTTATCTATTGAGAAGAAAATTTTGGAAAATCTTGAATACAAAAACTTAATCAATAAGTTTGCATCACAAAAGGCAAGAAAGGTTAAATTTACTTTTAAAAAAATGAATCCCTCAACAAGTTCTAAAAACAAAAACCAAAAAAAAAAATCATTTTTTTTTTAAGTCTGCCAATGTACTACTCATAGTGAATATTGCCGGTTCCAAGCCCGGATTAAGGACGATGGTTTTCTCATGTCACATATAGAAGCTAGGGGCCTCGTTTATACTTTCGCCTGGGGCCACATATTGTCTAGAGACGGCCGTGGGCATCGGAGAGCCTTGCGCTGATAACAGCCAGGGTCTCTGACTGTCCTTCTTCTCCTCTCCCCTTTTCAGGTTTCAGGCATCCCATATTCATTAAGGAGCATTAATCCTCCATTCCAAGTCCGTGACTTTTTAGGCTCTTACAATCTTGTATGAGTAAATTGCATAGTGTTCATGTTGGATGTGTAATGGGCCATCATGCAATGTGTACTGACCTTGGTCTCCCATATCCCTAAAGGAGTTTGAATAAGACCCAACTAGGTTAAATGCTATACATCCATATTATTAATTAAAAATAAAAAATACTCATTCAAATATTCATTATATGTGTAAAATTTGAGAAATAAAAGATCAATCATTAATATAAAATGGATATTAACTACTCTCCGGGTACACCATGATGCGCAAAAAGTGTATCCGCTATTTCATCTTATATCCATCGGGCTCGATTTGTGCTGTGTTATAGGCCCATGGGCTGGACATTGCATAACCTTCTAGGTCAATGGTTAAATGGGCATAAATCGAATTGATTCATGCTTGAAGGCCTAATATACTTTTAGCACAAAGGCCTTGCATTTTGCATACTTGGTTGGCCTGGGCCTGACTTTTTGGACATAGATCAGATTCAAGCCAGTATATGTATGCGGGTTGTTTATGAGTTAAGGTTTTCTAACACGTGGGAAAATGGGCCGGATATGGTTGATCGGCCTAACCCAACTAACACGCATGGCCCATTTAAATTTTCCTTTAAATTTTGATTATTAGTCTAAATTACAAAGAGGCAAAGACCCAAATGATACCCACTTTCTATTGTAGCTTCCACTATCCAACTAGAATTTATTACTAAATGGTATCCTTTGATTTTGATATGATTTTTTTATTTTTATTTTTTTTTATAAAAACCTTATTTTATTTCTATTAGTTCTGCAATTCTATTTTTATAATCGTTATTTGAAAAATATATACCTTACTCAAGGTTTAAATAATTCCTTCTCTCTTTTTTTCCCTTAAGTATGTCCTTGGTTAGCGTATTCAATAATATTTTTGATTGCTCTTCTTTCTTAGGATATAGATTGTGGGTATGAAGAAAATACAATAGACATTAAATAAACACGAAAAAGAGACAAAATTGAATTGGATTATTTCAATCCATAGGATGAATGGACCCGGCCAATTGGGCCCCCACCATTTATGGATAGAAATCTGAATAACCAGCCTCATATGAGCATATGACCTGCACAACCCCACCTGCATAATATATGGGTTGGTCGTGGGTCAAGCTTTCCTAATCCGCATTTAAATGGGTTAGATTAGGGTTAGCTCGGTTAACCCGCACAACCTGTTTGTTTTTTCTTACGGTTAAAACTTATATTCAATATTTCTATGGAGTGTATCATTTTATTTTGATATGATGTTTTTTATTTTTTTAAAAATCTTATTTTATTTTTATTAATCTTATTATTCCGTTTCTACAGTCGCTATTTGAAAAAATGTATACTATACTCATTGTATAATAACTCATTTTCTTTATTTTTTTCTCAAGTAGACCCTTTGTCAACTTACTTAAGAATATTTTTGTGTGTTTTTCCCTCTTAGGAGGATTATGGATATAAAGAAAATACAATGGATGTTGCATAAATAAAGTAAAATAATAAAGTAATAGTTGAGTTCATGCTAAGTTTCCACTCTATTTTCTCTTTACACTGGCACAAGTTAGAGAGAATGGTGAATTATGGCATCATCACCCAGGTCTAGGCCTAAATTTCCAGCCCAACGTCACTTGAACCTAAGTTTAATTTAAGATCCTATAAGGAACAAATTAATATTAGACTTATCATAACCCAAATAGAGCTTGTCCATATTGGCCATCATGGACCCCGCCAAAAAAAATATTGGCCATCACGATAGACTTAAATTGCACCAATAGGATTTAGAAAGTTAAGGATTGTTCTTTTAGATCTTATTTCATTTTTATAAATTAAGTTATTGATTTGGGTCTAATTTAACTTTGGGTATGGTTAATGTCTTAGAGGATTGTTAATAAATTTAGATTTGGGCGCAAGTTATGTGGGTAAATCCGACCCGCAGTAACCCACAAAAGTTATGCGGGTTAATGTGGATTGGGTCAGGTTAATCCACAGAATTAAAAGTTTCTAACTCGTTGAATAAACTGGTCAAATATGAATTAGGAGCCTCTAACCCGTTTAATAAACGAGTCCGACCCATTTAGCCCAACCCAACCCGTTTGCAACCTGGACATGATATTTACTCAATAAAAAAAAAAAAATTTCTTAAGATCTGACATTGGTCCTATTTAAAGCCCAACAGATGCAACTTTCCCCTTCCCCATTGCAATATCTCCTGAATTCTTGAAAGATGCATTTGCTTTTTTAAATGGGCAATGATTACTCAATTATGATAGAATATGGATAAGATCCTTCTAAAATTATTAAATTTCCTTTTTAAATGGGCATTGATTCCCAGTACTCAGCTAGGATAGAATATGGACAAGATCCTTCTGAAAAATATTAAATTTTTGGCAAGAACTCTAAAAATGCACAAAGGAATAAATCCTAATCCAAGATTGCCCCAAAGTTCAAAGTTCAGACAAAAACCCATTGAGAGGTACCCCTCCGCACAAGATTTTGCAATTATATAATGTATCATAGTCTTACAAATATGCAGAAATTCCACCTGCCATCAAACTGCATTTTGCATTCCAGCTTTATGGGGCCCATTTGGAGAAATTTAACAATAAACTATATGGGCCCCAATGTGAGTGGGATACGGGTATGGGTCAGGAAACCTGAACCTGGGTCAAATCTACCAATGACCCATGTCTGAGTATGGTCCCTACCTCACCCCTACTATCCTAGGTCGATGATTTTGGATGTACAATTTCATGGGAACCCCCTTTAATCATTGTAAATAAAAGCAAGGTTATAAATGAAGGCTATTTCCTTTGGATGCTGTAAGTGACAATTCTTTTGTATGCCTCCTTTCAAGTAAAAATGAGTTGACAGGAAATTGCATTTCCAAGGATCCAAACAGCCCCAAGTTTTTTTGTTTTTTTGACCGGGGTTAGGGCAGCCAGGTTGTTACTGGTTACTGTCCAAGTTTGAAGATAACTTATATACTAATAAGTTGTGTTATAGTTAACTAAAGTGGGGCTACATCGCCGTTAGTCTTATAAATTAGTAGCCATTAAACTTATATATTAGTAACCCGGACCCGATACTTCACCTATTTCCACTTGTGCGAGCTCCTTTTCCAATTGTGTGGGCTTTCTTTTCACTTTGTGAGCCCTTTCTCACTTAAGTGGGCTGCATTCCTATGTGTAAACGGGTTCTTTTTTTGTTCGAGCCCCTTGGTTGGTGTAAAAAAAAAATGATAAAAAATTATTTAATTCAATTCTCATGAACCAGATCCCTGTTTGGACCAAACAGGGGGTGACACGGAGGGGGAGGGTGAGAGAGAAATTATTTCTCTTTCATCCACCCCCTTATGTGTCATTCCCTGTTTGGTCCAAACAGGAAATCTGTTTCCCAATTCTCAGAGTCCTAGTAAGATACGTGAATCATATTACTTACCAAATGAGTAGTTACGTAGGATAGAAAGATACGATTCATCCCCTGTCTCCATCCCATCAATATTTTCTCAAACTAGTACAGAAAAAGGACAGAGAAGATGAGCCAAACATAAGATCCTGTCCATTATTTTTTATAAGGATTAGACAAGATAAGATTTATGCCATTGATTTTGGATAAGTATTAGATCCAAGAGAAATCCGCCCCCAAAGGCTATAGGTATGTACCATCTTATCATTATCATCTAAAGATTCTGATTTTTGAATTTGCATAAGTTTTAAGATTCTGTTTGAGAAAACTTTAGAAACTATCCACATTTTGTACTGAAAGATGAAAGATAAAAAAAAAAAGTCAATCACTACCCAGCAGATGCGAAAAGGGAAAATCTTAAGAACATTGGGGAATTTCCTACATTATGATCTTGATCAATGACAAAAACAGGACCTCATATAAAATATTGAAGAAAGAAAGTTAGTAACACCTTCCCTTCAAAGCACGTTTTCTTTTCTTTCCAACTGCCGGTCTTCCATGCATGCAATAACAACCAGAATCAAAATTTAAGTCACACATGCTTCTCCAGCCAGCTTTAAAACCACAAGGCAATGAAGACGGTAGAACTGTAGAAGTCCATATATTCATAGCTTGGTCTCTCTGCATTCTAGAATCAGGCTGACAACGACTGTGCAAAGATGATGAAAGTTTCAAAAGACGAGGACAGCGTCAAATGCATAGATGATCCAAGTCATTGAAACTTCAAAAGATAAAGAAGCCACAATCAGAAGTCCTATTGAATCCATCAATCTGGTGAGAGACGGATAAAGCAGCCAACATAGGAAAGAAGCCGCAATCACATTCCACAGGTACAAGTGTCTGATCAGAAGGCCTATTGAATCACATTAATCTGGTGAGAGATGGGTAAAGCAGCCAACATAGGAAAGTATCAACTGGGCAAAACAATTGGTGAAGGCACCTTTGCGAAGGTCAAGGTGGCGGTGAACACGGAGACTCGTGAGAATGTTGCGATCAAGATCATCGATAAGCAGATGATCATAAGTAACAGGCTCATGGATCAGGTTACTTTTCAAGTTTTCTGTTTTTTTTTTTTTTTATCGCGTACTAAAGTTGTTGTAACCCAAGTGGTTTGAATGCCTATTGCTGAATGGGTATGTCTATTTAGGTGGGATATTGTTCTACTGCCAATTCTGCATCAAACCATTGTCAGTGGCAATCGCAGATTTTGATTGGCAAAAAGTAGGTAAAACAGTATCCCACCAAATTTGTTTTTTGATTTCCAATTCCATGTGCCTTCCGCCAACATGTTGATAATGACTATATCATGGGAACTTTCTTTTGATGTATGGAGCTTGAATTTCACTTCAGGTCAAGAGAGAGATTAGTACTATGAAGCTTTTGGATCACCCCAACATTGTTCGAATATATGAGGTTAGTTAAGTGTCCTAGATTGAATGATTTACTCGGGTTTTGGCCTTTCAAGTTTTGGGCTCCTAGATTGAATGATTTACTCGGGTTTTGGCCTTTCAAGTTTTGGGCTTTCTTTGATTTGTTTGTGTTCCTCCTTGGTCAAATTCTAAACCCTCCTTGGTCAAATTCTAAACAGGTAATCGCAACCAAGACGAAGATATTTATAGTAATGGAATATGTATCTGGGGGGCAGCTTTCAGACAAGTTTGTGAGTCGTTTATATCTAGAATCTCTAGAATTGACTTTGTATTGTTCTCTCACTCATAGCATTCTTTATGCCTAAATCTTCATTTTTTGCAGTCTTATCTCAAGAGGCTAAATGAAAGTGATGCAAGAAAATATTTTCAGCAGTTGATAGATGCAGTGGATTACTGCCATAGCAGAGGTGTGTATCACAGAGATCTGAAGGTGAGAACACAACTCTCAACAGTTAGGAAAAAAAGGAAAAAGAAATAATCTTTGCTGGTTTTCTTCTCTGACAGGAGATGACTAAATTGCTAATTTGATTTGTTTGAATTTTGTTTTGCTCGTATGAAACAGCCTGAAAACCTGCTATTAGATAACAAAGGAAACATGAAGGTCTCTGACTTCGGACTTAGCATATTGCGCAAGGTGAATATAACTGAACATTTCATAAACACAAACACACTGCATATTTCTGGTTAATATATCATCTTGTGGGGAATTTCCTTACAAAGTGCACCATAGTTCAAAAGACTGGATGAGTCACAACTTGAAACTCAACTCGATCAGGGTTGACTCGAGTCAGTTCAGACCTCAACGCTGGCAAGTTCTAGGTCATAGCATGTCGAGTCACGTAACTCCATGGAGTTGTGTCACATGTCTTTGTAGAAATTTTCATTATGTATAGTGTCTTTGAATAATGAGATAAGGGAGTAGCTTAAGCAGTAGATTTCTCTGAAACTTGAAGGGTATTTTACTTTGTCTTGAAGTTGAAGGGTGTTTCTTTCTACCCAGGGAAAACTTTTATTTACAAAGCTCAATCAAGACCCGAGTTTTCTATCTCTAAGTTGACTTGGTCTGTTAAGTTTTGAGCTTAATTTTGAAGTTCTCAAACTATGAAATACAAATATAACTTATCAAGGTTTCTAATTTGGCAGCCGGGGGACTTACTGTCGACAGCTTGTGGTTCCCCAAGCTATGTCGCTCCTGAGGTAAGTATAGATCCCGACTTAAATTCAATGCAAATGTCATTAGGATTAACTGGAAAATGATAGCCCTTACAGTCTGATTATTGACCTGTGGACAGGTGATTACCAACAAGGCATATGTTGGATCAGCTGCGGACATTTGGTCATGCGGTGTAATTCTTTTCGAAATGCTTTCTGGCAATCTACCCTTTGATGAACGTAACCTATCGAGCTTGTATAGGAAGGTAAGTCTGTACTTTCCAATGGAAATGTTGTCTTCTTCCTAGTTCTAGTACTGAACAGAGGTGTTGATTACCTTATTTGATTGAAGATATCAAAAGCAGAATATACCTTTCCTGAGTGGTTCACTCCAAGCCAAAGAAACATTGTATCCAAATTACTTAATCCATTTCCAAGAAAGGTACTCTACAAATAATCCTCTTCAATATCCTTCTCTACACACCTTATATCTCCTGTTTTCAATCAGTAACCTATCTCTTCTTACAGAGGATAACAGTGGCAGAGATTCTTGAAGATGAGTGGTTTCAGATTGATTACGAGCCTTCTATAGGGATTGGTCAAGAAAATCTCATAAACTTGGATAATGTTGATGCCACCTTCGATGACAATGTAGGAGTAAGAAATTCGATGTCTCTTTTTGTCCCAATTACTATCATTTGGTGTGGCAAAAAGTTGTAGATTGTACTAACTAGAATGATTCTGAAAATTAATCCAGGAAAACACCGCCGAGACGGATAAAACCAAGTCATCAAATTTTATCAATGCTTTCCAACTGATTGCAATGTCAAATGACCTTGACTTGTCTGGCCTTTTTGAAGAAGAGGTTAGTCGAAATCCAATTATTAGTTTTGCCCTGTGGCAATTTCAACTTGAACTCTCACACCCTGGTTTAACTTTCCATGTCTTAGGATAATGAGAAACAGAAGACAAAACTTGGCTCAAAGCATTCCATTCATGAGACCATAGAAAAGATCCAGGTAGCAGCAAAAGATGCAAGGCTGTCAGTTGAAAGAATGAACAGTTCCAAGGTAGCCCGCCTTCTCGCATCCCCATATCTTTCTACTTAGACTCTAGGATATGGAATTCTCATGATATTCATGTCTAATTTTTAATATCTCAGGTGAAACTACATGAAGCTAGGAAGTTGACAAGATGTAGATCACATTTCACTGTTTCAGCAGAGGTAGTGACCTATCTAACAAGGATGCCACATTTATGAAAACTGCCCTGTATTTTACATTCCAACACAGATTTTAGGAAGGACAAACCTCCTTGATCTTATATTCTTGTACTTCAGTTGAATTTATCAAGTTAAATACATGATTCTATACATTGGCATCTCTTTATATATCTGACATTGCATTATCCCACATGAAATTCATGGTAAAACACAGGTGACTGAGGTGACACCAACTCATTGTGTTGTAGAACTATCAAAATCTGCAGGAGAACTAACAATTTATAAAGAGGTACGTCTAGTCTTCTTTAGATAATTTCTTTTGCATAAGATATTTTATTTATCTGACTATAAAAAAAAAAAAATTTCATACTGTGGCACCCAGTTCTGTGAAAGCTTGTCAAATTTGCTAAAAGGAAAATTAGACGAGAGTTCGACAGAGTTGCAAAATTTATCAAATTTGCTAAAAGGGGAATCAGACGAGAGTTCGACAGAGTTGCAAAATTCCTCCACAGCAGTTGGTTATGATGAAAATGAAGTACATAAAACCGAACAGTAACCGACGGCCAAAAGATGGTGAATGACAAGGGTGGTGACCAGGTTTTGCTATTAGAGGAAGACTGCGCGCAATGAGGTAATAAAGAACCCAACCCCTTCTTCAGGTGTGTAGGTCATCCTGAGATCAAAGCTGTAAATAGAATGTGTAAATTAACAGATATTTGCGGTTTGCAAGTGTGCATAGACAATGGAGAAGAAGAGAATCAGTCAATGTAACCTTTTACTTTTGATAAGGTTTCAGAATGAGAGTTTTCAGGGTTATCAAATTTTTTTGAGAGTTGAAATATACTTCAAATTCTTATGACTTCCTTTCAATTGGCGACGGCTTGTTTCCATGAGACCAGATTGAAACTATTTGATGATTGATTACCACAGAGGGTGCCTATTATGGCAACAAAATAGCATTATTATTACTACTAATTATCGCTTGTTAGTGTCTCTAGCATGGGCAAAGGCTTACACACTGAACTTCAAGGTTGTCCTGATATTTCATGCAATTCTGGCACATATTAATACAGTACTCAATATTGCAGTGCATACATTGGTAAGGAGAAAATTAGAGAGGTAAATGATTGTAACATACAGATCTCATTAGTGATGCACTTGAATGGATCAATGATGGTTTCTTATTGAGTGATTTTTTTTATAACTCTAATCCAATCAACTAACTATCTTTTAAGGATAGTTACTTCTCTGGCCCTTCCATAGCCCTTTGATTAAAATTATACAGAGCATTCCGGATATGATCCGACCTGCTAACATGACTTAGATCCAACCCACATATTCAACTCCTATTCTATGCGGGTCGGTCACAAGTCATATAAACCTGATCCACAGCAAAAAGGGTTGGGTTAGGTTTGAACCACATAATCTTTCAAACCCGATCACTCATGACTCGCCACTTCAATGCAAAATTCTCTTCAGCCCAATACCAGTTTTTGGAATTTGCAAGCTGTAATTTGCTGGCCACTTAAAGTGAACATTTATCTTCTAAATGGGATTTTACAGTCAAATGCACCAGTCTATTGGCTTTATGTTAAAGAAATATTGGGGGAAGGGATAAATGTAAAAAATATATATATATACTAATTTTTAGAATTTGCAGTGTGTGTGTGTGAGGGGGGGGGGGGGGGGGGGGGTGGGGGGATTTTAAACTTTTTCAGATATGGGTGGGGGCTTCAGTCCTAAGCCCTTGTACCTGGGTCCACCCCTGATCATGTGCATGAAAGAGTTATTGGGAGAAACTATTGAGCCTTGAAATAAAATAATAGTATTTTTATAAATATTAATATACTCATTTTTGTTTAATGGGAGGGGGATTTTAAACTTTTTCAGATATGGGTGGGGGCTTCAGTCCCAGGCCCTTGTACCTGGGTTCACCCCTGGTCATATGCATGAGAGAGTTATTGAGAGAAACCATTAAGGCTTGAGATAAAATAATGGTATAAATATTAATATACTCATTTTTGTTTAATGGATGTAAGGACAAAGCTGTTATTTTTATAAAAACTCATTACAAATCTTATGGTGGCTATCCATTCTTGTTAGGAATATTGATTTTGGGGACATGAAAGGTATTAAAAAGAAAAAGCAGGAGTCTATTTACAAATACTAAAATCTTAGAGGCTTATTTACAAATCATACAAGTTTTAGGAGCCTATTTACAAAACCTTTTGGATTGCCCCATGTCCCACCTGCTTTTGGAACCAGTCAAGCTAGGCCTGTCAAAACAATGTGGCTTTCCGTAGGCCCAACCGTAGAAAATTCACAACTTGTAAATGTTAGTTCAAGGATCTCTATCATGATGCTAGTTCCAGTCCGTCAGTATCATGCTGGTGGCCCCTTCAGTCTACAGTGAAATGGAGACTAAGCAGAGAGGAGGTCTGGTATGAGGTTGCTCATGGACACCCTTGATCAACTCGACCAGTTTTTACCCAACCCAACAAGTTTGTTATTTACCTAATCAATACGTGAAAAGTTCTAGACGGATGGAACACTTGAAATTAAGTCTTATAATCATTTAGAACCCCTATTTGCAAGTTAGGATTAAGACAAGTTTGTACCACTTGTGCCGGTCTTAAAAGATCACACACAAAATTTAAAAATTAACATTAATATATATAGGGAGGTACTCTTATGAGAGACACTCTCACTTTACTATGAGAGATAAGGTGGGGCCCTCACATCCATATCCAATGTCAACAACTTAAAATGATCACTTCATACATACGAAGCACAAAATTACTAATATATAATTATAATATAATAACTTAAAACTCATAGTAACATTAATATGACAAACTCACCGTAATATGAATTAATCAATTAAGGGTTAGGGGCTTGAGGCTACGGGGCAGCCAATTCTTCTATGCTGTATTGAGTCTCAAGTTGCCTTAAACCCATCATTATTATCATAATCTAATGTCTTTATTGGATAATTATGAAAACACATTGGATAAAATATCAAACATTAGCTTTATCTTCTTACTAATAATAGATCTCATGTAGCATAATAACTCTTGTGCCACTCACAAATCAATGAAAAAAAATTAGGATTTGAAATCTATCACCATATTCAATGGTTACACATTCCATAGACATATGTCCACTGGTCATTTAAATAAAGACACTACATTATAAGCTGTCACTTTATAGAAAATTGCATAATCATCCCATCCTTGATCTCACATTGAGGAATTGCATTAAATCATAGGTGATCAAGGCCGTTGATCTTCATTGACAAGGTCTACACCATTGATTATCGGTTGAGACACCTCTAGAACTCAATCCTCCCTCTTCTAGCAGCTTTAGACTGTAATTGAGAAAGTGGGAGTGGACAAAAGATAAGAAGAAAAATTTGTTTCGGAAATAGAGCAGGGATGCAGATGCAGGTCCCTCCTTACAAAAGAAATGGTACTTGGGCTTGGGCTTGGAGAGTCCACCCAAATATCTCTGAGATCATGGGCCCCACTATATGAAAGTTCAGGAAGCAATTACCTATATGGGTTAATATTAATAGAATGTATCTGGCCTTTCCAATGGGGCAACCATATGTTTTGAGTCTGGGCTGACCTGGCCCATTCAAGACGGTACTCGTGCGTAATTACCAATGTAGCCTCTCAATGTGGGCCCTAGGTTACCCACCATCTCGGAAGTAGGATCCACTGGATTCAAACCCCATTTTACCATGTAAGGCCTATGGAGCTCTATTTCTTAATCCATGAAGTCTATTGGATCTGAATGCTCAGTTCTCTGGTGATCCCAAAGCTCTTCAGAATTGCCAAAGACTCCAAGGTTGCTGGAAACTTGGAAACGGAGTTACGTCAATAGATCCCAAAGCTCTTCTTGAGAGTTGCCAAAGACTCCAAGGTTGACATCATAATCATGCATCTAGGCTTCTTAGAGGCTACTCTCCCAATTTCAAGGCCAGTCCTTTGAGTTTCTTATAAGTTGTACAGTCTTTCTAGCAAATGTTTGGACAAATTATCACAAAGTTACAAGCACTCATTATTCAAGCCGAGCCACATCAGACTTTCGGCTTTCTATCACTTAATTCATGCTTGACCCAACTACTAAATGGGCCATATAAAATCCAAGCCCGGCCCAAAGAGAGATGGGCTCATATTAGGCTCAGCCTGGCCTGGCCCATGGCATCCCTACAGAAGAGGTACCATTTAGGAGAAAATGATAAAGAGTGAATCATCAATGAAACTTCTTTCACAAGGGAGAGAATTTTCAATTTAGAGAGAGAGAGAGAATCTGTTTGTTTTTTTTTTTTTTATTCTTGTGAGAATAGCCTGTCCATAGTACTTAGTAGCATGCATGTGGTCTTGCTTGTGGGCCACCTACAGCCATGCTAATCATGGGGAGGTGGGGGAAGGAAAGAACTTAATGAGACCTTGGAGTGTGCAAAATATTAACCCCACTACATCATCTTAGCCTCTTGATCGATGGCTTCGGGTTTAATGGTTTCAGAACACATTATTTTTTTAATTCAAGTTCCCATCCGAAACTAATGGTTCAATGGGTACTGAATTTGATCAGATAGGGAGGGAATAGTATGTGAGGAAGGTGATGAGTCAGGCCCAAATGACCCAACCCATGAAGATGAGTCAGGTCTGAATAGCCCAATGAGCCAAGGTCCAAATCAGTGGAAGCCCGATTGATCCGTTCAGGTCAGGATCCAGATCCACATACCTTGGCCAAGTCAAGGCAGCCACGTCGCTTCGAAAGTAGTCCCGCTTTTACCAGGTCCTGCAGAGAATATCTCACCTGCCTCGTCCAGCGCGAGGGCAGTTCGAAGGCTCCATTCAAGCAGGGTAAACGTTGCTGAAGAATCGTCCCCATCTGTTAGGGGAGGACTATAAATCGAGGAGCCCCACCAGCACTTAGGGGCAATTGATATCTTTCTATTTTTCTACTCTTGTATTCTCCTAGCCTGTAATCCCTACTCATTGGAGAAGTAAAATACCATAGGCAACATCTGCCTTTATGAAGTGGATGTAGGTCACACAGACCGAACCACTATAAATTCCCCTTTCTCTCTCATTTATTTACCGCATTTATTACTGCATTTATTACTTGACCGGTGGTGTCTGAAACCCAATTTTGGCATCATCAGTTTGGCGCTGTCTGTGGGAACTGAAAATCAAAGCTAAAGTTCTCACTTCACACATCTTCTTCAGAAATTATGGTGATCACCACAAGATCAGCAAGACGACCGGAGGATAACCCCCAGCGAGAAGGCTTGGGTAACCCTCCACCAATCAATCCTACCCCGAATGCTCCTGCTCCCACTCTTCAGCAGATGTATCCTACCCGAATGCTCCTGCTCCCACCCCTCAATAGATGTTGGAGACCATGCAATAGCTGGTGGCCCAAAACCAGTAAATCATACAACTCATGCTGGCAGGGCAAGGTGGAGTATAATTTGGAGGAGTACCACAAGGAGCATCGCGCCGGGGGGACTTCCAAGAGCTCCACGCCGGGGAGCTCCCCATCTGGGTGCCCATCCTCAGGGCGGCGCCGAGGGAGCTCCCCATCTGGGCGCCCATCCTCCGGGCGGCGCCCAGGGAGCTCCCTATTTGGGCGCCCATCCTCATGGCGGCGCCCAGGGAGTTCCCCAGGGAGTCCATCCTCTCAATGCCGCTGTTGGGCACATTTTTGCTCCAGATACAAGATGACCCCGCAGCAATAAAGGTATCAGCAAGGCCATCCTCTAAGTCATTATAAGCCAGGACAGCCCTCTCCTCAGTTTGGGAAGCTTTATCCTGTGCTGCCCTCATCTCTGCCTTCACGGCAGCCTCTCTGAGCGAAGCCCTCTAGCGGGCCTTCACAAGCACAACCTCTCTGAGCGAAGCCCTCTCGCCGGCCTTCACAAGCTCAGCCTCTCTGAGCGAAGCCCTCTCGCGGGCCTTCACAAGCTCAGTCTCACTGAGCGAAGCCCTCTCGCAGGCCTTCAAAAGCTCAGCCTCACTGAGCAAAACCCTCTCGCGGGCCGCCACAAGCTCAGCCTCAGCCTTGGCCACCATCATGTGGGCTGTTGAGAGCTTAGTCTCAAACCTGATCGCTCTTTCGCGAGCTGCCACAAGATCAGCCTCGGAAGTCTTCCTAGCAGCTTCAAGAGCGGCGATCTTTCCTTGTCTAACGGAGAGCTTCTTATGAATACTCTCATTCTCCTGTCTAAGCTAACTGTACAATTGGGCCTTCGACAACAAACAGACGGATGCAGTGGAGGCCTGAAAAAGATGAACAAAGGAAATGAGATAGCACATATAAAATGAAAGTCTGGAGAAAAGGCGCAGTAAACCTTTACCTGAGCCAGACCTTCCAAAAATATGTTTATAAACCCCTCGGTGCCCAAAACATTAATCCGCGCCAACCTGGGCGGCACCCGGGGAGGTGTTATATTTGTATCTCTCTGCTTCCCCCTCAGCAGCTTGCTCTGTCCTCATCAGGAATCATGATGGGGTGCAAAAGCCCATCTATTATGTGAGCAGAGCATACCGAGGGGCAGAATTCAAATACTCGGAGTTGGAATTTACATATGCTAAGGGGGAGACAAATGAGCCTACCAATTTGTAGGATGCCAAAACTTTATATCATGCGCTTCGCAGAGGGGGTCCGGGGGTGTCCCCCGGCGGGGGTCGAGCTGCCCGGTCAGCTCGCGGGGGCCCAGGGGGCAGCGCCCCCAAAATAAAAATATCAAAACAGATCTGAAATAGAAACTGTCCTGCCGTACCAGGGGACTCCCTCCTCGGTCCTGGGGCGCCCAGGCCCATCACTCCCCCGGGCGCCCAGGCCATCACTCCCTCGGGCGCCCAGGCCTTCACTCCCCCGGGCACCCAGGCCCTCACTCCCCCGGGCGTCCAGGCTCCCCTGGGCGCCCAGGCCTTCTCTCCCCCGGGCGCCCATCACTCCCTCGGGCGCCCATCTCTCCCTGGGCGCCCAGGCTTCTCCGGGTTCCGAAGCTCGCCCAGACCAGGATTAAAACCAGAAAAGAGGAAAAAGATTTTGGAGGGAGAAGAGACCTGAATCTACCAATGCCCCCCTTTCAAAAAAATTATTTGGGCACGGGGCATTGAGGGGCAAATGATGAGTCGGGCCCAAATGACCCAACCCATGAGGATGAATCAGGTCAGAATAGCCCAATGAGCCAAGGTCCAAATCAGTGGAAGCCCGATTGATCCGTTCAGGTCTGGGTCTAGATCCACATACCTTGGCCAAGTCAAGGCAGCCACGTCGCTTCGGAAGCAGTCCCACTTTTATCAGGTCCTGCGGAGAATATCTCACCTACCTCGTCCAGCGCAAGGGCAGTTCGAAGGCTCCATTTAAGCAGGGCAAACGTTGTTGAAGAGTCGTCCCCATATGTTAGGGGAGGACTATAAATCGAGGAGCCCCACCAGCACTTGGAGGGCAATTAATATATTTCTATTTTTCTACTTTTGTATTCTCCTAGCCTGTAATCCCTGCTCATTGGAGAAGTAAAATACCACAGGCAACCTCTGCCTTTATGAAGTGGATGTAGGTCACACAGACTAAACCACTATAAATTCTCCTTTTTTTCTCTCATTTATTTTTTCGCATTTATTACTACATTTATTACTTGACCGGTGGTGTCCGAAACCCAATTTTGACATCGTCAGAAGATAACAAGTAGGCCATGTGAAATACGAAATAGGTAGACAAGGCATAAGACCCGTATGGACGGTTCTCATCTAAATATATTTATATATATATGTATTTATTTAGAGAGAGAAGATAACAAGTAGGCCATGTGAAATACGAAATAGGTAGACAAGGCATAAGACCCGTATGGACTGTTCTCATCTAAATATATATATATGTATTTATTTAGAGAGAGAGAGAGAGAGAGAGAGAGAGAGAGAGAGAGCAGTGATGATAACAACCAGAGGAGAGAATAATCTCCAAGATGCCTGATGCCAAGATATTAAACATTGGTAGACACAAAGAAGGGAAAGTTAAAAGGATAGATGTGAAAGGTAATGGACATAAATATGTATGATAAGTTCTATGCACAACCATCTTATTCACTCTGCAATTTACAATGCCAAAATAACAGCTAATAAATTAAAATTGTAACCAAAAGGTGTCACATAACATATGTAAATGCATACAAAGGGATCAGACCAGATACAAACAAACACATGTAATAGGACCAGAAAGGCAGAAACTGTTCTAATGAAGAATAAAATCTCCAATGATCATAAGCATTCATTTGATCAGCACAAGCTTTTAATCTATAAATAATAAAATATCAAAGAATTCTGCAGTGATTGACATAGCAAAAAAAGGTGTGGCTTTCAATTACAGGGTACCTCATTAGCATTAGCAGTTAGCATAGATGTGCATACTAGTTTCAGAGGAAAACAAAAGGCAAAACTTTTTAACATTTGTAGAAAACACATCTTTTGGGGCACTGTATGACTAACTTTCTAAATTTAAGGAAAAAGGAGACTCACATATAACCACTTGTGTTCTTGGCAATTACAAACAATCACCTGTCTTTTATTTTAAAAATAACCGTATCTTTTAATTTAGAAAAATTGGTCACCATTTTTACTTTCAATCGAATGTCTGTTTTGAATTGTTAATAGGATTCAGTGTATTTTATGATAAAAAAAAATGAAAATTTTCTAGATTCAAATTAAACTGAACATGAAAACATGCACCTAACCTAGATTCAAACTAAACTGAACATGTTACTGCTTATTAAACTAACTCAGCTTTAATCTCAAGTTTATCATCCTGGATTATGGTTTTAAAACATTGTTTCGCGCACTATATTGGCCAACAATAAAAACCTTTAAATATCAGGCAATATATGGGTCTGTGAGACTGTGACTGATATTTCAGTTTGTTTGGCTCCTTCTAGTCTAAAAGAAATAATTTTAGAAAAAAAAAATCAGAAGATGAAAGATCTATAAATATCTTTATTTCTCTTACTACTTTTAGAGTAAATGTTAACAGAAAAGCAAAAAATAATATAAAGATTATGAGAATATGGTTCCAATAAATTTTTGGGTTTCTGACTGAATCCACAAAAACCCAGTATCAGTCATGATCAAAACCTTGATGCATTGGGTGATACAGATCGATTGGTTTTGTGCGATTTTTAAGAACATGCCGCAAATTTAATCCAAACAAGGTTGGATTGAAGGCAAATCCAATTCTTTTTAGGACAGAGCACAGTGAATATCATCTATAGTTCAGAAATGGCCATTGGCTGATGGTCAAGCGGTTGTCTGAGATTTTCAGCTTAATAGACATGCATTTATCTAATCACAAAAGAAAGAGACAGAGAAGTCATTCCAATATGAGAGAAGAAAGAACCAACTACCAATCCAAAGTTTATGTTGTGAGAAGAAACAACAAAACAGATTTATAGTAAGACATGCTGAGAGCATTGCATTAGTATCTACACAATTTAAAACATTTGACCCAAAGACTCTTATCCTTCTCTGTATGTACAATAATCTCAAGAACCAGCTTAAAACTCCCCTGTTATCTTTTATAGTAATCATTGATCATACCAAATTTCATAATCTCGAAACATTTCCTGTTGTTGATGAATAGAAGGTGAGTCCCAAGAATCAGATAACGATTTCCAATTGAAACCATTGGTGCACCAGATTGCATTCTCCTTTGCTCCAATTTCATCTTTTAAACAATCATGTTCAGCAATCTGATAGTCCAGCCCATTGAAGCCACCCATTTTGCTGTTAAGATTGTCATTAAGCTCATGTTGTATTCCAGATTCCATGTGAACTTTTATGCTAGATTGTTCAAGCTCGCCATCAAATGCTACAGAGTTTGAAGATGATGCGAACCCGTTTAACAAAGTCTCTAATTCTTCCTTCTTTTGGTTTCTATTCGCCGAACGCTCTTGTGAACATGCATTTGAAGGCGTTGCGAGATCATCCAATGTAGCCTTTTGATCAGATTGGATTGGAGAAATTGGGTCTTGTTGAATGAGATTGAAGTGCATATAACTGTATCGGTATGGGAAGATCTTTTCTCCAACTGTGCCATAATTGGGCCACAATGCAGGGTTGTAGTATAGAGAGAAAGGTTTATGGAGGCCTTGGAGCTGTGTGTGAAGTTTCATTCTTTCAAGGGCTGAAGACCTCAAGGAAGAAGAGTTTGTGTTGTCATTGTTCATCAACTTCTTATTGGCTTCTTGATCTGCGGATGGGAATCGACACATCTGCAAATCTTTGCACCTTCCCAGTAATTTCTTCTTTAATCTGGTGTTCCAGTAGTTTTTTATATCATTATCTGTTCTTCCAGGCAACTGCGCTGCAATTATCGACCACCTGAAACAATAAAAGGAAAAATTAAAGATTGGCCATAAAAAAAAGGTGGGGGAGAGAGATTACAAATGAAAATACCTGCTGCCAATACTTTTGTAGAGACTGCAAATGATGTTATCTTCTTCCTCAGAAAATCCCCCATGTTTTATATTGGGCCTTAAGTAATTCAACCATCTCAATCTACAGCTCTTACCACATCTTTTAAGCCCTGCAATTGATCATTAATGCACAAATTTAGTCAAACTTTTCTTTTATTGGACTCTCTCTCTCTATCTACTACTACTACATATTACTATGTATTTCACTGTTTTGTTTGATGGGGTACCCGCAATATACTCAGTTATTAATCGTTTGGCTTATTGAATACATTCAAACCTTCAAAATACATACTTCCATTGTTTTTTCTCATTGGATTATATTACCATTGAAAGTATATGGTCCCTGTTTCGGTTCAAGGGTACTCTCTCTCTCTCTCTGGCTCTCTGCCTACAAGAACAAGAAGACCGTTTTGCTTACCAATCTTGTTTGGAAGAGCAATCCAATTTCCTCCAGTACCATATTTCTCAATATATTCTTTCAGCTTTGCATCTTCATCAGCCGACCATGGACCCTTTTTCACTTCTGCCTTGTCACAACATGGAGCTCGACCCATCCCTCCCTCTCTCTCTCTCTCTCTCTCTCTATCTCTCCAAAATGCTAAATGCTCCTAGTGAAAATGGGGTCTCCTGCACAGAGAAATAAATGGAGGACGAAGACTTGAGCTTTTATAGGAAGAGAAAGAACGGATGGCGATGTGACGCGTCTCAGATAACAAAGGATCAAGCCCGTCTACTACTATATAATGTTTTTGCCCTTCTTGGGCGCTGTCCGGGTCCAAACTTGGAAAATCAATCACCACAGAAGTGGGCCCCACTTCTTGTGCCACCTCACAAGACATCGTATTTCAAGCATTTGGGCCCACTTGTAATTGATGAGGGGACTGAGGTGCAATTCAGTTGGCTCTACCCAACCAAATGTGATATTTGGGTGGGTTTGTTCAAGTTCTGGTTGGTTGAGACCAGATTTCTGAAATTACATGGAATTTGGGTTGGTCTAGGGGTGGCTTTGGATATGTTAAGGAGTGAGCTCCATTTGAAGGAAAGTATTAAAAGATATTACATTGTCTCTTTTAATATTTTGAGATTTTAATAAGAATGATTATATGAAAAAAATTAAAATACATATAGCTAGTAGCTGCCTAACTTATCTATAATAATATTTTCGCATATCTTTCATTACACATTTTTATGTTTGGGCAAATAAATGAATATTATCTCCTACTTCAAAGCAACAAATGTGGGAGCGAAATCCAAAGAAGGCCCTGTGCACAAACAAGCGAGAGGACTAAGGAAGTAGACGGGTGAGAAGTGACTCCCAACCACTTCGCTAATGCACTTATTTATAGGACCATACTAGGTCCATAAAGTTAAAGTAGACTCAAACCTCCACAACAAGACTCTTTCTCACAAGTTGGTTGTTTTTTTCTAGTACTGAGTGTAAAAACAAAGGGAAAGCATGTTGAAGTTGGCAAAGATTTCAAGACTGACTAAAATAGGATACCTTGCATTGACCTCGGTTTCGTATTTGAAAGACTAGAGGAGAGGGTCAAAAATTACAAAAAAAGAGAAGTAATAAAGAAAGATCCGAGCCCTCACTTCCACAAAAACTAATGTTATTTGGGAAGGAAAGAGGGAGGAAATGGGGAGAGAGAAAACATGCATGGGTTGTTTCTGTGTCTTTATTGAAGGATTAGAATCTCATTTGAGACAGTACATCTTATGATCAAGGAGACAGGCCATGATGCTATGTTAGAAAAGATATGGTGAAGGATTTAGAGAAGACAAATGGTATAGAGTGATTAGAACTAATTTAGATTGTTTTGGAGATTCCTGCCAAATGGCTTTCTTTTTTTTGATAAGTTGGTCCGACACGACCACATGTGAGCCCCACTTGTGTGTTTTTTTTTCTCTCTGGTGAAGTGCTTAGATTGATAATTGATTATAGGGACAACCGGAGGATTCAACATTTCCTGACCTAGATTTGTTAATATTCTTTAGTTATTAGAATATTAGACAATTAAGTTCCAAGGATTCAAATAGACCCTAATATAGGACGGAAATTATATCAGAGACCATGAGGAATTGGGGCTGTGCACATGCTCATCTATGTAATTTGGCCTTATGGGGCCCACTTAGGGCCATGTCAATTTATGAGAAGATAAGAATCAAAAGATTGGATGCGACTTGCGTGTGGGCAAAATCTCAAAGCTATTGGATCATTATGACTCCTCCATTTGTGGCCCTCAAATTTAATGATTTTAAAAATATTAAATTAATTTTTTTCAATCCAACGATGAGGTCTCGTTGGGATCGGTGTAAAAAACATAGAATTGATGGGTGATGCTCTTATGAGGATGTCTTCCAATGCCAAAGTAAGGGTCAAAACTAAAAAGATCCATACTGGACCACCCCATATATATAGTCATCTTTTGAAAAACCCATACATACGGCTTAAAATCATGGTTGAAGATGATCTATAGCAACACTTGTAGTTGTACATTCTAACATAGGACGGGCATCTATTGCTTGACGATGAGACTATTTCATCTGGCGTAAAGTCTTACGTACTATCTACTATGACTTGAAGCGTTCAATGCAATTGAAGACTGGTATGTATTGTGCCTAGTCTCTATGCTTTCTTTTTATCTTATGAGGCTCACAAATGCGTTGATTGTTGCATTCCTTCATAAACTAGGTAAATCCCTACCATGGCCAAAACTTTTAGAAGCTACAATCGCAAAATGTTATAAACGGTAGGTGGAGATTGAGTATCAAAAGACACATTTGAATAATCCCTACTACTGGTCACCTGGTTAAGGAAACATGTTCACACACTATAAAAAAAATAGTAACATTTAGCGGCGGTCAAAACTATATTTAGTGGTGTTTTTTTTTTTCAGCCCTAATATTGTGATGGGCTCTTGATGGACCATCTAAGGTAAGCCTCTTGAATTAGCAGAGGAAAACATTTTGTAGGCGAAATTTAACCATTAGCGGCGGGAAAAAAAAACCATTAAAGTCAAAGTGGTCCAACGCTAAAGGTCGCCTTTTTGTTTTAGTGACACTTGGATGTGTGGGTTAGTCTTTATTATATAAAAAAACACATAATGAAGAAATTAAACAAAAAAAGACAACACATTGAATAGTGGCTTCAATCAGGGTGGGCAATGAAAGGTCAAGTATGGAGATCTGCATCCCTTGATATTCTTTTAAATAGGAGAGTTTTTTTTTTTTTACTTGCTTGGCCTAGTCTCCGAGGCGACTATCTAAACAAACCTATATGTCTAGAGGCCAATCTCTAGATGGTGTAAGGTAAGAGAAGGAGCCCTACATGCGTACACATCATTACATTCTTGAGTAAGAGATTTTTTTTCTTATTTTATATAGAAGAAGGAAGGAAAATTCTGAAAATAAATAATCACCTTGTTACTCCAACCATTTTTATAACTCTTCACCAAATCTATTAAAAACCCATATATACTAAGTTTTAATGTATAAGAAATTTAAAAAAAAAGTTTAACATGATTGAATTTAACCATTTCTCTCTCCACCTTCTTAGCATGTATTAAAAAATAAGTCCACAAATAATATGTATTGAATTTGGGTCTCTAGTATAAGAAGACTTTCGAGAAGGTGAATATTAAAAAATAAAATAAAAGGACAGAGCGCTCCAATGGTCGTGTGCCGGTGTGGAGCGTCCACTTCACAGTTTCGGAGAAACGAAGCCTGTACAAAAGTCATGATTAGGTCCAGTACGAGAGGGACCAGTGGTGTCATGAGCTTGACCTTGTTGTGACCTCTTCCCAACTGGCTAGACTTTCTGTTCCAAAGAGTAGAGAAATAGAGATTGATTGATGCTGGCATATAGAGGAATTTACTTGGTAGGGCCTCATTGGTTCTTATACCACTTTGGAGGTAGTGTATTTACCATGGACACGGATAAGGCTCTACATGTGCAGTTTTTTTTTTTTTTTTTTTTTTTTTTTTTTTTTTTTTTTTTTTTTTGTCGTTTAGCGAATGGTCGATATCGACCATTCTGCGGGAACCCAAATAAAAATTGGGTTTTTCACCATTCAGGATGGAGAAGAGGGGAGGAGGAGGAGGAAGAGGGAGGAGAGGGTCTGCTCATCTTCAAGTGGATGGCAATAATGATGCTGTGTCTGCTATCATCCTTGTGGCTTGATTTACAGTGACCTGAAATGCACCTTCCCTGCATCTGTCAGGAACGGTTACAGTGATCTTCCATGGATGGGTGCTTTGCAATTTCTTGGCACTGGAACAATGTCAAATGCCATTGCTCAGTATCCTTTGCTCAGTATCCTTCTCTTTAAACCCAAGCTGAAACCATATCATGGCACCCATCTTAAATAGGAAAACCATTTTTTTCCCTGCGCAGCATCGCTCACATGTACCTAAATTCGGAAACTGGGATGGCGAAGACAATGTCCCTTACACTGCCTATTTTGATAAGGCATGCAAGGGTAAAAGTGAAGGTGGGAAGATAATTAATCCAAATGATCCTCAAGACAACCCCGATGCATTTTCTGATGATGTACCCCCAGTTCATGCTCCTCCATTTAGAACCACAACTGATCCAGAGGTGCCATCTGCAGCAACTGCCACAACGTTGAAGCCCAAGCACGAGCATCAGGCCAGCAGGGAAGATGGTGATGTCAGGCAATTTATCGATTCTCCAGCACGTCATGAGAATGCAGGGCTGTCACTGACATAGTGGTATCAAAGCGCAAGGTTCGCCTTCAAGGTGT
The DNA here is from genome assembly GCA_012931725.1 of Litsea cubeba. Classification (NCBI taxonomy): domain Eukaryota; kingdom Viridiplantae; phylum Streptophyta; class Magnoliopsida; order Laurales; family Lauraceae; genus Litsea; species Litsea cubeba. The sequence goes on along the minus strand of CM022948.1, from coordinate 89,416,072 downwards.
TTGATAAAATTCTTGTGAGAACAATGGAACAAAGTTTGAATAGAATGGTTAGTTTAAATGGAAGAAATTATCATGTTTGGAAGGGTAAGATGGAAGACCTTCATTGATGACCATTCAAGAAAACTTTAGGCGGCTCTGGTCGAGCCAATCAAGAATATGGACGGACAACAGCTGGTCTGCAAGATAGCAATTGATGGGAAGAAAGGGAAGCTGGGTGGAGAAATTCAGGAGCTGTCGGGTGCTTCGGCCAATCAAGAATATGGCGCGCCGGGCGGGCTCTCTTCATATGGGGGATTGGGTGGTTTCTCTGGCGGTAACCAGGTGTTGGGGCTTAACTATTACAATCTGAACACACCTTTGCAATCTTCAATTGGTGGGCAGGGGTTGTCCTCTGTGGGGAACCAGGCACCATCATCATTGGGAGGTGGCAATGCTGGTGGTTTTGGTGCCAGTTTGGGCTATAGTGCTGGTGGGTATGGTCCTGGTTTGGGTGGTGGTGCGGGGTTGGGTGGTGGTTCCTATGGTTCTTTGCAGTATGGTGCGCCTGGTCCTACTGGGTACAGTGGGAGCTCCATCTGGAGGGATGCACCAGGGTGGAATGGAATTGTTACTTTGTTAGCCGTTGTTGGTTGAATTAAATGATGATATTTGGGATTGCAGGGTTGAGGGTTAAGCTGGAAATTACTTATAGAAGTGAGCGAATGTTTCTACTGCACTTGTGGACATGTATGCGAAATGCGACAACAATATTTTTGTGATGATTGTTCTTGGGTAGGAAGGTGGACTATATCTTGTTCTCATTCTGCCTCAAATAATGATCCCCTAAAGAATTTAGCATACACTAAAATCCTTCATGAAGATGCAATGATTAGAATATGATGGTTGTCTTATATTCATTGTCAATACTCCTCTTCCTCAGTTACATGATGCTGACAAAGGGAAGAAGACATTGACCGTTGCAACACTGGTAAATAATTTATGACCACAAAAGGCATCATCAATCATTCAGAACATGACAGTTGAAAACCGAAATCATTTTCTACTTTCTTATGTTATTCTTGTTTTTTGTTGTAATTGTTAAGTTTGGATTAAGATGTAGCTGCGAATGAGCGATGATAAATATACAGATTGCAATATGTTTGAGACTTAAACACTCCTTATAATAGTGTAGAGTTATTTCTGTTGTTACTGTAAGATCCCGACCCCCAGTCCTTTTGTTTAGTATTGTTTTAATCGTGGTTTGGCTTTTAAGCGAGATTTGATTTAGTTTGATCTTATTTTTGAGTTCGACTGGATTTTTCTATAACCTTGGAGATTTTTAAGGACCGTTGACTTTGGTTTGACCCGGTCCGTATGATTTGTATTTTTATGAGAAATTACTTTTCATTTCTAAAAATTCTGGATTTGATGTATTTTGACTTATTTGATGAAGTTTAACAACTTTCATGTTTTGACCATTTTGATTCGATGATCAGAAAATGCGTTTTTCGAGAAAAAGGGCAAAATCGACCTTTCACACTAAATCTGTCCATGAATTTCGAAAATTTCAGAAATTGGGGAAAGTATACTTTTTGGAAAGTAGAAATTTCGCCGATCGTTTTTGTCTTCTTCGTCGTTTTCGTTCGGGGCCCGCAAATGTGAGTTTCAGCCTTGTGAAGATCGGGGCCCACAAACCCATCTTATAAGAAGGGGAACCCATCTCTTCTCCTTCATTTTCGTTTCCAGCAACTTGGGCTGAGGGAGAGGGCTCCTTCTTTCCCCTTTCCAGCCATCTCTCTCCTTTTTGCAAGCTTCTTTCTTGTGTGCCAAGTGAGGATTGATCCCACCTTCTTCTTCCTCATCTCTCAAGCTTTCCAAAGACCCTATTTTCAAGATTTTTGGGCTAGAACAAGGCTCTCATCTAAGCTCTTCTTCTTTGTTTGGATTTCTCAAGGTTAGCAATGGTTTTCTTTTCTTGAGATTCTTGTTTTCCTCTCCATTTCGAGTGTTTTAATCCCATATGCAATGGGTTTTCATGGAGTTTCACAATGATTGGTTTCTAGGGCTTCTTCTTTAGCCATTTTGGGGGTTTTGTGATTTTGGAGCTTGGGACTTTAAGAGCACCATCTTGGAGTGATTTACACCTTCTCTTGACCAAGGCAAGTGAATTTCCAATTAATATGATGGTCTCATGTATTTTGTTTCATATCATGTTGTTCATGCTATGCTTTAATGTTTTTATGTTTCATGGATTTGTTGTGGACAAATGGGGTAATATGGTGTGTGATTTCAACTTGTATTATTGTTTTACAATGTATGTGGAAGTTTGATTTCACTTTGGACACTTTGAAACTTAGCCTTCTTTGTGTATAGTGTTGTGTTTTAAGAATGGGGGAAAACTTTGATTTTTAAAAGTGTTGTATTTGATCAATTGGAAGGATTAATGAATAGGGATTTGATGTGTTTGGAAGGTCAAGGGAGGGTCCAAAGTGATCTTGGAATCAAGTATGAAAGAAGGGAAGAAAAAGGAATGAAAAAGGGGGCAAAAATGCAAAATCTGCACCCATCCCGGACCCAGACAGAACTGGGTCCGCTCGAGCGACCCAGTGGGCCGCTCGAGCGGCCCAGGTTCTGGGAGGGGTCCGCTCGAGCGGACCCTGGGTCGCTCGAGCGGACCCAGCCCAGTTCTGGGCCCTTTTCAGGGCCTGGTTTGGGGGGATTTTTGAGGGACTTTTTGGGCCTGATTCAAGATGGTTTTGGGGCCATTTTAAAACCTGATTTTTGGGTCATCTTTGGGCCTGATATTGGACAGATTTAAAACTTATTTTGTGGGCCTGGTTGAGATTAGTTTTGGGCTGCTTTTAAAGTTTGTTTTGTGGGCCATTCAAGTTTGGTTTTGGGTCTGTTTTAAAACTTGTTGGTGGGCCTGTTTCATGGTTAGTTTGAGTTTGTTTTAAAACTTGATTCTTGGACCATTAAAGGTTCAGTTTTGGGGCTGTTTTAAAGTATGTTTGTGGGCCATTCAAGTTCGGTTTTGGGTTGTTTTCAAGACCTGTTTTGTAGGTCATTCAAAGATTAGTTTTGGGTTGATTTTTAAGAATTTGTTTGTGGGCTATTCAAGGATTAGTTTTGGACCGTTTTAAAACTTGTCTTGTAGGCTTGATTAAGGTTGGTTTTTGTATTGTTATTAAGGATTATTTTGGACTTGGATTAGGGCCAGCTATGGGCCTGTTTTAAAGAGATTTTGGACTACTTGTATTGCTTGGAAATTTGTGAAATGGGAATGATGTGAGAATGAGTGTATGTGAAATTACCCGGGAACCGTTTGAGTCTTAATGCGCATTTTATCATTTAAATATTATGGATTTTCATTGGCATCAAACGCACTTTTTATTACTCAATGTTTAAAGGTTAAATGTACATTGAGATAGTTCCTTGGCAAGGCATTAAGTCATTCTCCACTATCCATTCCATTTCAAGTCAGAACATGTATTTGTATTTGTATTTGTATTTGTATTCTTGGGTAAACTAATTTAAATAGCATCGGTGATTTGTTATAAAATCATGTGGTTTCCCATGTTCGAATGGGGTGATCGTATGATTTTATACAAATCACTTTGATGTGTATTTGAACGGTTTACCATGGATATTCGTATGTTTTCTCCGATTCGATTTTGAAAAGAGATTGGAGTATGTTCGTCACATTCGGGATTTCTTCGATGAGACTATTGTTTTGATAAGACTAGTATTTGAAAATAAAAACCTCGAGGCAAGACGGGGCCAGAGCTTTGTAGTGCGAGCCCATGAGCCAAAGAGGCTATGATTTCGAAAATAAAACCTCAAGGCAAGACGGGGCCAGAGCTATGTGGTGTGAGCCCCTGAGCCAAAGGGATTAGCATTATGGTTTGATTCGAATCGGTTCGAGTTTTGAAAACTAAAGGCACCACTAGACTTAGGTCACCTTGTCGGGCTGATCACCCGGCTTGGGATCTTTAATTTGTCCGCCAGCTGCAGCTTGGATTCTGTCTGTACCGACCATGGCAACGGTTTTATCTGCCGGTCCCATTTGTATGGCTACGGTTCTGATTTTTGATCTGCCGGTCCCATTTGTATGGCTACGGTTCTGATCCTATTTCTAGTACCACGTTCAGTGGCTACGTTCTGTGTGCTCTTGTTGCTTCGGTAATAGGAGAATTTAGCTATGTGTGGTTGCCAGTGTTTTATCTGCATATTACTTTGTTTTTACGATTCTGGTGGGTTATACTTTTTATGTTTTGATTTGGTTAATGTTTACGATATCAATCATTTATCATATTGTCGCTATTATTCAGGATTTGAAATGTATTTCCGACGATTAAATGTTTTATGCAGGCTTTTATCTTTTCGAGATATTCGTACATTTGATATTGTTCTTTTACTTGTTTTGATATTTATGTTCGGTCTTTCGATCGTTTTAGCATGCTTTATTGTCATTATTGTTTAGCCTATTTATTCGATTTTTCGATGATTTCATCGGGCTTTACGAGTGTGCTTTGCTTTCATATTATTTGTTTATTTGCTTGCCAGACCGTCGTGTCTGACCCTTTTTATTTGGTGCCAGTTTCTTCTCTTTCTGGTTTTAGGTGTTTGATCAGAGGAGGCGGTGGGACAGCCGGTCTGACGTGAGAGGCTGCCCATCGACATCATCTAGATGTCAAGTTTGGCACCGGAGTTCGTATCAAATCTTTGAGGGTAGTATTTCTATTAGTTGGATATATTGTTGTATGGCTTTATTAGCCTTTTTATTGGGTTTGTAATTAAGACATTTGTTAATTGTAATTTGAATATGTGGGAATTAATTAGTCTGTTACTACCAGCTCAGTGTGCTCTGATGTATGATTTATGCCAGTCTGTTTATTTGATGGCTTTGTGATACTGGTTGCGTGCGACACGGAACCCGATGGCCACGGATTCCGAGTCGTAACACCATGTGTAGCTTCCGCGAAAATGTACTCTGATCGTGATGGAATTTGTTTATCCTCATTCACGCGGATCTTGGGAAACATAACAAAAGTTTCAAATTATCCCAAAATTTCGCACTCCGAGATCGGTTCGCTGCAGGGCCCGGTTTCGGGGTGTGACAGTTACGGAGCAGGTTAATTTACAGGTTTTGTATCTCCAAACGGAGCACTGCTATGGACAGTCATCATTTTTTTTTCTTCTATTTTATTATGATCGATATCGACAATAAAAGTGGTCGACACTGACAATGTCTGTAAATTTATGTTTTAGTTATGTTGTCGATATCGACAATAAAAGTGGTTGATATTGACAATGACTGTAATTTTTGTGTTTCAGTTATGTTGTCGATATCGACAATAAAAGTGGTCGTTACTGACAATGACTGTAATTTTTGTGTTTCAGTTATATTGTCGATATCGACAATTAAAGTGGTCGATATCGACCATTCTGCGGGAACCCAAATAAAGATTGGGTTTTTCATGATGGAGAAGAGGGGGAGGGGAGGGGAGGAGTCTGTGTTTTAGGCCTTCTTCTTCTTCTTCTTCTTCTTTCTTCCTCTGAGAGGGAAAAACGAGTGAAGTAGATTTCCATAGTACCCTGTTTTCTGCAAAACCATTTGTATTGGCATTCCTCTTTCTATTTTAAATCTCGTCGTTTTCGTTTGGATTTCGCGGTATCCTCTCTCTCTTTCCATACATCCACCACGTATACTACATAATCCTTCGAAGAGATCAAAACCAGACATTAGAAAAGCAGAGAAAGAGAAATCCTCGGATCTGCTGCTGCTTCTGGTTCTAGTTTTTGATTGTTTTTCTTCTATGTGTTTGTTGCAAATGGCGATCTCTAAGATTTTGAAGAAATCTGGGCCGTTGATTCCAGGGCTATCGGACGAGATCACAGAGCAGTGTCTTCTTCTTCTGACTTTCCTGGAACTGACAGTGGCTCGATCTGTATCCATGGCGTGGAACAGAGCAATCCCTCCCATCTTCTCCATCCTGAAAAACCTAATTTTTATTTGGCTTCCCGCAGAATGATCGATATCGACCATTCGCTAAACGACAGAACAAAAAAAATGCACATGTAGAGCCTTATTTGTGTCCATGGTAAATACGATATCTCCGAAGTGGTATAGGATCCTATGGGGCCCTACCAGGTAAATTCCTCTTGCATATATGATTTTCAATTTTGATGTATTTCAGATTCACAAGAGAGAGGCACGTGCTTGAGGACCCAGAATTCTAGAAAGTTTTGTATGGTGATGTGAAATATTGAGTAATTTATGTGTACAACGTCTAACCTTAGCTTGAAGATGGATATTTATTTTATATAGGCACAAAAAGGTAGGTCCAATCTAATGGAAAAGAGTTTTTTTTTTTCCCTTACTCGGTTGGCTTAGTGGCCAGAACATAGGAATTAAAGGGCTTCCACCAGTATGGGAGCGGGCGTAAAAGCCTCAAAATTACACAAATGTGGCCTTATATTCTTGAAAGAAGAATACTCCAATGTAAATTTCTTTAAGAAAAATATAAAGATTGGAATTCTTGAATTTCATGCATTTCATAGGCTATTATAGTCATTTTAGTGTTTGAAACTCTATCTGTCAACAAAAAGAATTTTGAAAATCTCACAGGCATTTAGAATTTCCAAACATGTCAAATTTCAATAAAAATGTGTTATTTTCCAAGGGTTTTGTGATTTGTAGAATCCACAACATACTTTTTTTCATATACATTATTTATGTGAATTTCACAGCCCATGTAATTTGCATTTTTTTCGAGAGCAGTGATCAAGATTGGGGGGCAGGAGCTTGTAGATTAGTAAAAGAAAAATCGCAATTTCAACTGATATATCTCCTTGAACTACAAAATCCTAAAAAACATGAAGTACAAACTGAAAGATCTGCGTACTCGCTTTTCAAAGGATATAAATTTATGAAAAAAGTGAACAATTTGTTTTTATTGTGAATTTATACAATATATAGGTAGATATGTTCATATGTTCAAAGATAAGTTGAGCACCCCAAGTATTCTGATACACAAACTCCAAACCCAACATCCAGACTTGATTCTAATCCAAAATCAAACAAGCACAAATTTTACTTTTGATTGAGTTGCAGGGCATATGAGTTCATTTGGCCGTACCAAAGTTGCACCCGTAGGTAGACTGATAGCAATTATTTAGATTGTTTTTATGGTTGTTATAAAAAACCAACTACAACAGCAATGAACATATCAACAACAACATGAAAGATGACTTTACTGGCAAAGTCTTAGTCCAGATGGCTTTACTGACAGTGGCGGCTCTAGGAATTCGAATCAGTGGGGTCAACAAAAGACTTATTTTCCACAAATCGAATAATTTTTTTCCCCTTTTATCAACATTTGTCATCTACTTTTAATAATATTAGAGTTTTCTCCTTCTAATACGAAGAGAATACCGTATTTAGAGGTTAAGTTAGGATAAATGAAGAGTTGCGGACGTAATGTCCAAAAAAGGGGAAAAAATATTTTTCTAGATCTCAGTGGGCTCAATTGATCTCACTGGAATCCATGTTGCACTGCCATGTTTACTCGACTAAGTAATTTTAAATCTAGTTATGTACATCACTTTCTTCAACCCTTGGACATTGAAACAATCAGCAAAGATCTGTTCAAATCCAAGAACGAAATGTTTCTAGTTCATGGGGCCAGTCTCTAAAACAGGCCTCAATGCAACTTAATTGCAAAGGTAGGTTTTGGTTGTTGGGAAGCAAGGTTATAAGAAAGAGTCTTGGACTCTCAGGGGACTTTATTGTAAAGAAAACATTAACAAACAAAAACCAACCGACAAAAAAGACAAATGAAACAAGACACGGAAGAGGGTTTAAAAATAAAGGAGTGTTGCCTACTTGCGAGTTGAGAAACTCTCATGCAAGACACCATGCGAGACAATTGCTAAGTCCACCTAGAGCTCCACAGATCATAGGAGAGGTGGGGATCAAAAGATCCTAATGAGACCACCCAAGATATGAAATCTCAAGTCAATTCATGAATTCAATGATCTTAACTCCTTGATCCAGAGTCCAAAAGTTTAATATTAAAAAAAATCACACTAGATCCAATAGTCCAATCCATTTTGATCAATGCGGGAAGGGGGGGGGGTTTATTTAGATGGTCCATTTGGATTTATTGTATAGTGGGCCCACAATATGTCTGTGAGACATGTGCATAAGAGCAAATGCCATAGGAGAATAGGAGAAATGTCAACTATCTTTGAATTTCATGTATTCTCACTCCTATACGGGGCCTTTGTTTTGAGTGAATTTGTGTCTTTGGGATTCTGTTGAGAATTTCTAAAAGGAATGTAAGAGAATTCAAAATCTTATATTTGATTAGTGAGATTTAAAAAAATCAGTTTTGTTTGTTACTTTTGGTTTTTAGATTTCTCCAAATTACAGCTCCCAAAACCCTACTACACTCCGAATCCAAGTTGCATAAATTTTCAAGATAAATATCTTGAAAACAGAAGGCCCCATAATCGTCTCACAATCGGGGTCCTTGTTAGCTGCATACAATTTAAGGTTAAATCCACATTAAACATGGCTAAGTTAGCCACAATCATTTGCCATGAGTGATGCTACCAATAATGGAGAGCCGGGCATGTGTGTTACCGAGGTGCAACACCACTCAATCATTAGTGTGTTGACATTTTTTTAAGTGTCGTGTTTTCTCTATGATTTCATTTCTGCAAAATGAAAATGAAAGACTTCACCTTTTGAAGTTCTAGTTTTTCATATTTTGACTTGGCAATGAAACGTGTTTCCTTAGCATCTACATTTGTTGAATCTACTTTCCGCAAAGACCACATTATATAAAACAACCTCGTCCACAGAAATGATGGTGGCTCGTGTCTTCTTAATGTTTGCTACAAGTGCATGACCCTGGCTGATATTACAATGGTGGACCACACATTATGAAATAAAGGGCTTCTTGATATTACAATGTCATATGATCTCCATTTGGCACATTTGGTTAGCACCCTCTTTTTGTGAAGGAGTTGGAATGGAAATGGGTCTGTCAGGTTAAAGGTTGCCCAGGCCCATTTAGTTTGATTTTTAGGCCTATAATGAGACCTGGGTTAGCAATGGGTCAGCTAATGTTGATCTATCAGAAGAATTGAGTATGGGCTCAATCCAAATAAAACCCATTTATTAACTCAATTAAAAAAATGTGAACCCCAACTCTGAATTCTCAAGTTGGACTGAAGTCGAATTGGCTGGTCAAAATACAAGATGTAGTGGTAGGGTTCAGGTCGAGTTCGCAGCCCATTTATTAAGTTGGCTGGTAATGTAAACATGAGCCCAAAATCACTGGGTTGTGTGATGTGTACATATGGGTCAGGTTTTCCAGCATTTGTGGTTCTTAGTCGAGCCCATTTTCACAAACAACATTTTCGATTTGGCTTGTATTTATGACAATGGTCCAACCCATTGGCTTCAATCAAACCCATAATTCAAGATGTATGCTTGAGAGGACCTATGAGTTGGTCTAGATCTTGCTCATCAAGGATTTTGACTCACTGGTCCAGGTGATGCCCTCTTAAAATCTGATCAGCCTGCTTTGAATAATTCTAAAACTCAGTCTTTGGCCAAACTTGGGTTAACTCAGCCTAGACTTGATTCACTCCGCTCAAAATTTAAAAGAAGAAAGTTATTATGATTTCATTTCTAGATTTGAAAAGGTGCCCTTTTTTTTTGAGGAGCCATTTGGTCTTGAAAGTTGGTAGACTTTCAATTCTCATCATCATTGGCCACACGAATCAATCTCCTTTAAAAAGATAGATCATGTGCTCATGCCGTTATAGATCAAGAAAAAAGCCATGAAACCCAAGCCAAAGAGGCATAGAAAAAAGGGAAGATCCATGGAAGAAACAAAGAATACCCAAATTGATCAAAAAATGACTCACTACCCAAATGTAGGGGTGTTCATGTGTCGGGTCAGGTGAAGCTGAGGCATACCCGAGCACAGCCCGACTTGAGGAACACGGGCCCATATCCCACCCAAGCCAATATGGCCATCAGGGCATACATTTTAGGCCCAAGCCCACCCAGATTGATGGGCTGGGCTTTCTATTGCCTTTTTGGGCATTCTATTACTTTTTGGGGTTTCTATTACTTGGGTATTCTAAATCCAAACCCCAGATGTCCAAGCCCTCCCAAAGAGAATTAACCCTAGGTTATGAGTCATGACAGAGCCAGTGTAGCCCATGATCACCCATGCCCAAATGGTGAGGGAGAGCTTAGGAGGGCTCTCTTTTGTACTCTCTCTACGAGAGAGCGAAAAGGGGGAGAAAGAAGGGAAATCAATCCCTAACTCCTTCCCCTCATTATCTAGGAAAAATAAAATAAAATCCTTCCACACATTAGTGCAAATATAAACAGAATTCATTTGAGGATTAAATGGGCTCTAATGTAGGAAGGTCCAAGTGTGTAGCTGGGTCAACATTGTACATGTAAAAGTGAGAGGGGTTAAGCATTTGGTTAAATGAGAAAGAGATTGTAATAGAGCAACCTCACTGGAGAAAAGGATGGTGGTGCATGCAATGATAATGATGGTGATGATAATAATTCACAGTTGAAAATCTAACTCCCTCGGGGACACGTTAAATCGGATGTCAATCAGGAAGAGATTGTGTGTCCAAAAAATTTATTGTATGTTTTCTCCGTTTAGAGCCTTCAAGAGTGTCTTGAAATTTATAGGTTGTCGTTGTGGTTCAAGAGTGTCTTGAAATTTATAGGTTGTCGTTGTGGATAACATATCCGCTCTTAATACGTAGAAGGGCAAATTCACTTTTACTTTCGTTGCCACTGGACAACCCCAGCATAAAAAAAAAAAAAAGATTGTGTCTTAAATTATTTCTTCAATAAATCTCAATTTAAAGGTGAGTATAATTCACATAAGTGTCAAACTAAGATGAGTGTCAATCAAATCCAGCCATTGGCATCCGTTTATGAAATCCAGGAGGGGCCCAAAGGCGATGTGGGCCGGCACTTTCGGATCTTCGATTTTAAGCTGCTACTCGTACCATACGAAACTCTCTAAAAAAAAAATCACGCTTCTTCTTCTTCGAGCCCTCTCTATGCGTCTCTGATCTCTTCTATCTTCAAAATCTCTCCTTCTCACCATTTCATCAACAAACAAGCAAAGAAAGAAAAGAAGAGGGAGATATTACAAATCTAGTCTTTATTCTTCATCTTCAGGTACCTATTCTTCTTTTCCGTTCTCTCATCCCTCTTTCCAAAACCCTAGATTTCGTTTCATTTCATCGCTCCACGGAATTTTACTTCTTCTCTTTTTTCTGTTCCTCTCTCTGGATTTTTCACTTTTGCTTCGAATCCATGGCTTAGTCACATTTCTGATGTTTGGATCTGAAAATGTTGTTTTTCTTATGAATCTCTATTGTATTGTTTAGATCTGAAATGTGTTTTCTGATTAGAAATGGGTTAATTAATGTAACGGCATCTACCATTGATTTAATTTGTGGGTGTGTGGGGGGTGGTGGTGGGCACAGTTGGTTTGATCAGACCACAACTTGAGGAGGTGTTAGAGGGGTGGTGATATTTACACATGAGTATTGTAATGCTTGTATCAAGTTTCTTTACTTTCAAAGCCGCTACTTATTCTTTAAGTGAACTAGAATTCAAAGCCCGTGCGATTGCGATGCACGGTTTAATTTCATATCTATTGAATGGTTAATTATAATTTATATTTTATATAATTCCTCATTAATATTTAGTGTCCATAATCAGTCAATGACTTTTCAATTTTTTTTTTTTAGAATAGGGAGGGCTGATCGTAGCCTACTTTTGGGTTTCGCATTTGCACCATTGAGATAACTTATTTTCACAGTTCTATATATTGATTTAAATGCGTATGGTTTTGAATCTTTTTCTGGCATTGTTTTGATTAAAATATGGTTTGGTTTGCACTCTATGTGCTTCATTCATATGGGAATTTTCTCTGTGGGGATTTAGGGATCAAAACTGGTCCGAGAATTTGGATTTTGATAATAATCAAAACCCCCGTACGTGGGGAGCAACAACCCCACTGTAGCCAATTTCATTGTGGGCAACAGATAAAAAGAGGAAAACCAAAATATACAGGTCCCTTTTACCCCCCCCCAAAAAAAAAAAGTTCACCTTGGAAAAGTTGCGTTGGTTTGCTTCATTTCTGTTAATATTGCCTTGGCTTACTTCATTTCTCTTCAGAAAGGATGAAAGAAAAAGCGAGGAGAAAGAAATCAATTTTTGAACTCCAGTGACAGATAAGGCATATCACTAATCAAATATTTGTAAGGTTTTTGAGAGAGAGAGAGAGAGAGAGAGAGAGAGAGAGAGAGAGAGAGAGAGAGAGAGAGAGAGAGATTCGCAGGGCTGCCTCAAGAAGTTGATCAAGTCAATTATCGTTGGTCAAACAAAAAAAAAGTCTTTCAATTATCGTTGAGGACATTCGAATATCAATCTAAACTTTTTTGAACAATGGATTCAGACTTGGAAAGTTTGCTTTGATTGAAGGATTTTTTCAATCATCAGAGCAGCGGCTCTGCCTTTATTTGGGATCAAGGCAATGAAAGTGGCGTTGGCACTTCTCTCCAGTGAGGCGCAAAATTTAGAGGGCGTCAATATTAAAATATTTCGAAAATTATTCATGTCTATACTTATAACATTCGAAGAAATGTTCGAATCTCACATACCTATTTAGTTGCTTTTACACTGATTGAAATGAAAGATCGCAAGTAGTACCAAATAAAGGGAGAGCACTGGATTAGAAATGGAGAGAAAGAAAAGGGAGAGGGAGAGAGGAGAAGAAGAAAAGGAGTAGGTTAAGAAACCAGAGAGACAGACATAAAGAGGAGGTTAGAGATGTATGAATTCAGGAAAGACACATCGGTTCAAGATGAGATTTTTTTAAATTCAAATTTCCATTTGCTGATGTGGCTTCCTGTGGATTGACTTAAACTAAAAATAAACTCAAAAGTTGGTTTCAACTGCACAACCGTTTTACACATTTCAAGTATAAGAATGGTAATTATCATTTTTAATTTACCATTCAAAAAAATATATATCGATTTTAATAATTCAAAAAAATTGGATTTCGTGTTAATTTCACAATTCATAACGCGAAATTCAATTTTTATATAGAGTATTATTTTTTCATGTTCATAACATTTGCTAGTTAATAAGATTGTCACTATTTATAGTCCTTTGACTCCTTTCTAACATTTAAATTGGAAAGAAAGCTAATAACAGTGCGAAGTAACTGGTACAATAACCCATGCTAAGCACGGGCACGGCTTCATGCAATATTCGTAGAAACAAATATAAAAAATTAAAAACTTGACTCAAGATAGAGTGACATAGGAATGACATACCAAGCTTTTGACTCACATGGGGGTAATGTAAAATGGAGCAGTCTAACAGAAAAGTAGTCTTTCTAATGTCCATGATAGAAATTGATATGTACATTTTGGTGTAGAGTCGATGTTCATCAGTCAATCTAGACAAGTTGTTGTAGAAAGATAAAAAGGAGAACTTGAACAGTGGAAAAGCAAGATAGGAGAGGTTGCATGAGATAAAGATAAGAAGGGAGTTGGATGGGTGGTTACATGAGATAAAGCTAAGGGAGGTGGATAGGTGGGGAAAGGACGTGCAAAGTTTGAGCAAAATTGGGATAATGGTAGTTTCAAAATCAAAACTATCGGTCAAAATCCAATCCAAAAACCCTTCAGCTTAATATAGTATAATGGACATAGTACAGTAGGACATATTGAAACTGGACCTGCAAAGCATCTGTGCAGTATCCATTAGGTCCTAGTATCATATCATTTGGTTACAGTAGGCATATATAAGTATATGGGTATCATAGGGCGCCTATTGCGCCTGGGCACTTAGCTGTGGCTGGGCATGTGTACTTTATTTTGTAAGACCATCTTAGCCATGGACGGAACACACATATCTTTAGCCAATGGATGCCCCTTGGCATGGCTGTGACTACGATGTTGGGTAGCTGTAGCTTTGTCAAACAAGTTGATTACTGTGCGCTATTGCTTCCTTAATTTTTTCCATGACTGTGGGTTGTTGTAAATGGAAAGAGTTTTGCAGTTTTCTGCCATGTTATTTGTTGATGCTCCTTTCCTGTTTTCTATATGAGGTTTCTTTAATTAAATTTGCATTCCTTAATGGCTATTGTTTAAATTTAGAGTTGATTTTCTTTTTTTGTTTCTCCACAGCTGTAAGAGACTCGGAAATCTAATGGCTATGATAGATGAGCCGCTGTATCCAATTGCTATTCTCATAGATGAACTAAAAAATGAAGATATTCAACTGCGGTTGAACTCCATTCGCAGGCTTTCAACAATTGCCAGAGCTCTTGGTGAGGAGAGAACCAGAAAAGAGCTGATTCCCTTTCTTAGTGAGAACAATGATGATGATGATGAGGTACTTCTTGCGATGGCTGAAGAATTGGGGGTATTTATTCCCTATGTCGGTGGAGTGGAATATGCCCATGTTTTGCTTCCCCCTTTGGAAACTCTATGCACTGTGGAAGAAACTTGTGTAAGGGACAAGGCCGTGGAATCACTGTGTCGAATTGGGGCCCAAATGAAGGAAAGTGATTTAGTAGACTGGTTTATCCCTATGGTGAAGGTGAGATAATTGAACTTTCTTCATTTGTGGCAATAGGTTTCCTTTCTTTTTTGGTTGGTCAATGCTGGTTCTTTTCTCCTTCTGTGATTCGATGAACAAACACTGTATTCTATGTTTTTCTTAAGTTTTGAGTTGTATTAAGGATAAATTAGAAAAAAAAACTTTTATTTAATTGTCCATGACTGATTTAAGTTACTGTGGATATTGGAATCTTATCCTTGGTGTCATGATCATGCTCTTCAATTTGTAAAACATGGATAGATGTAGACACCACTTGCAATGCTATGCAATATTCATGAGTATATAGAATTTTGGATGGTAGCATTATATTCTAATGTTCTTCCATGAAATCGTGGTTACAACCCCATTGTGTGGCCTGGCTACATGAATTGTTGAAATGTTTGAGGACAAGCTAGTATGCACATCGCCTATTATATTTTTAAAAACTCTACCACTTGTACTGTGCTTACGGGAATTTTTGTAAAGGGATCTTTGTTTTATGACCATCATCTAGAACTGTATTCATAGTTTAAGGAGTCAACCAGTGCTGTGCTGTACAAATGCCAGTCTTCTTAGCAGCAAGCTACCTCTGCCAACTTTGCATCCATGAATTCTTAATGACTAATTGAAGAGAGATTTTTACGATAACATTCTTCTCTAAAAGCAAATAATTGTGTGGATTTGAGTTGACTTTCCCACTAACATTGTCTTCTACCAACTATTCACTAACAGCATCTCGTGCAAACTATTATTCACTAACATTGCCTCGTGTCGAGTACTATTTTCCTTTACTTTCATTCTGTTCATAACTTCATATTCACTAACAACATCTGGTGCCACTTTAAAGTTCCCATGATCTTAGGAACAATAATATTTGTTGTTATCAATGAAGAATGGATGTATGTAGTTACTTTGAGAGCTCAAAAATCTGCTTGCTCTTTTTTACTGCATTTTCATCACTTTCCACTTCTTTTTTTTTTTTATGTTAGTTATGTTATTCCTTTTACTGCAACATGTAGGTTTTCACATCAAGTACATTCTCTAATTTTTTGTCTTCTTTTTGGCAATATTGTTTCTCTTTGCACTAAATAATTTTTTACTCAGAGACTAGCGGCAGGGGAATGGTTTACTGCTCGGGTTTCCTCATGTGGACTGTTCCATATTGCTTACCCAAGTGCACCAGAGTTGCTGAAGGCAGAACTACGCTCTATATATAGCCAATTGTGTCAGGATGATATGCCTATGGTGAGAAGATCTGCTGCATCAAACCTTGGAAAATTTGCTGCAACAGTTGAGCCAAGTCATCTGAAGACAGATATCATGTCTATATTTGAGGATCTGACACAGGATGGTATATATCAAAATCTTGTATTTTTTTAAGAATTGTAAATCATGTATTTGTTGGAGCCTAGGGATTAATCTATTTATTGTTTGCATGTTGTTGTATATTCACTACTAATATGATTTGTCGTGTTCATTTATGTATCTTATTCTTCTTTTCAACTGTTTAATTTGCCTTGTTTTAGATCAAGATTCTGTGCGATTGTTAGCCGTTGAGGGTTGTGCCGCACTTGGGAAGTTGTTAGAGCCCCAGGATTGTGTATCACACATCCTCCCTGTCATTGTTAATTTCTCTCAGGTATGGTTGTAGCAGATGCCAATGCTTCTAGTGCTACTGATATTGCGTGGCTCACATAGTATTTTGTCAAAAATGGAATTGTTACCAATTAAAAGAAAATGGGATTGATGGTTGCTAGCATAAATTTCCACTTCCCAGATTTTGGACTAAAATTTGTTGTGGAATCAGCAATTTATGCCTTGTTCTCATCCTCCTGGTATCTCCCACTAGGGTAGATGGTCCTTGGGTCGAGTTTCAGAGTATGGAGAGGTTACGATCTTTGCCTGAACCGATTATGTAGTGGTCACAAATGTCCAAGGAACAAAAACAAACACAATAATTTTGTCTAGATACTGTGTGCACCATGCAGGAAGTGTGATGTGTAGTGTCTCAAGTTACCGCAACTGAGGTCTCTTCTCAGCATTCAAAAATAAAATAATTTTTATAGTGCAGTATTTATGTGCATCAGATGTACATGTGTCAAGCTGGATTTTAAGACAGTTTAACCATGGCATGTTATTGCACTTCATGATTCACAGCGAGAGACTAATCCTCCATACCTGCATGCTTTTGAAAGCATTTTAAGCATGCTAATTTAAAGTTATATGCTGCACCCTATTCTATTGTTGCAGATTATCTTTAGTAACTTTTACTAATTGCGTGAGACAAATGAATTGTACCATTTATTGTGTGTTGTGTGCATTTCCTTTGCATATGTTTCTTCCTAAAGATGCATTTGTGCGATGCTAGAATTCCGTGGCACCACCGATTCCTTTTCCGTGGTGCTGTGGGATTCCTACCCCCTCCTGTGGGAAATAGTTTTCTGCTGAGTTTAGGATAAATACTTCAAAATCTTCCTCCTGCATGGGTAGTGCACTAAACAGCGTAAAATGGCAGGCTCTGAAATTCATAGGCTTACCATGATACTGAGGAATCTTTGGTGTTGCACAAATGCGTCCTAAAGCTTTCTTGTGATGTGCAGTGTTTCACAATTTGAATTCATTTTTTGTTTACTCTTAAGCCTCCCATGTGTATCAGAATGCTATGTAATTTTTCTGCTTTGTTCTTGAATAGGATAAGTCTTGGCGTGTTCGTTATATGGTTGCAAATCAGTTATATGAGCTATGTGAAGCTGTTGGCCCTGAACCCACTAGGTAATCTTGTGATAATTTAATTTGTTGTTCCATTTCAACCATTGATTAATGTTTTATTTATCAAATATCCCTTAACTTCCATGATCATTTAACGCTGCCATGTTTGGCTAACATTTAGACAGTAGTCATGTCTTCCTCATTATGTTTGGAAACTTTTGATCTTGTTGGCCAAGTTAAATTCACCATCATAAATCAAGGTTGAAAATCATAGCTGGCATTTACTTAGGGGCTCTCTCTATTACGAATATTCAATGATGGAAAGTGGTTTATTGTTTAAGGGCGGACTTGGTGCCTGCATATGTGCGATTGCTCCGAGATAATGAAGCTGAAGTACGTATAGCAGCTGCAGGAAAAGTGACAAAGTTTTGCCGGATATTGAGTCCGCAACTTGCAATTCAGCACATTCTTCCTTGTGTGAAGGTATTTACATGCTTTATCGTGTCTTCATACTAATTCATGATATATATATTTTTTATTTCTGATTTCTTTCATGGAATAGGTGCTTCTACTTTCATGCGCCTTCTACATAAACTTCATAATTTTTTTTTCGGCAGGAATTGTCATCTGATTCCTCACAGCATGTTCGCTCTGCTTTAGCTTCAGTAATTATGGGAATGGCACCAGTTTTAGGGAAGGTAATATCCAATAGCATTAATGATAAAGTTATAGAAATGGAAGTAGTTATGATATTTTCACTGCCTGTTTACAAGAATGGGGTTTTGCGGAGTAGCATTCTCATTCATTTGGTTTTTGGTATGGGTTACTCAGTTTAGGTGACTTGTTTCTGGCCCACTTTGTCTTTCCAGCTACAAGGCTGCCACAGGATACAATATTTGTTTTTTGATTCTTTCTCTAGGTAAATAGATTAAAAACTTTGGTTCAAGAAACACCCAACAAATGTCATCAAGTAAACAGTTGTCTAGTTCTGGCTAACTAGAGTCGAACTGCAAATTAGTTCACTTGATCGATACCGTTTTGGTCTTGTTCAAGATTTGAATTGAACTGGTTTGATTTTTTTTTTGGACATCTGTCCCATTGTTAATGATGAATGCATTTTTAGTATTATATTTTTTTGAAGGCAACTTACTGTTACTTATAATTTAGATTTAGTATATGCTAGATGAGGGCAAACTAGTAGTGTTCTCGTCAATTAGTGGAATTAGGCCTTCAAAGCATGTAATCTAGATTTCTACATTGAATCAAGCGTTATTTAAGTAAGTAAATAGAATTTATTTAGCAAAGTTTGCAAACTTAAAATATAGACCAGGCAAACCAACATCTAACAAATTGGTGAACTATGATAAGTATCAAATGCAAACAAACATACGCAGATACCTATTAGTCAAATTATATGCAGGTAGTTTATGTTGTCCTTGTTTTCACCTTACCTTCCCCATTAAAAGTTGCTAATTTTATAGAGTTTTGTTAGTGTTACGATCTTGTTATCTCCTAATTGGTAACCTTAACATCACTGAGTGTTCTTTTTATGTCTTTGGAATGCGGAGAGTTTAAACCATTTGTTGCTTCGGTTGGTTTTCAGCACTGTTATTGGCAAGGTCCTTTGAGCTTTAAGGATTCAGTTGCTTCACCAGGAATTTGTGATGATGTTAATTGAATCATGGCAGGTTGGTCTTCATCCTTTCTCGATAGGGATTTCTCTTTTTTTCATTGGTAACAAAATTAATTAATCTAAAAAATACAAAAAATGTCCATACAATATAGGAAAGTATGTATTCAAGAATGAAAATGATATATAGTTTCCAAGCCCAACAGAAGGAAACCCCGAAACTATGATGGAAGAGAGGAGCTCAAGATAACCTTTTCTCTATCTAGACCCGATTTATTTGAGTCAATCACCTCTGCTAATCTTTTAGTTCAAGGGAATGTAACTTCTATAGAGGCAAATAAAGGTGGGAGTTATGTCAGAAATCTGGGAGTCCGGCACTGGTAGCACAGTTGTAGATGATGACAGTGAGACACGACTTAAGAGATGCTAAGGATCTTCAAAGAGTTTTTTGCACCAGCCATCAGAAGAGGAAGATTTGTCAAATGCTTCAGCAGCAATAGTGAGGACTGACAAGGAAAACCAGAAAATCATGTAAATCACCACCACTCCTTTTCTCTCTTCACTCTTTATGATTATTATTTAATCATGTAAATCAGGAAGCATTCTTAAAAGAAGTTGTAAATCTGGAAGTTACTCAGAGGTAGATTCACTAAGAAAGATGGGAGTGCGGACAAGATCCCGCAAGACAGTTAGTGAGCATCCATGATGTTGTGAATTTGAGTCATGTACTAACCGAGAGAGAGAGAGAGAGAGAGAGAGAGAGAGAGAGAGAGAGAGAGAGAGAGAAGACTATTTTATGATTTTCCAAGTCCACTATCTGTATAATTCTTCCAACATCTTATGGATTTCACAATTTTTGTTGCATCTTTTTCATTGCTTGCCCGTTTAGGGAGGGAGGGAGGACCGGAGGGAGAGAGTAACTTGCCTTCCATAGTTATTATTTGGTGCACATAGTTCATTTTTTGGTGAAAATTTTTTTGGATATACACCATATGATTGAAGTATCAAGCCTTTTATTTTATTTTTATCGATAGTAGTAAACCTTTTATACATGACAAGTAATGGTTGCTACCAGGGATTAAAATAGCTGTAGTGGCGGGCGTAGAGGCCTATGATCCCCGGATACGGATATGGAACACGGGAGCGAGCGTCCGATACGTCAACTTCAAAATTTTAGGACACGGATACTGGTACGGCATTATTAAAAATCTATAAATATAAATATTTAATTGGGAGTTTATTTTAATTGGAATGGAATATTTTTTTTTAATTTTGTTGGAGCTGTCAAACTAGAGAAAAGATCTTTAAAGAGTAAAGAGTTTCTTATTTTGCTATTGTTTATTTTTAATATAGTTGGGCCAAGCTGGACTTGATCTCAAGCCCACAAGATGGGCCTTGCCTCACTTGAAATTGGAGTGGGGACACATGGGCCTTGCCTCACTATGA
This sequence comes from Litsea cubeba, assembly GCA_012931725.1. NCBI lineage: Eukaryota > Viridiplantae > Streptophyta > Magnoliopsida > Laurales > Lauraceae > Litsea > Litsea cubeba. Next base: position 89,395,625 of record CM022948.1, on the reverse strand, counting down.
AATAAGAGTGGGATTATGCGTTGTAGGAGACACATGATGCTTGCCTCATTTGAATTTGGAGTGGGGAACATACCCATGTGACAGAGATGATGGTGAAGAAAAGATAAAAGATAAAAATTGGAGTGGGAGACACGTGACACTGAAAAGATAAAAAAAAATGGACTCTCTCTGCCCTTGATGAGAAGAGGGCAGGCAACGTTGATGGTGGAGGCGAGGAGATCTTCGCGGCTGATGGTGGCGGACAATGGAGATGGGAGTCGGCTGTGGCGATGTCGGTGCAGGTACGCTGCATTTTTTTTTTTTTTTTGTTTCTCTTCTCTTCTCTCTGTTTTTTTTTTTCTCCTCCTCTGGGTCGGGGGGATGGAGGCGAAGGGGAAGGGGTTCGGCAAAGAGCAGGGCTGAGGTTGTGTCGGGGAAGCTGGATTTCCTCTATTTTTTATTTTTTATTTATATAAAATACGAGACAGCCGTATCCCTTCTCTTTTTTTTTTGTGCCGTATCCCTACCGTATCTTGCGGTATCCTGTACCCGTATCCGTATCGTACAGTGTTTGCACCGGTACCATGAGTGAGTTGCCGTATCTGGGTATCATAGGTAGAGGCCCGTCGCTGAAACGCTACGTAGCCGGTGCGATTTGAAAAAAATCTGAAAAAAAAAAATTCAGAAAATCCAAAATATTGGAAAATGATAAAATATATGTTTTTTCTTGTAAAAGTAACTAAGATAAGGGGGTGTAGTGGTCCCCTCATTGCATGAGGTCCTATATTGTTGTATGAATGGAAAATAATAGTAATGATTTTTTTTTTCACATGTATTCATGTTGTTTCATTAGGTCTCAAATCCAGAAAAAATCCGACTGAGTATTGTGCTGGCTGTCGGCTACCTAACGCACAACCCTCCTCCTTTGTCCGGGCTTGGGACCGGCTATGTCAAGGATACCCCAACATAGGCGGAGTTGGTTCGGCCATGTTAGAAGGCGTCCAACAGAGGCACCTGTTAAAAGGTGTGAAAGCATGGAATTTGCCAAGAGTAGGAGAGGGAGAGGGAGACCCAAGAGAAGTTGGAAAGAAACTATTAAACATGATCTTGCCTACATGGATCTAACGGAGGACATGGCCCTAAACAGATTTGATTGGCGTTGTCAAATCCATATAGCCGACCCCACCTAGTGGGAAAAGGCTTGGTTTGGTTTGGTTTGGTTTGGTTTATGTATTCATGTTGTTTAGTTATGCTAACTTAGAAACTAATAAAACGCTTATAAAAAAAAAAATCTATGTCATGAAGAAATACCATCAAAATAAACAATGTACTGGACTTGAAGTTAAGACTCAAGACTTAAGGCTTAAGAGTTAGGACTTAAGAGTTCAATAGCTTCAATTCAACAAGATCCTATGTGTTTTGGTGTTCTTTTAAGCAAGGAGGATAGAAGAGTTGCGTAAGAATGTTGTTTGGAGAGAAGAAGGAAAGAAATAAGCCTTACTATGTATTTCTAAAAAAATTGGAAAGTAGCTATCAGTCACACTCTGTAGCAGTCCGCAGCGGCCGCTACGGAAGAGAGTGGTGCTAAAATCAATTTAGCGTAGCGGTCTTTGCTGCTATGCCCGATATAGCGGCCACTATTCTGATCCATGGTTGCTACAGCCTACTGGTTTCCTTTTGCTTTGGATAGTAATAGAATTTAGGTTAGTGAATTATCTATTTAACTTATTTCCGGTAAGATGACAATGTAAGTCCTGTTTTGTTTGGTTCAGCATCGAGGGTAACTGGGTAAGTAATACTTGATGACATAGTTCTCCATAAGCTTGGAGTGAATATCTCCATCTGTTACTGGTGCATTATTGATTTGACAGCATCAATCTCTTCAATGCAAATATAATTATTGAGTATCAATATCATTTTATTTGTCTGCTTATATTGTCTTCATACTTGTTCCTTCTGCTGTCCTTCCTGTTGTACCTGTCATCCAGACATGAAATAAGATTGTGTCATTTTCTTTTATCAGATGCTTGCTAAATAGGTGTCTCGATTCTTGACCATCTCTGCTGACGTTGTGGATGGTTTTTAAACTCTCTCTGGATGATAAGTCCCTTTATATTTCATGCAATATATGTCGCCTCTTGAAAAGACCCTTCTATCATTGGTTCTTATGTGCAGTCTAACGGTTTTGCTGGTTTATGCAGGAGGCAACAATTGAGCAGCTTCTTCCTATTTTTCTTTCACTTTTAAAAGATGAATTTCCTGATGTCCGTCTTAATATTATTAGCAAGCTTGATCAAGTGAATCAGGTTTGTAGATCTTTACGTAGCTTCATCTTTCTTCCATTTTCAGTGAACCTTTATGTATTGTTGTTGTTGTACCATTTCATTATCCATTATTGCTTAGCTTTCCTTTGTTAATTATTCTTTAAAATGCATTACGAGTATTGCTTTACTCATCAGTGCCTATTTGGAACTCAGAAACCATAGACATATTTCTAACGCAGATGTAGTTGTGCCCCAATATTCACCACATCAGAGTTTTCTTGGCATTGGAGCCCTTTCTATTGAAAATGGTTGACATCATTTTTAGCTTTCCAGTTGAATTTTTTGAGGCTTCATTTGTTTCTAAGCCATCTACATTGCAGGTGATTGGAATCGATCTCTTATCTCAATCTCTTTTGCCGGCCATCGTCGAGCTTGCAGAAGATAGGCATTGGAGGGTTCGACTTGCAATAATTGAGTACATCCCTTTACTGGCAAGTCAATTGGGTGTAGAGTTTTTCGATGAGAAGCTTGGTTCTTTATGCATGCAGTGGCTGGAAGACAAGGTTTATCATAAACGCTCTTATATATGCTAAGCTATTGAAGATTTTACTCTTTTAACTGAATGATGTCAGCCTTTTTTTTTTTTTGGGGGGGGGGGGGGGGGGGGGGGGGGGGGGGAAGGCGATTGTTGTTGCCTTGATAGTTTTTATTGCTGATTTCTGCTTGCATTGTCGCCTTATGCCAATTTCATTTCTGTTCTTCTGATCAATATCTGATTGCACTCAAAGTAGTAAACAAGAGAACATCACCAGTGTTTTCAGGAGTGACAATAAATCTTGTTAGGCAACACAATACAAGAAATATATCTTAGAAATGGACGATTGTTCTCTTAGTTGTCCCATTTTTATAGCTCGTTACCTTTTTTTAAACTTTAGAGCTCATTCAGCAAACGAATTCCTAGGAGGAAGGGGTGAAGAGTGAAGGGTCAGGGGTGGAGACTTTCAAGGGAACACAAAATTTCTAGGATGCGTTTTCATAGGGTGAGGGTTGGGCGATAATTTTCCACTCCTGATTGTCCTTTGTATCTCTCGACCCTTGACCCTTTATTTGCATCTCTTCAACAAAAGCTCCTTTCCTAGGTATTGCTAGGAATTTGCAAAGCATTACCCCTATTGAATCTGGCTAGGACTTAACTATTCATTGCCTTGCCTTTGTGTGCTCGTGTTTCTCCTATTTCTTTGTTCTTCTTTCATTTGCTTGCACAGAAGAGTTATCGCAACCGGCAACAGTTTCCTCTCTCTCTCTCTCTCTCTCTCAATCAAAACGTCAATAAATTTTTGAACCAAAAAAACCACCAAGGGCCACGAAACAATTATACATCCATACAAGAGATTGGGGCATGATACTGCATCTTTACCCAATCCATCTGGAGATACATTGGTGCCCCTTAAAGTATGGTGGATAGAGAAAAACAGAACCACTTCAAATTATCTTCTATAGATAAGAAAGGGAAAGGCGAAACCTCTTTCCAGTATTTTGCTTGAGGATTTGGCCAAAGCCCATTGTGGGGTTGTTCTGTTTTGTTCGCAGATCCGAGGCTGCATCACAGATGCTCATTTTAACCTTTGATGCACAGATACTTTAAAATGGGAAGCATATCATGTCGTATTGTACCCAATACTTCACTTTTTACGCGTAAATCTGTGTCCCATCCGTTTCCATGTCGTATTTGGGCATGATAGGTTATGACAACACTTTTTGACATGTCCTAATATAACCACATCACCTATAGTAAAATATTTCAGGACTCCTGATCATTGACAATCTCGTTCATCGTTAGATCTCTACTAATAATAGTAGTTATGAATTTCTCTGGTTAATTCTGGAGTAAAATTTGGCTATGTCCCATAAAAGAGGAGAATGTGCATTTGAGAGGTTTAAAATTTAATAGGTTGGGCCCACTTTCAAGATTCAAGTTGAGCACTCATGAGATTGGACTCTTCAAAAAAAAAAAAAAAAAAAATGAATAGGAGGGGATTTGTGGGGAAGAGTGAAAAGAAAAGGGCGAGAGGGTACTGTTTACTTTCTTCTCCAGAAATAAAATAAAATAAAATAACACCTGTGAACTTTGTCTCATAAAAGAAGGAACGTAACTGCCTATAAGCTTCCTTCATTACTTCGTCCTGGATATCCCATTTGTCTCCCTAACACTACTATTATTGCAAGTAAAAAGCTCTCAGATTTCCATGTTAACCAATGAATATGTGCAGGTTTACTCAATTCGAGATGCAGCTGCTACTAACTTGAAGCGTCTTGCAGAGGAATTTGGCCCAGATTGGGCAATGCAGCATATAGTTCCACAGGTTTTTTTTTTTTTTTGTCCACAGTTAATCTTTTTTGGTTTTTTTTTTTTTTTTGAATGACATGGGTATTCACGTGGTATCTTTTTTGTTGTATCTGGAATGTAGAAGTTGTCCTCTACTTCTCCAATGAGTTAACTGGCATGTCTTCTCATAGGTGTTGAACATGATTAACAATCCACACTATCTGTATCGAATGACCATTCTACATGCGATCTCTCTACTTGCTCCTGTCATGGGCTCAGAAATCACATGCCAAAAGCTCTTGCTCGTGGTCATCAATGCCTCAAAGGACAGGTAACATCAAACATTTTTTTCTTACAGTCGATATAAATTGAAGACTTTCTCATTTGGATCCCCAAATTTTGACAGGGTACCCAACATCAAATTCAATGTGGCAAAGGTCTTGCAGTCCCTTATTCCAATTGTGGACCACTCTGTAAGTCACAGAATCATCGTTTTTTTCTTTTAGGGTTTTCATGTGCACCCCCATAGGAAGAGGTTTGAATATTTGGTGAAATGGTCACCCCTTAAGAGTGTGGTTTGAACATATTAGCAGAATGGAGGGGCATGGAAATACGAAACTGCCTTTGATTGGATAGCTTTCTTGGCCTTCACATCCCTATTCATTATCATTGTGATTGGCAATATTGATTTTGATGCAGAGAATTTGGAAAAGGGAGTAACACACTGATACTAATATAGTAATATCAGCTAACATTTGGCGTTGATCTGGCCAATATCAAATTAGTTTGGATCATCTCAGTCCATTCTGACCCTAGATTGAAATAGCCCAAGACACCTTCAGCACAAATCTCTGCTCACTCCATTTTCCTGCTGTAAACTAGTATAAAGTTCCTACAAATTATATAAATCCAATAGGTAGGGGTCATTTGTTTGCATTCCATTTGGTAATTTTACTAGTATAGTAGTGTGAAGTGAATGGTCAATTCAATATACAAGGAAGGAAGTAGGGTCAAATAAAAAAGTACTAAGTTTTAAAAAACACTTCTTTTTACCCCAAAAAAGTTTAAAAAACTACACTCATTCCACTAAATGACAAAAGGCCCTCTTCTTTTTACCAAATAAAAAAAACTGACTCTCTCATGTCACTAAAGGACAAAGAACCAAGTAATGCCTTTTGATTTGAACCCCTCTTACTCTCTCTTGATGTGACCCTTCACGTCACTTCACTAATTAAGTAATTTTACCAAACAGGCCTCGGGTTGTTTGCCTTTTACACATGTGATAAGAAAATGAGATTTATATCTTTAAATGCTACATATGCAAATGTTACACATGTGAAACACAATATCGTGTTTGTCAAAATCATCATTTTCATGAATTAATGAGTACATCCAACGGTTTTAGATTTATTTGGATTTTTTGGACGTTTTTCACAAATCTATCAAAATCCATGACGAATTAAGATCTGAAACTAAGCTTCCTGATTTTACCATTAATGCAAGAATATTTAATGGTTGGGATCATGAATTGGGGCCCATAGAAGTGCAGAAGATTAGATCTATATTCTGTGACTTCCACAAATTACTCGAAATCTTGAATATTCAAGACGATGAGCTTCAGTATTTTTGGTTTTATTAGTTAAATAAACAAAGCGAACGGTTTGGATTATAAATATTGGGCCACAGGAATAAGAAAAAATAAAAGGTGGTTGATGGGCTGCACAAGAATGCAATCACCATGTAAGAAGGGTGCTGGCAGTCTGGCACCTTTTTTGCGAGAGGGGTGTGAATAGTGATTCCACCTATTTTGGTGTATATATATATTTTGTATAAATGGTGTCATTTACATCATTTTCACATGTCATTTACGCATGTGTAAATGATCGCAACAAAATGATGATGCGTAATCCTTGCGCATGTGTATCATTTAGTTATTAGATGACCGACAACAAATGCTCCTTATGTAAATGTTGCACATGTGTAACATTTACACATGATCACATTTGTTAGTGGTCATAAATCATAATGCATCACATGCGTAAATGAGGTGTGAAAATGGTATAAACGAGGCCATTTTCATATGAAAATTTTCACACGTGCAAAGGTTTGAGTGTTGCACACCTCTTAGGTTAAAATAGCACCAATACAAGTGACACCCCAAACTTTAATCCGAACCATTCATATTTTTTATTTACCCTTTAACCCCTCCAACCTTTAATTTTACGTCTTAAAACATTCATAGCTTTTGAGATATATGAATATTTTACATATGCAATCCTAACCAATGTTTACTCATGTGAAAATGGTGCTTCTAAACAAACATGGTATTGTGTTTCACATGTGTAAATTTTACGTATGTAAAGTTCACATATGCAACTTTTACATATGTAAATCCCATTTTCATATCCCATGTGCAAATGGCAAACAAACCCTTAAGGCCAGGGTTGAGGCAATTCAACATTGTTTTTGCATGCGGTGTGTAATGCCCAACCATGTTAAAATTGATGTTAAATGAAGGAGATACTATCACTCAGTCACTCCAACCGTCTGAAGCCTAATACTTCTGCAGAAATTATATGTGAACTTGAATAATTCCAAATCTGGATTAGATGTGCATCGTAACTTGCAAGTACAACTTCTGGTGCTCTTCAACTGTTATTAAGAATGTGGTTCTTCTGATTGTGATAACTGTAGTTCCTTTGAAGACATTCTTACATAGTTGCTGAATCAACCCAATCGAACAGCAGGGTGGGTATCAAGGACAGCCAGCTGAATGCAACTGTTTCTGACAGTAACAACAATGCAGGAAGGTCCACAACTTTAGGTCATGTAGAGAAAGAACTATCATGATTCACTTGTGTCTGGTTATATTGGTTATATCTGTCAAGCAGATTGGTCTTATGCTTCCTAACAACTTAAGCTTTTGGGATGTATTGGCTAGTCGGACTTGACATGGTATCGGAGTCAAGCTAGGTGTCAAGTTTGTATCCCAGGGAGGCATTGTTCCCCCAAGTCGCGTGGGCAGGCACATATCACCTGGGTAGGCACATGTGGGTTGCGAATTCGAATGGCGTCCCATTTGGGGTGGGGGTGTTAAGTAGATTGGTCTCCAGCTTCTGAAATCTGAACAACTTAAGCTTTTGGGATGCATTGGCTAGTCGTACTTGACATAACTGACATGGAGGAACCAATTGCTACACAATGAAGTTCAATCAACATGTATTTGTGCACTGGGTTTATTCCCTTCATGAAAAGATGAGTTTCCAGCAAAATTCTACATGCACGCACACAAAAACAAAAGGGGAAAAAATCTTATTACAAATCATCCTGAGCTCTACATGCCTTTGATATATAGAAGGAAACTCCTCCTATCTACTTGGGAGGGATAAACCTACTAAATAAAAAAGTAGTCATCATCCTCAAATAGAAAGAATTAAGAAAGGAAATAGGAGAATTAATTTGCAAAGATGCTCATTTCTCTTGCCATTCGAAAAAAAAAAAAAATGCTCATATTGGTTGTAACATGGAACCATGATTTTAAATATCAGCCAATGCAAATGATCTCAGTTGATGTGTCATTTGTCACTTGGCTGATATGAAGTATCCGTGTCATACACCAGTCAGTGACGGTATTTTTGTAGTATTAAAATGTTTTGATAAAGACTGGAATGCACCATCTCTTAACAGAAATTAATAACCATACCGCTAAGCCGAAGGCTTCATTTTTGTAGGCTAGTTATTCTTTATTTATATGACAATAACTAGTGTCCTTTTCTGTTTACACATATGGGCCCATGTATAATTAATTAATCCAATCCCCCTTTGAAGTGGCACTAATTCTTGTTTGACACTGATCTAGACATTTGTCAATTTTGGATTTTATCACAATAAATTTGCAGGTTATGAAGCCCTTTGACCGTCGAGCTAAAAATCAAAGAGCGAGGATCGTTTTATGGGGCTGAGATTGAGGACCACCCTAACCACTGCTAACCTATCCCTCTCCATATCCCCATTAGTGTCATGCATTCAAGGAACCCCACAAAAAGTTGTTTTCCTTTTACACGTGACTCAAGAGACAATAAGGCATACACCATAATGTTTTGAGTTGTACACATGGGATCCATCTTCATTGATTCATTACATTAGAGATTGTCACTTCATGCATGAAATAGTTGACCAATTATTTCTAAAGTAGTATACATTTATATGAGAATTGTAATATTCTAATTACAACTGCTAACGAAAAATAAAACAAAATAACAATGCATGGTTATGAAAATGCATTCATATGTCATACTGAGAGAACTCAATATATGAAGTAATGCACCTAAGAACAAGTAACACAGTGTACAGCTCATTTTGCCTAAAAAAACAAGTAAAAGGTTTACTTACAATGAATCTGTCTCTTTGCAAACATGATCTTATAGTAGTGTAAGGACCAATATACAAATTGTGGTGGATGATCTCTAAAGAATACAGAATTGAACATTTTCCCCCTTTTTCTAAACATTTTTAAAGATTTGTACCCCTTTTTTTTTATAAAATCACACCAATATGGCCAATGCATATTGGGTTTCCATAAAACTATACAGGGTCTGATACCTATACTTTCAGCTATGGTTGTAACCTTGCATCAGGCATGGGGTGTACTCATTTTTGCATAGGAATTGGAAGGCTTCGGTGCTGTGTGACACATGTAATAAGGATGACAGGCTCTATTAATGTACGAGAGAGGAAAGTAATTAGGTCAAAGGCTATGGGCTGATATATGTAGAATTACTTGTTTACATCTCTTGTTACTATCCTACTACCTTAAAATGAAATGCAGTGAAATTGTTTACATGTGATCCAACGGAAGGATGCTTCATTTCTTTCGTTGTATGCCCATCTCCTTGTCCTTTTGTCTTATTGAGAGGGAAACAAATTTAGCGGCATTTCTTCAGCTTCTCTCTATGATTAGGCGTCTGCAAAACTATATTTTAGATTGTCACTTTCTTTTGAGGCAAGAACAAGCAAACCAGTTGCCTTTCTTTCTTTTTCTTTTTTTGCTTGTGCTTTGTCTGTGACTGTAACCAGTTGCCTTTTAGGTACATCCAACATACACTCTTTTGCTTAATCTTATGTACTGTGATTCATTTGATGCAGGTGGTAGAGCAGACGATTCGGCCTTGTTTGGTTGAACTAAGTGAGGATCCAGACGTGGATGTTAGGTACTTTGCTACTCAAGCACTTCATGCAAGCGAACAAGTCATGATGTCTAGCTAGGGAAACCCTTTTCACCTTTCCACAAGTTTTGATCTACTGTAGGTGCTCTCTATGCCAATTATTTTGACTTATCACCTATTTTTAAATTCATGGAGACTATCTCCCATCATCACATTTCTGTATCCCCTTTGTTGTATTTCAAATGTGTACCCTGGGCTTGTTTGTTGCATTTTTTTTGCTTCTTAGTTGCATTTCTCCACCTTCCAGTCTATGGACGATGCAGATTTGGCTGATTATGTGGCCGAGGGCCATGGATATCATATCAGGAAGGAGGAGGATGCAAGATATGTAGGTTTATGTCTGCAGAATACTGATGAATGATGATAAGTAGCAGTACTGCATCTTTTGTTCTGATGTTGGCAGGGACTTGAATTTACGTTTGGTCAGGATTTTCAGTCCCTGCCTGTTTCAGTGAGGTCCCTGCTGTGTAGATGGTAGGGATTGAAAATCCCACTCCACCCTTGTCTGAAGTGCCTGCCTCAGTTATAAAATGAAGAATGACGATGAAAGAGGAAGATGGAGAAAATTGTTTCTACTAACCGAAACAGTGTCCTAAGAAATGAGCAGCAGCTGCTTAGTACCATAACATTATGTATGGGCCCTTTTAGACGCATCCAATTATAAGGGAAGGAGAATGATGTTTAGGGTTGGAAAAAAATCTCTCTCTATCATAACCTTTGACTACAGGGGCAAAATATCACTCTGTATTGTAAGTTTGGCTTTCCCAATTGATTGAATCAATCCAGCAGTGCATAATGGGTCGGATGGTACCACCATATGGAAAGCGAATGGTGTTTTGTGGAGGCTATACCAATAATTGACATAGGCTGCTTAATGGAGGATTTGAATGTCTGCTCACACCCATGTCCCTAACCCGCTGCGGGACAATGAGGATGTTATTTAGTTAGTGGGGGTAGATGAGATGTCGGAGAGGACTTGTTGAGCCTTACAACTTATGGGGCTTTGTAATAACAAAATAAAACAATACTGTCAAATATGCACTGATACACAAGATAATTCTGGTACTTGCTAAAACAATTATGTCAAATATGCACGGTTACACACAAGAATATTCTTGTACTTACGATAACATACTTGTAGTGTTGCTAAAAGAAACAGAGACGAAATGTGAACTTAGCAAGGCCAATTTTATTAGAAAAACTACTTTTGAAGAGAAAACATGAGTCGTCTCTGCTCAGCTGGTTCCGTGTGTGGGGTGCTTGAGTGAGTACCCAATGTAGCAATAAAGTAAAATAAAAGAACAGAAAACTTTTGGAAAAGTATTGTACAGTGCATTGATTGTCATTTAAACCAAGTGCAAGACATCCTCTCTCCTCAAAATTGCCAGTTATCTCCTTTTTCACCTGCAGCGTTCCCACCCAAGGGCTGGGCTAGAGTTGACTTTTCCAAACCAATTAATAAATAAGTCGGGTTTTGATTGGCTCCATCATGCTTCACTCGCCCACCCTTTCAACCTAATTTATTTCACTGACCTGGCAATCTGACTCAATTAGAGTTAACATTTTCCACCCTAATGAGGTTGGGTCCCAATTAAGTCGTCCACACAGTTCCATGAACTGAAAAACTATTTTATTGCATAATGAAGGAAAATATTATAGAAAAAGTATCCGATATTTCAAAAAAAAAAAAAAAAAACAGATAAAAGAATCAGTAGTTTTGTAGTAATATCCAAGATTTTAACTTTCAATATAAATGTAGACATTGTGGCTTGCCCAACTGTTGATAAAAATAGGTTTGAAGGGTCGAATCAGGTTTGAACCACCTAACCTGACCTGCATTCAATGCTCTCTGATCAGCCGGGGGGCCTGTGGACTCTGGTCCCTAGGCTTCCAAGTAGAGTAAAAATAGGTAGATGATTTTCCGTCCCAAGTACCTAAACCTAATCGATCTCCTGAGTTTTTGTTCCAGACGGTGATCTCTCCTGTATGAAGTCGAAAGCCTCCACGAGTGGTTATCGCTTGGCGACCTTTCTGGTCTCCTACATGTTTAGATTTTCTAATAGTGCTTTTACAAGTTAAAACTAAAAATAAATAAATAATAACTGACCGACTCTTCAATGGGTTGGATTGGCCTGACTTGCTTTCCAATTCCAACTAAAAGAACACACATATGGCCAATATGTATCAGTTTTTCAACCGACTGATCTGCTGTCAGATACTGACCTTGAACCTATTATTTTTTATTTATTTATTTTTTTTCAGACATTTCGCATCAAATGGTCCTAAGTCTTGTCGGACGATGGTCTTCGGATACTTCACAAACGTGTCTTCGTTGTCACAAAAATGAAAGAGCCGTGCTACAGAGCCCGAACTTTTGTGCCCGGACTCTGGCACGCAGGGGTGGCCCTGGGGACAGCCCACACAGGCGGTGGGCTGGGGCCCCAAATTTTGGCCCAAAATGGGGGCCCCAAAGACTAACAGTTAGGAAAGAAATCTCAGTAGTTAAGAAAAAAAACCTCAGATCTGATATTTCGTTGCCCCACATCAGCATTCCTAATTTCCAATGCCATGACAACAGTAATGGATTTTTATCTCCTTGATTCCAGCAATGAGTTATGAGGCTCTTCGCGTTTCAAAGCTAAATCGCCTCCTCAAGAGTCACGACCCAAATCCCATCTTTAAGCGCTTCTTCCTCTTCCTCTAACACCTGCTATTCTCAGATTCTCTCTCTTGGCCCTTCAAGTTTGAACTTATGTTGTATCCATTGCCTTTGCCTATCCAGGTATGTCTTCTGCTTCCTAAGGTCTCTGTTTTTCTTAGAATCCAAATTTATTTGAGATGTAATGCACAGATAAGTTATGTTTTTGACCTTTTGTTTCATGGACGGTTGAGATTTTTTTGATAAATGGTCGTGTTTGTGGATTTATATGTAGACTAGGTTGCACATGTAATTACTTTTAATGGCCGACACCCATGGTATGCTTGAACAGTTGAACATTATATAAATATATAATGTGGCTTCCGCTTTGCAGCCAGCCTTACAATCCTACCCTCTATATTTACATGTAGTTGATTTTGAACATAGAGATCTAGAAAAAATCAAATGTTTTATGAAGTCCAAATATTTTAGTCTTAAAACAACATCTGTAATGAGACAACTATCAACACAAACTATAAATCATTTGAAGTCACGGGTTAATTATTTTCCAAATGCATGGGTTGTATACAGAATTCTATTGACTATACCAGTTACCGTTGCATCTGCAGAAAGAAGCTTTTCAAAGCTAAAGTTGATCAAATTTTACATTCGATCAACCATGTCCCAAGAAAAATTAAATGGATTAGCTATGTTATCTATTGAAAAGTCTTTGGTAGAAAAACTTGATTATGAAGACTTAATTAGTGATTTTGTAGCTAGAAATGCAAGAAGACTAGTAGTTTTTCAGTAGTGCTTAGTTTTTGTAATTGAATTTTGGTGTTAATTGGTTAATGTGAAATACAATTCTGATTCGGTAAGAGTAGGTAAGGAGTTTAGACTTAATTTTCGATCAAAAAGAAGACTAGTAGTTTTTCAGTAGTGCTTAGTTTTTGTAATTGAATTTTGGTGTTAATTGGTTAATGTGAAATACAATTCTGATTCGGTAAGAGTAGGTAAGGAGTTTAGACTTAATTTTCGATCAAATAAAAAAAATTATCTTTTATTTTTTTATCATTTATTGGTGGGTATACGGGTAGGGCCACACTTTAGGAACTCGTCTAGGGCCCCCGAAAACTCAGGGCCGCCCTTGCTGGCACGGCTCCTAAGGGAGCCGTGCCAGAGCCCGTGCACAAAAGCCGGGCTCTGGAGACTTTTTCAAAATGAAATTGAGCTCAACAATAATCAGCAATCTTTAGTTTGGGCAAATTTTAAGATCCAACCCAAAGAATTGGTCTAATGACAGGCGACAAAGCAAATTGCAAACTGATTTTAATGTCCCATCATCCATGCCTATTGTGTCTTATCTTACAGCAAATCATGGCAGACAACAACTTGAAGTTGACAAATGCAAAATTCAAGGTACCAACCAAAAGCTGTGATATTAATTTTCACTCAAATCTTCTACAAAGTGTCAAATCATTTATCAACTTCAAATGAATTATAGTGAAATTTTGGAACTTGTTCGGGGTTAATTTGTCCGATAGTTGCCGGGAAGATGATGCCATTTAAAAGTTCATTGGATCCACAAACAGGGGTAATGGCACAATCGAAGGATAGCACCCACAATTTGATGTATTGAGTCCGACAGGAATCTCATTTAAAGCTTTTGTCTTTTTATTCTTCTAACTCATTTTGTTCCCCCCAGCATCTTCGGCCTTAATTAAGTTGATTTTGCAAGCTTTGAAAAGAAGATTTGATTGAATATGGTGGTGTGAAATGCTGATTTCTTTAGAAAATTGACCGTTCTCTTGATTCAAATCACGAAAATGATGTAACCCTTCCTTCCTTTTTTCCCACAGCAAAATTACTAGGAAAAAAGTGAAAAAAGAAAATGGCGGTAATCACTCTAAAAGATCCTAAACAGAATCCAAATATTCAAATCATTACGCATTATTAATGTCCAGATTAAAGACATCATAGCAAATATCAATACAGCTGAGGTTGATGGTAAAAGAAAGAAGACGAGGCTTTAGGAAAGCCCTTATACGGGAACTTATCAGCCATTACTACCTACATGCTCAAAAGGGGAAAATTAATAATAATGTGCAATATAGGTTTGAGGCAATAAGATTTTACTTACAAAACAATTGGCTTTTTTCATCTCTATCATAATACACCTTTCCTGGAAAAAAAATTCAAAATAATTGGTTCATAGTTATACACAAAAATTACAAAATTTTATGTTTGGAGGTCCAAATCCAAGATGGAGTCCATTATAACATCTCTCTCTCTCCTCTCGCTCCCCCTCCCCAGTCCACATACGGGTAGAACATTGAAATGCCACAAAATTTATTTACATAATATACCTTTGCATACCAGTTCTACCTGGGGATACAGAAAAGCCACACCAACTCTGAATTACTTCTCCAGGATCTTATGAATGCTCTGTACACATCAAAGGTAGTGTGATCCTGCAAAGAAATTCCAGAACGTCATATCCAATAAAATAATAATAATAAATAGACACAAGGATTTACAAGGCATTGACAACTCCATTTCAAGAGACCATCGCCGTTTATGTTTGGCTAACAGTAGAGGGTAAAAAAAGATTATACTCAGAGATGGCTATGATCTTTCAGTCACTATCCTACTCGGTGGACCTAATGACCAGTGGTGGCTTGTCAAACCATGGACTCCATGCATACATAACAAGCACATCAAGATCAGAAACATACAGCTCCTTAATACACTATAAGTAACATAGAACAAAATAGACAGAAGGGTAAACTAACTCACACTTTAATCAGGCATTCATGTCTCCGGAGATTGGTGTGTAGCTTTTCACAATACACTCTAATATGCGTGCATAACATCTGCAGGAAGAACAATACCCACTACACATATGATATCCCTAAGTAAGAAAGGCACATATACCTGCATTTGACCTTTATCTTTTCTGAAAGTGAAGCATTAATACTCCATCAGATCTGCTTTCATCAATGGCCTGTAAGATATGCATGGTGTGGGGGGAAAAAACTAAGTGCTTCAATACAAGGTACTATATGCAGGCCTACTGCCTATCACTTCACATTCATTGCCGCAGCCATTGTCCGTAGCTTCTGGGAAATCTCTGAGAATGATGGTCGTTCACTTGGTTCAGATGACCAACAACATTCCATTAGTGATCTCCATTCAGGGTCACACCATGTTGGAACTTGTGGACGTAGTGTATTGTTCACAATTCCTCCTACAAAAAACAGCAGTTGGCAGTGAAGATAATCACAAAATAATTATAAAAAGTTCGTTAATGTTATCACATGGCTGCTCCTATCAAGGTAGCACATGTGCAAGACCGAAGACCCAACTGATGGCCATTCCAAGGAGAGGCTCCAATGTAGAAGCTACAACCAGAAGTTAAGATGAAGCTGTACTGCTCATAAGATGTGCCCTTGTACCAAACAAATAGATGGCTCAGAAAGATGGCCAAGTTTATTTCACAATACAATAGTTTATATGCTGTCTACCTGATGAGTAATCTGACCAACTTTGAAGTAGGGGCATCTACACACCAGCACTTACCTAATAAAACCTCTAACCAGGATAAACCATCATGAACTCAAGCTTTCCCATAATAAAACCAATATTTACCACAGCATTAAATCCCCTTAATTTTGACCTGTCAGATCTTTCAGGCCCTGATTAAAATAAAACAGTTATTGTTGTCCGGCCAGAACAATTTCAAGCCATCCATAATCCAGAACCTTCCTGTACTGCACACTTGTGAAAGGTACTAGTCCCAGGAAGGGACTGAAAACCCTGCGAGTCAACTTGAGACTCAGCCAAGTCGATTTGTTTTATGAGATACACTAGTTAGAAAAAGAAAGAAAAAGGCAGATGACTTGGTTGGGGGTAAAATGACTCCAACTCAGCTCGACTCATAGGAGTTTTCTGATGACTCACTGGATTGGCGGAGTCACGTTTTGGTATCACTCACTGTTTTAAAAACTGGGCCAGACAATCTGACATGATTGAATTGAAACTGCTAATGTTGCGGCAGGTCCAACCAAAACTGCTTACCCTACAATGCAGTTCAACTGTTGATCCATTTCAAGTCTTTCGCACAAGCCAGTTTTTTAGGAGCTGAGAATTTTGTAAAATTGAAGAAAAAATATAATAAATTAAATCCAAAACTTTAATTTGACAGTAGTTTTAACTTTAGAAAGTTAAGAATGTAATGCCTAAATCATTTTTAAAAGTTGAACAATTACTTTAAATTTTTTTCATTTTGTTTGATTTATTTAGTTTTTAAATATATTTTAACTATTATTTATTTATTAAATAACTATGATACATGCTGAGTCTTCTGATAACTTGATGGCTTGGCCTAGACACAAAACAAGTGACTTCTGCTTTCTTTTCTAGTACCGCCCAATCTTATTAAAACTAGGCCAGCCAGTTTGATGCTGTTGAATTGAAAGTTGAAACTGATATATGTTGTAGTTGGCCCAACAAAAACCACTTACCCAGTTCAAATGTGAACAATTTCAAACCCTTCATACCAGCTGGTTTTTTAGGAGCTGGACAATGGGTAAAAATGAAGGTCCTTTGCACTCTATCTTTCTCGGGACCGGCAGGAATTGTCAATGAGGCCGAGCTGATTACTCTTAGAACGGGTCCTTCGGAAGCTGCTAGATTGTGTTTTCATTTTTCCATTGTGGAGGGAGACTCTTCATGTGTCATTCGTTGGGCATTGGGGTCTTCCAGACATTCTTGGTGTTTGGCAGATGCTGCTGCTTGCTGTGAAGGTGAATGTTTCTTTTCTTCATGTCTTGCATAGCACAAATGACGCTGCAGATTCCCTAGACAATGTGGGTGTAGGGCGACCAGCCCTAGTTGTTGACATGTTTCCTTCCTGGTCTTTGTTGAGGCGTCTTGGGAGTTGTTTGTCCTTTTTTTTTCCCTTGTCCTTAATGGTTTTCTTTGTGTTTGCTTTGCAGTATACGTCTCTTATGCTTGTAAGCTTTTTCAATAAATTCTTGGTTACCATTCCAAAAAAAAAAAGAGTAAAAAGGAACAAAAAGGAATATGCTAAAGTGTTAAAATTTCTTAATCATGTTTAAAATTGAACCATTGTTTTAAAAGTCTACATTTTTATATGATATATTTACTTTTTTAATCATCGTCATCATCAACATCATCATCGAAACCTTGTCGCAACTATGTTGAGGTTGGCTACACGAATTATGTTTCTCCATTCCGATCTATCTTGAGCCAAATCCTCAGAACTCAGATAAGTTACACTTCTTCATATCTATTTTTACTACCTCCATCCACGCCCTCTTTGGCTTAACCCTAACCCTTCCCCTTTGTGGGCCATCAACCATATTTTCCTTTTTAATATATAAACTAGTTTTATCTATACTACTTATTTATTATATAATTATAATATCATGCCAATGTAACGGTTCGGTTAGAATGAGAATTGGTTGGAGCATTTTTAAACCCAAACCTTCATCAGTTCAATGGTCGGTCCAGTTTTTTTAAAACATTGATGCCACCTCTGATGCACAACTCAGTCTGATCATATATGAGTCAACCGGTGGCCGAGTTTGTCTAACAAAGATTTATTTAAAAGATAGAAACCTTAAATTTACCATATAGTAACGAGGCATTCGGAAACTCTAAAAATATGTTCTTATATTTATGATTTAGAGCTTATTTACATATTAGCTTTCGGTAAACCTCAAGTTGTATTTTCTAGTTTTAGACCTTATTTATAAACTAAAGCCTTTGCCTCTAAAAAAAGTAAGCTAACGAGGACTGTTTTTTTTTAGAGCTTTTTTAGCTAAAGTGGAGTTGAACTATGCAAAATTTACAAGTATTTTGGACGAAAATGACCTCATAGAATTTTCAAAATGACACAAATGATGGGTTCTACAATGTAATTTTTAGAAGGTGTGCCCCATTTACCAAAATTCCCAAAGGTGGGCCAAATTACCTAATGGAATAAGAGGTTTCTTTCTAATTTAGCAAACAGGATAACTGTAACTTTGAAATTAAAACTAGAGCTTTTATTTTAGACCTTAATCTAATAAGCTCTTATTAATTAGACAAGTTCCCAAACGGCCCCTAAATTTCTTTATTAATCATCTAATCTGTTTAATATTGTTTCGCTTCTGTAAGAATCAGATCAACTGGTTTTTTATCTCAATCGAGCCATCACTTGAATGATGGTAAAATGTAAATGATGTGTAAAGGTCCCTGATACTTTATATTGGGCCTTATTTTTCCGCTGCAATTCTAAAAATTGGATCTCTTTTCTTAATCAATAGAAATTGGATTATGAGTTGATTATTACAATAGCAGCCCCTCGATAGGAAATTTCCAGGATCAAAATTCACCCAAATCAAGTCGACAGTGAAGAAATGCTACTACATTCATCAATAACCTGTGATAATTCTGTTCTCATTCAATTAAAAGAGAAAAATAAAAACAAAAACTGTCTTTCGAACCGAAGATAAAAAAAAAAAAAACCCGGTTGCTTATTCAAGTAACAATGTCCCGAGGATACAAAAGCTGGATCCACATCATAAATTCAACCAAATGGTAAAACAGTGGAGCTCCAATTCCCTGCCATTAATTTCCAAGCTCCAGAAAATTTGGTCATAATTAGCAAATTCACACTATTTACTAGTATGTAAGGCTCACAATCTAGCAGTTTTGGTGTTGATTAGGATCATTTGATGACCAGACACATGCACATTTATTTATAGGCATTGACCTGGCACTGCTAGTGCTTACTAGGCCAAGAAAGTGTTAACAAAAAAATTGTATAACATGACATTACTCTATATTTATGGCAATATATATAAATATACTAGCATCAACTCATTTATTTGCAAAGATGGCAGATATCAGAAGATGGTTCAATATCCTTTAAACTTTTCTCTATGGCAAAAGAAAGTTGTTAAGACTTATAATGAGGAATATAATTCTTACGCGCATTGACTTGGTACTAGTAGTGCAGCTAGGTCAAGAAAATCAATGAAAAATTGGTGTAACATGAAGTTCCACTAGATACATGAGAAAAAAAAAAAAAAAAAAAACCTACATCAACTCATCTATTTGCAAAGATGGCAGACGTCAGAAGACGGTTCAATATCCTCAAAATTTCTCTATGCAAAGCAAAATAAAGTTGTTAAAACTAATACCAGAGGAATACAATTCTTACCAATTATAGATGCACAGTGCATATCAGCATAAGGTTCCTCTCCTGTAAGTAGTTCCCACATGACTATTCCAAATGAATAAACATCAATCTGGAAAGAAAAAATTAAAATGGAAGGACTTAAACATCACACATAACCAATAATAACAGATAATGGGGAAGTGAAGACAGACCACAACCAATGAACCAACGCATCGACATTCTTGATACAGTAAGTCTTACTTTTTCTGTTACCATAGTAGTTTTCCCACTAAGAAGCTCTGGAGCCATCCACGGTAAAGTTCCTCGAACACCTCCTGATACTAGAGTATGTTGCTTTACTTTTGACAAGCCCAAATCACCAATCTGAAAGGAGATCAATAAGACCAAGGTTATCATCAGAACTATATGCTTCAGCCAAAAGGATATGAAAACTATTATCTGGAACAAGAGGAGCAGAAATAACAAAAAAAACTAGCCAAAAAATCAATGACAGATATGGAATTATGGAAGTATTAAACAGACAGTAATAAACAGAGGTGGTGGCATGTTGTGGCTAATTCCTGTTTTGTTTCTTTCCTCTGCTTAATAAAATTTTTACTGTTAAAAAAAAAAAGAAGAATAAACCACTAGATATGGTAATTATACTTAATAACAGATAGCCGAGTCTTTTCAAATCAACAAGGGTGTAATGATGGAACATAGGAAGCATTAAGAACCCTAAGCAAGTATGGAAACTTCCATCGTCATTCAAAGACCAGGCAAGTAGATGAGGTAGCTAACAGATTAAACTAGTACATTCAATCTAACGGAATGATTCTGCGAAGTCCAACATCTTGCAAGTCCAACACATTTTTTGAACAAAATGTGACCAATTAACCAACTGATAAAACCACTTATTTTAACTAACATCTGGACTAATTCCATACGGTGGCAGAAAGTTTACATGAATTCCCTAATACAATCCACCTTAGCTTTGTTGGGAAGTCCCACATCCCACATTGTCTAAGTAATAGGCTTGACATGTCTTAATATATTTGTATGGGCATTCCACCTATCAGTTTAAGTTTTTGGGTTGGTATATGGCTTATTACATGGTATCAAAGCGGGTTCCGATCCCGTTGTTCTTGTCTAGCCCACGTGACAGGCCCGTCCATGAATTCTATTGGGCCTGCACGTGAGGGGGAGTGTTGGGAAGTCCCACATCCCACATCGCCTATGTAATAGGCTTGACATGTTAATATATCTGTATGGGACTTCCACCTATCAGCTTAAGCTTTTGGATTGGTATATGGCTTATTACAAGCTTACCTTGCAGACAGGCCGGTGAGGATCTCTCATATTTACTAACAGATTTTCGCACTTCAGATCAAAATGAACAATATCTTTGCCATGCAAATACTCCATCCCAAATGCAGCATCCATAGCTATTATGAGTCTCTTACGACGATCTATTGTTCTGACCAGTAGAAGATAGACATAGAAATATAAACCTTAGCATATCTGTGATATTATTAAGGGCTTAGCACACAACAGGGAAAAAACCTCACTGAAACCCATGACACACACACACGAGAGAGAGAGAGAGAGAGAATCATGATGGCTTTCAAAACGAGTTACCTGTCCTTCTTCTGCAGAAACTGTTTCAAAGATCCATTCACCATGAATTCTGTGAGAGTTGCTAATGATCCATCAGGACCATCACGGACTATACCATAGAAAGAAACAACATTGGGATGATGCAATGAACTTAATATCAAAGCCTCTTTCCAGAAATCTGCAATCTGTTTGAGCAATATAACAAATCAAAAATCGTGTTACACTTTACCACGAAAGTAAACAGTGAAAAAAAATCTTAAATATCTCATTCAATTATCTCCAGACAGGAATATCCACAAGCCAGTAAGATTGATCGGCAAAGTCAGCAAAACAAGTAGACAGGTTGGTAAAGCACCGAAAGTGGTACTCTTGAGTGAAATGTATAAAAGAAACTGAGTATAATCTTATCTACAAACATTTCCCACCAAAAATGGTTAAGAAAACAGCTGAATAACGCATTTTTAATCAAGCCCAACTGCATTTGGCGTACAACATCCACGGAAGGAGTAAAACACTGTTTTATGTTTTCTTCATTACCTGTATGGATGTACTTTCCAAAAAAAAAAATTTTCCTTTTTTATTTTCTTGATATTTTTCAAAACTAATATTATAATTGTCATTTCCGTCGTCATTACCATCTTCATCCCTATAATTATTACTATTATTCTTCAAGAAAGGAAAGATAGGAACCAGCAAATAAGAAGAAACTTTTGGGTAGCTCCAATAAAGGAGAAAATCAAGGAACATTGGATGAAATGGTAGGAGCACATGCTCAAAAGACTAGAAACAACCTGTGAAAGATGTATCAAAGGATCCGTGTCCAAGGAACTAGAAAAACAGGGAGACAAGTAAAGAATTTAAATATAGTGATGAAGACATGACAGATTTATGCCAGCAAATATGGTTCAGTAGGAAAGTAGACCTCATAAGCCGACCCCAAATAAATGGGATAAGAATCTGATGATGATGGGTTTTTTCCCCGCTCCATAGCTACGCATTGCCAGTTGCTTTGCAATGTCAAGATCACTCCCATCCCATAGTTTGCCCGTATATCTTGATAGCAATTAATTGCCGAAACCCATACACAGAGAAACCCATCCATCAAAGAAGGGATCTGTAGATCCCCATTTCATTATGCAATTTTGAGCAGCTCCTTTTGTTTAGAAGAAACTTTGCAGCTCTAACAAAAATGTTTGGGGTAAAGTAAAACCCAAATTAATTTTTTTTAAAAAGTAAAATTGCACGAAAATGACTAGCTCCAGGGTGCACACTGCACTTCCCAGATGTATATTGGAAAAAAAAAAAACACAACGGTGATCATATCATCATCATCATATTCAAGGTCTTATTCTATCTATTTGAGGCCATCCAACAAGATCAAGTCATCTGATGACTAAGTTGCAATGATTTTATTGACAATGCCAACGCCCCTTTCATTAATGAAACATTAAATTATAGAGAAAACAGGAAAATGAGAAAGAACAAAAAGAATTACCTGTCAGGCAGCTCAATGCATAGTAAGTATGCATCGCCATACCCAGGAGAAAGCTGAATGATTAATATGCTTAGTTGCATGGAAACCCTTAATATCGGAATCATATGATATGGAACCTCATAAACTATCCTGACTCATTAAATTTAATCCATTGGGGCGCAAGTGGGTCCATGTTTCAGCGATACACATGTTTGAACTGCTTCGTCCCACCAATATAGAAGGATACGCAAAAATATCAAAGGTTGGAGTTTTGAAGAAATATACAATTATTTCCTGTTTCTGGGCAAGGTTTGTATTGTCTATTAATTGGCTACTAGTCAAAGGGTTCTAATATTCCAATTCATGAGGTGCAAATGGAATCTCCATCCATGTATCATTTGGTACTGCATGCCAATAATAGGTACTGTGTGTACGGAAAATCAGGTGGAATTATACAGTTTCCTGATGCTCAAGCACATATAGTCCCAGAAGTAAATAAATGTGAACATTATTAGTCATAAAGCAACACTATTATGCCAATCCACTGACTGCTCAGTGATGAGGCATCTCCCTCTCCATAGAAACAAACAAGGATCAATCCTAGGCACTGTTGGTCAGCGACTTGGGCAAGGTGTGTGAGTATTTAACAGAGAAAAAATAGGAAAAAGGAAAACCAAAACTATTACGCATATATTCTGTATAGATGTAATAATGCTACATGGGTCGCATATCCATGTAAGAGCCCATGGTCATTGCAGAAGAAACCCCTCCAAAGGAGAAAAGCACTTGCAAGTAACCCCACTAATCTTTCATTTTGGTAGTTAATGCATCCATCTCCCAAGGCCACATATTAGTACAGAAAGCTCCAAAACTAGATTCATAGATCAACCACTAATAGAATCCCTGCATCACATGTTTAATGGATCTCAGGTTCCAAAACCATTTTAGAGCATTCTACACAAATAGCAGTTTCAAAAGCAGATTTCCTGCTTGTAGGTCAAAAAAAAACTCAGAACCATATTGGTCCAATATAAACTATAACCAATTCATTTTAAGTTTGATCTTCCAAAAAACATTTCAGGCCAGTGCAGCACGAGATATATGTCCACAAGTATATCAACAATCACAATGGAGTCGAAACAACAGTATCAGATACTTAGTAATGGAGGAGATAAATGGTGGGTACCAAACGTTCTCTCTCAGATGGCCTTCCAGAAAAGCAGCTTGCTTTTATTCTTTTAATCGCAACATCAGAACCTTTCCATTTACCATGATAGACAGCCCCATATGTACCAGAACCCAGCTCTCTGACTTCTTCCAAATCATCATTTTTTATTGTCTGCAGTGCAGAGAGGATAAACGGATGCATGAAACAGAAGTTATAAGATGGACGGACACCCAAAATAGCAGCAACAAAAACAATAACACAATAACAAGGGTACCTGTAATCCTCGAGCAAAAGCATCTTCCTCCGCCTTCGTAGGCTCAATCTTGGAAATGTTCAGATCGTCACTACCAGAGTCATGCTCCAAGTCGTTATTAGCATTCTGTAGAACAGAGGCAATGGAAATGACTACCAAAGCGTGTGCAAGTTATGCCTCATTGGAAAAGGACAATTTCCAATTATCTTAAAAGAAATCCTCACCGCAGGTTCTAATTCATGTCCAGGTGACTCTTTGACATCTGTGCTAACATTATCATTTCCTTGCATTCTGGCTTTAACCTCAGCACCTTCCAATGCTGCTTTTTTCGCCAAAGCAATCAACTCAGGCAAGAAAATCGAACATTGGTCTTCAAGTTCCCCTTGTTCAAGTGCACCATGAGGGCCAGCATCACTAAGCTTTCTAGTATTGCCATCTTCTGCAGCAGACCGTGCACCATTAGAATCAGACTCTCTCTCTTGATATCCCTTTAGAGAAGAAACATTTTTCACATCAGGTTCATTCACCGCTTCTACATGTTTTTCTTCTAAAGCCTCTCCAAACCTTTTATTCTCATCTGCCAATTTTACTTCTGTAGTGACAACAGTATCACTAGTAGGACTTGGAAGGTAACCCGAAATGACTGAATTTTCCAATTTATCATCAATGCAAGTTGAAGGATGAGACATCAAGGTCGCAACTTGTGAGGGGACAGAAATTTCTAGCACTCCAGATTGAAGTGGTACAGGATCGAGAGCAAACAACTGCAACTGTTGTTTTTCCTGAAAGGAGATATTTGAATGTGGGTTCACAGAATGATCCTGGCGATATTCCGGTGCAGCAGGCCCATTGAAACCAACTATTTTCTGTGGAGGGCCACAGTAATGCCCACCCCAAGGATTCTGATCCTCCACACCAACACGAGAGAATCTTGGACTTCCCTGCCCCCTAAGGAACCCTGAATTAACTGTACCATTTGCTTGTGGCAGCAGAACAGATGCTTCATGTGATGGACCTCCAAGCATAGGATTCTGCACTTTTCTCCATACAGGATGCACCAGTGTGGATCCGTGTGGTGCTTGATAGTGATTATCCATTCCATAAGCAGGAGGGAGATTCCCATACTGGACCGCACAGTCTTCAATGGACGGGACGTGCATAATTTGTCCAGGTCCCACAATTTGTTTATGAAACCCCTCATTCCCTAGTTCTGCACCGGCATGTGTGTACCAAGAGTTGTCGTGGTTGACACAGTTGGAAGGCAATAATGAATGACTGTCATGGGCAAAAGGAAAATTCGCATTCATCCCACCATCTGCCATGTAGTGTTCACTGCCCCTCACCCCAGATGGGTGTGTTCTGGCTTCCTCAGCGCGATGATCCATTTGGTGATGTTGTAGGACCCAACCTCTTTCTTGATTATGAGAGTCATTATATAAAGGAGGATTCTCATTTTGCTCTTTTGAGTACATTCCATGTTCCAATTTCTTATCTGGATTCAATATGTAACTCTCGTGACCGGGCAAGCACTCAGCACACCGATTAGGGAACTGATTGAATTCATTCCCCGCGCTTGATTGCTCCATGTGAGGCTGCCCATGCCTCCATCTAGAATCAGGGTATCGTGCCTCCAACAGAGCTTGGTTTCTCTGAAAAGCCATATGGCAATGCTCACAGATGCTATTCCCTTTGAAAGCATTGTGGGTATGACTCAAACTAGCAGGAAATCCAGTCTTACCATTCACAATCCCTCCTGGTGGCACCCACACCACATTATCAACAAACGCTGGCTGCCGCCCATACTCTTCCGCCATCCTATCCATAGACTTATCATGTAAATCCCCAAATGGCATCCCACACCTTCCAGTTGATGGTGAAGGCGGAAATTCCGGGCATCCAAGTGCAATGTTGGAGGGCTGACGCCCTGGTGAATAGTATCCAGGGTTCCAGGGAGACTCCATTTCATTGTATCTTGTAGTGTGGGAATGTGGGTGTGGTGGCACTGCAATGTGATGTAGATTAAATTGTGGCAACCCAATCTCAGAATTCCTCTGACTATGGAGACTGCTGCCCACTTCTACGCTGCTCATGGGATTGTAAAACTGCTCCCCTGCATGAATCTTATCTAATTCAAGGTGCAGATTCCTAAATTCTGGCACTGTATCATTCAAACTGTTCAATGCATCCACATACCTTCTCTCTGTTTCCCTCTCATCAGAATCGACAAAATGGGGCGAAAGCGAAACAACATCTTGATCAGGGTGCGAAAACAGGAAAATTCTGAGGCGGGTAAAACCATCCCCAGCTCCAACCTTATCATACTCTTCCATCATGTTCATAACATCATCATCATTCACCACAGACACCAAAGCATCCAGATCCTCATCTGGTTGCTGGTATTTCACCACCGCCACCGGGCCGCCATCGAAAAGCTCCTGCAACCGCGACATCAGCTCGTCGTAGCAGATGTCTCGCGGCACACTCACGATCCGTGTCTCACCGCCGACGTACCGGAGTTTCCCGTCCAGCGGCCGCGGCAGGATGCTACCGCCGAAGCTGCAGAGGAACTTGACGCGGGAAGGGGTTTCGGGTTCCTCACTTTCCATCGCGATCGCTGGTTTGTATCGATCACTTGGGGATTCAACGATGATAGCAGGCATCCGATCCGTTGGTTACACATCAGGATCCAAAAGATCCGTAAAAGATTATATCTCCCGATCCAACTCGATCTCGAATTCCATCACAGAAAAACGAACGGAAAATCCATTTGGGGAATCTTACCGCGGCGATCTTAAAAACGCCGCTTTTGATCTTGAAATCAACCATTGAGGAAGAGATTCTTCATCCAAAGGGGCATCAAATCTCCTGCAAATCAGAAAAAAAAACCCTAAAAATCGGATATTGAAGTAAAAATTACCTAATCTCAGATCAGGATCGAAGGGATTACAACGAGATCTGTAATAGGGCGGGAAATGATTGGATTGACGATCTGATACCTGAAATCGCGCCCGTTGATTATCAATCGGATCAAGAGATGATTTGATTTAGGAAATGGAAGAGAAACCCTAGAAATCTGAGATCAGGAACGAAAGTTGAAGTCTTTTCTGGATTCTTGAAGATTCTAGGGTTTGAGGGAGTGAGAAGATGATAAGAAGGAAGGGAGATGAGGAGCAGAGGAGAGGAGAGGGCGTATTTTCTTGCGGTTGGAAGATGTGTTGGGAGGGTGCCACGTGGAGTCTACGTGGCGGGAGATGGTTAAAAAGACAAGAGAATCTACTTTATTTCGGCCGCTCGCTTTTTCGTAGGAGAGTGACGTCAGAGGTCGTTATTTGGGGAGTTTTCGTTCGAGTGCTTTTGACTCGCTTGGGTGGATGGGGACAAATCAAATCGGGTCGGGTCGGGTCTAGATGGGCTGCCTAGGTTGCTTTGGCACCGAATCCGACTTCACGGCTTACTACTTACTCACCAGTAAGGTTATCAATCAAGCCCTTGACGAGGGGCTGCCCGCAAAAGCCGACAAAGTAAGGGTTTGTTCACAGCAAAAAGTCTACTTACATATTTTTTGACATGAATCTTGAATAAATTCTTATGTTACCCCTTGAATATCAATATATTCAAGGGGTAACATATGAATTTGTCCAAGATTCATGCCAAAAAGTATGTCGAAGTAGCATTACTCTATTTAGAGGATAGAGTCCAATTTTAAAAAGAGCATGATCTTGAAAGTTGAGCTAAGACTTGATGCAACCTAGCTTACTCCAATTCGGCTCGTTATCTACTACTATATATGGGCTTGTTATGAAACCCAGCCATAATTTTTATTTTTTTATATTTTTGCAACAGTCATGATACAATGTCATATTACAATGTGCTCTCATTAAAAATCCTACTGAATGAGAAGTTTGTGTTACCATGAGAATCCCATTTGATGTAAAAAATTCTTTGTTTTTAATGTGAGTAGGTTTAATAAAATTATTGAAAATTGTTACTTTTTTTTTTGTGTGTGTGGCTGGTTTGTATTCTTTAGGTGTTTTCATGTTATATCATTCTTATAATGTAATGTTTTTACATTGGATGCTTTTATTTGTTTTGCTTTCATTATATTTTTATTGAGTTTGGATCTCCTGTTTTCAATAAAATACGAAACTAAAATCTCATGTCAATTAATGCACCATCTCAATTGCTTTCTTGTAATGAGAAAATCAAGGAAGAAATTTTACAGAGTTTGATTTTGATTGGATGAAATAATATCCCCCTGTTTTGTAATAATAAGGGATCCGAACTCATTTCTATTTGATATATGCTCTGTCGTAGGCAAGGGTAATCCACATACTTAACTGAGAACAAATTTAATTGCCAATATGATGACACTAACCACCAATGAAATTATCGTGAATGTAACTGTAACCAAGGCTAATGGTGGAATGACAATAGTGCATGATAGAAAAATGGAAATAAAAAATACTAGATAATTATAAATTTTGTCGCTTTTTTAGGATATGGTGATATCAATCTATGGGGCTTTCAAGTGGATCATATTAATGTAATGCTCAGTTATTTTGAGTGAGTGGGTATATTCTAAGAATGAAAGAGAAATTTGATTGTAACGAGAATTTAGTAGTATTGTAACGCACTAGCAAATGAAAGATTTAGCAACAGTGGCATTTTTTAGACTTAATGGCAAGGTTCTTCCTATTATTTTAACCTTTTTTCAATACAAGTGATATCATGTCTCAGTTTGGTGTTGATTTTGAACAGGTGGGCTCTACCCAAAGCGCAGGCCCAGTGGATGCAAATATTAAGATGAAATTGACTCTTAAGTTGAATTAGCAATAATATAATTACTAGCCTAATAACCCGTGCTCAGTACGATAGCTCCCTTTTTTTAATACGAGACAATTACTTCTTTCAATATAATAAGTTGGATAAAATAGAAATAGAGAGATTAGAGCAAAAAATATATAGTTACATAGAAACAACTGAAACATGAGCTGTTTGATGAGAAAAATAAGTGGGTAGTTGCATGAGTAATTATATAACCGTCGGTCAAAATTGAAACATAAACCTCCTAACTTTATATTTTATAATAGAAAAAATTTCTCCTAGTGTAGGCTGCTTGTGCACTATGAGGTCCAACTGTGCCCACCTTTGATAAGTGTATCTTATCCCCACTCAATAGAGTCTAGAACCATTATGTCATTTAATTGAGCTTTTAAATCTCAAAAAGAAAGAAAATATCCTATTATTATAACAAAAAGTCTACATGGACAAACTCCATAGACTACTCCATGGACAAACTCCATTGTTCAAGGGTCACATCATCTAATATTTTAGCTGATGTGATCCTTGAACCATGGAGTGGTTCATGAGGGTTTGTCCATATAGCATCACTCTTATTATAACACCGAAAACTCTGAGCAAATTAAATCAAGGATTGAGATAACTTGATTGGCTCACATTACTCTTCTTCATGATGACACCTTTCCATTTCAACACCTCTCTATGCCACCAATAGGCTGAACCTAGGTGACCCCAGGAGGTGTATTCTTTTCTTTGGGCCCTGGCCCAGTTAGAGATTTTAGGCCTATTTAGCCCTAGGGCCTGGAAATGTGATGGTAGGGTAAGGTTTAACTCAACCCGGCCCATTTTGCAGATCTCTCATCCCTATAAAGTCCCAAAAGCCCCAAATCATTACTTCCTCTCCAATCTTCTCTCTCTTTTCCTCAACCCTCTCTGCAACATATCTCTCTTCTCTCCAACATCTCTACATCTCTCTCTTCTATAGAAGGAGAAAAGAAGGGGATAGATAGGCATGGGACAGGGCTCACCAGGCGGACTTCACAAGCACGGCCACCCCAGCGGCGATCGCAAGCGCGATGCCGACAAGAAAGAGAAGAAATTCTCCCCACCCGCCCCTCCCTCCCGCGTCGGCCGCAAGCAGCGCAAGCAGAAGGGCCCCGATGCCGCCGCCCGCCTCCCCGTCGTCACCCCTCTCTCCAAATGCAAGCTCCGCCTCCTCAAGCTGGAACGCATCAAGGACTACCTCCTCATGGAGGAGGAGTTCGTCTCCGCCCAGGAGCGCCTCAAACCCCAGGAGGACCGCACTGAGGAGGACCGATCCAAGGTTGACGACCTCCGCGGCTCCCCCATGAGCGTCGGCAGCCTCGAGGAGCTCATCGACGAGAACCATGCCATTGTATCTTCCTCCATGGGACCCGAGTACTATGTAGGAATACTCTCCTTCGTCGATAAGGACCAGCTCGAGCCGGGCTGCGCCATCCTCATGCACAATAAGGTTGGAATTAGGGTTTTTGATTGTTGAATTGTATTCTTCTCTCTTTTACTTTATCTATGGTGATTTGTTGTGTTTGGGTTTTGTAATTAGGGTTTTGGGTGTTGGACTGTTGTTTTAGTTACTGGTTGGTGTTTGGGGTTTTGGTTGTTGATGTGATTTCTTATGGGTTTTGTTTTTGAGAAGAAAATATAAGAGAATTTGTGGAGGATGGGATGAAAATCATGCCTATTTGGTTTCGAAATAGAGGGTTATAGTATGGAAATCAAGAAATTATTCTTCTGAAGAGAGCAGCGAGATCGAACTAGGTTTGCAGAGGTAAGAGCATTCATCACTCAAAGTTTTAAGGTCAACCCTCTCTCTGCAGGCACAGCCAAATACAGAAGCTTCAGCCTCTTTGATAGGGATAGAGGCAAATACAGAAGCTTTCCTTTCGTTCGCTTTGCTTCTAGTTTGGAAGCTGAAGTAGATCTTGTAAAGGGGAGGAATATTCTGGTGAACTGGGCTTGTTTCCATTCAGGCAAATCTGCAGCTTCGACCAGTGCTACAAGCTCCCACCTTAGGATAGGTTCTGAAGAGAGGATGCGTGGGTCCTTCTGTAAAAATCTCAGCTTTGTACTGGAGCTGCTTTGATATGGGCAATCCAGCTCCACAACCATACAATTAAGGAGCAGTGGGTTGGATCATCAAATATGGGCCAGAGAAAGGAAATCAGGTGGCTTTTTAGGTAGTCAAAGGAGTGAAGAAAATCCTGTTCAGCAGCCTGGTAGCCTTTTCTAAGAAGGGCGGATTAATGCAAATAGAACTTTGATGGGAGAAATGCTGGGGCATAATGCCTGTTAGAATGTAGCTATTGGATAACCTGGTGGTAGGAGGAAGTTGAGGAAGTGCTGCAATGTGTGTCCAGGAGTCTCTCCTTCCCCTTTCTGCTCTGTGGAAAGATGGATGAAGTACTTGGGCTTTCCTCTTCCTCATTCTTGGGTGAGGGTGAAAGGTGTGGGACAACTCCATGGGCTGCATAGTGGTGTTATTAAGTTCAAATATATTTTACTAATCATGAAATATATGTAGGGCTATGCTCTACTGCAAGCAGTAAGCACGGACCATCCATGCGGATGACCTTGTGGCGCCCACCTGGGGCCATGGCAATCATCGGGAGGTGGAGGATCGAAAGATCCGGATGAGACCTATCTGTGTGAAAATTTTCAAGTCTGTCTTGATCTATGGCCTCAAGTATATCAGTTTTAGAGTCATCATTTTTTTTAGTATTTCAATCCAACAGTGAATCACATTTGGTCCCCCAGGAGGTTGGGAAGATTTGTTTGGATTGATTGTAGGATGTAGCGCATTTCTATAAAATGGGTGTCTCTCATGGGAGCATTTCTGATATATATAACACTAACAGTTATAATAGTTGAAATACCCGAATAAATGCTATATTTGTTCTCATTTGGCAAATTACTTCAACTCTACCTTTCCAAAAGGAAATCCATACTTAAAATTCTGGTAAGAGATTGATATAAAAAATCAAAATACTCTTTCGAGTTCCATGTGACCATGTTGGTATATTGTTTACTGTTCAGGTTCTTTCTGTTGTGGGACTTCTTCAAGATGATGTGGATCCTATGGTTTCAGTCATGAAGGTTGAGAAGGCTCCATTGGAGTCATATGCTGACATAGGTGGTTTGGACGCTCAAATACAAGAAATTAAAGAAGCAGTGGAACTTCCTCTTACCCATCCTGAATTGTATGAAGACATTGGCATTAAGCCCCCCAAGGGAGTTATACTCTACGGAGAACCTGGAACAGGAAAGACCTTGCTTGCCAAGGTAATGCTTATTTGCCATTTTCCTTTTGATTATAAGCTGGGTCTTAAACCATTTTTTGCATGTTCTCCTATTTCTGAGTCAATTTTAGTGATTAATCCATTCTAATATTCTTAAGATTCATCCATTGCAATTTCTTCTTTTCCTTTTTGTTAAAAAAAGGACTTGAATACTGATAACAAATAGAAAGGACTTAATGCACCACTCCATTATTTGTTGGATATTTTCCTTCTCCCTTGCATCTTTCTCTCATGTATGTAATTTGCAGAGAACTTCTAATATATGTGTCTTTAATTCAAAAATAATTGTTTATGTGTCTGAGTTATCCTGTAATTTTTTTTACTTATTTTATTCGTTATTTTATCATCTCTTTGAAGTTTTAAGCTTTCAGTAATTTTATACAAACAATTTGACGGTCCATTTGATGAATTTTTATTGGATGCTTCATGGCTATGCATCAGAGAAATTGATCCTTGTGAGTTGGGATGTTAGCCATCCACAAAAACTCATGACTTAAATGGTGTGGATGGATTTGCATGTATGCCATTTTTTATTTGACTGACAAAAATTAATCTTTCAAAAAAAAAAAAAAAACTATCATAGTATAGGACTTTGACCCTACTAAAAAAACCTTGACACCCTCTCTCCTTCTCTCCCTCTTCCTTCCACACTCCCTCCCTCCATTTTTATTTTTCTTCGCCTTGCTTTGATACTTTTATTGGCCTTTTTGCGTTGTGGAGATGTGAGATGCTAAGAATCCAAATAAGATGACAAAGGCTGTGGAAATCTTATGTTCTGCATTAGAGTTTGTGAGAAGAGGACGATTTATTGTTAATATTGTAAGAATATCCAGAACACAAACAAGAAGCATACAAGAGAATTTTCTATCTCTATTGAATGGATTAAGGATACATTTATACACATTAAGGGGCTGCACAAGTCAAGTAAAGGGGCTGCACAAGTCAAGTAAATGGGATGTACAATTAAGTATGTACATGTGGCTTTGACTAATGAGCCTAATTACAATCAAAGTCTAATCTTCTAGATCCTAGGCCTAAATGGGCCTGCAAGTTTGGGCTTGAAACACCATCATTAACACCACCCCCCCCCCCCCCCCCTCAAATTGATGTCGATGAATCAACCAGCATCAATTTGTCTGTCAAGAATTGATGACGTGGTCGAGGAAGAGCTTTTGTAAAAATATCAGCAATCTGGAGGCTGGAGGAGATGAACGGAAGGGAAAGAACATTGCGTAGATATTCATCCCTGATAAAATGGCAAGCAACCTCTATGTGTTTAGTTCGCTCATGAAACACCGGATTTTCAGTAATCCGAATGGCACTGGTGTTATCCGCATGTAAAGGTGTGGATGATTTTTGTGAGAAGCCAAGTTCCTCAAGAAGACCTCGAAGCCATATAATTTCTGAAGCGGCAGACATAGCACGGTATTCTGCCTCAGTGAATGATTTTGAAACTCTGTCCTGTTTCTTTACTTTCCAAGAAATAAGAGCATCACCTAAGTACATGCACCAGCCCGTGGTGGACCGACGAGTATCAGGGCAATCTGCCCAATCAGCATCAGAATAGGCAGTCAATTTCATTTGTGAGCCAACAGGAAAAAACAAGCCTCTGTAAGAAGTGCCAAGAAGATAACGAATAATGCGCCGAACAGCTACTAAATGGAGATGATGGGGCTTGGTCATATACTGACTCATCAAGCTGACGGCATAACTGATGTCAGGACGAGTAGTAGTCAAATATATAAGACTACCGACAAGCTGGCGATAATATGTCGGATCAGAAAGGGGATCACCACTGTCACTATGGAGTTTTAGATTCAGTTCCAAAGGAGTATCCACAGGTGTGGAGTTTGACAGGCCTGCTGATTCAATTAAATCCATAATATACTTATGTTGATGCAAAATCAACCCCTTCTCAGAGTGATTAACTTCCAATCCCAAAAAATATTGCAGAGGGCCCAGATCCTTCATATGAAAAGATTGATGCAAAGAAAATTGGAGATCGTGAATCGTGGCAGTATCTGTGCCCGTGATGATGATATCATCTACATAGACTAGAAGGATGGTGATTCCTGTTGATGTGTGATGCAAAAACAAAGATGGATCATAAGGACTCTGTTGAAACTTCAGACTGAGTAAAGCATCTTTGAATTTGTCAAACCATCCTCGTGGTGCTTGTTTTAGCCCATACAAGGACCGTTTCAAAAGAGCAACTTGTCCTTCTGATGGTTTTGGTAAACCTTGAGGCAAACGCATGTAAACTTTCTCTTTAAGATCACCATGAAGAAAGGCGTTTTTCACATCAAATTGGAAAAGGGGCCAGGATTGAGATGCAGCTATGGCAAGGATGGTGCGAACAGTGGTCATTTTTGCGACAGGTGCAAAAGTTTCTTCGTAGTCAATGCCATATTCTTGTCTGTTTCCAAGGGCCACAAGTCTTGCCTTGTATCTATCCAAAGTACCATCTGCCTTCAATTTGATAGAGTAAACCCATTTACTCCCAATAGGTTTAACCGAGTTTGGGCATGGAACAACAACCCATGTATGGTTCTGCTGTAGAGCATTAAGTTCTTCTTCCATAGCCTTTCTCCAACATTCCTGCTTTGCTGCTTGTGAATAAGAAGAAGGAATGGATACAGAGGATAAAGTAGCAAAATATGAAGAATGAGAAAAACCATATCGATCCGGTGGACGAGAGATACGAGAAGAACGACGAATAGCAAGTTGAGGTGAATCTGATGCTGGAGCAGGATTCAAGACCGGTTCTTGCAAAGGAGGCAAAGTAGTGGCATTTGTTCCTTGTCGACGAGCATACACCTTGTCTGGATGAAAACGCAAAGGTGGAGAAAGGTATTCATCATCAAAGGATGGTACTTTAGAAAAAGAGATTTCTGGAGATGAATCAGGATAAGACTGAAAAAGGTACTGGTGTTCGAAGAAGACAACATTCCTAGAAATTCGAATATGCTTGGATGTGGGATCATAGCAAACAAAACCTTTTTGGTGGGAAGCATAACCAAGGAAAGCACATTTTACAGATTGTGCAGATAACTTGGAACGTTCATTTTTGGGAAGATGAACAAAACAAACACAACCAAAAGTGTGGAAATTTGTGTATTGTGGTTCAGTTTTGAAAAGACGAAAATGTGGAGATGTGTTTTGAAGTTTTGGAGAAGGAAGGCGGTTGATGATATGAGTAGCAGTGGTTAAAGCTTCTGGCCAAAATTTAGGAGGAACGGAGGATTCTAATAATAAACACCTGACCATATCTAGAGGATGTCTATTTTTCCGTTCCGCAACACCATTCTGTTGTGGTGTGTAGGGACAAGTCCTTTGGGATATAATCCCTTGGTCTTGTAAAAATGCCTGAAATTGTTTGGACACATATCCCCCCCCCCCCCCCCCCCCCCCCCTGAGTCTGTCCGAAGAACTTTAATACATGTTGAAAATTGGTTCTGAACATAATTCAAGAATTTTTTAAACACATCAAAAACTTCAGATTTGGCATGTAGAAAATAAACTCATGTAAAACGGCTATAATCATCAATGAAAGTGACAAAATACTTATATTGTGAATGAGAAACAATTGGTGCAGCACCCCAAACATCACTATGTATTAAATCAAAACTTTTGGTAGCAAAAGAAGAAATTAATGGAAAAGGCAAAATTTTACGCTTTCCCAGCTTACAAGTAGTGCAATCAAGAGCAACATCTGATGATAAACCAGAATTTAACAAAGATAACAAAACTGTTGAATTGGGATGGCCTAATCGATTGTGCCACAACTGCACATTATTCCTAGACACACTTGATAAAGCAAACAAAGACATATCTGGATTCGGTGTTACTATGTGAAGAGGAAACAAACGCCCACACTTAGGCCCCTTCACTATGACCTTCCCCGTCTCCTGATCCTGCACCACACAACCAGAGGAGGAAAAAGAAACCTTGCAGTTATTATCCACCAATTGTCCGACAAAGATTAAATTGGTAGAAAGATTTGTTGAACAAAAAACGTCATGTAAAGGAAGAGAATGAGAAATATCACCAACAGAGGTAATTGGTATAGTGGTACCATTAGCAGCATGGACCTGAATCCGTCCATCATATGGTTTAATTGTGGAGAAGTTTTTGGATGATGATCTCATATGATTGGAGGCACCAGAATCAAAATACCAGTGAGAGAGAGATTGAATTTTACCAGATATACCAAGAGTGGAAAAAGCCTGGAGGATCATTTGTTGGATCATTTCAGGGGTGACTGGAGCAGCAGAAGCAGGTGTGGAGGAAGATGTGGAAGATGAATCAATAGTGCCAGTAGCAGTAATCGCCTGGTAAACTTTCGGATTTCTGTTTTGAGGACGTTTGCGGCATTCATGGATTGAATGTCCAGATGCTTTGCAATAATTGCAGATCCGCTGCTTGCACTGATTTGCATAATGGCCGAAAGTTTGACACTTGAAGCACTGCACTTTACTCAGATCTCTGTTCGGTTGCTTCCCCTTGTAAGAATAAGCAACATTGACTGATGAGGTCGGAGATTGAAAGGTGGGTACACTATAGGCAACCTCCATAGCACCCGGACTAGCTTGGTGGAGCACATCAGATTGCGTCAATTGTCGTTGTTCCTCTCGTAGTAATTCATTGAGACAGGCATCCAGTGAAGCAGAAGGGACCCTACTCATGAGATTAGATCTGACTGATTCATACTGAGGCCTTAATTTCATAAGAAATTGATCCCGATGACTAGTTGCTAGTATGACTTGTAATTCGGGAAGAGCTTGAGCAGAAATATTGGCATATTTGATTTCATCTAATTCTGTCCACAAAGTCTGAAAACCAGAATAATATTCCTGAATGGAAGAAGTCCCTTGCATATAATTCGCAATTTCAAATTCTAACTGATATTGTCGAGCAGAATTCCCCCGATGATACTCTGTTTTCAGATATTCCCACATATCTTTGGCAGATTTGTAAGGTTTCAAATTCATGAAGAATTGTGGTTCCATGGAACCAAGAATCCAAGTTTTGACCTTAGCATCGTTTGTGTTCCATGACAGATTTTTTTTTTCATCTTCTGTTGGTTTGGGATCAGTGCCAGAGATATGGCCCCATAACTCTTTACCCTCTAGATAAAGTTCAAATTGAAAGGCCCAAGAGGGATAATTTTTGCCATTAAACTTGATTAAGGTGATTTCAGATCTCTCCATTTGTAACAAAGATGCAGATGAACCAGCAGAATGATTATCAAGACAGAACAGCAATAACAGAACAACCCAAAAACACAGAGATCCAAAGAATAATCAATTAACAATGGAATTTGCAGCAGAATAAACCAGAAGAAGTAACAAGGAGAATGAAGAAGCACTGCATACACTGGCAGAAGAGGCAGTCAGCAACAGTTTCCGGAAAGACATGACAGGCAGCAAAAATCATCCATGTCGTCAGGTAAGCGGAACAGGACCTGGGCCCCACCTGGTGATCTCTTGATAGATCAGAAAGTGGGGATGGTTGAGCAGGATAATCACGCAGTGGGGATGGTCGCTCACAAATCAAATTCAGATCTAGGATTTTGAACGGCCGAGATGAAAACAAACCCAAAAAATTGGATTTCCACAAAAATAGGTAGAAGGCCTACCTCGGATGACCGATAAATGTTGAAAAAATCTTCAGAAATAAGAGGAAATCCAGACGACAAAGATGGAGAAGTTCGCTGAGATGGCCACGCCTGATCACAGGTGATCAGGGATGATCAAAGCGGATCTGACTGACGAATATGATCACAGATGATCACAGATTGGCTTCCAAGGCATGGAAGATGACTAAGACAATCACAAAACTTTGCTCTGATACCATGTAAGAATATCCAGAACACAAACAAGAAGCATACAAGAGAGAAAGTTTGCAAGAGAATTTTCTATCTCTATTGAATGGACTAAGGATACATTTATACACATTAAGGGGCTGCACAAGTCAAGTAAAGGGGCTGCCCAAGTCAAGTAAAGGGGCTGTACAATTAAGTATGTACATGTGGTACATGTGGCTTTGACTAATGAGCCTAATTACAATCAAAGTCTAATCTTCTAGATCCTAGGCCTAAATGGGCCTGCAAGTTTGGGCTTGAAACACCATCATTAACAAATATATCTATTTTTTTAATATTTCA
Organism: Litsea cubeba; assembly: GCA_012931725.1. Taxonomy (NCBI): domain Eukaryota; kingdom Viridiplantae; phylum Streptophyta; class Magnoliopsida; order Laurales; family Lauraceae; genus Litsea; species Litsea cubeba. The sequence goes on along the minus strand of CM022948.1, from coordinate 89,357,188 downwards.
AACTCAGTTCTATTAATGATAGATTTAACGATGTTACAGTTAAATTTATTTATTGGGAGTGCAAAATTTCTTCAACTAATCATATTTGGTTGCAATCATATATTTAGGAACCTGTAATTCATGTGGTTTTATTACTACAGTTATGGGTGATTAAGTTCCCTAGTCTTGTGGCACATTTTGAAGGGAAGGAACTTGAATCGCGTTGAAACTTGTGAGACTGTAATTATCAAGCAGATGCATTTGCTTGCCACTGCTGCTGCTGTTTTTGATTCAATAATACAGCATATTTTATTCATCCGTATTTGAACTGGTGTATGAACAACACATGCTCTGCGGTATGTGTCATCTTAGGGAACTTGAGATCATCATCATCATTGAAGCCCTGTCAACTATGTTGGGTTAGGAACATTAGCTACATGAATTCCTTTTTTGTTTTTAACCTCTCTCTCACTCTCTCTGTGTGTGTGTATATATATGTTTGTATGTATGTATGCATGTATGTATACATTGACACACACACATATATTCTAGTCTATCTTGACTAAATCCTTAGATTGGTTGCACTTGTTCAAATCTATCCTTCATGTTCTTTTCGGCCTACTACTTTTCCTTGAGGCCGCATAGAAATACTTTTCCTCACCAGCGCCATTGATGGCTTGTGTTGGTTATGTACAAACCATCTCAAACAAGTCTCTTTTAATTTATCACCTATTGATGCTACCCCTAAATGTTGTCGAATGTGCTCATTTTTTTATTTCTATCTTTTCTAGTTTTATGACACATCCAACTTAACATTCTTATCTTTGATAGACTTTTTTTTTGCATGTCTTGTTTCTTGATTGGCCATCTATGTTGTTCTTATTTTTTGCATGTGTTGTTTATTGATGGCTAACATTTTGTTCCATAGGTTATGGCCGGTCTAATCACTGTCTTGTAAAACTTTTCCTTCAATCTTATTAGTATTGCCGATTACAAGGCACTCTAGAAACAAGTCTTCACTTCAGCCGTCCAGCTCTTATCTTAATGTTCGTCATCCTCCTCAGTCTCTTACTAATTATAGAGCCAAGGTATAGAAGGAATCTCTTGAGCTTCAATTCTCACAAGAATTACATCTCTCTACTCCTCTCAATTGTGTTTGCAATTCAATTAGTCTTTCTGCGACTTATTTTAAATCCCATGGATTCTAAAGCCTTCTGTTATCAATCATATTGTGATTCATGCTTCCTCTATTGTTTCACTATGTTACCTATAAGTTTAATCCCACGATAATTGGTGCAACTTTGTATATCTCCTTTGTTCTTGTATCCGTACTACAACACTTAATACTCCATCGATCCGGCATTTTTTTTTCCTTTCAATATTTCTTATTGAAGAGCCTAGTTAACCAAATCCATCCAATTTCCATGAAGCATTTCCCAGCCTACATTGGAATGCCATCAAGCCCCATAGCCTTTCCGGTCTTCATCCTTGCCAATGATTTCTTCTTTTGCCAATTCCTTTATCAAATTCAAACCCTTCATTTTTGCCAATGCCTTTACCATACCCTAAAGGGAACTTGAGATGTGAAGCAATGAATTGAAGCACTGATGCTTGCTGCATATTTAATTACTGTTACTAATAGCAGCACATCTGGGATTCAATTCTACAAGATTTTGCTGTTGCAATTTTATCTGTTTACTACTGAAACTGTGTTTGGAACCAAAATCCCTATCTGGACATTGCTGCATTTAGGAACAACACTTTTCTAGGATCCGCACCTAGTGACTCTTGTCTTGAGGTTATTCTCGGCAACCAGCTTCCTGCCTGTACATGCAGGCATTTGTTTTCATCATTTTTTCCTGCATTTTGCGGTTGAACAATATGTATCTAGCTGTAGTCTAGATTGCGGTTGCCACAGACAAGTCACCAGGTAAGACATTTTCTTTTTTACCTTCTTCTCCCAACTTTAAGGTTGATTTCGGTTAAAGCTTAAGAAGCACCAAATTTTGAACACACGTGCTGCTTTTAGTATTTCTAATTGCATTATAGATATCTGCCACCTTTCTTTTTTTGTGACAACATTTTATGTCCTGAGCAAGACTTGTATTTTTTTCTGCAGGCTGTTGCAAACTCAACATCAGCCACTTTCTTGCGAGTTGTCGGAAGTGAATTGATTCAGAAATATTTGGGAGACGGTCCCAAATTAGTAAGGGAGTTGTTTAGAGTTGCAGATGATCTCTCTCCGTCAATTGTATTTATTGATGAAATTGATGCAATTGGAACAAAAAGGTGTGCAAGTGAGCATTTTGGTTAGAGTAATTATCCTTCTGATATTGTTTTTCTTTAATTCTTTACATTCTTGGTAGGTATGATGCTCATTCTGGAGGTGAGCGTGAAATACAACGAACCATGTTGGAACTTCTTAACCAATTGGATGGTTTCGATTCAAGAGGGGATGTTAAAGTGATTCTTGCAACCAACAGAATTGAAAGCCTTGATCCTGCTTTGCTTCGGCCTGGCCGAATAGATCGCAAAATTGAATTCCCGCTTCCAGATATAAAAACAAGGAGGCGCATTTTCCAGGTACTTATATATTATAGTTTTCAATTATATGGAAAACCACCATATATTTATTCAATTTTCTTTTCATGTGTTAATGTGGTAGAAGATCCTTGCATTAATCACCATCATCAAAGCGTCCAAACTATGTTGTAGTCGGCTACATGAATTTTCCCCCTCTATTCCGATTCATTATGAGTCGAATCCTTGGATAGGTTGCACTTCTTCAGATCTATCCTTGCCACCTCCATCTGTGTCCTCTTCAGCCTGGCCCTTTTTCCTTGGTGGGCCATCAACTTGCATAAAATATCCTTGCATCATCATCAACTATTTCAAAATCACGATCAAAGCCACCGTTGCTGTGGACCCTGAAAATAGAATATTGTTGTTATAAATGAATTAGATGCATATTTGTGGTTATAAATGATTAGATGCATATTTTGTATTTTATCTTTTATTTTTCTATTTTTTACATATGTATATATATTTATTTATTCCGAAAAGTTATACCGAAATGCTGAAATATTTCATTTTGGAGGCCAGACCAAAATGGGGTCCTAAACGAAATTAACTGTGTTTGCATCCCTACCACCAAATCATGTGGATCTAGCATTAAACTAGACATTCATCAAGTTTAGTGCTAAATCTATGAATATTTGCCCATTTAGTTAACTATTTAGTCAGTACTTTGAAAAAAAAAAAAAGGGTATAAAAAAAGCACCAAATTCTTTCGAATCAGAATTTTTAGATCTGTGCTCAAAAGTTCTAGATCTATGGAAAGTTAACAACCTAAAATCAAATCTAAGTCCCATTAAAACGTTTGCATGCAAAAATGGGAAAAATATAAAAAAAAATCTCAAATCTTCCTAGATCTGGTTCCAAATTGCTAGGTCTTTGATGCATGCATGATTCATAAACTATTTCAACCAAGAGAGGTTGTTGATCGATCATTTCAAATTATCAGCCAATACTGATAAATTGATTGATAATTTCAACAGGGATTCACTACAAGAATGATGTTGCACCAATTTATTGGCGCAGTATCCTTCGGTGCCTGATATGGATTCCCTCGATACATATGCGCAGTATCCTCCGGCGCCTGATAAGGCTGATATGGATTCCCTCAATACATATGCATATCATATTGGACAATATTTTATACCATGCTTTAACCCACAACCTCAAGGTTGAAATGGTAGCAGCTTCCACTGTGCCACAAGCTCGGCATCATCACTAATATTATAATTATTTTTAATCTTACTTGATCACTATGTTCTAACATGATCATGACGTCTTATGCACATCATTTATGCCCTCTTTTTAATGCTTCCCCTTTGTAATAAATTCTACTCTTTTTTTTTTTTTTTGGGTGAATGGTTCTACTTCTACTTGCATTTTCTGAATTGCAGATTCACACATCAAGAATGACGTTAGCAGATGATGTCAACTTAGAAGAATTTGTGATGACCAAGGATGAGTTTTCTGGAGCTGATATCAAGGCTATCTGTACCGAGGCTGGTTTGCTAGCTTTAAGGGAGCGCCGAATGAAGGTATGGGTTTCATGTGCACATCATTGGGATAGGCATTGTAATTTCTTCAATTTGTTTGTTATTCATTCTCTTGCACTTAATATTTTCCTCTCATTTTACTCTTTTCAGCCTTGTAGATTTTTTTTTAGTTTCTTTTGTTTTTTTAGATCGTTCATGATTTATCATTGTTTACATTAAATTTATATTACATTTGCGTGGGGATGGCAGTAGTCACAAATAAAAAAAAAAGGATAAACAGTGAAATATCGTAATCATATAGTTATTAACTTTAACCACCTGGGAGTTGGTGAGGTGGCATGAGGCATGGGTTTTGCCATCTTGTGTTTGAAATCGCCCAGATTTGCTACTTGCTAGTTGTGTGGGTTTAGTGGGTGCCACTCGGGGGATTAGTTCTTTTGGGTCAAAGACTTGATGATGAAGATCTACACCTCCGACAGTGAGATCGAGCCCTAAGACTCAAAACCCTAAGATCACTTAGGAGAAAATACCCAAAACTCACCCACGAGAGCTTTTTAATTTTATTAGAATATAGCATATCCATTACAATAGGGGACTCCTCTATATATAGAGTAACACTGTTTCTTAATAACCAAGACATCCTAAAATAAGAAACTACCTAATCTTAATCAAAATAGAATTTAGGAAGTAAATATACTAAGCGAGTCTACTAATTTAGAGACTATCTAAACTAATGATAGGGATCTCAAAATTAGAGATCATGTGGACCCCATCAAGCAGGTCCATCAGGGCCTGCAGTTCTTGGTTTTGGATCGGCCTGCGTCACTTGAGGATACCGACATCATAAATACACACTTATTGACTTTGAGACTTGTTACATTCATGTCTATAAAATGTCTGGCATTTTTCATATGTTTATAGCACCTCACATTTACGGTTGTTTGAAATTTACACTAGGCATTAGCACTCAAAATCAATTAAATTCTTCACAAGCTTATTACTGACATTTAAATAGTTAGATATAATTATTGTGTACTTTTTCATTGTTGATAGTGGAGCAACATGTCAAGCTAATTGGCTAGTTTTTTAATAGTTCTAAGGTGTATGATACCCAGCAATGCTGGCAGACCTAATTTGCAATTCGCAAGCTGTTGACGAAACACAGGTCACATCAATAGTGCTATTCCTTTCTGTAGATAAGATTTCTCAAGTTAGTTGTTAGAGACCCGTCAACTTTTTGTCATAAAGTTATAAAGATGGAAGAAATACAAACAATAACTAGGGAAAGGCTCGTCACAACCCAAACATGAATTATGATGAGTTAGGGAATGTGATTATGATTCTGCCTTAAGGTAAAAAGAGGGCTCACATCATCCTTTTTTTTTTTCCAATGGTGACTCATCATCTTTGTCGATGTTGAGTTCGATAATTTTTGACGCCTATGACTCCTAAGACGAACTAGAGTGGAGGGGAAAGCCGCATAGTGATATTTCTTTTGCCTGCATTAAATGTTTCTCATTTACTGGGTCCTATTTTTTTTATTTTTTTATTTTTATGTTTTACATTAGTCTACCAAGCAACCATTTAGGAAAGGGAAAATTTATTTTTCATTAGCCTATGGCACATGTGCAACACACTGAGTAGGGATTCAAAAGGGTTAGTTCTGGGCTGGTTTCATTGGCCCAAGGATGGTTCCAGTTCCAGAACCGGTTCTGAGTCGGAACCAGGAGACACGTTCCGGAACCGGTCCCGATTGGAGGACCGGGTTCCAGGTCCAAAATGGGTTACTTTGATCACACCGGATTTAATCAAAATTCAGCACAAAAGCAACCAAAGAGACATTAAGTTCAGTCCATTTTCTCAATAAATTGAATCCTTGAAACAAAGACTCTACTCCAGATTAGTTTAAGAAGCAAGAAAACTTCTCCTTTGAAAACATACCATCAAAGAAATTCAGAAATGTCTCCAGAACACCAATCAATCAAAACACCCATCTAACATCGGATCCACCCATTACTAATGGAGAAGAGAGGAAAAGAAAGTGCACCTGGGTGTTGGTGGGTTCGAAGGGAAAGAGGCGGGGGCAAGGTTGTTTATGCCTCATACAGTGCTACAGTGAAATACCCGTTTCGAAATTCTCTTCTTGGAATCTGAGTTCGCTGAATCTGCAATTGCAGAATAGACACTAAGAGGTGAAGAACCAGGACTAGGGTTTTGCCTTGGGTCCGGTTGCCCACAAGATCGAGACACCTTCGTCATGCTGCTTATACTCCAGCTATAGAAGTTTCATGATAAAGGAAACAGAAAAAAGAAAGAAAGAAGAAAAAAGGGGAAAAAATAAAAAGAAAACCAAATGGAAGAAGAGCGAGAGAGCGCAAGTAAAAGGGTTACTGAGAGGAGGAGAGCTGGAGACTAGAGTGGAGAGGACTGGTCAGGTCGACTTAGGGATTGAGAGAACCCTAGTGGGACATAGAGGAGAGTGGAGAGGGCTAGGCTGGTCGATTTAGGGATTGAGAGAATCCTAGAGGGACTGAGACGAGGGTGGAGTGCGATTTGTTGAAATCTAAGTTTGGAAAACCCGTCTCGAACTCAACTCATCCTCTACAAATTTTTTTCTTTTTTTTTTTAATCGGATAGTCTCTGTAACACCCCAGTAATTGACAGAAGTAAGTTAAGGTCTCCTATCTCTGATTAATTTGAAGGACCAAATTCTTTAAGTAGGGGAGAATGTAAGAACCCGATCCTGGCTGGATTAGCCAGATGATTTGATTTTGACCATGTGATTGATCACAAATAGACCCCACCCCTGATGGTCATTTTTTTATTCTCACAAGTCACAGAGATAATTATATATTTGTTAGTGAATTTGTATTACTCCATTTACAAGGAAATCATGCATTCAATATCAAGAACGCGGGATCCAGTATCATGCAAATTGTGTAGTTCTGTGTAAAATTAGATATTTGCTTTCAATGCATGTAGAATAGATAACTATGATTAAAGTTGGGTTTTATGCAATAATGAAAATAATTAAATCAAATATTAGTGGAGCATGCATAGTTCGACCCCTTTGTGTGAGCCCAAGTGGGAGACCAAATTCTTGGGTTGTATAGCCTTAGAGCCTGGATTTTTAGATTACTTGCATGGTGGTGCCCTTTGTGATTGGAGAATCTCATCCTACACTTTGATTTAATAGCCATAAAATTTAATGGTCCTTTAACCAAAGATTTATTTGAGATTCAATCCAATGGTGGATACAGGCTTGATGAGAAGGAAATTGGGCCTGGCTCCAGATATTGGGGGATGAGAGTGTGGAAGGGTCTGCATTGTTCAAAGGTGGCTCAACTGCCCAAGTGGGCCCCATGGAGCTGAACTGCATGTACTGTTGGTTGTAGAACATTTCTCTTTTTTAAGAGTTAGCCCATGTTTGGCACCTCTATTTCCAGCCTCTATTTGTCTAAATGTCTAAAGCGGATAAAGGTTATGAAAATAAGAGCGTTTGGGACAACATTATGACCTCTGTCCATTTTAGACATTTAGAGGCAAATCCTCTAAAATCCAAATGCTCAAAAAATGGGCAGATGAAAAATAGAGCTTTGGCCTCTTCTGTGTATGACTTTGTTTTATGGCTCTACTTTTACTGGGTCTATCAGAAAAATAGTAGAGATACCAAACATGGCCTTAAACGGCCACTTTCTTTTCTCCATTTTTAAACTTTGAGAATACTACAAATTGTTGCATCAGCCAGTCCCAGCTCCTTAGCCAACATACCCTACGAGTGTATTCGCGCCTGGAGTAAGAGCCCATGCACCTACCTATGCTACTTGGGCTGAACTTGATCTGCGCTAACAATAGATGAATATGCTCAGTGCTTAAACCAAAACAGCTCCTCAAACTCCTGACTTTGGCTCTCCTAAAATTGGATATGCTTTCTCTATTCCGTGCATTGCCTTCAGATATGGAGTACTATATCCTTTCATCCTTCTGTCAATCAGCCCTTGGCGAGAAATCTAAACCTGTTTCCTGCTTTCAAAACTTTTGTAGTTGAAAGCTCTAGGAAGTGGCATTTGAGCAATGTCAAAGGGCTTGCTTGATTGACCTCCGTAAACCTAGCGTGGGTATTTCAGTTTGCATGTTTAGATGACCTGAGGTTCACTTTAGTGCAGTTTTTTTTTTCCCTTTGCCCTAACCAACTACAGTTAGAGTTGCTTAGTACATATAATTAAAGTTACAGATCAAGTGATTTCATGGCAACTTAGTTCTTCTTTTTTTTTAATGGTTAATTTCATGGCCACTGAGTTCCATGGATCTAAATTCCAAACAAAACATTCTGTCATCATCATCATTGTCATCATTAATATTATATACAGCAAGCAGAATAACCTGTATAAGATGGCTGCTACTGCATTACTAACCTGAGAAAGATTATATTTTTTAGGTAACTCACACAGATTTTAAGAAGGCGAAGGAAAAGGTGATGTTCAAGAAAAAGGAAGGGGTACCTGAAGGACTATATATGTGACAGGCATCCATCCCTATGTGCCCATCTTTCTTTACCATGTATTTCGGTTTTGGCTTTTGGACTTGACTGCTTCCAAGCTTGTTGTTTCCTACCAATCAAAAAATAAAAATAAAAAGGATATATAACGATGACATGACGTTTTTATTACATGTATCTTGGTTTTACTCTTTCCAGTTGATTTTGTCTTATTAAAGAATATATACCCCCTTTGTCTCAGTGGTTCATCTGGCCTGTCCCTGTGCGAATTATGTTAAATCTGTTGGATCCCAGAGGTAAATTGGTGAGCATTTTCTATGTTGCTTATGGGTTGTAACGTGTGCTGTAAACAATCAATTGTAAACCAGATGCCCAGGTTTTAGATCACTGAAATGTGGGCCCTGCATGTTCAAAATTAGTATGAACCAAATGGTCCTCAATCGCATTCAAATTTTCAGATAGATTGATGCTTCTGAAAGTCTGACATTCCTGTTAAGAGTCAGAGCCTCCATTTCTTTTAGAACCAAGCTACTAATTTGTCAAGCCCATATTTGCATGATTAGCAACCTGGTCCATTAATCTTCATCAAACAAGAGTGATGTGCATTTCCCAATAGACTTCCACCTTTTGCCCATTCCAAAATTGTAAGTCCAAATGATCAAAAGCAAGCTTTGTATAAGGCTCAGGTATGACAAAGCACTTGCAGGGTTTCTTATTCTCTCATATTGCACAGTCGACCCAAGGCCAGCACTTGGAAGGAGGGGACCTGATTTTTTTACTAAAATAAATGGGTTCTCTGTATTTTTACTTACTTTCGTACCTCACAATCAACGAGTGCCAGATCAGAACTCAATCAGGAAATGCAAAACCAAGTGCTCGTCACTTGTGTTGTAGTAGCAAATATTAAATGGTACCGTTGAGAGAGGCTGCAAATATGTGAATGTCATATGCAATATAGATATTTACAAGGGGCTGTGTTCATAATTAGCTTTTACCTATTAAACCTTTATATTTTTCTTGGATATAATGTTTTATGACAAGTTTGCGCATTAGTTTTCTTTTTCAAGTGAATTACAGATATTATGGATCTTGTCAAATGGTTGGTGTAAATTGCTGAAATTGAAGAAACTGTTCTATTTCAAACAAGAAAATAGTTTTCAATCAAGCCCTAGAAGTAACAAGGGTGCACGTGAACATGCGCCAAATTCAATGTTTGAATGTTTAGGAAGGATGTTGTATAATAAGTTCTGCTGCATGTTTGGAGTGGGGAAAATGGAAAAATAAAAGGAGAAACTAAATTACCCAAAAAAAAAAAAACATGGGATACTGTTCACACTAAAATAAACATTAGCAATTGGCTATCTTGCCTCTCGGGATCTTTTGTAATAACAATATGTCTTAAGTAATTTTGAGCCCACCAAAAGAACCTAATACTGATGTGGAAACCATTATCTCATGACATTCAAAGCCATGATAGGTTTTGGCAACCACCCGTCCTAGTGTCCTACGAACATTAATTCGACTTATATAGATAGATGATGCTTTTATAACAAGTTAACAACTGACTTATATAGATAGATGATGCTGTTATAACAACTATGACCGGATTGCTTTTAAAGAATTAAAGCCAAAAGGTTTTGAATTCAATTTTAATCGGATTATTTTTACTTTTGACTACTTTTTTATTGAACCGCTATGATAAAAAAAAATAAAAAAAAATGTATATAAGTTAAGAGTTTTGATCTCATAACCACGACCACGAGATCTTACCTTTTTCAAATAATTAATCTAACTATTACACCATACTTCTCTATTATTATTAGCCAAAACAATGTCAAAAATAGTTAAATGGAGCAGGCAACCAAACACTGTCAGTCATGCCCCGTGCTTAGCACAGATTATTATGCTGTGCTAGCATATCATATCTTATCAAATGGATTCGGACTAGGGATCTAGGGACCTTGTCGGACCCAAACATGGACTTTGATCCTTCGGTCCTTTATCAGCCCAAAATAAGCCCAAGTAGGTATGGTCCATGAAATCGTCAAACCTTACATAGTTACATTAGAAGGCATATATCCTGGTTCCGGCCCTGCATGTTGGAGAAGTATTGACCATTGATTGAGAGTCATCCAGTGAGATTAACTCCATTGTCTAGTTTAATTCGGTGGTCAGTAGCAATCTTCTGTAGGGTGATTACAATCAATCAGAGGTGGGCTCCACACTGATTAGTGTTTCCATTCATTTATTGGGTTCTCTCACTCAGGCAGGCACTCTGCATCCATCCATCTCTCTTTCTCTGGTGAAGAAGGAGGACGAGGAGGAGGAGGAGGAGGAGGAGGAGATGGGTGGAGGAAACGGGCAGAAGGCCAGGATGGCAAGAGAGAAGAACATGGAGAAGCAGAAAGCTGTCAAAGGTATAAATCCTCTCTCTACCCTGAAATCATTCTCTACATATTGATGTAGACGATTGGTTGATCGGGCAAGTTTATGATTTCAGTACTAGCTGGGCATTGCAAATGCACAGAAATTTTGTGGGTTGTATAGACAGATTCTCATTCTCTTAGATCTTTTTGAATTCCATTCGATAACAATAAAATGGGTTAGATTAGGCTGTTTAAATAGAAGATCCTATATTGACAGCTTACTGCCTAATATAGATTAAGCTGTCAAAACTCAAAAATTCTAGATTTCATAACAACAAAAATGGGTTAGATATTAGCCTGCTTAAATTGGATCTTGAAAGGGCCTGTTTGCCTTCTTGGGATTCGTATTGCCTTGTGCATATTAGTATTTGTGGGGTAGTTGGGATTGATTTTCACTCTGTTAGATTCTTCTTTTTTAAATTGATGGAAAAGGGCGAGTTTTTACAACAAAAAATGGGCTAAATTAGGCTGTTTAATTATGTGTATAGGATTGTGAAAGGGCCTGTTTGCCTTCTGGGTATTGGATTCTAGGAAATCGTTGTGTGAGTGCATATTATTTTTCTAGGACAGTGGAGATTGATTCTCATACGGTTAAATTTTTTGGTATTATAGAAAAGGGCTACATTTCATACCAAAAATGAGCTAGATTAGGCTGTGTAATTATATGTATGGAATTGTGCAAGGGCCCAAATGCCTACGCTATTGAATTTTGGGAATTCATAGTTAAGTGGGTTTTTTTTTTTTTTTTTATTTGAGGAGGGCTAAAGAGGAGAGGAGTGAAGGGTCTGAGGTGGAGATGTAGATGGACCGCCATTTTGGTAGGATTTAATTTACTGGGGTGGTGGATGGGTAATTGTTTCCTAAGAACTGGAGATTATTTGATGAAAAACCCTTGAGGATCTTCTTCGGTTCTTCCCATTTGATAGAAAGGGATGGTTTAGGATAGTTAAAAAATACTGGAATTCAGTGCAGGTTAAACAAATGGGCCCTTAGTTACTTATCAGTAATTGGGTTCTGTACACATGGAAAGTATGCAAGAGAATAGATAAACTCGTGGGTTTCATCTTAGATAAGTGATTAGCCTGGAAATCACAATGATCGGACATCTTAGCTGTTTGTTTGGTAGTGCATAACTAATAGATATATTGGTTTTGTTAGTCCTTTTTTATGACAGATGACAGGTTGGGATTTCCAACTAGTGTGACTTTTGTACATTGCACTGGAATGAATGATGAACTGGTTTGATTCTAATAGAAGCGTGCAGCATGCCATGCTTATAGGAATAGAGTCGATGATAACTTGAGGGGAAAAAATCACCAGCCTCAACTTGGGTTCATATTTTAGTGACCAAAGCGTTGGAGGACATGTGGTCACTTGTAGATGCAGGATGGCAAAAAGTCTTGGTCACTAAGGGCCTGTTTGTTTGAATTCAAGTACATAGGAATTGAATGCATACGATTTATCCATTATTAGTTAAAAATGAAGACCATAGGTCAATTTTCAAAAATGAGCATCAAATAACCTTTACTTTTATGGAAATAGAATCAAAGAAAAATGGGAAATGAATAACTAGACACCACCCTTGTTATTCATTTTCTATCTTCTTTTAATCATATTTCCATATAAGGAAAGGTTATTTGATGCTCCTTTTTTAAAGTTCACCTTTGGTCTTCATTTTTAACCAATGATGGTATAAAGTTTATGTATTCAATTGCTCTATATAATAGTGGAAATAAATAGGCCCTAACTGTTACTGGTTGTTGAGTCCATTTTTTGTCGAAGGCTAAAAACTTTCCAAGACATGCAGCTTTTAAAGAGTCCCCACTCATGATGGGGGCTTGCCATTTTATTGTAACAGCAGCTCATCATATTCAGTTCTGCCAGATACCAATCACTCAATGATTCTCGTGTAGATGGAACTGCTCCTCAGGTGGAGCCTAACATATATCTGACCTGGTACAAGAAACTGAGGACCTAAAACAATTGTTTCATTGGGTTTAAGGACAGAGATGGATGTGTTGGAAAAACTTGGTCAATGGTTCATTATGCTGCTCAAATTAAATAGCTGGGATTGCGTGAATCAGTTGATCTTTGAACCAGGTCACATCCAAGTTGGGCCCATGTGATTACTGACTCGATCATATGCATATGTACTGTGTTAATGTATCCTGCAAGGGAAATGTGTGTGATTAACACTTCTTTAATACATGCTTCTCTCATGAGAAACTGCTACGAAGATTGTTGTGCTCCCATCTTGTTGTCCGTCTTCTTTACTCTTTATACCCGTGTTAAAGGTAAAAAGAGTTTTGCACCCATGCTTGTTACCAGGGGAATCAATTCTGTATGAAGCAACTAGAGAAAAAAGTTTACTGAATCTTATCCCTTTCCTGTCAGAGAAAGACGGCATTTTAAAAGTGATTTTGATTACTTGGACCTCTAGGATATTTATCATATTATATAGTCTCATTGTTGGAAAAATCAATCAGGAAATACAAATGGAAGTTTTGTTTCTAATCAGAAGTATAAACTCCTTTCTCAATTTGAACTTTTGAAGGTTATCCCCTGGAGGATTCGAAATTCGAACTCACAAACTCTACTCAGACACCCATGTCCCTGACTAGCTGAGGGACATCTTGTTATTTTAGTTAATTATTTTCTATGTATCATCATTTACTCAAACCATAGCCTATATAACTGAGGTTAGGTGAGTGTTACCTCTTTTTATAGGTAGACTTGAAATTTAGTTGGGTAAGTTATTTATTTTATGGACAAGAACCCATACCATAGGTGGAAGCTGCTCAATATTGCAACCACAAGGTTGTGGGTTCAGGTCTTGTCACCAGTCCAAAAAAAAAAAAGATACTGCCAATCTGACGCATCCCTCCTTTCTCCAGGTTTGGAAATGGAACATGCCAAGTCATGACACATGAAGGAGGGTTAATTATGTATCATATGATTTTAAAATTTTATGTATTAATAAACTTTTTATCTATTTCTTTTTATGGGTTTTTTTTTTCTTATTTAAGATTTTTTGACTTTGTATGATTCAAACTATAATGCGGCCCTCAAACTTTTAGGAGCATATTGTGTTTTTTAATGTCTGGTGGGCCATGGGTGATACAATACGTTAAAATAAGCTTCTAAAATACTGGGTGATAAGTTAAGCTCAATAAGATTCAACCATAGAGACTCACAATAGGGCTGCTCCAACTAGCCATTTTCCTTTGTCTAACCATTTCTTTCCATGCTTTTATGTATATGTCACTCAATACTGGTTGTTCTGATTTCGTCCAGGTAGCCAGCTTGAAACAAATAAGAAGGCAATGACTATCCAGGTCAGATCAGATTTATAATTTTCTTGATGATTTTCTTGCTCTTCTTCTGATAATAACTTGTGAGTCAGACCATTGGTACCTACCAAGATGAAAGTGGTATTCTGAATTACAATAGTTGAGTTCTTAGTTGTATGACCATGGGTATGTGTTGGAATTTTGAAACCCACACAAGCATGAGGTGCCAGATTTGGTAATTTCCGAGAAATAGGATTTGTGGATTCGGCATAATGTTTAAATTCATGTTGAAGAAGTCTTCATTGTTATCAGAATAATATAAAGACAACACCAATTAAGCATCAGATTACTGCTGCCTACCAAGATGAATGTTTTTGTCTTTTGAATTATAATAGTTGTGTTCTCAGAGGCATAAGTTTGTGTATATGTGTATTCCAACATGGGTACTGGTGTGAGATTCTGGAAATCCCAAGGAATAAGACTTGTAGGTTTGTCATAAAGTTTAAATTTATGTTGAATGAATCTTCATTTTTTCAGAACAATATAACAACAAGAGATTTAAGAGAAGTTGTTGTTTTGGGTTAATGCTCCCGACCTCTCTATTTATAGTAAAGTCATAATACACTATCAATAATGAGCTCATCTACAAAAATACAATGACGTTTTACTTGCTACTTGAGTCTAAGAAAATGTTTGGTATATGAGGGACTATCAAATAAAGAAGATACCTTAGAGAATATGTTACACCGAGGAGTATATGAAATTAAGTGTCTTCACAATAGCACTACGAAGTAATACATAAATCTTATTTCAGACGGTTAAGTAATAAACATTTTATACTTAATTTACTTTTTTTTTTCCTTTGAAAGGTAATTACTTTTATTCAAATATGTAGAAAAATACAAAACAAAACAAAAAAAAAAAGAGAGAGAGAAAACCCCATAGTAGAAAGAAAAATCAAACAGTAGAATCTCAAAGTGAAACCTATTAATGTGGCTCTCTTTTCCCCCCTCCGAATTTCCTTCCTGAAGAATATGAGAGAAAGAATGTCCCCCATTTGAAGGGAAGTGAAATCCATCATTCATCCTATCAGAGGTTACCAACAGTCTGAAACACTGGATGCCCACTTTATAGCACAGAGAGTCACCTTCTCAAATTGCCTCATTAACACCCTTGTCTGTCAACAGCCTATGCCCAACCAACAATGCTAATGCTTCCAAATCATTGAAGTCCCTATCCATCAATGACCCAGAATAATTATATACCATTTGCTCTCCCAGTCACTAATAATACCACCAACATCCACCCCTACCAGATCCATTCACCATACTCTTATCAGAAGTAGGTGTGAACCAACCCTGAGGGAAAAGCAACTAAGAGAGAAAAATTGAAGTAGAAGAAACATGAGAACTTACTCCAAATAACACCATAAGTTAGATGTATTGGCATCGTTGAACTCCTTAAGCAACATGGCCCAGTGTCTTGCCATCCACCTGACATTTGTAACCACACTCCTAATTTATAGGACATATTTTCTGAAGTCTGATTATTTTGATTTCTCCAAGTAGCCAAAGAACAACCACCCGAGACGGAAACCACAATATAATTCCCCTATTAAAATTAATCCCCATTCACTATGACAGAACAAGCTTCTGTAGGGAATTAGGCATAACCCATGAAATATTTCGTAGCCTATAAATGCCATCCATACCATAATGCAGAAGTGCTGTGGATCAGCTGTTGGTTCACCCTTTTGCCATCCCAAAGGGGTAAGAGGCACCTGTTCACAGCAATATGCTGCCAGCTTTGAAGATGATCAACAGTTGAGATTTTTTTCCAAATTTTCAACAACAGAAAACAAGCTTTCTATTTTTGGGGAACTTGTATGCTCCAGATTTAAATGCACTTAATCCTTTGGAAAACCAAAATGCTGTTAGTTAAAACTGATTTAATTGAGAAATCTTTCCTATATTAGGCTTCCAAGTATGAGTCTACACACAAACAGCAGAAATATGGTCCTTAATAATTTAAACATATTAATAAGGAAGCTGCTCTAAAATTTAATAGTTTAAACATTTTAATAAGGAAGCTGCTCTAAAATCATACAAGTTTCAACGAAACCAAAGAGACACTCTTTTAAGCAAAATCTTTAAGCAATGCGTGATTATCTCCCTAATAGGATGACTTCCTAAACCTTCACTCCAAATGGTTTTCAGACTTGATCCCTCTCCTCCATACTGTACCAATATATCTCCTTCGAATCAAACTGGAGGAAGTCTCTTTAAGTTTGGATCCTCTCTATTCTGTTCCCTATCGACTTTTGTCTATTTCAAGAAACAAAATAAATAGGGAGACTATATGATACTAATTTTAATATATTCTCTTCATATGTATTTACCTCCCATTAACAAAAGGCATCTTGGATTTATGTAATAACTTTAGTGAGCACCTTCTGAAATCCATTGGCATTAGCATTCGCCAAAATCTTATAGTTATCACTTACTTATATCAGGCTTTTTGGAAGAAAGTAAATGGAAATCCATTCCAACTGGGAGCATGACCACCAGCTCACTAGAACAAACTCACTTAGATCTCTTATTACATCAATAGAAAAAAATGTTTTTCTAGACTGGCATCTTATATTGTATCATTTTTTATGAAAGTCTGATTTCCATGCTTAGGCATGAAAATACTTAGTGTAAAACTTGTATAGAAGTTCACAATTTCCTGGAAAATACTATTTCACTCTTCCAAAACACTCCTCTAGGTGCCAAATTAAAATACCATCATTCTGCTTTGAGGACTAGCAACACCATGAAAATTTTGGTGCTTACTATCTCCTTCAGGAAGCCATCAGTTGCTAGATCACATTGATTTCATTTCTTCTTGAATAGATTTGAATTTAATGTCCCCTTCTATGGAACACCTAGCATCTCTTCCTCGGTAACAATGCCCATCTCTTCTAACATATCAAGCTACTGAATTTTGCATTAGTGCAGCAACCTTCGTCCACAAGGCCAAAAACAGCGTGCATCCTATGTGTAAGTTTCTGCTTACTCAGTCCCAAGTTAGACTGATGCAAGTTGAAACCGATCCAACCATCTACCTGAAACTCTGCCCACCACTGAGTACTGGATCTGAAATCCCGCCTTCATCAGCCACATAATCTCAAACCTAAATGGTGCAAGTTCCCAGAGTCTAAACTTGTCTCCTATTAAATATGATGTTGATCAGGTGTCATTTAGAGACAACCCTTTGATAACTGGAAGGAAACAAAGTCCATTCAAAGAAGAAAGAAATATGTCGGTATGTGACATGGCTGGATCTGTTTGACTATTTGTTCAAGTAAAAGATAATTCCACGAAATGGCAACTCCGCCATATTTAGATTTTGACGGAAGAAACATATTAATATATTGCCAACTATAAAACAATGCTTTGATTTGTAGTAGAAGAATCCATTCGTCTCCAAGAATCAGATTCAATAATCTCTCTATATGCTCTATGTTGTTGCTTGGAGTCCATTTAACATAGGTTCTGTTATGCTGAATCTCATGCTCTCTTTTTTTTAAACAAGTTGGATCGGTGGTTCAGTGCATGCAGGGCAACCTACCCACCCAGGGATCGATCCCTGGGTGGTTGTGTGAGATGAGACACCCCTTTCCACTTGGGCTTATTTTCAAGCACAATTTTAAAGATTGGTTTAGCCATTTAGTTGAACTTGGACAGTTTTGGAATCGGCTAGTGAAGAATTGCTACAAAGTAGAATGTGAATCGTGGTGTCATAACACAAGCAATTTCTATGAAGATGACCTGCTGCAATTAAAATGTTTGGCTACCCTTTAAAAGAGAGAATCAGAACTAAGCACATTTGGGAGCATTAGGGTAGCACTAGCATCAATGCGTGATTAATTAAGTGATACTCTTTTGAGATGGTTTAGACAATCTCCAACACGGGCCAGTAACTGCCAGTGAGGAAAATTTTCTGTGAAGAAAAGTTGATGACGTAGTAAGGATAGATTTGAAGAAGTGCATCCTTTTTGAGGATTTGGCCAAGGATAGACTAGAATAGAAAAAACAAAATTCATGTAGATAAACCCATCATAGTTGGGACATGTCTTTGATGATGATGGTGGCTGCCCTTTTGAGGCTAATATATTTTTTTAATTACCGGTGAGTGGAAAAGTAGAAATTACAAAGTGGATACTGAATAGATGGGACAAGGCCTACCTAGGTGATGGTGCATTGGTGTAAGACTTGGGTTTGCTCCCCAAGATCTTGTGTTTGACTCCCACTCCTAGCTTTACCTGGAGGGTATTGTGTGGCTGGGCACTTCTCCCAGAGAAATAGTCGTGTCGGGTAAATACCAAGGGGAAACCTTTGATAGTAAAAAAGAAAAAAGGAATAGAGGGGACAAGGCTTCAAAATGACTTCCATTATTTGGAGATGGATACTCCAGTACTAATGTGCTATCGTCGAGTTTAAGTTTGATCTGGACGCCTTGCTTACTTGAACTGCATAACTCAAATAAAATGAATCAAATGGTATTTGTAATAGTTGTACTCATACATTGGAGGTTTTAAGGTTTACGGCCCATACAGTGGGAGAGGCAGACAGATAGGCACTAGTCTTGTATATAAGTATGTCCACCCATGTTCCTCGGGCGTTACACTCGCATCGAGGAATCGTAGAGGGAAAGAGCACACCAGCGAAGAGATTTGGTTCTCCTTCATAGGGAAGGCATAGGAGTAGTTCATTGCTCGCAATGATATTTGTAGTAGTTCTAGTATCTTTGTGCAAATCTTAAATTCTCATATTTTCTCCATTCCAAAAGATGTTTCTTATGTTTGGACACATAAGATAAAGTGTTTGGGGATGCTGAGTAAAATGTAGCCTAATCATCTGAATTTAACTTTTGGAGTTTTCTTGGGACAATATAATGCAATCTTGTAAGTAGTGAACCATTTTTAAGAATCTAGATGCCTTGATAGTGGTTGCTGACATATTTAGAATCTAGATGCCTTGATAGTGGTTACTGGTATTGAAGACACAGGATGTGTACACCTTTTTTCCAGCCTTCTCTTAAACCTTGATTGGTTTGATCTGTTCTTTGCTTTTTTCTTTTCTTTCTTGGATAATTTAGTGCAAGGTATGCATGCAAACATTTATCTGCACCACATCAGAGGTCAAATGCAAGGAGCATGCAGAGGCCAAGCATCCCAAGAACGATCTCTATCAATGCTTTCCTCACCTCAAGTAAAGGCAGAAATGTATCGACCAACGTTGCTTATTATGTTGTGATTTTATATGTTCTCTTGTGTTTTACTGCTACGGAAGTCCCTGGAGTTGGGACTCTCTTGCCTGGAACAAATTCCTCCCCATTTCTCATCTGTTTATCTTTGTTTGTTGGGTTTGTTGATGCCTTGTCACTTTATTGTTATTGGTATGCTTGTGTACTTGAGACTATATTAAACTAGCTGGTTGTTTATCCATAGTACTGTTCATGTGGGGCCCATGTGATCGTCTTAATCATTATTTTATGGCATCAAAGTTGGTGAATTTTGTTTCGGTTTAGTCCCTTGTGTGTTACAATGGGGTGATTGCAGAGTCATGGGTATGGGTGATTTTGAGTTGTTGGTTCTATCAATTTGTGGGCCCAAATTGGCCTACATTTCAGTCCAAGTATTTCATAATTTTGGCCTTATAGGCACGTTCTATATCATTTCATTTATTTATGATGTTTGAAGGAAAGGGAAAGTGTTCTTTTGTGTGACCCAACAAACTATTTAGGTGGATCTCACCTATGCAATCTCTAGATTCCGTGGGACATCATATAATGGGCCATCAAAGGGTGTTCGATGTTTAATGGCCGTCGATTGGATTGTGTATATCTCCCCTTTTTCATCTGGGCCACCCTATGAATGGGTTGTTGGGTCGCTAATACCCAAACGAGCTGAAGCCCGCTAGTGGCCTGAGTTCCATCAATCCAATGGCGGTCGAACCCGCATCTGGATCTGGCCCAATAAAAAATTCTGGACCCTAAATGTTGGCCCTGGTCTGGCCCGTTGATCCTGACATTCTGAATCCATTGTAATTAGGGCCTAGGGGTGTTCATGGGCAGGGCTGAGGGATGTCCAGGTCCGTACTGGCTTCTAAATAATGAGCTTAAGCCCAGCCCGTCTCAACTGTGACAATAGGCCTAACCTAGTTGGTAGCAGGGACGTCAACAGGTTGGGTCTATGGATTCTTCTTTTGGTAGGATAGATTTTTCTCCGGATCTAGATTTGACATGGTTCTATTTGATCTAGATTTGGTTTCAATTGAAAATTTGAAAATCATGGAATTCATAATTTCATATAAGTAATACTCAGATCAATGGGCCAAAAAATATATCTGTTGTTAAGTATGTAAGTTGGGCTTTCCCCAAGCCACATTACAATTCAAGATGTCAGTGTAGGCTCTCAAATGGCAATATGATCCAAGCTATGAGGGCATTTGTTTGGTGGGATTTTTTTTATTTAAAATTTTAAGGGTGGAGATTTTCTTAGAGCGATGTTGGTTGTCAATGGGGCATTTGAAACTCCGTTTTTTTATCACAAGAATTTCAACTATTTTTTAATTTAGCAAATTCCCATGCATCCTCTCACACACACCTTTCACAAGTCTCACACCATTATTGCTATATCTAGATATTGATCCCTAGGCGTTTATATGGAGGGGAAGCATCTCACCACTAACATACCAATGGATTGCTAGATTTTCGAAAAAGAACTCAACCTTTGAAAATATCACCCATGTCATGTTTGGCAATCAAGTCCTAGAAGATTTTATCACTTTTTTAGAAAGTCATGGAAAACCGGCCTTTGGCAATTACAAATCTAAAAGAATTTGGACCAATGGAAATCCTTATTCTTTTTATCCGATCTCCCCCCATAGGATTTAAAAGTCTCGATTTTTATGGATTTACACAACAATACCAATTTCTCTCGATTATATCCATTGATGTGCATCGACATTAATGTAAAATCATCAACTATACAAATCCTTGTTAAAGAATCCTTGATCCAAGAGGAGTCCTCAAATATGTAAAATCCTCATTGATTCTTAACTTGTTACCAATCATGTCCTAAGCTTTTTAAATTCTTCAAATTCCAACATTATGAACGCTATGATGTAATTGCAAATTTGAAAAGGAGGCAAGGTAACAATATTTGTAGATAAGAGTTCTCTAAATTCCAGCAAACAAACAAAGCCCATGGGCACTCAAATTGCTTTTTTTTTCCTGAAAACATAGCTTAATTGGCTCAGAATCTAGATCTTAGGCTTGGAATAATAAGCTTCAGATCATCACCGATCTAGGCTAAAAAAAGCTTCTTAGGGTGCTCTCGTGCAACAAGATCGGAATCCATGATTGAGAAGAATATCAAAATGATTTTTGTGCAACACATTTTTCGTTATTTAGTTCAATACATTTTTTTGCTAAAATAAAAAAATGAACTTCTTTTTCTCAACAAAGAGGATTTTGAGGAATGCAGGATTCCCCACTCCCACTCCTCTCTAAAATAAAAATTCGCATAGAGTTGAATCCTTTTGCTGCACAAACATACCCTTAATATTTTATCCTAAACTAAAAAACATTTTCGCCAAAGAGGTTTATATGAAGTCTAGCTATATTGGCAAAATTGTTACCTCTCGAAGCATTTCCTAACAAGATCATTTCACGATTGGGGGAGGGGCTGGGGCAGTCCAAATCTGTCACGAGCCAACCACTGTATTTAAACAAAACAATTTAAATTGTATCATAGTTGTTCTCTCTAGCCTGGTTGGGGACTTTACTTGTAGAGTTAAAAGTACGGTAAAACCCCATTTCCCAAAAAGTCATCCCAGAAGCACGTTATCTCAAATTTCTCACTACATTTCTAACAAAAAAAGTCAAAAAGTAACCACTAAAAAATTATAAAAAAAAAAACTCCACTTTTTAATAAAAAGGTAAAAAAAATTTCATCACAAACCACTAAAAATAAAATACCATAATAACCTCTTTTTTTTTTTCAAAATAACATTTACTTCACTCAACTCTACAAGAAAACCATCCAAACAGACACATCTGTGAAACCGTACGTGAGGTGAAAGGCATCTCTTGCATAATAAGATTTATTCTTCATCGTATAATAAGATTTTTTTTCTTCTTCTTGCTCGATTGTATCGGTGAAAAAGCACCCTTTGATAACCTAAGCTGCTCTGGATCTATCCCAACGCGGCTGTGTGCTTGTCGATCACCAGGGTGTCTGTTGTTTCTCCTTGTATATATCAATATGAGATTATTAATGCATCAAAGTTTGACTTAGCTTTCATAGTCATAATCGTTGCTGATGAGATGGAACTCTGATCTAGCACAAGAGCTAAATTTTCTCACGTGGGTGGGCTACTACTCATGTTAAAGGTGTTGCATGAGGGCCCATAAAGAGCCAATGGCGTCAACGGTTGATGATTGTTTTGTTAGATATAATCTTCTAAAGGCGTCACCTTCCAAAGAATTCCCCCTAGGCCCTACCCCTAGGAAAAAAATTAAAAATTTGCAACATCACCTTGATACCGACAATTCCAAATTAATATTTCTCATTAGACATGTCTGTTTGTGTTAGATATATGCCCCCAAACGTCAGTTGGCCTAACTTCAATGGCAAGAAATAGTCAGTCAGTCAGCACATAAACTTTGACTTGTTTTTTCCCTTCTTCCCTACCTGTCAGCCCACATATACTCTCTCTCTCTCTCTCAATGTTTGAAACGGTCTTAACCCCCCCTCTCTCTCTCTCAATGTCTTCCCCCCTCCCTATATAAACATTAACCCACCTTCTAAAATCCACAAACCTCTCTCTCGCTCTCGCTCTCGCTCTCTTTCAATTCCCCTAAAACTTCACATATTCATTTCATTGGTTTCTTCATATATCATGGTTTTGGGCAACTGGTTATTGCTAAGGCGCCTGAGAAAGACGATTCAAAAGGTGAAGTTCTTGCTGATCTTCAACGTTCAAAAATGGCGCCATGTTGCACCACTTATGGGGTCACCGAGCAGGCGTCAGCTGAGCTTCTCTGACCCTCCGGGCCTTCTGGATTGCACTGGCGACACATCTGTTAATGACAGGGAGATGGGTCGGTCACCAGTTCCGATTCGAAGGACGGCAAGTGATACTGGTGATATCGATCGGAGGGCAGATATCTTCATTAAAAACTTCTACCGGCATATTCAGATGGAACGACAGGTTTCGCTCCAGCTGCGCTATGCTAAAGGGGATGACAGGTTGGAGAGAACTCCCTCCTATTGAAATGGTTTTGGAAGATGAAGAAATGGAGATTCAGCTGTTCATGTTCATGAGAGCCCTTTCTCCATTTGAAGTGAAACAAAAGGATTGAACTATTCTTTCATTTTTTTTATTATTTCTTACTTTTCAGTTGTAAATCTCTGAAGTCAAAAGTGGATGTTTGTGTAAACAATTTGGTTCACACCGAATCAAACATTAATTATTTGTTTGGCACTTGGAAATTGGAATCCTAAGTGTGGTTTTTTTTTTTTTTTTTTTTCTGTGGGGGGGTGGGGCTTTCAGTTGCTGTTTGACCTAAGTGCAGATGAACTTGCTAAAAAGGAAAAAGAGAAGAGAGTTGTTTAGTTTTGCGATTAGGCAAGTATTTTATATTGGACATTAATGAGGACTGATAATAGTGTGGAGATTTCTAATAAATCTTTTGAGAGTCTTTGATGTAACAAAATTTTATTCGGCGATCGATGTCAGAGTAAGCAATGGTAAACACCAAGGATCGATCATCTCCAGCATCAAGTCTTAATTGGTGACCCTAGAACAATTTGGATTGGGTACTAACTCTTAATAAAGAGTTTTGTATTGGATCTAATTCACGTGGCTTATCTTCCCATCCTGGTTAAGAAAGTGAAGTTCTTCATGGATTAGTCTTCTATCGGATCAAGTGTACGTAACTTTCGTAGATCGAATGCACGTACTGTGATATCGATCCAGTCTGGGACTAGCATGTTAGACCCATGGTGCCTGATCGATTCATGGCTTCCACCACGCTTCACTTTCAATGCTTTGGATGAAGACATGGCCTCTAACAAAGATTGTATCAAATTTTATTTTAAAGAGAGAGGTTTAATCGATCGAGTTCAAATAGACATAGGTCAAATGATGCCATCTCCAAAGCAATTTGGACGGTAGGAGAGAGCATGAGAACTATGGTAGCTAGGCAGGAAATTAAGCTACCCATTTGATCAAATATGCTCTAGAGAGAGTTCTACGTCTTAATGAAATCCCCTCAAGATGGATTCCGAATTCTTTAGGTGGCAATCATAGAATCACGAAATGCATTTGGTATTGTAGTTTTGGTGGTTTTGCCCTGTTTTGATACAGGTCTCTTGCATTTGTGCAATGAACTTGTATATGAACAACTAATCAAAATCGGTGTACTAAAGCCTCGGTAGTTTTGTTTATTATAGAAATTCCAAATCAGTACACAGGTTTTTGGGTCAATGATAGTGTTGCGATTTGCTTGCATCGTAATCATAATATAAAATTTATCATCTTTTGTTTGTTACAACATGCAATCAGAATCTACATTGTAATTGTCACATTGGAGCTTACATGAATGACAAAAAGAATAATACAAGTGCCAATGGTTCCAGTAAACTGGTCTTCAATTCAGATCTATAGTGATATCGGACCGGATAGCTTGTTTAGGAGCAAGATCTCTGGTCCAGATCCAGACTTGTAATGGACCGGAATCGGGAATCAACCTAAAGAAAAGGAAATATTTGAGCCTAGGCCATAGTCGTTAATTTCGTTTCGGACCCCATTTCGGTCCGACCTCCAAAATTAGAGGTGTACACGGATCGGATTGGTGCGGATTGGGCCAAATCCGTCACCAATCTGTTGCCTTCGGATTGACGGTTTTGTAATCCGTCACCAATCCGTTACTGTTGAAATCCGATCTGATTCGATCCGTGGAGGAGCGGATCGGATCGGATTAATCCGTTCAATCCGTTATTGTACATTACATGGAAAAAGAAAGAAGAAAAAACCCATAAATTTTGAAGTCACCGAATTAAAGGGGCATGAGTTGAGAGCTGTATGTCTATTCTATTCATAAGGTTAGTGACTCCTTACATTTTTTTTCTTATTTTATATATATAATTTTTTTTAATTTATATTTAATGACAACGGATCGGATCGGATTGAATCCGCGGATTAAGGATGAAATCCGCCACCGATCCGTTGCTAACGGATTACATAATTTCCAATCCGTCACCAATCCGTTGGCCTTCGGATCGGATTAAAATCCGCGGATCGGATCGGATCGGATCGGATCGGATTGACGGATTGACGGATTTTTTGTACACCCCTATCCAAAATGATATATTTCGGCTGTTTCAGAATTTCAGAGAAACATTTCAAAATTGCATTTGAGAAAAATAAATAAAATTAGAATATACATATATGCTAGAAAAAATAAAATAAATATATATAAATATAAGAGCAAGGCTCTCCTAAGCTCAAGCTTAGGATAAGGTAAGCTCAAGTGTGTGGTGGGGCCCACCCGGGGACTCACATGGGGATGAGGATGAGAGCATTTCAAGGACTCCTTGGGATCTTCCTCTATATAAAAAATCAGCCCCAACAGTAATTTTTATCATTTTCATATGAGCCCAAAAGTTTAATGATCAATAGTCCATTTGGATCGATACATAGTCGATCCAATGGTCCAGTAAATTCGGATCTGACCGAAAGTTTGTGGACGTTTGTAATTTAGGAGGGTCATGTGTTTGGTCCATTTGAATGGACCAAAGGTGGGCCCTACAAGCATGAGCTTATTAAATTTTATCCTAAAGTTGAGCTTAGGAGATCCTTGCTCTAAATATAACGTATGTATTTAATTCATTATGATAAAATAATATTTAGTATATAAGTACAAAATTCAAGCACATTCCTTACCACAATAAAGTTTAAACACATCTTTCATAACAATAAAAGTTAATAGCCTCTAAGATTGAAGTTTGGACACATTCACCATAATATGTCCGTCTTTTCGAAAATTTCGGCCATTTCAGTCAATTTATGCTGAAATCTATTTCTTCGGGCGAAATTGACCGCAAGTCAAACTAAAAGTTACGCTTAGTATTTGTTTTAGCTTCATGGCCGAAATTTTTTTGGCTGAAAAACATGAAAAGCCTTAATTACAATTGAAACTCAGCTGGTGGGTCAGGACGAAGTGTGAACTCAAACCTGTACTCGACCTGAATGAAACCAAAATACCCTGGTTGAGTCTGAACAGTGTTCTTAATCCCTAATGTCCAAGGTTAGGTTTTCTTTCTAGATAGATTTTCGAGGCCTGGCATCAGGCCATGTAGCACGGCTTTACTCCAAATTCAACCCATTGATTTGGATATTTTGTTATGTCTAAGTCGAAACCACTTGGAATGGTTCCTGAAA
Organism: Litsea cubeba; assembly: GCA_012931725.1. Lineage (NCBI taxonomy): Eukaryota > Viridiplantae > Streptophyta > Magnoliopsida > Laurales > Lauraceae > Litsea > Litsea cubeba. Next base: position 89,330,431 of record CM022948.1, on the reverse strand, counting down.
AACCTCTTTTAATCTAATACTTACACTGCCTTATCAGGCATGCATGTACTAAACTTTGACCCTAATTCAAGATTCTTCGTTGCATCCAATTAGTGCACAAACCCTTTAATCAGACATGGTTAAAGCAGTAATAAACAGAACCCAACCCGGGCCAAATAAGTTAATCAGTTCATGTACTATACCTAAATGTATAAAAATATTATAATACATATCTTATGCATATAAAATAGGTATAATGATAAATTTGCAAGGACGGCAAGGCTTCCCTGAGCATGGAGCGGTCTCCCCTGTGGGGCCCTCTTTGACCACCCGACGCGGTATTTTCAGAATTAGCACACGCTCAAATTTGTCACCCATTTAAGTCTAGTATGCTCTAAGATTGATCATGAAATTCTGACGCCATTAAACATTTTACAAAGTACCTTTTAGGATTAGGCTCACGATCAGCTGGTTTCCATTTTTTTTTTTAATTAACTAAAATTACGAAGAGACCTATTATAACACACAAACACACACTTTGATGCTCACATGGCCCCACTTTCGACCACATATTTTCTTTCTTTTTTCTTTTTTCTTTTTTCTTTTTTTTTTTAAATCCAGCAGTGAGAGCATAGTATGATTCAGGGTGGCTGGGTGGGTCCACTTTCGACCACGTATTGGACCCGGATCGATGATCCATCAGGGCCATAAAAATGCTCGACCCATGTTTCCCAAGTCGGGTGGGTCTGGTGACTGGGTAATAGGGGCCTGTTTACAACCTTCCTCCTACACCTTCTCTTTGTCAAATGTCAACTGATTCTCCCGTAAGGAAGATTCTTTCTTTGAGGTGGCTGTATCAGTGAGAGCGTGATTTTAAGAGAAAATCTAAATGGCCTGACGTCGGGCCCGAAAAGTGGCCAGGCCCTGTAGCACGTCTCTTAAATCAATGCTTCGGATTCTACGGATCCATTGATAATCAGGGTCAATTGGCTCACAAGTCAAGCACGAGCCCAACCCAACGAAGCCAAGTCGAGCAGGAGGCTCACACAATGGCTCGACTCAAGATTTTAATTTATATTTATTTTTACAAATAAAAATAATTTTTATCTAGGAATAAAAAAAAACATCTAAAATCAGGATTATGACATAAAAAATATTGTTGATGGTTACAGCCAACACTCATTGTTGAGTAGTGTTGTGCAATTAAAGTTTCAAATAAATGTTCGGGGATTGATCGTTGGGTCCTCAAGTGAAAGTATGACTTCTTAACTTGTAGTCCAACTTTGTGAGAAAAATGTGTTGATGGTTTACCAAAGTCTTTTTATTAAATAAAAATCTTCCTTGATTTGTAACAATATCACCTCTTTAGATTTATTTTAAAGAACTTGTTCATTGTTCTTCTTTGATAAATTTGTGCATGTTTATACCGCTTTCATTATATTTTCAATTGGTTCTAAGTCAATACTTGTAACGAGACCCACGATTGATGCTTGAAAGTTTAAAAACCATAATAATCACAAAAATCCTCTATAACCAACTATCATTAGCTGACAACAAACAATTGCATTTTTCCTCTGGTAATTCAAATAAATGGTTTATGGTAGGCTCATGTTTTAGTAAAGTTTATTATCCGACATATTTTATTAAAATACAACTTACTTAGATGCATGATAATTAAAGAAAGCACTTTGATGAAAAAGCTAAAATATAAATAAAGAGTAAAACACAATGATGCGTTGATGAAACATATGTGATACCTTTTGTTTATCTACTTTAATGTTTATACATTTTGAATTGGTTTGTATCATAAGAGGATTCCATGTTATGAGATTTCTATTTTTAGGATAAAGGAACCCTACACCTCTATCATTCTCATAGGAAATTAAAATTATGTTTTATTAAGAAAATTAGTTTATTCCTCTGACGCAGCTATTACATAGGATAGGAATCGTGTAAGAAATTCCTTAAACTTTATTATGGGCCGAGCCCACAAAAAGTTAATTTAGCGCGTTCAAGATGAACCCACCCCTTCTGCATCTAAGTCCTCAACTTTCAATTCAAAAGGAGAGGGTCCCAACATTCGATTGGTCCACGATGAAAATAGAGATTTAACACCACTTCAGCAATGATGCGAGGAAATCTCCTGGTCACGTTTCTGTAATGTGCTTAAATCTGGAACCGGGGCTGCTGCATTGATGGCACCATCGACAATGGGCCCCACAGATCATCTCAATCATGCCCTTCAAATTTGGAAATCAAACTTGGTGGGCCACGGTCAAATATCATCATAACCTTTACAAATTAATTTAAAAGTGCCAGCTGTAAATTTCCGCGTAAAGCATTCCCGCGTACGTACATTTCCGCGTCCTTAATGTCTACTTATTCAACATTTATCATACTGTTATGTAATTATTATTTGTGTTATATATTTTTTTAGTTTTCTATGACATTTTTATTGAGTCTTTTAACAAATAAGGATGGGTGTCACATGTTTTCTATCCACAGCAACCTTTGTGAATCAACACTCTTTAACAAGCAAAGTTTTTGTGCCATCAATACCAACAAAAAGTAATGCTCCCATCTTTCAAGAACAACAACGATCTCACACAATTATGTAGTCTTGATCATAAACAATGCTTATGGATCATCAATAATTATTCATAGATCTATCACAATAATATGGGCGCCAAAACTATACATCTTTGCCAATCAAAGGGCATTAATCCAACTAAGGGTGACATACTTATTCTTTAACCCATAACAACCTTAGTTTTAATCCATAACGATTTAACCTGATTCGTACCAGCTATATGATAATCTAGTGCTCCAAAGTACTAGCCTGGTAGAGTCCTAGTTCGTGCCTAGATGATAGATGATATTGACAGACCAAAGAAAAAAAACAACCACCTTAGTTTCAACTAGTGGTCAAACAAGCAAACATCGATTGTCGATAATACCGAATGCTCTTGACTTCGAACAACGATGTTGTGCTAAAAAAAATCTCCAATTATAACAGCACACGATGACTTTGAATTCCCGAGTCAACCACCATAACTCATGATCATTTAGCATAACTCACGTTGTGCTAAAAAAAAATCACCAATCCGAGTTCAGCACTCATCCAAATGGAGAGACAGTTGGATTGACGACTGTATACTTGTTTTGGCTGGTGAAAAATTGTCGCCATTCATCTAGTGATTAAGATGATTATTTGAGCCTCCATCACTATACACATATAGATTTGGGGAGAGATAAAATAGGCCTCACAAGAAAGTGTGCTTACATTATCGTGAGCACCAATGCTGAGCAGAGTAGGGGCCCTATAAAAAAAATGCATGTCACAAATGTTCAGAAACAATGAGACTGTTGCTAGCAGGGTTCAAGCTTGTGGGACCTACCAACTCTCTTGTAATCAATAAAAGTCCTTCAAACTCAAATCCCCCAGAAGTAGCACCGACTCAGCTTCTTAGACCCTTCAATTGTTCATACCAATTTTGGCATCCATTAGACTTTCTGTAATGGCTTGGATTTTGACTACGTTGAGGCCTTCAAATCACTACCTACCTTTGTTGGATGGTTCTAATCTTTCTCACACAGGTACACAATAGTACTATAGTAGCTCTTTCAAACTCCTAACCCTCTCCATCATGCTTCCAAGTGGGCCACAACTGCCATCTTAAAATGGCTCTTATTTATTTATTATGAATCTAAATAACATTATAATCAGATAAACTGTTATTCCAGTATAGATTGACCTGGATCACAACTGGATGACTCATCAGGACCATAAAAATGCTCATCCCATGTTTCCTAAGTTGGCTGGGTCTGGTGGCCGGGTAATGTGGGGCTGTTTACAACCTTCTTCCTACACCACCTCTCTGTCAACTGATTCCCCTGTAAGGAATATTCTTTCTTTGAAGTGGTTGTATCAGTGAGAGCATGCTTTTAAATCAATTCTTCAGATCCATTAATAATATGGGTCAATTGGCTCACAAGTGGAGCACGAGCCCAACCCTCACCAAGCCAAGTTGGGCAAGCTCACACCATGGATCGACTCATCGACAGCCACTAGTGACAAATATGACTCACCAAATATTTATGGAGTCATATTTTACTCTGATTTTCCCACTGGCCAAGTGGACTAAAGTCCAAAGTCAACATTGTCACCGACTTGACTCATCTAGCTGGAAGCAAAACGAGTAACAGACCAAATTCAATACAGGAAGAGGGGGGAAAGAAGCCAAAGGGCAAAGGGTAGCTAGCAATTTCAATCAGGATCACTTTTGAGGCATGGTTCATCCAGAGCTAAGATCATCAGATCAATGGTCTGGGGCAACAAAAGATTACCCCACATGGACAAATTCAAGGCCCAAGAAATACACACAGCATATATATAGTACTTATAATGTTCACCTCGGCCGGGCACTGTCAAACTGAATGGCTCAGTTTTCATACAAAAATTTGCTTGATCCCTTCTTAATTCAGCCAAATTTATGGGAACAAGAGCTTTTGGCAAAATTTGAGCATAATTATTGAATGATGTTCATGTAAAGGAATCTTATACAGCCGCAACTCAATGAAGATTATGAAAACTAGTCTCACTCAATCCTAAATTACAAAAACAAATAAAATAAAAAACAGAAAATATAAATCCAAAACCAAAATCAGCTCTTAATAAGCATCAGGCAGAGTACCCAAGTGACAATCTACCAAAATCAGCTCTTGATATGCAGCAGAGAAGTGAAGTGAAGCTTTCTAGTACCAAAATCATTCACCTCTAAATATGCATCAGGGAAGCAACGTGAAAATCTCTGTATGAGCATGTGACATTGTATGGTTAAATCCAGGAGAAGCTGCTTCAAGAGCCAGACTTGAAAATGGCGACAATATTGGGAGTTGAGTCATCAATCAATGGCAATGATTAGAAATCCAACAGAGACATACATGAGGAACACTGGGTAGAGAGCGAGGGCTTTTCTTCCTGGTGTGACAGCTGCACTCATGAATGGGTATGCAGCCCAAGAGCTCCAAGCTAGTGTTATCGGCACCACGATCAACTTGAGTATGACACTGTCTTTTATCATGCAGAGCAGTGCACCGACATCCAAAGGAAACAGGCAGTAGCCCAGAAGACTAAGACTTTGGAAGAAAATTATATGCCCACCCTAAAGTGATGTAAACAAGGGAAGGACTTAGATGCATGTTGCCTTATTTGACAAGAGAGCTATATGACATCAACCCCATTGATTTGCATCGCATCCTCAGGCCTTGAGTCTAAACAACCTGGGTTCCATTGCACCATGGTAAAAGAAAATAATAATATGATGGCCTGAGTTTGGAATTGCATGGCATGGACCAAGCACTTCCACTAACATAGTTGTCCCCCTTGAAGTGGCGTCATGCAGTTTAAAGATTAAAAACACTGGCAGTCCAAATTCAGAGTAACAATGGCCATTTTTCATTGGCTAAGATCTTCCGATCCGGTTATTTTTGGGAAATGATCTATGGTGGATCCTATCAGATAAATAGGCTGGGCCATAGAACCATAGGGGCCGCTTTAACACACTCAAGGCCAGAGTATATTTACTGCATATACAAATTGAAACACAGCTGCAGTCCAATTTCAGCACAACATTTACAGTGCCCGGAGTTTCAAACTAATTTCCAGGGTCAAAGATCATAAAATCAATCAAGCAAGGAAAAATAAGTTGGATGAACAGCTTACCAAGAGTAATACGTTCAAAGTGAGAATTATAGCTCCAGCTGCAAGGACGGCAAATGCAACAGCAAAGACCTGTGACTGAGAGGATCAAAAGTGAAAAAGCTTCAGCTAAGCTTACAGGAGGAAAATAGAAGAGAGTTCGGCCCATTACAATTTTGGTAGGGCTGAAAACTTCCCCCTTACTTTCAAGATTTAGGGACAAAAATTTCAGCCGCTACCAAAGTGGAACAGAGCGAAGTCTTGAGTGATGCAATGGTTCTTAAATGTGCAAAGTAGGCAAAGCTGCTTGCATTAAGGAAGAAAATTCTTCCTCTCAAATGCAAAAAAAAAATGGTTTTCTCCACTTCAATAACAAGGGTCCAATACAACCCAAGTGTGCTATTGTACTAGATTGTGCATCAAGCAAGGTATGTTTCTGCTTACTTTCCAGAACAATAGGCCTATAGCAAAAATTTGCTGGCAGTCTTCTCACTTTCAACCATGGGCAGAGTTTGCAATGCAATTAGTTTATTTAGTCATTCCAGACTGGTGCAACATTTTTAGTCAAGATGCACACAGCTCCAAAGACGAAATGAAGACAAGCAGAAGTTTCCATTCCAAGGGTAGGTTCCCATCAGCAAATAGCTAACCATCTAACAGTGTTGCAATGAAGCCCCAAGTTTTGGCCTAGATATGTGAAACTGAGAGAGAGAGAGAGAGAGAGAGAGAGAGAGAGAGAGAGAGAGAGAGAGAGAGAGAGAGAGAGAACATGAAAGTAAATGCATTTACAATGGAAGGTGCATGGTGAATGATTGGGTAGAATTTCTATTGAAGCTTCCTAGAACAAGAAAACCTAACAAGAAATTATCAACAGCAAATCAAACTAGTGAAAAGGAGAGATGAAAAGTAGAAACAATATGAAAAAGAGAGATGAAAAGGAGAGACAATCTCTTATTTCTCAACAAGATCTAATCTACAGTAAGATTGGCATCTACCAAGTAGTTTCTATGCGCAAAAGCTTGTTGCAGCTATTGAACGTTGAAACTGAGTAACAAAACTTAGAAGATTGCAAACCACCCATCACATTACAAAAATGTTTTGTCATTTGTCACCACTCACCTTGGACCTTTGACCTCACTGCCCGTATTCTCCATGCTCCATAGGGGGCATAGACGCATAGTATAAAGTAAATAAATGATGTTCTACCATTTAGCTTCTTCCAAAAGTATTTTAAAAAAATTTTCCTGCAAAAGTAACACTGAAGCTTCTACTTGATGAATATAGAATGAATAAAAAAAATAGTTTGAGAGGGCAACAAAAGAATGCATTTGATCAATATAGTTCTGAACCATTTTCAACATGTTTTGAGCATATATCAAGTATGGACACTCAAACTTGTGTACCATGTCGAACATGCCAAAAATGATTCTAAGAGAGAGAAGCTGAGAAGGAATTGGAGAGAGATGTCTTCGATCATATGTGAACTATCCACATGATTATATATCTATATATACATATTCAGAGTAAAATACATGTCTTCATAAGAAAGAAAAATAAATAAAATTATTCTAGTCCTCAACCATTAATGGGATAGCAGGATCAAATCATGCAGTTATTACAGATCAGTAATGCACTTACGTACTGGAGATAAGCCGATAAAATCCAAAACAAGAAAACTCTAGACACTGCAAATAATTGTAGTGATAAAGAACATCTATGCAAGCACTAAGTACAACAATCGATTTAATAATCCTAAAAGCACAGGTGTGAAGAACAATTATAAATGAAAATGAAGAGATCACCTTTTTCACTGATGCTGACCATGACAAAATAAGACCAAGGAAAACGATGAAGAAAAAGGGTCCCCAAAGATCCCAGTCCCTTAGAGCCTTCCCAGGGTCTTCGCGAAAGGGGTTCGGAAAAACTACAAGTTTCAAATTGCTCACAATCCGGGTCAAATCTCTCTTCACAGTATCCCAAACAGGCTCAGTCAGAGTGTTGGAAGCTGATCCAAAACCAGTGGCTTGGACATTCGGCTGAGTCTCAGCTATTGTTAAGGGTGGAACAGAAACAGTCGCAGGAAACTGAAATGTTAGGGGATTGCTTGATGCCATAAAGGGGGATGATGAAAAAGGAATAGAGGGATGTGAACTTGGAGATCTTGCAGCCATTACTGTTGTGGGACCAGATTCAATGCTGGCATATATGAGATCTTCAATCTCATCAATCTCTGGCTTGGAAGTAGAGTGGAGATTAACCTTGTTGTTCTGGGACATATCCGTTCAAAGGTTAGAGAATACCCAGAAGGCACTCCAACAAAATCTTCAAAAAAGAATGAAAATGTGTGAGATAATGCAATAAAGCATGCAAAATATGAACAGTCAATTTAGCAAAAAGATGCTCTAGGAAGAAAATAGCAAAAAAATTGAATGGCACATTTGATGCAGAGTACTCATTTGTATTCCTATGTAATATAGGAAAGAATCCCAAATTGAATTTTTGTACAATGCAGCAAACAAAAATACAATGCAGCAGATAGAAAAGAAAAGTGCAGTGGTTTTGATTAGAGAACACAAAGCCACTCAAAAATTCCAAAAACCAATCTAACAAATTTGATGAGCAGAGTAATAGGAAAGTACATAAAACTTACACTTAGTTGAAGCAATTCCAATTCACAGTGATAGCAAAATTCAATTTTACGAATTATTTGCATGATCTTAAACAAAATTATAGAAGATCTAGAAATAAAACAATAGGGGGTAGAGCAGAATGGATGCTTTTCCTACGGCACCAAAACTCAAGTGAATTTTTCATGAAAAATTATTCAGGTAACATGGGTTTCAAATGATTTCAATTGACACAGTTGGATACAATTTGGATGATAGATGTTCATTGAAAATAAGTTGAAAAATTATTTTCAACAGAAACTGATGAGATTTTCTTCAACCTATTCAAATCATTTTCAGCTCATCTCATTTTACATGTTGGCTGTCAGTTCATTTACATTTTAAAATCAGAACCACAAACTAACCAGCAGTAGATTTTTTTTCCAGCAAAAAATTAAAAATAAAATAAAATAAAATAAAAATCAACAGGAGGTTTTCAAAATTTCTCATTTTCTTACCTTTGCTGTCTCCACTTCCCCTTCTCCCTTCCACCTTACAATCTATTATCTTTCCTCCTTTAAAACCCAAACAGCATGTTCATTTTCAACAAAAATTGAAACTAGGTAAAAAGTAATAACACTCTACAAATTTCAAGTACTATGATTTTCACCATTTTTTTTCACACAGGTTCTTTGAAACATTGAAGTGCCACATTTGAGGCTTGATTAAAACCTTCTGTAAACTCAATTTCAGGAGGACAAAAAAGGTGTGTTCAAATGCTGGTTCACCTTACAAAGGCACATCATCTCTGCCACCAAGTATTTAGAAGACAAATCAGAATCCTCTAAGGGCAGTCCTCAGAGAATTCTCTCAGGGCATCCAAAAAACTAAATCAGCTGGGTCAACTTTCTAAAATCAAAACCATTCAAAATGAACCTATTCTCATGATTTAACACTCAACCCAAGTTCACTCCAATTGGAGAAGTGACCACCGTCAGATCAATTACTTGTAGAAAACATTAGATGGCCCCCACGTTTGGACTACCTCGGAGAATTCTCTGAGGGCTGTCCTCAGAGGACCCGGCTTTTTAACATAAAAACAAAAACAGAAATGCAGCCTCGATATAGAATGAATCGGTGATCCAAGCCGTTGATCTGATGGGTCTCTCCATGCAGTTTAATGTGGCAATCCAATCGCAACCATTCGACCAACAAACGATCAAGAAACATCACATCGTGCCCAATTCAACAAGATGAAAGCTCAATGGACGTCCAGGATCTGGGTTTCCTATACGCATGCATGGCCCATTCTTGGTGGGACCTATTGGATCACAGAGCAAAACAACACCCACATGCAAATACAAATACACCCCTGGGTCAATGATCATGAAATTGTTTCTTGGAAAATGGGGAGAGTTTTGATTTCTCAAATGTCAATGGAGGATCCATAAAGATAACAAATATAAGTAAAAAAGAGAATTACCAGAGAGAAAAGGATTGTATAGGCAAAGAGACTGAGATGGATTTCTGTTGGTTGGCCATTGGAGATTTCAGTATTCTCCTTTTTCCTTGAATTCCAACATCAGAGAGAAAGATGAGCGAGAGAGAGGAGAGAGAGAGAGAGAGAGAGAGAGAGAGAGAGAGAGAGAGAGAGAGAGCATATAAGGAGAGAGCGAAAATGGCGATGAGAGAGAGAGATCGAGAGAGCATATTGAGGAGGTTGTGTTTGAAGCGGGAGTGGTGCGCGTGTGGAATATCAGGACCATGCAATGCATTGGGCTAGTGGAGCGGGAGCCTACTTGTGAACTCGGCCTGGCCCAATGGTTGGGTCAGCTTGGCCACTTGGGAGTGACTCGGAAGGATACTGAGTTGAGTGGCTCGGGGGTGTGTTTGATGGAGTTTCTAGCTGATTCGGTCAGGCTGTTTGGAGTGCCCTTTCGGTTGGAGCCTGAATCCTCTCCATCTTTTCGGGATCTTGGTTGATAGCAAGAATTAGAGGCATTCTTGCCTAGAGAATTTATGTCATCTCCCTCTTTTATCCTTTACTCTTCAAACGTTTAGTAGTTGAGGAATCTACGGGGAAAAACCCCAAAGATGGGCACTACACAAAAGAGGTCCCGCTAAAGTTTTTGCAAACAAAAAGGGTCCTTCCATTGGTTTTTTTATCTTTTTCTTGTCATTTTGCGTTATGGTCTATATCAACCATAAGTCATTGAATTTGCTTTCTCGAAGAAGAAAAGGCTTCGGTTATGGAGACAATTTGCTGAAGAGAAGATAGCCGATGGCGATCGTAGTGCTCGATGCTGGACGTCGACGATGGCAGTGGATCAACGGTGGTGCGGCAAGACTATAATCAACAATGGTGATTAGGGGCGAGCAAATTCTTGGTAGTCACTTGTGTCAATAATAGTGGGTGTGGTCACTACTCGTTGCATGAAGAGGAAAGCACAGTGGCCAAAGATGATGAAGTTGGATCTCAGCGATGGAGACCAGGGAGACGGCGTCGCGGGGTGGTACGCATGTGTCGGGTTACTCGGGTACACTTATTTTGTTCCTATCTTCTTCTCTATTTTTTTTAGTTATGGGATAAAGAGTTGTGGTTGGGCGGAGTTGGAGTTGGTTGAAGTTGTTGGATTTCTAGGGTTGAAGGGTTTGGGCGGGGTTATGTTGGTTCGGATTTGAACAGGGTTGATGGAGATGGAATTTGAGAAGATCTTAGGAAGATGAAATGGTTAGGGGGTTGATGCCTTGATGGAGATGGGTTCAGGACACAGTTGCTTGGCCTTGAATAGGCAGGGAAGGAAGATTGGAAGATGGGAATGTGAGTATTTTTTTTTCCGATTTGGGTGAAGGAGAAGGGGTTTTTGGACTGGATTTCGGCTGAAGGATTGGAGTGGAGTTTTCTGAAGTTGGAGAGTTTCGAAGTGTTGGGTTTTGGAATACAATCATTGAATTTGCTCCTTAATGATGATGACGAGGGTGATACTGTCTGCCGGGAGGGTAATGATGTTGATAAGTGTGTGGATGACATTTCTCCAGTGGGGTGTTGGTTAATACAAGTGATTGCAATGGTGGAATCCAATCTAAAAGAGAAGTCAAAGCTTTATGAGGATGGTGATGGTCGACATCGACTAACCTATCAGCATGGTTTAAAATCTCGATTTTGGTAGCAGTAAACTGATATGATATTGATATCGATCGCGGTTATTGGTCTATCGCGGTTATCGCGGTATAAATTTTTTTAATCTAAAAAAATAAAAAAATCTTCAAGAAAATCCAAAAAATTCAGAATATTAGAAAATATTGAAAAATAATATTTTTTTCATTAGTAACAACAATAAATCAAAATATCGATCACCTTAAGTTATGAGTCATGTCTGTGTCGCAGTTCGATGTATTCTCTAGTATTTCATATAATGCAACCATTATTGATGCTCATAATCAATTTATTAGTGTAAAATATAAAAAAATAAAGATAATATATCAATCATCATTTAATACTAACTCAATTAGCAAATAAGTTGTGAAATTCAAGATCTAAAAATAAATAAATTTCTACACCCAAAATCATATGATATATTTGAGTAGATCTAGCAAGAAAGTATGTAGATCTAACTTCTAAGTGAAGAACATAGCACATGTGACAAACCCAATGATCTTTACATTCATTTCTATGTTTTATCTAAAAAATAAAATGAAAAACATATAATAGTAAAATTAAGGGAGTTCAGTTGATTTTCTCTTACCAAATAAAATATTTTCTTCAAGAAATAGTGATGGAGATGAGCTATGGAGTATGGAGTATGGATGACTGCTGCTACTCTAAGGGTATGAGAGGAGGGGAGAAAAAGATGGAGAAAAAAGTAAGAAAAATAGGGTTTTTGTCAACCATACAATATCTCGGCCGATATTTTCCGAGATATCGATATTACCGATATGATCTTCATATCGGCCGAGATTGACCGAGATTTTGAGGATATTTACCGATATCAATTTATCAGCAAAATATCGGTTCATATCGGCCAATATGAACCGGTATTGGCTAATTTTTTAAACCATGCCTATCAGTCAAGATTCACCCCAATTGGAATTGGCATTTCTGCCGAAACATGACTTATGATCGATATTGACCATAGCCACTTAGAGATAATGGTCGATATCGACCAACTTGTCTGACATGATTCACCTCAACTGAAGCTGGGTATTTTTGTCGAAACATGACTTATGGTCAATATCAACTATAGTGCACAGTGACAAAAAGCAACAGGAGGACCTTTTCTGTTTATAAAAGTTAGATATGACATTTTTTCTTTGTAGCGCCCATCTATGGGTTTTTTTCCTGTAAATTTCTCTTAGTAATTTTTCTCTGGAACCCATTTTACCTTCCTAAAAACTAAATTTCATGCAAATAAACGGGACCTTGTGTCAGGTTTGAGTAATGCATTTTCAGCTAAATGGGAATGAAAAATGTTCCCATTTTTCACGACCTTTTTTCTTATCATTTTTAATTTGTATGGGTAGTTTTTCATGAAGTAGTATGAAATTGTTGCCTTCATTTTTTGCTAAATCGAGAAAGCCTTTTTGGTGGTTTGAAGGATCAGAAATGCATAGTATTTCATATAAAAGTACAAGTTCCGGGAATTCCATTTCCGCAAACACTATACGAGCATGTCTTTAGGATTTGTTTGTGCAATAAAAAATTTCATGTTCCATCGATTTTTGTAGTCATGCATTTTTACTTCCTACTATAGAAAATCAAAATCATATCTATTAAGGAAAATCGGTCATTTTTCTAATTACTCACAAAGAAGATGTATCGCAAAGGAACAATGGGATGGTTGAAGAATTATAATAATTTTCTTCTCTATCGCAGAATCATCTAATCACACAAATGCACATTTAGAAATTATACTTTTTTGAAGATTTAGGAATTTAACATCATGCAAACTAATGAGCCCTTACAAATTTCCCATATCGCTAATGATTTTTAGTAATTAAGGCATGCAAAGCCATATTACAAGACATGAATGTATGAAAGTTTTTAATGATTATTTCTTATTTTATAATGTATCACTTTGATTTATTTCATACTCAATGCTACAACTTAGGCCGCGGCATGACCAGCCCAAAACTTATATAAAATAAATACTAATTCTTTTATACAAATGAAAATAAAAGTTTAAATAATTAATTTTCTATTTTTATTTGTAAACTAGCATCCACGTTTGTGTATTTAGTTTAGTAATTTCAACTTTATTTCAAGTTGAAAACAATAACATTTTATAAAACCCCTTTTAATTTATATAAAAAATAATGAAAAAAAAAGAATAGGCATGTGGGCTAGCCCATGGGTGACATGGCCTAGCACGGCATGACATAAGTCGTAGCGTGGGCCGAGCTGGCCCGCCCCGTTTTACACCCCCTGGGCCTTATCGGGTTTGATCTAAGCCCTTGATTGAGTCCGGGTCTGGGTGAAGCTCTTACGGTCATAGCAGCAGCTCTGCACGTGATGCGAGGCCAGAACCTTTAAACATGAATCCGCCAGCTCCCGTCTCCACCAATCAGAACGCAGAGAAACCAAATCCAACGGTCCAAACACCTTCTCAAACCATTCACACGGATCGCCCCTTCATCCAACAGCCAATACATCATCTCCCCTCTATAAAACCACCCCATTTCCCTGACTTTCCGAATCATTCAACACCCAAACTCCCGATTTTCAAAGAAAGAGAAATCAAAAGAGAGAGAGAAGGAAGATGTCAGGAAGAGGAAAAGGAGGCAAGGGGTTGGGAAAGGGAGGAGCCAAGAGGCACAGGAAAGTCCTGCGGGACAACATCCAGGGAATCACGAAGCCTGCGATTCGAAGGCTGGCTCGACGAGGAGGCGTGAAGCGCATTAGCGGCCTCATCTACGAGGAGACAAGAGGCGTCTTGAAGATTTTCTTGGAGAACGTCATTCGAGATGCAGTCACCTACACCGAGCATGCCCGCAGGAAGACTGTTACGGCTATGGATGTTGTGTATGCCCTCAAGCGTCAGGGTCGCACCCTCTATGGGTTTGGAGGCTAGGTTTGGGTTAGGATGTATAAAAAATGTTCTGTTTTGAATTTTTTTTTTTTTTTTTTTTGGGGTGGGTTTGAATGGTTGAGTGAATGAATCCATGGATGGATTTGTGATTTGTTGCTACTTTGGATAACAATTTTCAAATAGTTGAAGCTGGTGTATGTGCAAAATATCAAGATCTTTTTTGTGAAGATGGTAAACCATGCATTGATTGATGTGACAAAATCTCAAATCTTATTTTCTTATGTTATTGGCCTTTGTCCAAAGGATGGAAATGGTTGGATTTGATCATCTTGCCTTCCCTTTGATGATGTTTAGAATGTGGGTTTAATTTTAAAAGTTGGTAATATTAATTCAATTGCAGTGAATTTTGATGAAGTGGAGAGATATGTTACATACAAAGTTTGGGTTTTCCCTTTTGGGCCTAAAAAGTTAAGAGGTCCAAAATGATCACCACCAATTGAATGGTAAAGAAATGAAGTGTGAATGATATGAGGAGTGAAAGGATATTAGTTTAAGTTGTGGTTGGGATTCTTTGTGATAGTTCTGCATGGTGTTGTAGGATTTATGGTCCTCTCTGGATGTTTGGGATTGGAAAAGTCCTGGTTTACTAAGATCTAGTTGAGAATTTCATAGTTTGTGGATAAAATTAATAATATTAATAATTTGGTTTCAAATCAAAATCAATGTGTAAATGGTTAGACCATTGGTGAATTACAGCATGACCACAAAATAGGGCATCTCTAAAGAGGGTGCTTGTGAGACTCTCCTTATTCAATGAGTGCCTTATGAGAAGCACTGACCATTGTTTATATTGCAATATTAATATCTTAAAAGGGGAGTATTCAAGTTCACCCATTCCTCACCATCATGGTTTAAAACTCGATATCGATCGCGGTATCGGTTGCGCTGAAAAACCGACATCGTTACGGATATTGGTCCATTGCGGTCGCGGTGTGAATTTTTTTTAACCTAAAAAAATTCACAAAAAAATTCAAAAAATCCAGAATATTAGAAAATGTTGGAAAATAATATTTTTTTCCATTAGTAACAACAATAGATCAAAATCTCGGTCACCTTAAGTTATGAGTCTTGTCTATGTCGCTGTTCGTTTTATTCTCCAGTATTTTATATAATGCAACCATTATTGATGTTCATGATCAATAAGATGAAATATCATAAATTTGACATAACGCAACCACAAATTTTGGCAAAAACTCATACTTTTTTGTTCCAAAAGTATAGATTTAATTTAAACTAATACATTACTAATGTGAAAAAACATAATTGATTTCAAGAAAAGCCCCAAATTTTAGAAATAAAAAAATTTAGATCTACATTTTAAAATACTAGATCTAGGAAAAAATAAGTGAGTGACATCGAATCTAACTCAATATAAAGCCTTTTGGTTCATGAATTAGTGTATTACACAATCTTTACTACTATATCATTCCAAACATAATTAAATAGGTTTAATATCATATCTAGCAGCTTGTGATAATAATAGACATCCAAGCACAAAAAAAAAGAAAGGCAATTAGCAAAAGAGTCCTAGCTATCATGGTCAAGTAGGATCCTTTTGTTTTCTTGATTGCCACTTCTCTAAAAAATGCGCTTCGCAGAGCCGGCGGGAGTCGAGCTGACCGGTCAACTCGCGGGGGGTCCAGGGGGCAGCGCCCTCAGAAAAAAAAAAAGGATATCGGCCGATATTTTGAAAATATCGGCCGAGATATCGTCACGGCCGATATGAACATCATATCGGCCGATATCTCGCTATATTTTGGGGATTTGAAGCCCGATATTGCCGATACCGATATCTCAGCGAGATATCAGTTCGGTGTCGGCCGATACGAACCGATATCGGTCGGTTTTTAAAACCATGCTCACCATTATGGTGAGGGACACTCCTCTTTTGGGAAGTGTAAGTATAAAAAGGGGAGTCCTGTACTTGACACTCTCTTTTTTGTACTTGACACTTTTTGTCCCTTACCAAAACTGTGCACTTGAATATCTTCCATCTTAAAATATACCACTATGTTTAAAGTATACTAAAAATATTGTATTTATAAACATATTACCTACTTTCAAAGTAAGTGTTTTAAAAGTTAAAAAAAGGCATTCTGAGCCAAATTGGTTTGATCATTCCTTTTTTTTTCTTTCACCCTTGAGGGTGTCTTGTGTTTCTCTTGACCATTCAATTTAACCCAATTCAACAACAGTATAAATTTTCTTTTCACAAAACACATACACACACACACACACCCCCCCCCCCCCCCCCCCCCCACTCAAACTCAGTTTGAGTGAAAAGGTTGGATGAGTGAAAATCTTGGGCTCACGAAGTCGTATGTAAGGACAATAACTTGATCATAGATTGATATGGCTCACTTCTAATAATTTTTTGAAAGCATCAAATTTAATATTTTTTAAAACATTAGAGTTTTGGATTTCAATTCAACAGTGAGCAACAAATGAATAAATGAAAATTTTAGACTTGTAAAAATTTGGGAGTAGCATGTGTAAAGGCAGTCATTTGATAAAGGCTTGCACACAAGAATTGTACAGACAATTTTCCTGCCTGACCGAAAATTGTATGATTTTAGATTTTTGGTGAGTTTGACTGGTTCTTATACATTTTTAGTTCCTCATCTATTAATTATATTTCCAATTTTACAGTTGGATAAACTCTTGTTGAGTAAAATGTGAGGATAAATCACTAAAGCATGTTTGGTATTAGACGTAGAATTTATAGATATGATGATTCTTCACTATCATCAGAATAAGAATTCCTCAATGAGGATGTGTATGGCTGATGATGATTTCATTTGATACTGGTGTGCATCCATGCATATAGTTGAAAAAAATGGGATTCAATGCTCAAATTTATATAAGTGAGGATTTTCAATTCCGATAAGAGATCTGAAAATTTTAACAAATGAAGATTTTTGTTGGCTGAAATCATCATAAATTTAAATTGCCAAATATAAATTTTTCATAGAAACCGAAAATCTCTTCCTTGAATATTTGATTGTCAAAAGTGACAAAAATAATGTGTAATTTATTTTCTAATTTTCAATGGGTGTAACCCACACATCCACTGGACGCGCGAGACGATACATAAGTCGAAATTTGAAAAGAAAGCAGAACTCCTCACTGCCATGCAATGCAAGCACGCATTGCTCCGCTCTTCAATCTTCTTTCCACTATATTTCAAATCAAACCCTTCAATATCTCATCTTTTTCTATCCCTACTCGTCCCAACTCTTCTTCCCTCTTCTTCTCTCGACCATGCAATTCCCATCCGTTGTTCCTGCAATCTCCATCACCCCACAAACAGACCCACCATAATCTCACAACACCAAAGAGACCTCAGTGCCAATCAAAACATCGCCCGATCAAATTGGACGATCACCAAACTCAGCAGAGAAGGAAAGATTTATGAAGCCCGACGGGTGTTCGACGAAATGCCCCACAAGGATGTTGTCACATGGACCACCATAATTTCCGGCTACATCAAATGTGGGATGATGAAGGAAGCCCGTATTCTCTTTGATGATGTCTTGGTGAAGAGAAATGTCGTCACATGGACAGCGATGCTCGCGGGGTACTTGAGGATCAGGCAGGTTTCGGAGGCGGAGAAGCTGTTTGAGGAAATGCCTGAGAGAAATGTTGTTTCTTGGAACACGATGATCTCTGGGTATGCGCAGAATGGGCGTGTTGATTCTGCTTGTGAGCTGTTTGAGAGAATGAATGAAAGAAATGTGGTGTCTTGGAACACTATAGTGACCGCTTTGGCACAAGAAGGAAGAATTGATGAGGCCAGGCGGGTTTTTGATGCAATGCCCATGAGAGATGTGATCTCTTGGACTGCGATGGTTGCAGGGCTTTCGCAGAATGGAAGAATTGATGAAGCCCGTGAGCTGTTCGATAGAATGCCTGAGAGAAATGTGGTGTCTTGGAATGCCATGATTACTGGCTATATGCAGAATCTTAGGCTGGATGAAGCGCTGTATTTGTTTGAGAGGATGCAGGAGAGGGACCTTCCTACATGGAATACAATGATTACGGGTTTTATCCAGAATGGGGATTTGAGACGTGCTCGGGAGCTGTTCAATGAAATGTGTGAAAAGAATGTGGTTACATGGACTTCTTTGATAACTGGCTATGTGCAAGATGGCCAGAGTGAGGAGGCAATGAAGATCTTCTCAAAAATGCAGTGGGATGGAGTTAAGCCCAACCAAGGAACTTTTGTGAGTGTTTTGAGTGCCTGTAGCAGTTTGGCTGGTCTCAGTGAAGGAAAACAGATTCATCAGATCATTAGCAAGACTATCTTTCAATCGAATGCCTTTGTTGAATCAGCTCTTATAAGTATGTATTCCAAATGCGGGGAGATTGGCATTGCTAGAGAGGTGTTTGATCAGTCAATACAAAAGGACATAGTCTCTTGGAATGGGATCATTGCTGCCTATGCACATCACGGTGATGGTAGAGAAGCGATCCGTCTGTTTGAGGAAATGCAGGAAAATGGGTTTGAACCCGATGATGTCACTTATGTTGGGGTACTCTCAGCATGCAGCCACTCGGGTCTTGTAGATGAAGGTTTGAGGTATTTTGATGCATTAGTAAGACATGGGTCTATCAAAGTGAGGGAAGATCACTATTCTTGCTTGGTCGATCTATGCGGGCGTGCTGGACGGCTCGAGGAAGCTGTGAAATTCATAGACAGGCTTAAAACTAGGCCGTCAGCTTGTGTCTGGGGTGCACTTCTTGGTGGGTGTAGTGTTCATGGGAATGTGAGAATAGGCAAGATTGCAGCTAAGAGGCTTTTGGAGGTAGAGCCTGACAATGCGGGGACTTACATGTTGCTATCTAATATATATGCTTCTGTCGGTAGATGGAAAGAGGCAGCAAAGGTGAGGTTGAAAATGAAAGATAAAGGGCTAAAAAAGCAGCCGGGCTGCAGTTGGATTGAGGTGGGGAATAGGGTTCATGTGTTTGTTGTTGGAGATAAGTCTCATTGTCAGGCAAAAGAAATATATTGCTTGCTTCATGATATTCATGAGAAGATGAAGAGGGCAGGTTATGTACCAAAGAAGTATTATAGAGGTAATGACGATTTTTTAGGAAGTTGATCATTCTATTTGAATGAAACTTTAGTATTTTACTCTTTCTTTCCTCGATGTTCTTTGCCTTGTTTTGAAACTATGTTGTTGGGGACTATTTGGATGTTTGAAACCACATGCAGGAAGGTCTGACCCTTAATGGAACTCAAGAAGAAATTATGATTTAGGGAAGGTGTTTCAGAGCTTTAAACAATTTGTTGGAATAAACAACACCCCCAAATATAGAGATTTCCCTCACATTTGAAACATTATTTTTAGAAGACTATACTGTTATAAGAGTTCTAGAGGACTCTCACTGTCAACCAGACATTCTTCCGATTAGTTAAATTTTGGAAGATCGGAGGTGTTCAATTGCTTGGTTTGGACTACCAAATCGATTAAGGTGTGGTGCCTTTTATGATCCTGAGACTGATCTCAAGATAGAAGATACTCTTAGAAGAAAGCGACAATGCTAAACTGTGCATAAAACTTTATATCTTGGCTAATCTAGTGCAGTCTTGAGCTGTTCTACTTTGTGTGTGGCCTACATTGCTTCAATTTCTTGTAGTTTTTTTGGGAAAAAGAAGTTTGATCTGACTCAGTTGGGTAGGCTGGTCAGGAAGTCAAGCCTCCAATGCATGTACGAAATCTCCAATTAAGACATAGATGGATTCATGAGTTATGATCATTGGGTGAACAATACGCATATTATTGATTGAGCTTAAGTTTTGTAGATGTGATGTCCATGTTTGTTACTTGTTAGTACAGATACTTAATCTGATTGGCTCTGCTGTGGATAAACCCTTCCTTAAATCACCCAGATTGGATGATCTAGTTACCTACTATTTAGTCTTGCTTACATTGATTGTGGTCGTGGATCATTGATATTTTTCTTTTTTCTTTTTTCAAAACCTGTTCAGGTTAGGATGAGCATATACAGGAGAGTTTTCTGGGCCATTATCTCCATTCATTGTTGTCGGATTAACGGGCTGCAATATGATCACCAATCATTGGCTCACTTTACATTCTCAGGGCTGATACTACCTTTATGCTTTGTCTGCTCTATTCTACATTTCTACTTATGAAAGCAAAGCAAGGGTAGTAATTCCTTTTTGCTGCTTTTCCAAATATCTCTTGTCGGAGTCTTCTGAGCAAATTTATGTTCCTTTTTCCTTGTGAAGACTAAAATATATCACCACACATTGGTCGGTTCTAATCTATTCTAATTTCACTTCATCTTTAAATGGAAGGTTTTTATTGGATAAATGGGTATCTGAAGTTCTTTTTCAGTCACACACTCGTATGTAAGTTCATGTGTGCAATAGTACTCATGCATATTTGTTCTTGGAAGCGATGTAGTGGACTAATATTTACAATTACTGATGTCAACAGGTTGATTTCAATTTGCCGCAGCGTTTTTGATATTTTTTTACATTGACTCAACTCAGAAAAGCAGCAGCCTATCATGATCAACAGGGCAGCGACTGGGTCCTTGGAACAGTTTCTCGGGTCTTCAGTGCACTATGCTGAAGCTAGTAGTCTACCTGTCACTGATGCTGAGGTGTGTGTGCCCTCTTCATTTTTTCAGGTTTATTTTCTTGAACTGTCTGGTGGCTACACAAGCAAGATTATAGATAATAGACGTTAGAATGTGGAAACTGCAATAGACACCTTTATTTATTTATTATTATTTTTTATAACAGTAAATTTTATTTCCACAAAAAACAACAAAGTATACAAATAAAGAATCCAACGAAACTTAGCCAAAACGCAAACTGAAAAGGAAAACGAAGAAAACTCTAGACATCAAACAGAATAGAAGAGCGAAACACTCCCTCTTTAGCAAGAACATCCGCCTTGACATTTGCCTCCCTATGAATATGATTAAATGAGGCTCCAAGCTGTTTAGCATTATCCTGCACTTCCTCTACCCAATCTGTCTCTCCAAGGATGAGAAGCCTTTCCAGAATCCCACTGAATAGCTGAATAGGAATCACCTTCAATAATTGCGTTGTAACTACCCAAACTGAGCAACTCTCGACAACCAATCAACATAGCATAGACTTCAGCTGCATTAGCATTCATAGAGTCCACAGGCCCAGAATAGTTTCTAATCACCTTGTGATGCAGCGTAGACCTCATGGCCACATGTGTAGGGCCCACTTAGATTTAGGACTTATTTAATTGTTATTACTTAATGAGTTGTATTTAGGATGAGGTTTCCTATTTATTTAGTTTCCTAGTTTAATTAGGTTTCTTAGAGCTTAAGTCTTCTTTTACTATTTATATGGCATTATACAAGTTTATTCTCAGAGTTGATTAATGAAATTGGGTTCTCCCATTGAGGTGCGTCCTCGTTTATTGTCTCTTCGGAGATTGATTGTGTCTTCGGACACGTGCTTCGGCACCCATTGTGCTTTTAGCACTTCCAACGCAAGTCCTAACCCTAGGGCCTGCATCAATTGGTATCAGAGCCCAACGATCCCCAATCGTTGGCGTGTTACCCCTATCCATCGTCCATCCACTCTGTCCGTTCCCTGTTCCCATCCCTGACAACCCCACCATCTTCCCACGACCCTTTCCGCAACCAGAGGATACCACTGCCTGTACCACTGATCCACTGCCAATCGCCAAACCCATCTTGACTTTTCCAATCGTCCAAAACCCATCCCTCACCAAAACCCATCCCGTCAAATCCCCCCTTCCCAGACGCAACTGAATCCCCAAAGTAGCCACCTTCTTCAAGAGACCCTGCTCCACAGAACCCTATCCCAGCCCTTCACTGGAAATTCCTCGTCCAAAACCCCAAAACCCTATGCACAGGCAAAACCCCTTCTAGACCACCATCGCCATTCCAAACCCCTTTCGGTCTACCCCTTCTAGACCACCATCGCCATTCCAAACCCCTTTCGGCCTGGCCCTTGCATCGCCCACCCACATCGGCCAAACCAGACCACCAAAATTATAACCCTAAACCCATTTCACCAAACCATCACCGACCCAGCCCTTCGTCAGTCCCCTGTGACAAAAAATTTCCAAACAGTCGAAGCCCATTCACAACTAACCCCTCTTGCCGCCTCAACCCAGCCCTTCACTGAACCCACAGCCGAGCCGAGCCGAACCCAACCCACCCTCATCTTCCTGCACCACCGCAAACCTCTCCGACTCACCTCTCCCTGCCGGGCCCCTCTTCCGAGAACCCTCCACCTTCTTCGGCCAGATCCCAAACCAAAAATAAAGAAAATACCAGCCCACAACCAAACCCTTTCCTGTCCATTAGAAAGAAGCAGCAGAGAAAAGAGAAGCAGAAAGAAGAAGCAGAACACAGAGAAGAGCATAAGGGAGGACGAGGCGTACCGTTCACCAACGCCGTGTCTCGCTTTGGTCCAGCCATCCCCGCACGATCGTCGCACCATCAGCAGCATCGCCAAACACCTTCTCCATCGGCAGTGCTTGTCGTCGTCGTGAGCTTTGGCCAGTCTCTTCCGGCGTCTCCAGAGCATCCAGCCTTTTGCCCTTTCGCTTTCCAGGAACGAAAAGGGGCAGCCAAACCCTTTTCTTCTTTTTGGTTGCCTCGAAACCGAGGAGAGTCCCCATCTGGGCCTCCTGTTGGGCCGAGTTCTAGTTCAGTTTGAGTCTGACTCTTGCAACCTGCCCCACAAGCTTAAGCCCGATTGCAATAATCCAGCCATCCGCCGTCAGAATTTAGATCCGTTTTCGACAGCGTGATTGTGTAAGTCAAATCTACACATCTGCCAAGATGACACTGCAACTTCTTGAACTAAATAGCAGGCTTACAGAAATCAACGAAAGGGCTACACGGATGACATATGCAATCAGGTATGGGCAAAGATATTATGCAAATAAAGACTGCTTTGAGCAGTATATTACTTTGACACAAGGAAATTTGTCTATCATGGAATATGCCGATGAATTTGAAAGGCTACATTATTTATGTGAATTGGGAGATACACTTGATTTCAATCACTTTCTCAAAGGTTTGAGACCAAGTATATTGAAGAAAGTAGAGAAGGCATGCAACGATATGTATGACGCATTTTGGGAAGCAATTCGTGTGGAGCGGATGCTTAAAAGATCTCATCTAATGGAAGTTGCTCCTCAAGAAGAAAAGTTGCCACACGTCACAGACCATGTTGAGGAACCAGTGCCAACGGATTTACAGACTGAACTGCCAGAGTTAGACACCGACGATTCCATATCTACAATTGGCCGCTTTGAAATTTCTTCTATGAGTACTAATCATCCCGACGTGCACACACCATTAATTCTCCCATTGATTTTGTCTTTGCGGATCAACAATGCCAACTGAGAGATGACCAGCGAATAGTCAGAGATTATGATTTGATAGTGCATGATCTACAAGTAAGGCACATCAACACATATTTCAGCCATCAAAAACAATTATGCATGAAGCTGTGCCAAGAAGTTATAGATCGACTGCCTAATCGGACATTTGCCAGATTGATCTTTGATCCAGGTGGACATTTTCCGAACTCGAGGTCGAGTTCTTTTTCAAGTGGGGGAGAATGATGCAGCGTAGACCTCATGGCCACATGTGTAGGGCCCACTTAGATTTAGGACTTATTTAATTGTTATTACTTAATGAGTTGTATTTAGGATGAGGTTTCCTATTTATTTAGTTTCCTAGTTTAATTAGGTTTCTTAGAGCTTAAGTCTTCTTTTACTATTTATATGGCATTGTACAAGTTTATTCTCAGAGTTGATTAATGAAATTGGGTTCTCCCATTGAGGTGCGTCCTCGTTTATTGTCTCTTCGGAGATTGATTGTGTCTTCGGACACGTGCTTCAGCACCCATTGTGCTTTTAGCACTTCCAACGCAAGTCCTAACCCTAGGGCCTGCATCACCTTGCCCTCATAGTCTTGAATTACCCCTCCGATTCCACATTTTTGGATATCATGAAAATAACTACCATCAAAATTCAGCTTAAGGACACCGGCAGGGGGACTCAACCAAAGAACTTTTCGCACTACTTTATCATGCCAACATCCCTTCATGAAAGGATCCCAATATCTATTAAGATAATCAATAGAGACGCCAACAAACTCTTGACGCTTACTAACCCATTCAGACACCGTCCAAATAATAGATTGAGTAAGCTCCATTACTGATTTACTTTGATTGCAGAAGACTCGGTTATTCCTTTCTCTCCAAAGTTTCCAACAAGTAGCATAAAGAACTGCCTTCCATAAAAGCTTTCCACGAATAAATTTGGTACAATGGTACCTAAATGCCATTGAAGAAAAAAATCTTCGACCGTCTTTGGCATGACCCAATTCACATCAAACAGATTAATAAGAACAATCCAAACTCTGTAAGCAAAAGAACAATGGATCATCAAATGATTCACCGATTCTTCATCTCTCAAACATAAAGGACAATCGTTGATAATAACATGATTCCTTTTTCGCAGATTATCAATAGTTAGAATTTTATGCTGCTTAGCGACCCAACAAAAAGCCAAAACTCTAGGTGTGCTAAAAAGCCAACAACTGCAAGAGACACCTTTATTAGCCAGATCAATTACACAGACAAAGGAGGAAACCAGGAAATAAACTTGATCTGATGGGTATGAGATTCTAACTGGTGTGCTAAAATCCATGAATAGTTATATTTGTATTCTTTCTTTTTATGAGCCCTGCCCATTTTAACCTTATAAATACTGTTTTGCGTGTATACAGAACAATATGCCAACACATGCCATGCTGCGTTGCTGCTATAGTTGTTAATTTCATTTCATTTTGGCCAAACTGGATGAAAAAATTCGTTCTGGCCGTGCTATTGAAACGAAAACAGGTTCATAAAGTTTTCGGCTTGAATTTTGGTCATTTTCGGATTTTGGGTTAAATGGCCAAGATAAAGAATCCTACCAAAATTGTTTTGGGATTTTTTAAAAAAGAAAACCAGAGGGCCAGAGCTTGTTGCACGGAAATAAAAATTGGAAAAGAGGAATAAAGGAAGGACGGAGAGAGGGAGGGGAAGGTTTAGGTACCTCTCTCTCTCTCTCTCTCTCCACCTTTCTTCTTTGTGTTCAATTTGGGAAAGTTCCTGAGAGAGGAACTTTCTATTGACAAGGATCGATATGACTCTTTTGCATAAACCATTTTTTTAATATTTTCCAAAGCCGCTGTTGATTCAAATGAATACCAGTGAGGAGTGTCCATGCCATTAAAATTTAGCCACTTAAATTAAAAAAGAAGAGCTTAGACTTAAATAATAAATGGGCCCAAGTGACCATAGTTGTCATGTAGAAATAACACGTTGAGGCTTTGGATTAATTTAAAAATATTAAATGTATTAATTTAAATATTATTTTTAAAATTTAATATCTATTTTATATTATATAGATTTTTTATAAGTCTTTTTTTTTTCTGAAAAGGTACTCTGAAAAATCTCACCGAAATTCTGAAATGTCAAAATATTTCATTTTGGAGGCAAGACTGAAACAGAATTGACAACTATGTGCTAGATCCATGCCGCCTATAAGCAGTTGCCAGGGTCCATAGTCTAGATTCCCTGTCCCAAATATTGAAGGCCAGATCACTCATCTAGTTATAACTCTTTGTGTATGTTGAGTGTGGATAAATGGCCTTCAGTTTATGAGTTGACTATCTTTTGGGGAAAGGTATCCTCTTCTTGTTTTTTTTTTTTTTTTTTTGAAATGGTAAATCTTATTAAGCCAAAACTCGGCCACAGAAGCCAAGCCAAACTGCCAAAGAACAACACCACCTTAAGAAAAAAGGAAACTATACATCAAAAGAAAGAGATGAACTAAATACTCCTTCCCTTGTAAGAGCATCCGCCATGACATTAGCATCTCGTAAAATATGAATAAAATAGACACCCAGTTAACGTAAAATATCCTGCACCTCTTCAATCTAATCCGCCAACCGCCAAGGATGAGAAGAATTACTGGAACCCCATTGAATAGCAAAAAAAGAATCACCATCAAGAATAACATTATAACATCCCATTCTACGTAACTCATGGCAACCTACCAAAAATGCAAAAATCCCAACTTCATTAGGATCCAAGGAATCTAAGGGCCCTGAAAAACTCCTTACAACTTTGCCAGACCAATCTCTAATAACACCACAAATTCCACCTCTTCGGATTGAGCGAATAAAACTTCCTTCAAAATTGAGCTTTTGGGTACCCAAATGAGTAGTCATCCAACAAACTCTATTCACAGATTTAGCACACCAACCTCCTTTCAAAATAACCGCTCAAGATCTATGGAGATCATTTAGATCAATACCTTGAAACTCCTCTCTATTTCTCACCCATTCCAACGCAGACCAGACAATGGATTGAACAACCTCACTCACAGAATTGCTTTTATTCCAGACAATGCTATCTTCGTGTTAGACCTTTCTGCTGAACATCATGGATTTTACATCTGCCCGTATGTAGTTGTGCTGAGTTGGTTCAGCAAATCTCGTATAATTTAACTTCTAGTGATACTACTTTTTGTCAACTGAAATGGTTCTTGATCTTTGTTTTCCCTTCTCCTTTTTGCAATAAAATGAGCCATTTTGTCTTCCCTTTCCAATATATTGGAATGAAACCATCAAACTTCCCTTTGATGATAATGTATTCTTGAGAAAAATATTCAATAATTTTGTAGGAATGTTGGTTTTGTTGCTATATCTCCTCTCTGATCAAATTTGGGATTGCATCTTGTCCATCTTTTCTCCACTCTTAGGTTCCTAGTGATAGCTAAAATCTAGACCTTCCTACTGTGCTTTGCTACTATGTCCCATGTTTATGGTACCCGAACAAGCTGTGGCATTGGTACATCTCTTCACTACATTTTATTTCGCATGGGTAGTATCTTACTGTATCCACCAGCTTCTTCCATCAACCCACACGTAAATTGTTAACCCACACTTAAATTATTCAAGTGGTTGGGAAGTCCAATAATGAGCTGGAGGTCATGGCTTCGAAAACACAGTGGTAGTGGGTGGTGTTGTGTATCCGGGTTTTACCAATGATCAACTGCAAGGGGGGTCGGCGGTTTCCTCAACATAAAAAGAAAATTGCATTTGATTATTACAGGCATCTTTTTCTTGCATGATGGTTATCCCAACATTATTTGGCTAATGATTGTTGAGCTGACTTTTAGCATCAGTTTTGTAAATATCCAATAACCTTATCTCCCATGAATAACTAATTGTCTTTTTTGCTTTTCACTTCTGTGCTACTTTGTCAAATTGGGGCTATTTGACTATATTTTGGATCATGGTGACCCAAAAGGCCTGTTTGGCTTAGTGGTAAGTGTACATGGGAATAAAGCCTCACTTTGGCCAGATTCCGCTGATAAAAATCAGAAGAAACTCCAAAAAAATCAGAAGAAACTCCAAAAAAATCGGGTGAAACCCTGGTTAGATATTTAACGCCTTCCTGTCAGAGTTCATTTGTCTACAAAAATCAAAAGATTTAAAGAAGACAACCATATCTTAATCAAAAGTGTGGCTAACCAGTTGCTTATGGGTCGGACCAGCCTGGGACTGACCATGCCCAGCTGTTTGGGCTTGGTTTGGACACTAGGTTTTACTACTTGGGCTGGGTCTGGATAAAAATTTGGGCGGGCTTGGATTAAGTGATAAAAAGCCCAAAGCCCATCTCGGCCCGGCCTGAATAAGTAGTGAAGTCAGGTCAGGCCTAGTTATGCTTCAACCTAGCTTGACCCTGCCCATGAACACCTCTACTAATCATCTAACTTTTTCCCCTCAGGGGTAGTAAAACTGTATTCCTTTCCAGAGTGGGTAGTAAAACTGTATTCCTTTACAGAGTTTAGTATGAGCTTTTTTTTTCTTTTCTTTTTTTCCTGCTACGTTGGGCTATTGGTGAGGAGTGATACTTTCAAGTTGAAGACCTAAGGATCGGTCCCTGGGCATGTGTGTGAAACTAAGGTGCCAACACCACTCGACCATGAGTGCGTTGGCTATTATGAGCTAATTGGCTGAAACTGAAAAGAACCAAATTGATAAAAAAATAAAATACTAAATGGTTGGGGTGCTCACCATTGTAGAAGGAAAAGGAAAAAAATGTAGGGTTCTCTAAGCATAGCTGGGAGGTGGATTCTCTTTTACCCGTATAAACGTTGTGTTTCATGTTCAACATGTGTTGCAACTAAAAAAAAACCTACTCTTTTTCACTACCCAGATTCATAATGTGATTAGTAACCATCTGTTCCACCAAAATGACAGTGTTGGTACTAAACTTCCAAGCATATAATGACTTTTTAATGTTTTCTGTACAAGGTACTCTTTTAAGTCTTTATTTTTTCAGAAGCCATCTGTGGCGGACTTGGTAATTTCCCTTCACATTTTAGCTCACTTTGCATATGTATTGTCAGCTCAATTTCAGCAATGTGGTGGTGATGAGACTGAATGCTAATGATACCGAGCGGAAGTTTGTCATAGGAGAACCTTTCCAAGCTTATATATACTGACTGCAGAGAAGCAGAAGGTGCCACTAATGGCAGTGTTTGGACCAGTAGAAGTCAAAAGTGTAACTGTCTCAGTAAAGATCTAGGCTCAGTGGGGAGCTGAACTATGGCCATTGATGATTTTATCAGCAGAACTCTGTTTGCAGTTAAGAAAGAACTTCATTTTAGGTGCATCTATCTTTTCATTGAATGGGTTAGTCATCCTGAAATAAGTTTATGCATTTCTGTTATTTTGAAGGTTTTGCTATGTATACAGAAAGAAATCAGCCATTATCAATAGTATTATTAAAAAAAAAAAAAAAAAACCCTGTCTGTTGTCTTGACTGTATGGCAAAAGCTTTTATACGCATAACTGATGATATTAAAACAATGCCTTGTTTGGATGTAGTCCTCGATGCATATCTGGGCTTCCAAAATCTCCTATTGGAAAGTTGAAGTGTGTAATCTCGAGGATGAGACGTGCAGATGGGACAGCTCAAGAAGTTGGATTGCACTGGAACTTCATCAAGAGTTTAGTTTCAAGGGTTTCCTTCCCTCTCTATTTGTACCTTGAAGACATTTTTAACATCATCATCATTGAAGCCTTATCTCAACTATTTGGATCAGCTAAATGAATTTTGTTTCTCCATTTCGATCTATCATGAGCCGAATCCTTTGATTGGTTGTGCTTCTTCAAATTTATCATTACTATTACAATTCATGTCCTCTTTGGTCTATTCCATTTCCTTGGTGGACCATTAACCTGCATAGAAAAACTTTTCCTCAACAACGTTGTTGTTGGTTTGTATTGGACATTTCCAAGCCAGCTCATACGAGTCTCTCTTAATTTGATGCAACCCCTAACTGCTCCGAAAATGATTCATTTTTTATTTTATCTTTTCTGGTTTTATCACACATCTATCTCAACATTCTTATCTCATGTATATAGGGTTGTGCTCTCCTAAGAGATAGGTTTTTGGGGGCCCACCTATGGCCATCCCAATCATGGGGAGGTGGGGGATGGAAAGATCTCAATGGGACCTAGTGATCTGCAAAATGTCAACCCCCATAGATCATCCTAACCTCTTTATCCATGTCCCTCAAGTATAATGGTTTTAGAATGCATAAGTTTTTTGGGATTTCAATCCAACGGTGAGTAACAGTTGGATGAGTGTTAAAGTTAGGCTTGTGCCAACTCATGGTGGGTTAGTGATTGTGAGGGGGGGTTGGATTGACCACAAGGGGTCGCATGTGACCAGAGTGGGGGATCCAAATAATGTCTCTCATGAGAGATGTCCTTAGATTGGTGTTATATATTAGATTGGTGTTATACATATACATTAGATTAGTGTCAAATTAAGATGAGTGTCAATGCATGAGGGGTTAGTGAGTGTGGTGGGTGGATTGATGATAGTTGGGTTTCATGTGGTTCTATAGTTATTAACTCATTATCACGGAAAATCAAAATAATTTTCCTCGTTAGTATGGAATCATTCATGACAGGGCTGTATTTGACTCTTTTGTTAACTATTAAGAATTTTTTTTTTTCCATTTCACAATAACGTGTACTTAAAAGTGATACTTGATTTCTTTATTGTTGGTCTTAATGCTTCAATTTTCTTTATTTATTTTAAAAAGCTGGGATCCTTATGAATTTGAATACAAAAAACTTTTTGATCTTGTTTCTTTATTTTTCCTCTTCATCCGGTATCCTGTGTATTAGTGATTGCAGTTCATTCCCCATACTGATGAAATCCTCATGCTGCTGTGGTTGGCTTCTTCAGGTTGAATCCAAGTCGCGCTCCTTCAATATTTTCCTTAACCTTGGAACGACCTGCTGGCCTGTGAGGCCCACCTGCCCTGCCTATAAACAAGACACCCCATACCTGCATGCCTCGCACTTCTGAATCTGCACTGACACCATGGGCCAGTCAATTAATCATACAAATTTTGGAACTCATCCCACTTCAAAGGTAACAAGGAACTTTTGGACAATGTTTTTTTTTTTTTCTTAAACCCAGCTTAGTGGAGGACCAAACCTCGGGGGATGTGGGGGCTTCTCTGGTGAGGGAAGTAGACCTCGGGTGAGGTATCACAGTCTCGGATGAGGAAATGTGCATGTCTGAGTTCGAATCCAAGACAGGTAGGTAAGAATTGGTGCCTGTTACCACTAGGGTCAGAGGGCATTCTTTCTTTCGGACAAGTTGAAGCCCCTCAAACCAGTACCTACTTAACCGACTGCTTCTGCGTGTAGCACTTTTTTTTCTCGATTTCTTATCAAATAATTGGAACCCACGACCTCAAGTTGTAATAGAAACTCAAATTTTGAAAATGACATCTCACATGAGGATTAATAAATGAGAGAGAGAGAGGGAAAGCGAGGTCAGAAATATCCAAAACGCCAAGGACAGATGAGAGCTTTCATGCGACCACCTGTTTCCTCGTGACTCCGGCATCCATTTCATCCACACACATGAACAAGCAGATGAGAAAGAGACAGGTCGGAAATAACCATAAGTCCCACAACATAAAGTAACAAGCTTTTATGGCCCCGTCCATTTCCTCGTGATTTAGCATTCATGTTCATTTCCTCCCACCCTCTCTAGATATTGAACGCATTAATTTCTCTGTCACCATCTTTTTGGATGCACCCATTACTAACCACATGCACAGCAAATTTGAATTTTTTGAGTTTGTCAATAAAAGGGCAACATGTCATTGTCAGCTAAATGCATTCACGAGATACAACTACAAGCATAAGATATTAGCATTTCTACTGAGAAATTCAGATTTTTATTGAACACAAGCCTAATTTGCATTCTCAAGATAATCAAGTTGGTGTAATCTTAATTACTGTTAATCTGTAACCATGAGAACAAAACAACTCCCAGCAAAGTGTCATCTTATAAAGTTTAAATTTGTACTATGATTTTTTTATTTATTTTCTCTATATTTAAAACAGGTCCTAAACACACCAGACCAAAACTGGACTCATGAATATGGTTAAAATTCAGACAGTAGTTAACATTAGGTAGGTAGTGTGTAAGGTTAAATTCTAAGAGATGGTTTAAATCGAAGAAACAAATATGAATTTTAAAAAATGGCCATCAAATGGTCTGTCATTTAATAAAAAATGAATCAAAGGTAGATGAGAAATGAATACACGACCACCACCTTGATAACTGAATGATTTTATATTTTAGACTCCAAATAACCACATGGCACAGTAATGTTATATCACTAAACCCACCTAGGATCCATTATCTGACTCTTAAGATTCCACATCAAGAATGAATTCTCTAATGTTCACAATGCAAAACGGCATATATAAACTATTCTGGATGAGGATCCAAATTCATCAAATGGTTAGAATCTCATAAACCAGTTATAGAGATTCTAAATAGATTACAATCAGAACCCCCCCACTATTGTATCAATGGTGGGAAATGTTAAATCCTTAAACTCGGCCACACTCATTGATTAAAAGTGGTTGTATCTTCGCAACTGATTTACAAACTTAGGTTGGATTTGTCTGATGCTGAAATTTCATTTTTCACAAAATTTAGGATGCATGGAAGAGTGATTTGTACCCTCACCTCCTATAGAAAATAATTTTACATGGATTTGTACCCTCACCTCCTATAGAACACCAAACAAAAAAAATGAAAATGATCAGGTGAGAACTGTTCTCACGGTTCAAACTGTTAGAACTATAGGTGGGGCCTACCTATCACCCAATCCAAATCTTGCAATAGACAGAGACCTCCTTGATAGTCACACATTCCAAGGTTTGGCACCAATGTGAATGAATTGGACCGTTGGATCGACTATATACCCATATGAATGAACTGAGCTTGTTGGTCATGGATAAAGGGGTTAGGAGCATGAGATTGGTGCCAAACTTGATATTCATGGTGGTCCCATATAGATATTTCAATCCCCACCAGTCCCATCCCAAAATGAGACCCCCAATGTGCCCTACAAAAAAGTTCTCACGGTGACTCCGTGAGAACACTTCTCACTGGATCAAATTCCAAAAAATAATAAGCATAAAAATTAAAGGTTTTTCTGTGCCACTTCAGAATCCTCACGAATACACCAACTATGATGCACATAAGAAAAAATCATAACCCAAGATCCACCAATCGCAATCCACAGATCTATGTAACGATGCAAATGAACGGTCTGGATGAACCAACATAACCTTTCTAAAAAGGTAATGGAAAAAAAACATATGAGAAATTTCTCTTTTGAATGACAACATTACCCTACATCTCCTAGACATGAAAGAAACCAAAACCCCATCTACTTCAAGGGCAATTTCGTCAATGCACCCAAAAAGGTGCAACCTGCAACTCCAACGGCTCCACCTCTTCATGGCCTCTGCAGGTCAGAGCACTCAGAAACTTGAACTTTCTCTTCTCTCCTTCACCAACTCCGGCCGCCTCCGGCACAACACTCGCCCGGCTCCGGCGTCTTTGCCGGATGCGGATATCACTCATCTCCATCTTGGGCGGCGGCGGCCTCACGGACCCGAACATCAGCAGACATTTCGGCCTCGACCCGCCGCTCCGACCCGACATGCCCGCCGAAGCCCGTTTCTGCATCTGGGTCTGTAATCTGGACGGACTCGGGTCCTTCTTCAGCTTCTGGTACTCGGCCAAGCAGCTGTGCGTTATTGCTCGACCCTTCTTTGGGTTGAAGAAGTCCTTGAGAGAATTCCAGACCTGTGTAGTTTTGTTGCTGCTGCTGTTGTTGTTGTTGAGAGGGAGAGATTTGAAAGGACCACTAGATCTTCTTTGTAATGCAATGTCTTTCATAATTTCTTCTTTTTTTTTGACATGGGTAGTAGGTCGCACAAATTAAGAGAGGGATTGAGGAGAGTATCTTTGGAACATTATCTTCTTGAAATTAATGTTGTTGGGGTTTTTTTTTTTTTTTTTTTTCCAGTAATGGAGGAGAAGGTGGTTTTGGATGGATGGAGGAGGGGAGAGGTTGGAGGTTTTATGGGTATAGAACTTTAGACTGATTTTTGGCGTTGGGTTGGAGAGTTTTGGAGATGTGAAGTGATGTTCGTGGGTCTTCTTTGCTTTTTATGGTATGAGTCTTGGGATGTGAATTGGAGTCCGGATCCCCTCACAGCTGTGTGGGGCCTATGCATAGTTTATTTGAACAGTTCAAGGTGAATTTCCTCTTCTCAAATCAAGTGCTTTTGAGTTTTAACTTAAAAATAATTGGTCCCACCATTCAATTGAGCTACGTGATAGAAACATGATTAACTTCATGTCCTCATGGATTTCAATTGGAGGGTGGGAAGTGGGAACACAACCCTTTTAAGCTGAAAAGTGGGAACATGTGATGTGAGGGTATGAGATTCATCTCAAACTGTCCGAATGATCTCTGTGTGGGCTCCACTATGGAGTTATATAAAAATATTATTCGGGGTGCTGTGTAATAGTTGCGACGGGGGATCCTGACTTGTGAACTGATGTAGGTTTTTGGTCTTCTTGGAGAAGGGAAGTAGATAATGCATATGAGAGAGAGAGAGAGAGCCAGAAGGTGAGGGAGGATGGAATTGGTGAACACATGACAGGATGATGGACGTTTGATTTTGGAAGCTTTGGGCCAATTGCTCTTTTGCTTAATAGAATTGCGTTAAGAGAGGAGATTTTGAGGTATCCATTGGGTTATAAGTCTGCGAATAGTTTTAAAATAGGGTTTTTTCACAACTTGATCCCCGTTAAAGTCGGGTTGCACAAGATAATAATCACAAGAACCTAAAATGCTAGTGGTTTTATTTCACTCTGATGAAAATTTATTTTTAATGATTTTGCCCAAAACCCATGATATCATGAGATTTTGTTTCAATTTTTTTTTTTTTTTTTTTTTTGACAATCTTACCTTTTACCATATGTCTAGTAAAAAATGAAATCCACATTTAGTAATCGCTCGGTGGGAGCTGGGCGGGTTTGGTATTGGTTTAATCCAAACCTGCCCCATCTCAAGTCCATCTCATCCAAACCCAACCCGCCTCATTTGGCTTGGGGCTAGGAATAATCTAAAGCTCATTTTTCTTTAAATATATAAAATTGCATGGGAATGAGTACAGTGGAGGTCAAACAGACCACCTCCTTTTTTTCACATGGTTTAAGTTAATGCTTCACACTTTGTTTATATCTTTAGTAATAAATAAATATATATTATATTTATGGGGTAGGGTGGGATTGTATAACAAAACCAAACTCGCGCTAATAGGAGTAGGTTGAGGTAGGTTCCCGTTTATACCACACCCATTGCCATCCCTAAAATATAGGATATCATGGGTAAACCAAAAATCCCATGTTATCGTGAGATTTATTAGTTTTTTAGATCTCATCATATTGTAAGGGATTCCAAAAACTGTAAATACTATGATATCATGGGATTTTAGGCAAAATAGTTAAAAGAAAAAAAGACCATCGTCAACGACTCTGTTGTCTTTTTTGGATCTTTGGTCATTGTCTTGTTAATTCCAAGAAAATACCAAATTAATTGGTGATGATGATTTAAGTTTAATTGTCTATGACCAAGTGATTAGATTGTTGTATTAATAGATCATATACAATATTGCATGGATGAGATTAGCAGCAAGGGGGGACGGGTTGTCTCCAAATCCTGCGGTCTCATTGAGTGGAACTTTTTTTTTTTTTTGTTTGGTACCCCAGCATCAGTGGCTGAGACCCTTTTTTAAATTTTATTTATTATATAGAGTCCAACTCCTGACCTCCCCAATAAGAACCCAACTCCTCACCCGTGGGGTAAGGAGCGGTTCTTCATTGAGTGGAACTTAAAGTGATATGTCTATTCAAAACCCGAATAACTTAAAAGGAATGCTCTCCTTGGCTGGGTGTCTCCGAATTTTACTTTAGAGTTGGTTCCACCATTAGATTAACCATATTATTTTTTGTATAAATTAACCATACTATTAATGTGTTTGATGCATACAATTAATTATGCATAAGGTTGTAGCCCACAGCAGCAAAAATAAAAAAATAACACATAATATTGTGTAAATCAAATTATTAATCAAATAGCTTGGTGGGATCAACTCGATCTTACTGCAATAAAATTTAAAGATCTCCCATTTCAGGAAAGGCCTTCATTTAGGAATGATTCGGTTTTTTAATTAGTAGGCCCCGCTTGAAGTTCCACTCCCTTCACCCCCAAAAAGCAGATGCAATACACCGGCTTATTTATTTTAAGAGAGCTCATGTCTGTAAAATTTACAAATTCTCCAAAATATTGTCCCCAACGTGAGTTCCAAAATCCTTATGGCTAGATAAGCATTTGTACATCTTAAGGAACTTGGAATTCAGGGAATTCAAAAAGATATTCGTGACTTTTCGGGTGTCTGGAATTCATAATCTTAGTTAAAAAAATATATATCACATGTCTAAATGCCAAGGTTACAACCGTAATATCAATATAAAAATTTTCCGACCTCCCAAATTCTCATTAGAATTTTTTCCATTTGGATCATTCATGCATTGCCAAGTATCATAACCCACCAAACAATCAATCAATAGAGACTCATTAATGACTCAAAAAATGTTTAGATATTTTTTAGATTTTATAGTTTAGGGCTTTTACTAAAAAAAATTACAAGGAATTTCGCTAAATGCCAAATACTAATAGAGATTCAAGTTTTTGCCAAGAAATGATAAATGAGTTTATTATTTATTTTTTAACGAAAATGCTCAGAGGATGCGATATTGCAAGTGGTTTTTCCTTTCCAAAAAATCCCACCAATCCTGAGATCAGTTCAAATTTTTTGAAAAAAGCACTGGACATTCATACTAGAGCATTAATGACAATCTCCTTTTAGGTTCATAGAAGAGGTACGGTGATACAAAATCTTGAATACTTTTTCACTAATCAGCAAAAAAAGAAGAAAAAAAGAAGAAAACAATATTTATAGAAATTGCTTATAATTTCTTGGTAAAAATTCTAAGGTTTTTCTTTGGATATCTTCAAAATATAAAAAATAAACTAGTCTTTTAAATAATTAATAATAAGTCAATAAATATATAAAATATTATTGGCCAATCGTTCTTCCCACCAAGAAAATCATGGCTCTGCCCCTTATTAGCAGTCTATACTCTATAATATAATCCTACCAATGAAGATGACGACTATCTGATAGATTAATCTGTGATCCCAAGTCAAAGATGGACCACCTGACCAAGGATCTGCAGAAACTCCAAAGCACCTTCTTCTTTCTCTTATTTGCATCCTTTTGGATGTGGTTGTAGATTTTAATAATATTGCTTATTTTAGAGAAAACTAGCTTAGAAGGAAAACGGAAAGAAAAATGAAGGAAATGAAATGAAGAAAAGCAGAATAAATAAAGAAAGTTTGATGGAGATGGAGGAAGAGATTTTTCTTAATATTCATTATCATCTTAGATTTGTCCCAAATCTTATGATAAGAGAGAGAGAGAGAGCATCTTCTTATTGGAGATATTGAAAGAATTTGTAGGTTGCAGACTTGACTTCAATGTATGAATAAAAAAGAAGAATGAAAAACCCACTTTCTCTTTTTATAAATTTTTTTTACATTGCATAAATGTACTAATTTCACTATAAGTCATTATGTATTTTCAATCTTTGTTTCTTATATTGAAATCTAATCCGCTTAAAATCAATATTTATTTGCATTCTATTTTTAGTGCAATTGGCGTTTTATCCATTGTGGATAAAGAAATAAAGTTGTAATATTTTTTTTTTGTTTTGATTATTATTATTTATGTATGAAAAATTTGATTAAATAAATTTATATCGAGGAGATAAAAACTAGCACAACCATACTTTTGAATGGTTTAGATTTTAGATGTGGGATGCTATCATTACTTTTATTTTAGGTTTTAAATAATA
This sequence comes from Litsea cubeba, assembly GCA_012931725.1. Lineage (NCBI taxonomy): Eukaryota > Viridiplantae > Streptophyta > Magnoliopsida > Laurales > Lauraceae > Litsea > Litsea cubeba. Next base: position 89,292,598 of record CM022948.1, on the reverse strand, counting down.
AAGTTTTAAATTATAACCTGCAAGCTACATGTATAAGAAAGGATGGGTATTTGTGCTATGATTGAATCACTAAGATTATGATTTGGTCCCTCCTAAGCAAAGATCCTGGTTCCGCCCCTGGTGATGGATGATGAATATTGTGTCCGCTAGGATGAGGAAAATATAATAAAAATGGAGGTTCAGAAAGATGTCTATTGTACAATAAATATTTTTCTCCATTTGTTTTCTCCACGTTCAAGTGGGCCCAACTTATCTCAAGTTAGAGATTGATCTCCTGAGGGGTCTCCCACACGCTTGTCATTTGAGGAATGAGTGGAACCCACGGTGAGGCCCTCTTAATGAAAACTCTAGTCGCTCAAAATGACTGCCCACCCTATTTACGAGATGTTCTCAAATTTTAAATGAAATGACATTGTCCCACGGAAAGATTTAGCATATCATTGATATTTTAATTAATATAATCTTACGCATTATTAATAGTATTTATTAATCACGTTATCAATGATATACTCAATCTTATAGTGAAATAAACTGAAGTTGGAATAAAATGTGGGGACATTCCGAATAGGAGCGGGGGCTATGGATTCAGGATAAATGTTGTTTTATTCTTGTCCAATCATCAGTTGGATACATAACAGCCTCCAAAGGCTCCAAATATATTTAGAATTCTTCTACTAATAAATGTGCATAAAGCGTGTGGTGTGTTTTTCGTTTTCAGACTGTTTGTTTTTTAATGCAAGGTTGCATTGTTAGTACTCCCATTGGTAGCAAAGTTGGTTAGGATCACGGTTTCAATTTAGAGGTTGTGGGCTTGTGGCTTTAAACTCGCGCTCTCTTCTTGAGCCACTAGCCGAGACAATAGCCTGACTTAACTTACCCGGTTCATGAAGAGACAGGGACTTCACGTCACTACACCAAAAACAGGAAATTGGAACGGATTACCGTTCCTAATCTGTGTGTTCCTAATCCGTTCATCCATTCCAATTTCCTGTTTTTGGAATGGATTAACGGATTAGGAACGGTTTAGGAACGGATTAGGAATACACGGATTATGAATGGTAATCCGTTTCAATTTTCCGTTTTTAGTGTTGTGCGTGCTTGAAAAATTATCGATTTTTAAAGAGGCCGGACGCCCTCGTCCACCAAAGTAAGGTCGCATTGTTATTTGTTAGTGGGGTGGACCGTGGACCCCAAGTGAGCCGTGATAGCAAGTGGGTCACTGTTGGCTATCGCTGGTGGTCTTTCTTTGACCCACCAACAGGACTACTAATCAACTTGCCGGTTGCTACACATTCGCGCTATGGGAAAAACTTGCAATCTCTCCCTTCTAGATGGAAAGAGTAAAAGTAACATGGAAGGAACTTCCATCGGTGATTGGACTCAGACTGCACAAGAAGCCAAGAGACTAAAGAGCATATATAGAAGAGCACTAGTATTTCATTTGACAAATGATCAAGACCAATATTCCCCGTGTGGGAGCCGTTGTAACCACTGACGTAAATATAATATAGTCGATGGTCAGAAATGATACAGTGTTGATTACTGATGAGGCGGAAGTAAATTTTTTTGATCCAGTGGTCTGACCAATGACTTATAATAACAAACAAAATGAAATTTAAAAGCAGACATTAATTAGTATGAGACTCACTTGGAGGTATGCCAATCTATGTAGGGGATGAGAAAGATATGGCGTGTGATGCTGGGTTTGGTCAAATATCTTTCCAATTTCTTTTTCTTCGGATAAATACTCACACAACCAAGACACACCCTTCTCAAGTCATCTTCCCAAGTCCTTAACCAATAGAACAACTGATGAATTCTTGGTTGAATCTGTTGATACGGAAATGCCTCACCCAAGCTACCATTGCATTGGCTAATATCTTTCTAACTACCCTGTTATTTTAGAGCTTCAAATGTTAGAAGGTTTTCTAAGTACGATTTAAAATTTTCAAATAATGTTAGAATCATTTGAGAATAGTCTTCGTTACATCCTATACATGTGGAGAACGACTCTTTACCCCAATGGTAAGTAGTGAAGGTTGTCATTAGGAGGTCGAGGCTTTGAAGCCGGCCTCACCCCTCTTTACGCAAGTTGCTATTACCTCACACATGTGAGCCGTGTTTCCTTGGTATATCTAGGGTTGCAAACGGGCATCCAATTCTCCGATTACCCGGAAGTTCTGACCCATAAAAAATTGGGTTTGTAACTTGTTTTAGGTTTCGATTCATAAACGGGTTCTGGTCTAGGGCCCAATTTAGGTTCCAATTGATAAACGGGTTCGGCTCTGGGTCCATATAGGTTCCAACCCGTGGATCCGGGACCCGATGTATGAGTCTTTGATATTGCAAACTATACCTCAATATTATTTTTTCATGAATATTTTGTATATAATACTGGACGTAGTAGACTTAATGCACTGTTATAAGTTGAATGATATGTTTATTTAAATAAAAAATGAAAAATAAAAAGAAAATTAAATCAATTTTGGAACTAGATTCCAGTCCTCTTAGTGGACCAAGATCCGGGTTTTTCTATCGAAACCGGGTCTGAAACCAACAAAATAGATTCCAGGTCAAAACCGGACTCGGAACCGGAACAGTTATTTAGAAACAGGCCCGGGTTCGAGTTCCGGGTCCAGTATGGTTCCGACCTGGAACCATTTTGTTTGCAACCCTAGGTACAACCCCTTAGCTCGGATACCAAAAAGAGAAAGTTCTATACATGTGGGCCCACTTTCACAAATTCATTGGTCATGGTCCCCTCACAAAACAAGGTCATTCTAGTTAATTACTTACCATGTATTCCAAGTCCATGTAAATAAATAGGCTCATTCCATCAAATAACTCTTATGTATCCAATTCCATCCAAACAAACATGCTTATTTCATCAATGAGTTCCTATATATTTCAATTTTATGCAAGCAAACAGGCCCATTTGACAAAAAAACTTTCTCAGTATTCCTATTCCACACAAACAAACATGCACATTTGACAATCAACTCCTATGTATTCCGATTCCATATAGATAAATGGACCCATTTAACTGTGAATTCCACTTCCTATGTATTCCAATTCCAATGGTTTCAAATGCATTGATGCACATTCCTTATGTATGTGAATCATTTTATCAAGGTATGAGCTAGGTGCGAAGATCTCATCACCAAAAAGGGTCAATTAGACACTAAAAATTACACATGAATCATTTAAATATACGTAAATGAGTGCAAATATCAAAACTCTTATTAGAAAAGAAGTAATAATAATTAAGAGCCATATCACAGTCTAAAGTATCCGAACAAAACAATATGATTTGCTTGAGTGGGGTCCACCAGGGGAACAAGCCAGATTTACAAACCATAAAGCCATGTTTATCATCATCAAACAGGCTAAAATTATTATATTAGTGGTTTGAAATGAATATCATTAAAAAAATGACGGCCCGGCCCAATTTACACCCCTAATCTATACCAGTGTCCTCCCTCACTGTGACCCACAATCCATGAATCTCAATGTGGGGACCCAGGTATCCTGACCACACAGGTGGTTATATCAGATGAACGGTCCGGATTAGCCAACATTAACCGATACAGGGGATATCCACATAAGAGAAATTTCTCTTCCGAATGACAACATTGCCCTCGATCTCCAAAACCTTAAACAAACCAAAACGCCAAACGCTCAAGGGTAATTTCGTCAAAGTGCGACCTGCAACTCCAATGGAGTTCCCACCTCTCCATGGCCTCTGCAACTCAGAGCCCTCAGGAATTTCCACCTACTCTTCCCTTTCTCACCCACTCCGTCCTCCGCCGGCACAGCACTCGCCGGGATCCGGCGACTCTGCCGGCTGCGGATGTCGCTCATATCCATCACAACTGGCATCTTTATGGACCCGAACAAAAACAGAAACCATTTCGGCATCGACCTGCTCCGACCCGACATGCCGCCCGAAACCTGTTTCGGCGGCAGTAATGGGGCAGGCCTCGGGTCATTCCCCAGCCTCTTGTACTCGGTCGAGCATCTTTGGCTTATTGCTCGACCCTTTGGATTGAAGAAGTCGGCCTTGTTGATGTTGAGGGAATCCCAGACCTGTCCTTTTGATGTTGCTGTTGTGTTGTTGGGAGTGGGAGATTTGAAAGGATGAAGTTTTCCATGAGAGAAAATCTCGTCTGCAGAGCACGTTTTGACGTCGAGATCGTTGAAGTAGAAGAATTCGAATTCCTCAACTGGGGTGGTGAGGACGGGTCTTCTTTCAAATGTAATGTCTCTTGTTATTTCTTGTGTTTCAGAGATGGGTAGGTCGCTGAAGGACAGGGACAGAGGGGAGTCTGTTTGGAACATCATCTCTTTGTTGTTGTTGTTTGTTTGTTTTCTTTATGATGGAGATGATGGTTTTGGATGAATGAATGAGAGGGGGAGAGGTGGAGGTTTTATAGGGTGAGATTTGATTGTTGCCGTTGGGAATGGGATGGGAGACTTGTGGGGGATGAAGTGATGTGGGGTTTTGATTTTTCTCGGAGGCTCCTATCTCATCTTTCATGGAGTTCTACTTCTACTTCTAGAAATGATACAGAAAGTCAGGGTTTTTTTGTTTTTTTTTTTTTTTTAGACTTTTGGGGGGCGCGGGCTTTTGCTCTTTATTGGTTCTTTTAACCTTTTATGCGGTTCTAAAGAATTTACAAAGGATGCAGAAAAGTAAGCGAGAGGAGGGAAGAAGAGAATACGCATGAGAGTGTGTGTGGGCCCTGTGGGGTCGAGGGTAGTGGTGAAGGCACGATCGGTTGGTGGAGTTAGGTTTTTTTTTTTTTTTTAAGAATTTTTCTTCTTTTTTGACTTTTGCACTAATAAATATTCACATCCACTCACCAAATGTCTCACCATTGGTGCTACACTAAGGTGGCATTTGGTTCGTTATAATGAAGGTCCGAATGGAATGGTCATTCCAATGGAGTGATCATTATCGTGTTTGGTTCGCCAAAAAGTGACAAATGATCATTACCCCCGGAATCCCCATTCCCTTATGTAGATGAATGACCATTCCACTGGAGAGGCAGAGGAATGGCCATTCCATTCCTTTGTAACTTTTATTGAGACCAAAATACCCTTGTTTCACATCCTCTACTATTATAAAAGAGAGTAAGATGCAAACTTTTTTTCACTATACCATTGTGGGGCCCACCCTCAAATATTATAATACAAACTTTTTCACTACACTTTTGGGGGGCCCACCCCCAAATATTATAATATAATAATATATTATTACGAGAAATTATAAACTTTTTCATTACACCTTTGTAGTGCCCACCCCTAAATATTATATTGCAAACTTTTTCAATACACCATTGTGGGGCCCACCCCCAAATAATATAATATAATATAATAATATAATATATTATTATGAGAAATTATAAACTTTTTCATTACACCTTTGTGGGGCCCACCCCTAAATATTATAATGCAAATTTTTTCACTACACCATTGTGGGGCCCACCCCAAATAATATAATATAATTATGAGAAATTGCAAACTTTTTTCATTACACCTTTGTGGGGCCCACCCCCAAATATTATAATGCAAACTTTTTCACTACACCATTGTGGGGCCCACCCCCAAATATTATAATATAATATAATAATATATTATTATTAGAAATTACAAACTTTTTTCATTACATCTTTGTGGGGCCCACCTCCAAATATTATATTATAATATAATAATATATTATTATGAGAAATTGCAAACTTTTTTCATTACATCTTTGTGGGGCCCACCCCCAAATATTATAATATAATATATTATTATGAGAAATTGTAAACTTTTTCATTACACCTTTGTGGGCCAACCCCCAAATATTAAGATGTGGGCCCCACTTAGTAATATATATATATTGGTGGTTCATAATGAATTGAAGTATGGTCTGGGGACCACAGTTAAGAGTCTTGGGTGTAGTACTGCATCTTTGAATGACCCAAAGGTAAAAATCTAACAAGGGTATTTTGGTCAGTCTTATGTAAATTTTATTTTATTCCGTGCATTATTCTGGCGTACCAAACGTAAGAACAGGAATCAGAATTCTATTACTGGATTGATTTTTCAGTGGAACCAAACGTTGGAATGAGAATGACCATTCTTGCTTCATTCCATTCCAGACTCACTCCGGCCTCCATTCCATTCCTGCGAACCAAACGCTACCTAATACTCCAATTATTAATAGAGCTGCGAGCAAATTTTTGCTTAATGTGGTCATGAGCTAACCATCCATCAAATATGAGTATGCTAGGAGTTTTAAAATGGAATAAAGGGTCACATTAGTGATGATTAACTTTAAATGTGTTTGAGAATGGCTCCTTGCGTGAGTGGCAGCACTTAGCTGGTTTCTAGGGTTCGAACCCTAGGTACATCTCTTTACGCGTGTTTGAGCTCTCTTTCCACTTGTGCGGGCTTTCTTCTTTCTTGTGCGGGCTCCATTTCCACTTGTATGAGCTTTCTTCCCATGGCTGTTTGGGTTCTCTTTTGAGTCCAAGGCTCCCAACCCCCTTGGCCGGGGTAAAATAATTTTTTTTACGCCCATATAATATAGTCCTGCAAGAATTCTTCCATAAAATGCTTTGTACATTTAGGCATGTCTGTGCAACACCAAATCCACACAAAAAAGTAGCAAAATAGGGGTCTCATTTTCTACACATATTTTCTTTTTTTCTTCGTTTGGCATTCTCGGTGGAAATCCTATTGCTTTGGTGTTTTTTTCATCTTGGGTGGATTTTCAAATCCGACCTTTCCTCTCGGACTTTGGTTTTTTAGAGGAAGAAACATGGCTTTCCTTCCTCTGAGTTATACAATTAAGCCCTGAGCATGTTTTATATATATATATATATATATTTTCTTATTATCCATCCCTAGACAGCTATATGAGAGGGACACCCTTTCCACGCTACATGAGAAATGGCCTATTTGGATAGGCAAAAAATAGAGTAGAGTTAAGTTAAATAAGCCCTAACAGTCTAAAAATTTAAATTTATCCCGTTTGGATGAGTCTAGCCTGATAGATAAAGTAATGTTGTTGTACTCCATTTCACTTTAACTCTAAATACTTTTATTTTCCTTGAGTAAAAGTGGATTACGCTTCAAACCTTAACTTCAAAATAAATATAAAAATGGAGTGTAGTGAAGTACTCTACTTTAATTTCAACCTACTTCTCTTCACTCCACTCAATATATGAAATCTATTTTATTTTACTCTACTCCTCATTTATCCAAACAGGCCCACCGAGTCTGATTACCCTGACAGGGCTTTATAATACACGGCGCATGCAAAAAAAAGAATAGAATTGAAGGTGAATCTCATCAGCACCAAACACATGTTTCGGCCCATGAGAGGAAAAGAAAGCATTTTTCTGCTTTTTTTTTATTGGCTTCTCGGTTACACTAACAATTCGTAATTAGCATGTTTGTGAAAGGATAAAGCTGCTCATATGTCACAATAGCACGGGATATATCGACGAGTGGTGCTATTGGCACCACAAATTTTTCTCTTCTCACCGCACTACAAGACAAAAAAAAAATTCCTAAACTACCCTTCCTCCCTCCTCCCTCTCTTCCCTTCCTCCTCCTCCCTCCTTCCTCCCTCTCCCAGCCTCCACCCTCATTCCCCTCCCCTCCCAGTCGCCGGCGGGGAGGGAGATCGGTCGGCAGCCGGCGGCGGAAGCCCCCAGCCGGCTGGCCTCCCTCCCCCTCTCTCCCTCTTCTTTCCCTCTTCTTCCTCTCTCCCTCAGCGCCTGCTGCAGCCCGATCTCCCCCCCCCCCCCCCCCCCCCCCCCGGCCGGCGACTGGGAGGGGGAGGGGGAGGGGGAGGGAGAAGAAAGTAGGGGAGGGAAGGAGAGGGAGGGAGAGAGGAAGAAGAGGGATAGAAGAGGGAGAGATGAAGAAAGAGGGGAGAGGGAGGGAGGGGGAGGGAGGCCAGCCGGCCGGGGCGCCCTCCCCGCCGGCGACTGGGGAAGGGGAGGGGGAGGGAGAAGAAGAGTAGGGGAGGGAAGAGAGGGCGGGAGAGAGGGAGAAGAGGGAAAGATAGGGAGAGAGGGAAAGAAGAGGGAGAGAGTAAAGAAAGAGGGAGAGGGGGGGAGGGAGGCCAGCCGGCTGCCGGCCGGGCTCCCTCCCCGCCGGCGACTGGGGGGGGGGGGAGGGGGGGGGGGGAGGGGGGGAAGGGTGGAGGCTGGGAGAGGAAGGGAGGGTTGAGGGAGGAGGATGAGGAGGGAGAAGAGGAGGTAGGAAAAAAAGGGGGAGGGGTAGTTTAGGAAAAAATTTTTTTTTTCGCGGTGGGAAGAGCAGAAAGTGTGGTGCCAATAGCACCACTCTATATCGACCTTTTTAAATCCCTGCAATGAGGAAAAAGCAAGTGAATTAATATTGAACACCCAAGTAACATGTTTTTGACAATTGAGAAGATTAAATGGTTTGTATGCTGCAAGTGCCATTTGTCTTAATGCAATCTAAGCCACGTATTCCTTTTCCTTCTCCTTCTCCTTCTCACGGCGCACTAAAATCCAAACAGCTTAAGTAAAGGATCTCATTTAAATCTTAAGCTCATGTGCTCTCTTTCTCAACCTTTTTTATGGTTGCAAAAAGGTAGTGCAGGATTCAAATACTTGCAAACTAACTCACAAATACATGACCGAACGAGTCATCCTTGATCCTACCCTTGAGACCATGTAATCTAACCGTTTTTAAATTATAAGCCTATATGGGGCTGAGATCAGGCTTCATGTTTTTCAGGCAGGCCATCCTGGTCGAGATAATTATGACCCAAATCAGGCCTGGCTCAAACTCAAGCCTATAGTTAAAAAGTCATGCCGGGCTTGGATATTCCCTAGCCCGGCCCATGAACACCTATACAACAGCGTACATACATTTGAATGTAGCCAAAAGAGACGTCCAATCAAATGTCTATTACCTTTGGGGCCGATTCTTTCTTGCCCCAATCGTTTGCAGGGAATTGAATAGGTAGGAACACATGATCAACTAGGCTCCAACAAAAGACTATTGAAGAGGAGAGACGTAAATGATATAATTAGATAGTGAGATATAGATAATACTTTGGCTTTCCTAGAATAAGAATTGGTAGGCTATTCACATTACATGTGCCCTTCATTCATTTTCGAAGATTATTTGATGGCTATTTTTGAATTTTTATATTTATTTTTTTAATTTTAATTACTTATAAAAATATTAGATGTCTTGGGCGAATGGAAACCCTAAAAACAAGCTTTTCTATATTCTTTTCATTTAGAGTTACTTACACATTAGAGCGTTTGATAAACATCTAATTATATCTTTTATTTTTAGAGATTATTTAAAAATTGAAACTTTTGCCTCTAAAAAAAAATTAAGCTAAGGGGGGCGAGCTGCTCCTTTTTTAGAGCTTTTTTAGTTAAAGTTGATAGAGGTAGACGATACAAGATTTAGGAAGTGTTTTGGATGAAATGACCTAATAAGATTTTCAAAATAACACAAGTGGTGGGTTTTACATAATACTTTTTAAAAGGTGGGCCCCAATTACCACAGTTCCTAAGCACCCAAGAGCTTCTTTTTTTATAATAATTACCAAATAGACTAAGTATAAATTAAAATTTAAGAATTAGAGCTTTTATTTCAGACTTTAATCACTTGCGTCCTAGCTCACGTAAATATTCATAAAAAGCATATGAGTATATTTCCTATTTATATTCTAAAAAGGAGTTGCTTTAGTAGTAGGGTGGACTCCACATTGTGTGTGATAGGAATTGGGTTACTGCTCCGGTTATCCTTGAGTTCTCCCTTTTACCCACCGATAGGGCTATTATTCTTTTTTTTTTCTTTTTCTTTTTTAAAAAGGATATTTATATTAAGAAACCAAAAGCAAACCAAATTCAAAGAAGAAGAAGAAGAAGAAGAAGAAGTAGTAGTAGTAGTAGTTTAACCGCTGAAGGCGGCTAATCAAATAATCGACACCATCATCACAAGAAAAACCAATCTTAGTGGAGCCCCATTATCATTTTCAAGAATAAAATTAAAATCAATCCTATTAAAGTCCTTAAGACATGACCTTCTTAAATCTAAGAAATCCATGACATCCATGACATTGAAAAAACTTACGATCCCTCTCTTCTAGATGGAAAGAGTGAAAGTAAGACGGAAAGAATTTTCCATTCGATCGACTGAGTCTGCGTACAGGAAGCCAAGAGACCATATCTAGAATACCACCATCATTTCATTTGACAAATGATCCCGAAGATCTACCCCGTGTGAGGCCCGTGTTGTAACCCCTGACATATGTAGGTCAAATATCTTTCTAGGTTGTTCTTTTTTCCCCCTCTTTGACACATCCTTCGTAAGTCCCGAACAAGTAGAATTAAGGATCAGTCCATGGTGGTTTTCATGAATAAGGAAATTCTCACCAACAGCTACAACTGGATTATAGCTAATTGCGCCCCCCCGCCCCCCCCCGGTTAAGTCCCTAACAAGTAGAATGAAGGATCAGTCCATGGTGGTTTTCATGAATAAGGAAATTCTCACCACCAGCTACAACTGGATTACCCCCGGTGGTTTTCATGAATAAGGAAATTCTCACCACCAGCTACAACTGGATTACCCCCCCCGCCCCCCCGCGAAGGATCAGTCCATGGTGGTTTTCATGAACAAGGAAATTCTCACCACCAGCTACAACTGGATCACCACCACCACCAAGGATCAGTCAAACCCCCCCCCCCCCCCCCCCCCCGCAGGCACAAGCACGCAGTTGTATTGTACCCAAATGGTCACACCCATTAAATTGCGGTGTACCTAAAAAAATCTAATAAAATTCATGAGTCCACCCTCAAAATCCACATAAAAATCATCGATTTGTCCTCAAAACCAAACTAGTTATTAAGGTCCGCACCCCTCAAATGAAAATCCGAGTCCGCTGAATAAGTGGTATAACACCTATGAGACAACCTACTTGCCCAGGGATCTTGGGGCATTTGTGCGAGATGAGTTACTCTTGCCACTAGGGTGTCTCGTAGTTCTCAATTAGCTAATGTCCTTTTAACTAGATCAGTTTAACTACTCCAGTGGGATCGTGCAGCTAGACTAGTCATACCCAAAACAACTAAGAGCCTCAAATGTTAAAGGCTTTAAAAGAATACATTTTTAAAGTTCAAATATTCTAAACTCATTTGAGAGTAGTCATCTTCACTTACTGAGTTGTATTACATGTGGGCCCCCATTCACGAATTCATTATCATGGTCCCATTCAAAAACAATGTCCAGACATTCAAGCCATTACCACATAAAAATTATGCCCGGAAACCCCCTTCTTCAAATGTGTGGCCCCCACTTTATTAGGTTTATGTAAGGGAGCTGATGCAATTGAGACCGGTCAGGTGGGTCGGCTTTGTGTCTGTCCATATAATTGCGGGTCAGGATTTGCTGACCCGTGATCGATACCTAAATAGCGCAGGTTGGATCCGAGCTGAATTAAAAGGGTCAACTCTGGCTTTGCTAGGGTTGAATAGGCCGAGCCAAGCTTACATTGTGCTGTAAATGAATTCTTTTAGGCCCATGGGTCATTTTCGGGCCTATTTTTGCGATATTGTTAAATGGGTCAAACCTGAGGATGTTTATGCTTGATTCACACTCTACAAATTGAACACTTTCAGTCAGGGCTGGTTTCAAAATGCATGCTCGTAACTACTTTATGAGCTAGACTTGGACAACCTTTTGCCCCGCCCAACCTGGTCTTTGAATGCTGGTTTTTTTAATCATTCTACCCTAATCTGCCCTCCAGGATCTACCCAACTATCCCAATTCACCAAGAGTTCTAGTGGCCTAGATTTAGCCCCACCTAAATTAAGTTATCATCTTTGTATAGAACAAGGGCAAGGCTCTAATAAGCTAAAGCTTAGGTTAAAATTCCGTAAGCTCATGCTTGTGGGGGCCCACCCTTGGTCCGCCAAATGGGCCAAACGCATGACCCCCACCCGCATTGCACGTGTCCACCAACTTTCAATCAGATCCGAATTTACTGGATCGTTGAATCAACTGTATACCAATTCAAATGGATTGGTAACAATTAAACTTTTGGGGCCAGATGAAGATAATAAAATCCACAGTTGGGGCTGATTTTTTGCAAAGAAGATGATCCAAGGGAGTCCTTGAAATCCCCTTATCCCCCATCCCCATGTAGGTCCCCAGGTGAGCTCCACCACACACTTGACCTTATCTTATCCTAAGTTTAGCTTAGAAAAGCGCTTCCCATATCACAATGGCTCACTATTCTAAAATTCAATCATTGAAAATAGAACCCTCTGCTTGTTGTATCATTTTAATTTGGGGACGTTTTCCTTTGCCCCATCAAGAGAACTTCATAGTATACCTTATCTTTCTAGTCATTGAAAATAGAACCCTGTGCTTGTTGTATCAGATGGGGACCTTTCCTTTGCCCCATCAAGAGAACTTCATAGTATACTTTCTTTCCTTTTCTTGACTCTCTCTCTCTCTCTCTCTCTCTCTCTCTCTCTCTCTCTCTCTCTCTCTCTCTCTCTCTATAAAACAGCTAGCAATATACTTACACCTAATACATGATATTTAAACATAAAAAAAATCCAATCTTCTAGATGTTAAGACAAAAACGTCGATAGAAACTTCCTGTTGGAGGTGACTCACATACAACTTAGGGAACCTTTCCAGAAGAAAGTATGACTATGTGGTGTGGACAGATGAAGTCAGGAGACCTTTTCTAAGAAGAAAGAATGATGTTGTGGGGCCCATTGTTGCATCCAAGCAAGAAGAATGTTCAGAAAGAAGTGGTAAGACGTTGATGACCTCATGTTGAGTTTAAATTTTAATAAGATCATAACCAGTGAATCGAAACAGGCAAAATTTGCAGCCCTCTTGGTTCTCATAATCCAATAGAAGCAATCTCTTAGCCATGAGAATCCATACTAAAAAGCCCTTCTCAGCCAACCACCAACCATGTGTATAGGGCTATAGGCAGCCAAATTAGGCCCCATAAGATCGATGGGTGTATGTTTTTGTTTTACCACTTGCACTTGATCGTCTCCCACATTTTGTTTCTTTTTGTAGTTATTTTAGAAGTTTGGATAAACCGAGATCTCTACCAAATCTAGTAATTAATGTAAGGTGCGACAAGAGTAGATGAGAGATGGCCTTTTACTTCTTATTCAATTGAATGTCTGTGGCTTTTGAAATCGCGGCACTATGAGAATATAATATTTTAAAATAAATGTAAGTACTCTAATTTAGAGGAAAGGTGGTACTGTGATTTGGTAGTCCATCTGCTACTGGAGTGAGACGTGGCAAAAGAAGTTGGGCTACCAAAAGGTGTTGGAGTACTTACTTCTATACGTAATGATTTGTGATCAACTATTAACAAGATTGAAGGAAAATACTTTTATGATCGTGATCGTCACTTATAGAGCAAGACATTGGCCAATTAAAAAACAATACATGAGTATATTAGAGATGAGAATGTTGAAATGGACATATTATAAATTAAGAACAAATAAGTGTGTTTGGAAACATTTAGGGGAAACATCAATCATCATCATCATCATCATGTTTCTCCATTCCAGCTCAACATAGTTGAGACAAGGCTTTGAATATGACGATTTTGACCTACCCTACAAGTTCTCATATTGGGCCACACTTGGATTTTACTAATTTATGATATACATTGTCATGCTAATGATATCAATCGATGTTGAACCTGATCAACTCAGCTTGGATGCAAGCTCAACTATTATGCAAAGGCAGTTTAGGCTAGGCTTGGATTGGTTTAAACAGAGTGTGGAAAAATTTGATCCTAACTGCTAACCTAACCTATATTCAACCTCCTTATAATTTGTATAAATGACCCACAATACTACATGTCAACTATAGGTAAGCCTGTCAAGCTGGCCCTCTGACGAGGGGGCCCAACCTGCCAAAACCTGCAAAAAGTGAGGGCATTCTTTCTTGTCCTAAAGCCTGACGGTAGAGTAGGGCACGATCTTGAAAAGCCTGCCCCTTAATGGGTGGGCTAGTGTATGACCAAGCCTTTCCCAGCCCTTTATTATTATGCATGTGTGTGTATGCCCTTATTCCATTAGTATATGATCATTCCATCAATGAATTCCTATGTATAGCAATTCTTTGGAAACAAACAAGCCCATTTGATAATGAATTTCAATGGTCCCTTATCTTTTATATGATCAAATTCTAAGGTATTCAAGGACTTCGTATTTCTATAAGCGGTAAAACATGAATATCCAAAAAGTGGTCAAAGGTATTTCTATAAGTGGTTAAATAACCTCACACCTTCAATGGAATTTGAACCATATCCTTCACCCGTCACCTCTATTTAATAATCTTTGTTGTTCATTTGACCATGAATTTCTTTATATGTTTTCAAATCCATTGTATTAAATTAAATAGAACTTATATATTGTAATTGCATCCAAATAAACAGGCTCATTCGAATCAATTACTTTCTATGTATTTTAATTCAATATGAACAAACAACTTATTTTAATCAATTACTTTCAATGTATTCAAGTTTCATACAAACAAGCATGCCCATTCCATCAATAAAATCCTATGTGTTCCAATTCCATCCAAACCATATCCATCTAAAGATATTCCCAAAAAAGAAAAGAATGTTTGCTAGAGAGGAGTCCTTTACAAACCATAAAACCATGTTTATATATCATGGCCAAACAGACCAAAATTGTCATGTTTTTAAAAATGGTTTTTATCCATCCCCAGTAATCCAACTATTGGGTTATCTCATCCGACCAATATGAATCTCAATTATTGGGCATATTCACCTATGAGAAACTTCTTTCCTACATGACAGCATTACCCACCATCTCACAAGCATCAACAAACCAAGCCCATTATTCTTTAAAGGGTAATTTCGTCAACCCACCCTCACACGTGCAACCTGAAACTCTAATGGCGTCCCCACGTCTGCAACGCTTCTGCAACTCATAGCATTCAGCAGCTTCCACTTCCTCTTTTCTTCTTCGCCTCCGGCCGCCGCCTGCATAAAACTCACCGGACTCCGTCGCTTCAGCCGACTGTGGATGTCGCTTATCTCCATCTCCGTCGGCATCCCGAACATCAACCAGCTCCGACCCGACATGCCGTTGGAAATCCGTTTCGACTTCTGGGTCTGTAACTTGGTCGGGCTCTGGTCCTTCTCCTTCCTCCGGTACTCGGCCGAGCACCCGTGCCTTATTGCTCGACTCTTCTTTGCATTGAAGAAGTCCTTGGGAGAATTCCAGACCTGTCCTTGAGTTGTTGTCGTTGTGTTCTTGGGAGTGGGAGATTTGAAAGGAAGAAGCTTTCCATTAGAGAAGATCTCTTCTGCAAAGCACATCTCGGAGTGAAGACCGTTGAAGGAGGCGAAGAATTTGAATTCATCATCTGGGGTGGTGGTGGGTCTTCTTTCAAATGAAATGTCTCTTGTTATTTCTTGTCTTTTTGAGTTGGGTGGGTTGCAGAAGGAGAGGGATAATTGAGGAGAGTCCCTTTGAAACACCATCTTGTTGTTGGGTTTTTGTTTGCTTTCTTTGTAATGGAGATGATGGTTTTGGATCGATGAAGGAGTGTGTTTGCGTACTTGGGACATGGAGATTTTATGAGGTGGGATTGATATTTGCCGTTGGGGAAGGGATGGAAAACTTTGGGGAGTTGAAATGATCTGAGGTTCTAGTTTTCTTGGGTCCCTCTTCCCATTTTATGGTAGAAACTAAGGGGGAGGATGGAAGTGGAAAATGCAAATAAGAGAGAGAGAGAGAGAGAGAGAGAGAGAGAGAGAGAGAGAGAGAGAGAGAGAGAGAGAGAGAAGTGAACTTGATGTGGAGTTTTGGTCTTCTTGGGTTCCTTACCTTTTGTGGGGTTCTAGAAATGATATAGAAAGCAAGGGGAAGGAGAGTAGAAGAAGAGAACACATATGAGAGAGAGAGTATCTAGAAGGATGGAGATGGTAAAAGGGAGGAGGGAGGTAGTAAAGCGAAGAGAGAGAGTATCTAGAAGGATTGAAGATGGTAAAAGGAAGGAGGGAGGTGGTAGAGACGAGAGAGAGAGAGAGAGAGAGAGAGAGAGAGAGAGAGAGAGAGAGAGTCTAGAAGGAAGAAGATTGGCAAAGGAAGGTGGTGATGGCAAGAGGGGTTGATGGACGTTTGGATCGATTTGCGATGTTAGTTAGGTTACAGGGACGGCTGCTTTGTTGGTTAGTGAGGACATGTCCTAATAACCATCGGTGTGAGTCTGCTAGTAGTTTTAAAATGGAATAAACGGTCATTATTATTGATGATATGAGTTTGATTGTCTATTGTAAAATAGTTAAATCATTGTTATTGGGTGGGGATAGGGATGTAAATGGATCCACGATTATCTGAATATCCGGAGGTTCTGACACGTTAAAAATTTGAGTATGGGTTCTTATCTAGGCCCCGATAAGTAAATGGGTCCGGATCCGGTATTTTCCTTGGTTCGGATCCAGTTCGGACCCGAGATCCGACATATTACCTAAATTTTAATAAATTTTTCCTAAAAATCATATTATTTTTTAACATTATTTTCTACCTAGATCCGGACCCGTCCCATATGTGGTTATGGTTCCGATATCGGAGCCAAGAAATCGGTTCCGAAACAGTTTTGAGTCCGAATTCGATTCCACATATTTCTTAACGTTTTCGGTTCCGAGTCCACTATGACTCGGACCAAAACCAACCTAATTACAACCCTAGGTGGGGATGGGATATAATTTGATAGATCTTGTAGAATAATGATCAGCACTACCCAATGGATCACTGTTTGCGATCTCAAGTCAAAGATGTGCCACCAGACCAAGAATCTTCAAGAGTTCATAAGCACCTTTTCTCTTACTCTCATCTGCTTTCCTATGGATGTAGGAATGGTGTTTGTGTGTTAGACGTATTGTGTGGTAGACTAAACATCAACTCTAGTAGGCCATACCTTGGATGACCATTATCTTACGACTCCCCCCCTTTTTTTTCTTTTTTTTTAACTATCTTACAAGTGGGCTTTCACCACAAGAAGGGAATAGTTGAAACACAAGGGTTTTAGGGTCTACCCTCCTCACTTTTAAGGATTCAGCCTTGAATAAATAGTTTTTTTTTTTTTTCATAATCCTAAAAGCCCTTTTCTTTTTCTTTATGACATGGGTAGTTTTTTAGGACTAAAAGGGTGTCCATTAAATCCACACAAATACACACTGGACAAATGAAGAGCAATTTCAAACACATGATGTTGGGAGTAATCCCATGCCTTATTGCCACTCGGCCAACTCCCAAATAGGTAAAAAGCCTATTTGTTCTCTATAAACTAATTTTCTAAAAGCTCAAGATAGTAAGGTTTATAAAACAAATATTAAAGAGGTGAGATATAAGATAAAATATAGATAGGCAGTTTGATCTCATGTGCATACCACCTTTACTTTTTGAATTTTACCCCTAGTCCAAATTGTATGAATTCAATAGTTCAGAAATAAATTCCTGAATTCCCAAACATAGTGGAACTCCTTGATGCTCCTTTGGACTTGACAGCATCCAAGAGTTTCACCAAAATACAAAGAGAGTGGAATTTCTGAATTTTTAAAAGTCATTTGGGACCTTTTATGTGGCTGAAATTTCTGAATACCAGACAAGAAATATGAGATTTGTAAATGCCAAAAAATATGATTCCAAAAACCCCTACATCTAAAATTCATGTCAGAAATTCTAGTAAACAAAGAGACTCTTAAAAGCGATCAAAGGAAGTTTTTGAAACTTTTGGATCGCAATCAAATCATCATTCATCGTCTTAAATTCAAACGAAATGGGACTGGCCTGCACTAGCTCACTCTCGGTGCAAGATTAACAAGCAAACCACATTATTAACTCTCTTCCATTTTTATATATATTTTTATGTGTCTGTGCATCCTAACAACTCCATGTGGCTATCATCCAAAATTAGAAGTTAACAGAAGGAATAAAATGGAATAAATTAAAGAAATAGGAACTTAATAACATTGCCCAAGAAAAAGGAATTAACACAAAAAAAAAAAGGGACTCCACATAACACTCACTTTATTTAACATTCACTTTCTTCAATTTAACATTGATGTTTCTAAAGCTAGGAAGTTTATCTCTTAAATTAAGGTGATAAATATTACTTGATCAGACAAGTGGCCGCCACATAAAGTGAGTATTTGAATTTTTTAAGAAAGATTATAAAATATATAAATATATAAATTTAGAAATTTGGAACAAGAGAGAAAGTACAGGGAAATGAAAGTTTGAGCCTGTAAGAAAAAAAGTTTTTATTTTAACCAAATGTAAACTTCTAAAAATAGATAATAATTAAACTAAACCAAGATCGCTAAGAACCTCCCAAAGATCCCAATTCTATTTACAGTTATCCTGGGGCGCCCTATTTGGGTAAATGAGGAGTGGAGTAAAATGAAATGGATTTCACATGGGGAGTGAAGTGGAGGAGAAGTAGGTTGAAGTTAAAGTAGAGTATTTCACTTCACTACATTTGGATGCTTATTGCGAAGTTAAGGTTTGGAGTAGAATTCACTTTTATTCAAGGAAATAAAAGTATTTAAAGCTGAAGTGAAATAGAGTACATGTGGCTGACAACATTAATTACTTCATCTATTGGGTCCGACTCATCCAAACAAGGTAGAGTTGGAATTTTAGACTGTTAGGGTCCATTTAATTTCACTCTACTTTATTTTTTGCCTATCCAAAAAAAGGCCCGGTGAATGCGCATGAAGCGTGTGAATATATTTTCCAATTTGTAGTCTAAGATAGGGTTGGATATTTGTAGTTGGCGTGGACCATACCTTGTGTTTTAGGAAGTGGGTCAATGCTGATTACCCCTTTGACCAACCAAGAGGACTACTAGTTGCTTTGCTACACTTCCATGAAATTGGGAAAGCTAACAATTAGAAAGAGTCATAGTAACATGGATAGAACCCCTCCATTATTAGACTTTGACTGCAGAGGATGCAGAGACCCAACTGAACTAAAACACTATTGTTCCATACTGTTGGATCAAGACCCATCTAGCCCGTGTGGGGCCAGTTTATATATTGGGCGGTCAGATAGGAATGATACGGTGTTGGTCACAGATTGCGTGAAACACAATTTTGTTGTGCAATGGTTAGATTATTTTAATATCTTAATTTAAGAGCCTCAAAGTTTAAAAATTTCACAAAAGTATTTTAAAAGTTCGAGCTAGTATCAAAATGGGAATTCTTCGTGCTTTTAAATGTGGGCTGTCCTGTGCCATGCAAAAAAGGAGGCCCAGAGGCCCCAGACTATGCCCAGGAAACTGTTCGTTGGGGTCCCCTCTATTAGGTTTATGTAAGGGAGCTGAGGTGGGTGAGTCGGGTTTAATGTGGGTTAGGATTTTCTGACCCATCATCGACCCATTCATAGTGCGGGTTGGATCCGGGTTGAACGAAAAGATCAAATAAGATGTCGCTATGCCTGGATTGCCCAGCCAAGCCCATATTGTGCTGGATATGGATCCATTTTCTTAGACGCATGGGTTATTCTTGGGCCTATTTTGGCCCTACTATTGATAATTAGGTCAGGCCTAAGGCCATATATGCTTATGCCCAAATTTTACAATTAATTGCTTTCTTTGATGGGCCGGTTTCAAAATTCATGCCCGATAATTAATGGGCTCGACTTGGACAAACTGTGGCCCAGACTAACCTGATCTTTGAACACCTATTTTCCCTTCTTTTTATCTTTTTACCCCTAATCTGCTTTCCTGGAATTACCCAGCTATCCTAAATCACCAAAAGTTCAACTGACCGAAATTTTGTTGCACCTAGATAAAGTCATCATCCCAGTGTGAAAAGAAAAGCTCACTTTCCTCAAATTCAAGTATTCAACCATTGAAAATAGACGTATCTGCTTGATATCATGTGAGTACCCTTTCCTTTGTCGCATCAAAAAAGACTACTAACTACTAATACATGATATTCAAAATTCAAAACATCCAATCTTCTAGATGTATTAGAACAAAATACGGTAAGAAACTTCCATGTTGGAGGTGAGTAACAGGCAAGCTATAGAAGAAAGTACAGCTAATATAGGCAGGCAAAGTGGGCCCACAGGACAGATTGGTTAAGACATCTTTCATATTTAATTTTCTTTTGTATTTATCCTAAGAGTTAGGGTAATCAAAACAGAAAGAGCCTGAGGTTAACATATATAATAAATTTATTCAAGTGTAAAGGAGCACATGTGTTGATGGGAGTGTGGTCTTCTTTCTGTTCAATGTATGTGGCATTTTGCCATCTTATTGAGTTATTGGTATGTGAATTGGCATTTTGAGAATAAAGTATTGTCATAAACAGAAGAAGTACTCTATTTAACTATTCTTATTAAGAAGGAGAGCTGGTAATCCACTTGCTATTGGGGTTGCAACTTGGGTCTGGCCAAATCCAAACCCACTTGGTCCGTACCCACTTAAAGTACAATTGGGGTAGGTTTATCGAGGGCCCATACTCATATTGGACTTGGTTTGTAGTATGAATGAAATTTGGGCCTGAGCTAAATTGGGCAACGCATATATTATATAAATTTATTATAAAAAATATTTAAGTGCATCCATCCCTCATCATTTTTTGTGAGAGACATCCCCTTTAGAAAGTATCAAATACAAAAAGGAGAGTCCTATGTATTTGACACTCCCCTTTTGTACTTGACACTTTCCAAAAGGGGTGTCCCTCACCATAAATAAAATGACGAGGGATGGATGCACTTGAATATTTTTCATTTATTATATACACCACCATCACAAAGTTCTGTGTTTAGGAGAAGTGGTGTTTTTCAGATTGCAAAAGTGGACCCCACTATAGGATTAGAGGGCCTAATTTAAAAAAAATAAAATAAAATTAAGAGTTTCGTCTCAAAAGGCCAAAAGTGAACAGTTCTGACATTGCGTTCCTTACCCTATTATCACTTGCAGTGCCCTGCACTTTCCCATCCTCACATAAAAGCTATTGTTGTAGAAGAAGCACAATCTCTCTTGTCAGGATCCTACAGTTGCGGATGGAAAACCCCAGCAGAACAGAAGAAGAAGAGATGGCTAAGAAAGGCAACATCACCCACGTCATATTCGATATGGACGGCCTTTTGTTAGGTATTTGGTATTTCATTTCATCAAATACATTAGCTTCCATTCAACAACCAACCATTTTCTCTCCACCCCACATCTTTTTTTGCCTGATCTAACTACTTTCTTGTCATTTTCCTTTAGAATGTTAATCTAATGAAATGGGGGAGCTTTGTTTGAATGTACATTTGACTTAGATTGAGATTTGAGACTATATGTTTGGATTATGCTGCAATTTCCACTTTATTTGGAAGGATTTGTGTATAGTACCTGGTATGGGTCTGGAAATGTGGGGCTTTAATCCTCTAAGAAGACCTAAGAGACACTGAAACAAGAAAGAATTGAGAGCCAAGCTTCCCTAATGCAAGCATGGAACAAAAGATGGCTCACAGTTCACACTTTCACCCATGGTTTTAAAAAATTTAGACTATTATGTTGGTTGTGTTTCATTTATAAGTTGTAATAGAAACCCAAATTTGCATTTCATTCGGTCGGATTATTAGTATTATCAATCTTCAATAAGTGGAACACAACCTCCCAACTCACAAAGTGGAACTTCTTCCTCTCTTCCATGCATTGCCACAAGAAATATCTTTGAAGCCTTTTGATTCTTTGGGCAATTGATTAAGGGCATTTGAAGAGGAACATGAAATATGCTGTTAGATATGCTATGGCTTCTTTAAAATGGGCTGGTCAGTCCCCAAAAAATAAAATTTTGACTTCTACACCGAAAGTCTTTGTGCAATCCTTTCCACAGTCGTGTTCCATAATAACTTTGAAGCATCACTTACATAGGGAGGCAACCCTAGAAGGCCTAGATTGGGTCATGGGTGATCTTCAGTCTTGCACACACACCTTGGTGATTGCTAGATCTAGTAGATTAGATCCTCCTGTTCCTAACTCCCATAAACTAAAATTCTGGGAAGTCAATTTTCCATGCAGCATTGCCTCATGACAATGCAACATAACCTTGATGGATTAATCTACTCCTTGTTACTATCGCGAAAGATTAAAGTGCCATCAACAAATTGTGAGTGATCGAGTTTTGGTTTTGATACAAACTCTAAAGTTTGGACTGAAGCTTTGCAAAGTGCCGAAGCACGAACAAATTGTCTCCAAGAGACTCACAAAGAGGAACGAACCTCAAAGGGAAAACACGATCCATGAACAAAATTTTTATTAATCTCAAAAACTGCTTCTAATGTTTTACAATGCTTATATATATATATATATATATGGGAAAACAACACCCTAGGATCCAAGACTCATAATGAAATTAGGAAGCTAATCTTAATTACAACTCTTAAAGAAATAAATAGGAATGCAACATCCTAAATGAAAAGGTAATCTTAATTATCTGGACATCCAATCATTATACCTCATTCTTTGCATTGTTCATTGTTGTTTTAGACATGTCCGTATTTGAAAAGATTCCTTCATAACTCTTCTTGATCCTTTCTTTGGTGGTTTTGGGTTCATAAGATAGTGTAATGAATTTTCCATCTTTAACAAGTGCATTTATTTTCTCTCATCTGATGAGTTTCATTCTTGTCATACATCCACCGTCTTACAAGTAAGACGTTCCTAACATCCATTGGTATAACGTTGCACCTTAGTTAAGCCATGAGCACATGACAACTAGCTAGAGGAAAATCGAGGAGCTCATGAGAACTGATCCAGTCATAACAAGTCTTCATAGCACTTGCCATGCTGTAAACCCCCTAATCTTTCACCATAGCTAAAGGACATTGGATGTTTATGAAGAAACAAGTGTCAGTCAAATGCATACTGGATTAAAATACCTTACATGGTCTTCTCCGTTAGTGTTCTGTTTTCTGAAATAATATTTGTGATACTTAGCATCCTTAAATTTTCCTATTCTTTTGTTTTGTATTTTTTGATGGGTAACATGACTTCAACCGACAATATTTTGGTTGTGACAATTGGGACCTTCCAACTGCTAGGGCCTCTTGTTGGTCATCAAGTTCTCCTGGGTTGCCTTATCTGACACCAACCTATATGTCCTTGTTACGGGGGTTCCCAATAATGGCATCAAGCAGGCTTTTTACTCGTTTGTGTGCTTGATAGATTTACGTTTCAGTTGTTGATCGGAGCTTGTGCTCCATATTCTCATTTTTCCTATAGCTACTGTCTTCTCTATGCTCGTAAAAAAGATCTTAATGGGTTGCTTATGTTGTAGACACAGAGAATTTCTATACTCTGGTCCAAGAAAATATCCTTGCAAGATATGGCAAACATTTTGACTGGTCACTTAAGGCAAAAATGATGGGGAAGAAAGCAATAGAGGCAGCACAAGTGTTTATTGAGGAAACAGGTCTAACTGGCCTTCTTACGCCTGCTGAATTTCTCGAGGAAAGAGAAGGAATGCTTCAAAACTTGTTTCCAACTTGTGAGAAAATGCCAGGTATGCAGTGAAGCTGAATACTAAATATCGAATGAAATCTATGCCCCCCCACACCCACACCACCTCATTTCTTTTTTCTCTTAATGATTAGTCATATTGCATGTTTTGTGTTAGACATTGCCAATTATATTTAAACACTTTGTGCATGTTAAGAATTCTATTTATGCTCATTTGTATCCACCATTCGTTTCATCAAATTGCAATTGCATAAAACTACTAGTCATGGCAAAAGTATTTCTCTCCATAGATTTACATCACATGGTTTAACTGGAGTAATATTTTCTCTGTGGAAAGAACTTCTCCATGAATAAACACTGCCTCAAACAACGTGCCGCTGTTGGAGTACCATGTGCTTATGGAACCCACATATGAATTCATAAACAAAATTGCCGGCACAACTCACCAGTTTCTGGATGACTAACCAATGTACTGAAAATCAAATGGCATCATGAAATCGCAAAGGGGTCCCAAATCGTGGATTGTTAATTTCTACTTCATAAAATTGTAAGATTTATATTTTTTTAAAAACACAGACAAAATCTGTAAAACTATACAAAGGATCTAATAAATTATAATATCATTAATCTTCCTTCATTTTAAATGTAAGTCAAACTGGATACATATCACAAAAAACATAGAAAACATTGGGACATTGCCTCTCTTTAAAGAATGAGGGCCTGTAGCATGGTTCGCAACTTGCAGTATTGATAGTCGTCATGGTCAACCCCGAAAAATGGTATGATACAACGTTGTGTTGCAGTTCACAGCAGTCACACTCACAGCCCATCGCGGCATGAATACTTTTTGCCCCAAAAAATTTGAAAAAAATATATAAAAAAATCTAGGAGGAAAATGCTAGAAAATTCCATCGCATTTTTTCATTCAATCAATTCCCTATTGTATTACCATTCCTTTCCAAGATTTTATTTTTGATCAATCCGAACATTCTCAAGTGGTCCACATCTAGTAGAGTAGGTAACATACATCATAAAAGCCCCCCACCACACCCCCTTCCCTTTTATTACCTATAATTTTAAAAGGTCAACTTGGTTAGACCCTATCTATTCAAACATTAGTAAGAAAGACTCAATGTTGTGCAACTTTATTTCATTGCATTTACAAATTGGAATGCAATTTTAAATGTTTTTGCCCTTCAGAAATTCTCCATTTTGCAGTTTAGAGACTAAATCACAACTCAATTCTGCCAACTACTACTCTAAATGGCTTGTCAACTGTTTTAGTTTGCAATTGGGGAGAAAGTAGTAAAATTGAGTTGCAACTTCAGGTTCAACTAAAAAACACACCTGTATGATTTTATTGTTTTGTAGGAGTCAGCCGTTTGATTAATCATCTTCATGCAAATGGAGTACCAATCTGTGTGGCTACCGGGTAATTATTCTTTTCTTTCTTTTTCATTTTCCAGGAATCTGTATATATGTTTTGGTTTTGTTAGTGTGCTAAATTTGTCACCCTCTTTTATAGAGATATTAGATGAAGCTGAAATAACTATGTAGTTTTTCCTTGTAAGATTGTGGTTCATCATTAGCAGCCGCTTATCATCATATTAGTATTATCCCATAAGTTTGGGGTTGGCTCAAAGCTATCTATTTAGGGGTCATTTGCCAATTACGCATGGGATAGGAAAATGGTTTTTACCTATGTGAAACACATTGCCATGTTTGTCAAAATCACCATTTTCACATGAGTAAATGAATATAACTAATGGTTTCATATGTGTTTGAATTTTTTAGATGTTTTTCACAAATTTCTCAACATCTTTGGAGATTTAAGATTTGAAATGAAATGTCATGATGCCTGTCATTAATATGAGAATATTGAACAGTTCAAATCATGAATCGGGGGCCCACAAAATTTCAAAAATTAGATTTATAGGTTGGGACTTTTGGAACGTTTCCCACTAAAATCCATGAAGATTTAAGATTAGAAATTAAACATCTTAGGATTTCTTAGCCCTATAAAGAAGAGAGATGGCTTCGATGAGACGATGATGAATTTGGGGCCCACGAAGGTGAAAAAATAATGTGGTTGATGGGATTCGAACCCGCAACCTGACAGGGCATCACATCCTGTTCACTGTGTGGATACAATGACATGTAACATTTTACCACCTCTTCAGGTATGTAAATGAGAGGCTCAAAATGGCCTCATTTATGCATAATTTTCACACCTCATATACGCATCACATGCTTAATTGAACATAATCAAACATGATAATGTGTAACCATTATGCATGTGCATCAATTACATATGTAAATGAGTGCAAAGAAATGACCCCGCTATCACACACATGCCAACCCAAGCACTTACAAACGACAACTTCGCAATTTTGGATATAGTGCTGGGCATTGAAGCTAAGCTACGTTCAACCTCATGTTGAGAATGGTAGAATACAGATAAACTAATATGAAGCTGGGCATTGTTGCAAGCTTGGCTCCTATCAGTTTACTCCCTCCACTCCAGCTGTCTCCACCCCTACTAACACCAATATCAATTACCAACAAAATCTATTAGCAACCAGAAAATGCATGGAGTGAGCTGCATGTAACAACAAATAAGCATAAAACTTTAAACAACTATAAAATAAATCAATATCAATTGCCAATTTTCGAGAATGACCAGGTCATATTGGAACAAATAACAGCCAGGCTTGTGGGTGGACCCACCTGAGCCCCTCTATGTTCAAACCTAACTGCTCACACTCCCTAACCCCACAAACTAGTATGCCGCCAAATTTGAAAGTCATCCAATTTACGCTTACCCTTGGACTGGTATAAATAAAAATGCACACACAGTCACCATCTAACTGGTCTATTTTGGGCATTTCCCTTACTTGAGCACACTTTTGGCAGCTCTCACAAACGACATTTTGAATTGAAGACAAAAAACCATGGTGATATATTTTCTCTGATGCATCACGTGGTCCTTGGCGATGACCCAGAAGTGAAGCGGGGAAAACCATCTCCAGATGTGTTTCTAGCAGCCTCCAAGCGATTTGAGGTATGTGTTCTTGAACGCAAAGATAAAACTTGAAAATTTATTTTCTTCCATGCTAGCTATATGTTTGTTGTTTCTTTGTCATGCTAGTTTGTTTATAACCTCTCGGCAGAACATAGCCCTACACACATCAAGAAATCCTATACACACATTTGGAGTTATTAATCCTGATGCAGGAGGATATGGACCTGATGTGTGCAGTATGATTGATGTATGGCTGCCTTTGAGAAATCATACCAATCCAATCCTTAGTGTACAAAGAGACGGTTACAAAGTCTTTTAAAGAAAAGAAGAAGGAAAAAAAAAGGAAAGACAAGCAATAGTTACAAAGAAGTATTGGGTGGTGAGAAGTTTTTGGTCAGAGAGATTTTGCATGTCAAAAGTCAGGTTGCTCAACGTGGGCCTCTATTCTAGTTAACGAGTTCATCTACCTGTGCTGATCGAAGATACCCTAACTTTTATCTATGCTCAACATATTGTGCCATACATGATACAATATCAATTCTGGTCCCAGGTACTCTTAGGATATGATTTAGCTAGATCTATTGTCTTTGGTTTGTTGTATTTGAACTATTAATTAATTTGTTATACCCTTTCT
The DNA here is from genome assembly GCA_012931725.1 of Litsea cubeba. Taxonomy (NCBI): domain Eukaryota; kingdom Viridiplantae; phylum Streptophyta; class Magnoliopsida; order Laurales; family Lauraceae; genus Litsea; species Litsea cubeba. The sequence goes on along the minus strand of CM022948.1, from coordinate 89,265,401 downwards.
GTTAGATATATGTAAAAGAATGTTATAAAAAAAAATCTTACATGTAACATGCTTGAAAAACTTAATTTTATAGAAGTTAAAGAAATGTAGATGAAATGTTTCAAGTAAATATCATAAAATATGATGAACATGGTATGTTATAGATGTGAAGTGAAGCCTTATCCACATCACAACCTGCAGTCTGGGAAATAGGTGTCATCAATGGTTCATGTACTTGAGTCCATATCAGTTAACTATAGTTGTGAATCACATGTCTTAACTCATCAGTATCACATAATTTCGTCAAGTTACATCAATGATGCACAATTTTATGTTGAACTGCATGGGTTATATTGTGGATGATTTAGGGTGCCATTGTGGATCCTAGTAAGATTCTAGTGTTTGAAGACGCACCATCAGGAGTTGCTGCAGCCAAAAGCGCTGGAATGTAAGTGATTACCATAAAATTGTTTTAGCTTTATCATTTTCTCTTTGTAAGTCTTTATTGAAAAGCATAAATTCTTTTCCTTCATTTTCTTCAGTTATCACCGCTGATTTTAAAAGTAGTTGGTCGAAAATGTTTCTGTGCAAAGTGCTTGCTCTGTTCATTGGATTTTATTCCGTCCCATATTTATTTGAAGTGACAAGTTTGTGAAGGTAAAATAAATGGTTGCAAAATGAGAGATTGGTTAGAACACGAGGGATTCGAATTTAAATTTGTCAGTTCAATCTTTTTAAGTAGCTGGAAACATCTTACACCAACTGTCCAAGTATAGAATCCCAATTGACTCCTTGTTTGGCTAAAGAGTCCCCACATTCATTTCTGTCACCACATTCATTTCTGTCCCTATCAATATGATGAATTGATGGTATGCTCTATGATGCCCAGATACAGTATGGATACGACAGGGGCACACCATAGACATCTCAAGGACATGGATTTATATATAAAAAGTGAAGTATCAGATATGATACGACACCATACATTCCCCATTTTGATGTTTCCATGCAGCATAGGATATACTGCATCAATCAACGAAAATAAAGATCTAATCTAATTTAGGAGGAATGTTCTTCTCAAATGTGGGAAAGACAGAGGACGCCAAATTAATTGCATTTGAAGCCACTTTTTTTTATCAGTATTCGAGAATCACTTTTTAAAATGAGCTTGCCTGATAAGAAAACTTGAATACCAGAATTACAAAGGACTTCCCAATACCAGCTGACCACCTGGCCCTACTTGTCCCTCATCGCACTGCCCGCGTTGAACTTAAGACACCTAACAAAAGGATGCCAAGCCACAACTCTCCTCTCCTTTGTCCCTCCATACCTCAGTTATACAAAATGTCTGTGATCTTGAGCCCCTCAAACTCCTTCAATAAAGTCCACATGCCCACTCTAAGCATCACAATGGAGATAATGTCTTCCACTGATCTTGCAGACATGTTGAAAAGCAACCATTCCTCTCTTTCCAAGAGATGTAGAGCTGGCATATACCACTGTATTCCAGTTAACTCCATAAAATGATTCCAAATGGAAGAGGAATCCCAATTGCAGGAAAAGATGGATGGTTTTTAAAAAGAAACTGTCAATGCTTGCTATATTTTTGTGAGATTTACAATAAGATAATACATCTGAAAGAAACTGACACCCACATGTCCTCTACAACAGTTTCATGGGTTTACTTATAATAAATGCTTGAACCTGTCTAGAATTGCATGTCTTTGACTGGGACATGGCTTGTACACAGCAGAGACATGGGTTTTACACGTAGAAATTAAGTATTGGACATGATATTATAAAAGGTATGTAGTTTTATTTTTAAGGTATCTAGGTGTCATAGACCTGAACTTGATGATGTAGTTAAGACTTCACTCTTAGAAGGTTTTCCCCAATCAACTAACCTACTGCTCTGCTTAGACAAATGTTCAAGGGTGTTGATGTACATATGAAAGAAAAACTATATCAGCTAATTTTAACTATCAAGGTGCAATATAGTAGGTTTTGACACTGTGTGCGCGCATGCGTGCGCAAGAGTGTGTATGTGGATGAGTGCGAAAGGTACAAATTGATGGCTGTGAGAAGAGGAATATAAGTATTTTAGATACTCCAGAAGGAAATAAAATCTTTCAACATGCATTTGTTAAAGTGTATTTTCGTCCCCTGGACTATCCATGTGTGCTACCCTTGTAAGATATTGAGAAAACACTCCCAAAGGAAATGCTGAAATCCTACAAAAAATGTCCCCAAAAAAGCATTACCAGACCAGCCTCCTCCATGCTAGTCACTTCTCCATCAACTTAACCATCAGCGTGGCCTTATCCCTTCTATTTAGTGTTGCCTTTGTGAATTCTATTTTTCCTCTCAGCCCCATTCGAAGCACTGCTTTTTCTAGTTGTGTTCGAACATGCCTTTCCCCACTACATTGTTCTAAGCCTTTGTTAGTCTCTCCTATTTACTTACACTTTTGACCCTTTAATTCGATGTATCCGGCTGGTTTTGGCCTTTTGCATGCGTGTCAAAACCAACACTTCGGAATTCATTGATTTTTCTTCTATTGCAGCTATACTTAGGTTTTTATTATTATTATTATTATTATTATTTTTACAAGCAGCTATGCATGGGTTTTTTCTTATGTGATCATTCCTAGTACTCTCCTTTCTTGTAACCCCACATCTCCATCTTAACAAGCATATCTTGGCTATATGTACTTTGACTTATTTTCATATCCTTTTTGCCAATTATCTTGTTCCATACAGTATAACAGGTCTAACCACCTTATAGAAGTGCCTTTGTAATTGAAATGACATTGTCTAATTGCATAGCACTTCACTACCTTGTCTCCATTTTTCCCAAAAGGGTGGGTAATCATTTCCTATAAAAAGGGAGATATTTTGAGGTTCGCTTGTAAATTTCACTAATGATACTTTACTGATAGTTATAGTCCTTTTGATTGAAGCCCACTTCATAAGAAACCCTAGAAATCCATCAGGAATAAAGCAAATTGGTCCACATGGAACAAGTTCCTGCATTTTATTTATCCTTTGTTATCCTGTGTTTTGAGAATATCAGATCCCTACGCTCTCCTTGTTGGATCTCTTTCTGTGAATCACCACAATGCCATGCTTTTAAGAGGATATAGAAAGCACATTATTGCTGTTGATTTTAGCAATTTACTGGACAGTATAAAAACACATCATCTTTGCATTTTTTAGGTATTGTTCTCTTCTCTGGGACTCATACTGCTTAGGTTTTATCCCCTCTTTTATGCAGGTCAGTAGTTATGGTTCCAGATCCTAGGCTGGATAGTTCATATCATGAAGCTGCAGATCAAGTTCTAAGTTCCCTCTTGGATTTCAACCCAAGCATCTGGGGCTTGCCTCCATTCCAAGATGTTGAAAGCTGAATGACATTTTCTGCAAAAGCTACTCAAGTTGGTATGTGTTTCTGCTGCTGCTTGAAAAGGATGGATACAAAATGGCAGCTTGATTGAAATAGGACAAACTGCAGTTACATATGTGTGTGTATTTGGAATTTGCTCCTGTGCATCCGACCGTGCACCCCACCTAGTGGGGCCCATGTAATGATCCATCCAAATGGACCACCCCCCCCCCCCCCCCCCCCCCCCCCCCCCCCCCCCCAACACACACACACACACACACCAAAAAAAAAAAAAAAACCAACCAAAAAAAAACAAAAAGAACCCAAAAAATTAGAAAAAAAAGGCCACAGATCTCATGGGTTACCAGTGGATCGTGTCATGTTTTAAACATAAAATTTTTGAACTTCTGGGCCAGAGATCAATGGGTTAGAAACATGTGTCGTGATTTAAGCCCCCTTTTTAACTTAAGTCGAATTCACAGTGATAATCACTGTTGAATTTGACATACAATTCAACCACTTTTGACATGTATCCAATCCAGCAGTTAATGTTGATCTGAATGAAATGAAATTTGCGGCATCCAATTCATGAATGACAGTTTTGGTGAAGGGCCCTGGATTTGCGTAGGATGGACCCCAGTGTATGAAGAACATAAATCAATTGAAAACTTTTACTTATTATGTGAGCAAATGACACATTTTTGTAACTCTGGCTGTTAATATTGCTACTAATGAAGTGGAGCTTCTGCCCACTATAGGTAAACACTCTGGGCCACATATTCTGAATAGTTTAGATTATGCCAAGGTAGGCTGCATGTGGTCAGAGTTGCTCAATGATGGTCGACCATACAGATTTGAGTTTTGTGAGGGCGCTTCTCTCTCTCTCTCTCTATATATATATATATATATCTCGCTTTATTCAGGTCATGCCAATATCTCACTTTATTCAGGTTCAGACTGCCACCTGGATGCATGCCAATAATGGTGCAAGGAAGGTGGGGATGGAAATATCTCAATGAGACCCTGGATGTGCAAAACATCAACCCCGTCACATCAGTTCAACACTTCTGGTCCATGGCCTTAAAGTTTTGCTGCCTTTAAAGGCATTCTTATTTTGGAATTTTAATCCTACGGTAACAGTTGGATGGGTATCTAAATGGTGTGAGTGCCAATTAATTGGTAGTAGTAGATAGCAAACATGAGAGTGTAACTTGATCAAAGGAGGGCCATATAATGGTTCTCACCATCCTATTGTACAGGCGGTTCTCATGTTAATGTTTTCACGTGTCTATATCTTCTAATTAAATTATTAATTATTTTTTGTTCCGAACCTCAATTGATGAGATTAGGCTTTAGTGGTGATGATATTCATACATTATTTGTGTCAGACAAACGAAGTGTAACAGTTAAACTCTACTTTATTCTTTACTTTCAATTTAATTCATTTTGGGTGAGTGTCAGTTTCCAGTTGGTTCAATATGTGAGTGAAATCAAGATTATTGGTGCTTCCAAAGCACTAAAAGAAAAACAGTTCTTGTAGTTCCACAGTGCAATTGAGTGGCTTGACGAAAACCCAAAGGGCCCATACAACCCCATCCATATGGTTCCAGATATTGGTTGAAGGCAGATTGGAGTAGTTTTCTTGTGATCTGTTTGAAAAATCCATATTGTATGATTTTTATTTATTTGATCGAGTGTTTTTTTTGTTTAGTTTTAGTCGACTATTCCTATTTGATTGTAAAAGGCCTTATTTTTTCAGGAAGAGGCTAGTTAGATATTTTCACAGAAAGTCCTTTCAAGTGTTTGTTGTAAACTTCTTAGTTATTTGAATAGGGAAAAGTCTTACATGTTGGAAAGAGTCATAGTTGTTAGGTATATTCTCTTGAAAATACTTTGAAGAGCCTTAATGCTGTAAGGAGTCCTCAGTTATTTTTGCTTAAGCGTCTTCATTAAAGTAGAGATAAATATTATCATGTTTATTTTTGTTCATGCAATATGGGCGGTCAAAAATGTGTAAATAGGATTTGTTTTGCCTGGAGTCAAAAGGCTAAAAGGGCGCCAACACACTGATAGATCAGTGGTGTTAGAACCTTTCTTTTATTGGAATGCCCAAGGATCAATCCTTGGGTCCTTAGGCAGTAGTCTCACAGCCTGTAACTGTCGCCCAATGTAGCAGCTGGGGGAAAGGGGGCTAAAGGGCCTTCTAAAGGATGGGCCTACTAAGATGTGGGTAGATTCTGTAGGTGCAAAGAGTGGGGTTGTGGAGGTCAATTTTTATTTTTGAGGGATGAGTCTGCTAGGATGGGAGGTATTTTTCAAAGGAGGTGGTTCAAACTGGAATTTGGGATCCAATTAGCTTTTAGGACGATGAGTGGGTTGGGGTGGGTGTTTTATGAGTCAATTAGGTTTTAGGATGATAGCTGGGTTGGGGTGGGTGTTTTATGAGTCAATTAAGTTTTAGGATGATGACTGGGTTGGAGTGGGTCCTTTGAGTCAATTAGGATTTTAGGATGATGAGTGAGTTGGGATGGGTCCTTTATGAGTCTAATTCTCAGGGTTATTTAGGGCTGAACCGAACAAGAAATCTGTAGTAACTGCCACAAGTTGGTTGGGGGAGGGAAGGTAGTTTGGGAGTGAGATTCCTAAGAAATTTGAATGAGCTGGAAAAGGGGGTGTATGAGTCTCTATTAAGCTTACCAACGCAAGTTTTCATCTGCAAGGATGATAGTGATGAGAAGACCTCGCAACACTGTCCTTCTGGAAAGTTCTCATCCAAGTCATTCCATGAAGCCGCTGTACTTCTCCATCTGCCACACATCCTCAAAGTTCATTTAGGCAAGGCATCCTACCTCAAAGGGTTGAACCATTCTGTTGGCTAGCAGTTTTAGTTAAAGAACCTTCGGTCAAGAACTTTAGGAGGTCTAGCATCTCTTAGGATTCAATCTGAGATATTTGCTTGCTTTTAACGGGCTTCAAATCCAGTCACGAGCTTGAGCCCGCAAATGTGCAACCCAAGTCAGGATTTCAAGCCGGCTAAGATATGCAGGAAGTTGCACCCATATTTGTAACTCACTCTTTGCATTTAAGTTATACGGTCAAATTCATGAATGTTGAGTGCATCATTTGTGTGGGTAAGTAGATCCAATTTGTTTAGTTCATTTTGTTCTTAATCGTTCGGAGTTTATTTATCTAGGTTTTTTTTTTTGGTAGAAAGGAGTTTAAATTAATGTTATGATAGAACATAAATTTTTATAATGGTTTTAGGAAAGCTGTGATACATTAACAATGATATTCATTTCTCGTGTTGATTATTATCTTGGTGCAGCAAGAAAATGATCTTTGTTGGCTGTTCATAGCAGGAACATAAAGAATATAACAACCACATGTTTCCCTACCTTGATGAACAATTTTCACTTCAGCCACCAAATGTAAAACTTTTGTTTCTTTTTTGAAAGGTACACCAAATGTTAACTATTCAGATATCATCCCAATTTTGGGCCATGTTAGTCGTTCCACAATCCACAGTGATGCGTTCCCCTGTTCTTTGTAGCCGTACGGGTTCCTCAAATGGGGGTTGTTCGGTCTTCTAAGCACATGCCTGATTCATCTCAGATGATGTTCCTTGATTTCTTCTCTCTCATGGCCACTCAACAGATATCTAGTGTTGGGCTCATTTCTTGTGTTTGCATGGTATCTCAGATATACACATTTAAGTTTGATCTGGTGGACCACCATGTGGTGAAGTTTTTACTATTTTATTAGGTCCATAAAGAACTGTACAATATTAAAACTTAAACTAGTCTCTCTTCTGAATGACAGTTGACTTTCTGCAAAATTCTTCCGCAGGGAGAAGACTGGTGGTGGCTTGTATGGATATGGGCTGTGATCTAGAAGATCTATTCATCAGGTGCTGAGTGCTAAGCAGTGGATCTTCACAATAAATCACTTAGGGGAACCCACTATTGATAGGTCAATTGGAACTGTGCATCTTATTACATGATTGAGGAAGCGTTCAACTGTCATAGACTTCCTGTATTTTTTCTTCATTCAGTAAAATTTAGTTCTTCTCAAAAACGAAAACTATCTGAATGATGAATGCTGTGTAATCCTACATTGGAACCTTCCAGATGAATGTTCAGCTGAGTAGATACTAGTGTTATGGATCTCCATATTGGTCTCTCTCTCTCTCTCTCTCTCTCTCTCTCTCTCTCTCTCTCTCTCTCTCTCGTTTTAGTGTGTAATGAGAGGTACCTCTCAATTCTTGTTGTCATCAATGAAGAAGGGAGCTATTTTATGAGTTTACTAGAGCCCGTAACTCGGTAGGTGTTCATATGCCTCAACCATGTGGTTGCAGGTTTGACTAATTAAGCATTAACAATATAAAAAAAGAGAGTTTATTTTCATGAGTTTAGGACTTGTTTCTTTACATGGAATACATAGAAATTGAATACAATGGAATTCATGGTTAAATGAGCTCCATTTTTTAGATCAGTAAAAGAGGACAGAGAAGAGGATATGAGGTGAGGGGTGAAGGGCATAAGACTGTGATATAGTTTCATAAGATTTGAATTACTAGGGTAGTGGCTCGGTATTGATTTCTTTATCTCCCTTGATTTTGGAAATTTGATGAGCGTTTTTTTATATTCACCTTTCATCTTCATTTTTTTTACTATTTAGGTCACATTTGGAAATCAAATTGAATTATTTTTTCTGGACTCCATGAAAAATCATTTCATATGAGAGGAGGGTGGAAATAACTTTTCCATAGGATCATGAAAGTGGAATCTGCGACTCCGCAAAATTTGAGCATCACGTAAACACAGAGTTCAATTTGGAGATATTTTGTTGTTGGTTAGTGATAAGCAAGAAATTAGTTCAAACCAAACATAAAGGTAACAACATCAAACCTTTTTTCTTTTCTTTTTTTTCACATAAACAACAGCAGACCTTTTTTAAAATAGTAGAAAGAGATTAGAGGGTAAAAAGAACTGGAAAAAAAATCCATTAAAGGGATGTGGCATACATGAATGATTTGAAGATTAGAGGGTAAAAAGAAAAGGTCAAAGCTTTATAAAGAGCTGTGGCATAAATACATTATATTAGAAGATAAATTATATTTGTAGGAAACCTTAGCATCAAAGAGCGCATCTGGTGTAGTGGTATCATAGTACCCTCCCACGGTACTGACCAGGGTTCGATTCCCTGGATGCGCAATTTTTTGCATGCTCTTTTTTTCCCCTTGAATCTGAGGCCCACTTTTTTATTTCTCCTAAGAGGTGGAGAAATCATTTTCATAGGATCTCACTGTTTTTCCATTTCTTATATGATTATTATCATAATTTTTTCATGACAGTACATTTACCCATTTATTCCGCCCAAAGAGATGCGATACATGGATCGAAGTAACATGTGATTGAGTTTGTAGGACTCATTGTCTTCCAAATATAAGAAGACTTGAGGAGAACCAGCTGAGCTACATCTTGGGACTACCCCTCTTATATTTGGTAGGCTGATAGGCCCAACACCTTCCTGTTTTAAAAAGCAGAAAGTAAAACTTCTTGCTTCAGAAGTTACGAATAATTTGGACCCATATAGTTATAGTGGTATCCACACATGATGACCTGAAACGTATAACAAAAATGCACCTTTTGAGTTACAAAAGCCATGTTCTCGGTAATTCCACAATCCTTAAAAAGAAGTCCAAATTGTTCGTCACCTCAATTTTCCATATTCTTTGAATCATAGGCAGCCCTTTTAACATGTCCTGCATGGGTTGGTCCTGATCATCTATTTCATACTTTTCTTTATTTTCTTTTATCTTTAATCTATAGATATAAGGTTCATTCCTGATTCAGTTAATCTTAGCATGCACATATCAGCAATATGTACCTTTTCTCACTTCTTCAGCTGTAATGAATGAGGGCTCCAACTGCCATACTATATATACTATAGAAATGGAAAATGCGCACAGTTTTCTTGAGAACCGTGCATCCGCATCTATCATGGCTGAATTTCCACTGCGACAGTCCATGGTTTGCATGAGAACCGTGAGCAGGAGAGAGTTTACACTGAAGAACTATCAAATTGACAAGGCATCTATAATGTATGTAGTACATTAGCATCTAAACGGCAGTCCTGAAAAATGAATTTAATCAACTTACGGAAGGTAGGCAACAGCCATGTAAAAAGGTATAAATCATCTCCATAGTACTTTGGCCCTTTTATTTACAATCATTGTAAGTAGAGCAGATAATGATTCTTGCCCTTAAGATTACTTATTTTAAGAAATGTGCTCAATGCTTGAAAAGAGAGAGAAAAAAGTTCCATCTAATTATACAACCTACATATAGCTACAAAGCATTCATGTGCAGCATCAGCTGCCCTGCAAACCTTACTAGCTCACATGCAGCAAATAAACATATAAAGAGTTGTATTTTTGACAGATCCGGAACGTACAGATTCAACAAAAATTACAAGAACAAAATCCCTGTTAGAAGATAAAAGAATAACGGGATTGATGGCGATGATGACAGACTTCTTTATGGCAATGAATGGTTGAGGGGGAGGCGTGAGGCAGTGCCCATCCCTGGGAACATCTTTCTCCGTTTCTGGGGGCATTTGTATTATTGCATGGCAACCAGTACCGGAAATAATTGTTTGAGTGTCTTACAGATGATGAACTCTGTGCATGAACAGAAATATATCACCATACATCACGCAGGTACCTCCCATCCATTTGCAGATTCTTGACAAAACTCTCAGTTTTGGAGCTATTCAGAGATCCCTGCAGGCCATTTTTATAACTCTCATTTAGTAGCTGACATTTCCTATGGAAGCACAATATTTGCTTTACACTAGTGGAAAGGTGTGGTCTGTAAACTGAGGAATGTGTCCCTCCTCCTTATGTTTCTGTTTTGGCTATGAATTGATACCAACCCCACCCCACCATTCCTTTGCGGAAGCAAAATTAATTATTTAGTTTCTATTTTGGCTATGAATCGATATCAATCCCAACCCCACCCCACCATTCCTTGGTGCAATTTGCTAAATGCAAAATTCCAGCATAACACAAGCATGCCCTAACGTATCATTCCATACCTGCTCTTGGACTAAGGTGTGGAGAGCCCGATGCACATCCTTGGCCATGCCTTTGGCATCACCACAGACGTAAATATAACCACCTTGGGAAATCATATTCCAGATGTCACTGGCCTGCAAACAATCACAAATGGTTAGAATTAAATGGAACATAACTCATCTCAAACAAAAAGGGATGATCCTTTCAGCTGACCTTCTCTGCCATCTTGTGCTGGACATATTCCTTGATTGGTCCCTCACGTGAGAAAGCAACAATCAGCTCAGAAATCACACCAGATTCATGGAATCCATTCAACTCATCCTCATAAATGAAGTCCTGAAAATCACACACATCAAATTAATTTTGCTCCCACCAAAAATAAAGGGTGGAAACAAGCCACTTTCTGTGACCTGGTCAGGTCAATCATATGGACCAATGACATTGACTAAGCTTGAACCAGTTAAGAGTCCTGAACATTTAGACCCACCACATCGAGTCCAGAAGTATAGGACAAAGTCAACCTGTGGCCTATGATGGGTCAGACACAAGGACTCAATGACCCACATATTGACCCCCTACAGCACTAAATCTATTTCCCTGAACATTAAAGATTTGGGAAGTTAGTACCATTTTCCGGTTCCTGCAGCCAAAAAAAAGGATAGCAGGGCCAAGATCTGCCCCAGCTTCTTTCAGACCAAACCTTTCCTGAAAATAGCAGCCACAGAACTTCTTAGTTAAAACAAACTCACTGAGTAGTAAACAGAAAGTGAAACAAATATAAAAAGCTATGAACCTGCAAGAACCCCCTAAAAGGTGCTAATCCTGTGCCAGGACCAATCATGATGATCGGCACTGAGGAATCAGACGGCAATTTGAAGTTTGACTGCCTCACAAAGATAGGTGCCCAGCTGCAGTCACTGCTTTCTTCCAATGGCACTGAATTCTGTAAAAGGCGAAGGTGCCACAGTTGAGATAGGAAGACATTTTCAATAGAGGCTGAGAAATAACTGTGTGCAGGTGAGAATGTAACCATAGATGCTCTCTGCATTATATAGTATATAGTACATGCTCAAAAAACATGAATGGACAAACAGAAGCTGAACCAATGCCGCAGTTTGAAGGGGCAGATGATGATCATCCATCAAACCAAAACTTTTTCAGCATGGGTAAGTAGAGACTAACCATGAAGACTGAATGAGATATCTGATGTCATATTTAATAAAAATGAGTACATAGATTGCAACAGTGTTGGTGTCAAAGACAGCCTTTGTTTTAATATGACTACCACAAGTTCAAATCCATGAGCAACTGTTTGCTACTTCCAACCAAGGAAATTTATTGTAACAACCTGTCCAATGTTTAAACATGTCGGCGTAAGTGGATGAAATGCAAGGGCATTATCAAAGTTGGCAGAGAAAGATGCTGTCATCTAAGAGGGTTAACTGCAACATGTAAATGATCTCACAGATGATTGAAGAGGACATTTGCAGCACATATCCCAACATGACACATATTTGAGATCCAGGCCATCCATCAGGTGGGGCCAACTGCAAGCATGCAAGGGACAAAATTTTGATCACTAGATCCAGTCTGCAGGAAGGCCCATGTATGTATGAGAGACACAGAAGATTGTAATTTATTTATTTTTCAAAAAGGCCCTTATAGTATATGTCAACCTCTAAAGGATCGTTTGCCTTTTGCACATGTGATAGGAAAATGAGATCTACAAACTTAAATGCTACATATGCAAATGTTACACATGTGAAACACATTGTATGTTTGTCAAAATCATCATTTCCACATGAGTAATGAGTACATCCGACGGTTTTAAACGTATCTGGATTTCTTGGGCATTCTTCACAAATTTCTCAAAATCCATGAAGAATTTAGATATAAAATAAACATCATTATATTTATTATTAATACACAAATATTGAACGGTATGAATCATGAATTGGGGGCCCACAGAAATAGGAAATTAGATCTATAAGTTGGGAACTTTTCACAAATTACTCAATCTATGAAGATTTAAGATAATCAGCTTCAAAGTCTAGGGGTTTATTAGTTCAATAATCAAAATGAACGGTTTGGATTACAAATGAGGCCCACATAAATAAGAAAAAATATACGTGGTTAATGGGGCCCACAGGAATGCAGTCACTGGTAAGAGACTCTACCAGCACCATTTTTTTGGTACAGGAGTGAAAATCTTGGTGTGTAAATCATCCATTTATACACCATTTTCACACCTCATTTACGCACCACAAGCATAAATGAGCACAGACAAACATGATGATGCAAAACCATTACGCATGGGTATCATTTATTTACATATGTAAAACAGTAAATGAAAGAAAACAAACAACCCCTGTATTATTTTTCTTTTTCACTAAAACCTCCCTTTGACTGATAGTCATATGATCACAGTTTATCTTGTCTACAAAAGACTGAAATGCCCCTAACCTAAATGGCTAAATCAACTACGTTTAGTACACTTTTCTAACAGTTGATCTAATGTGATAAGAAAATATTGTTAAATAAAATTAAGAATGCCGCACAAGAAAAAAATTAATGCAAAGCAAAAGTAAATAGTGTTACACCACTTCTGGCAAAACTCAAAAAGCAATGTGGGACCACATAGTCAATCATGTCGATGATCATCACACAATGGGTACCACAGGACAATCTTATGCAGAGAGAATGAAAAAAAGAAATACATGGATGATTATGGAGCCTCAATGGTTGAGTCTCAGATTTTTTTAAGAGAGCAAGGACAAATAATCACGGGTAAGTAATCTTTCATTAATCAACCTAAGAGGATAACTCATGAAGGCTATGTGTAAGAACTTTTCACATTTAGGGAGAAATCGGAGTAGATATCTACTTTTGATCATCAGTCAAGGGAGGTTTTGATAAGAACAAATATTACAATTACAGGCGCTATTGAGGTTGTCACATAAAACAGGCCTTCTTGAAAAAGCCCAAAAGAAGCCATACTAAAAAAAAAAAAAAACAATGGTCCTTATTTAGCATCCACATGTGGTCTGCCAGATTCGCACATGGCTGTTGTATACGTCAACTGTCATCACTAGTGACAGATGGCCGACAACATGAAACATTTGCCGTGTTCATGCATATTGCAAAGATTAGGAAGTTGACAAATGCTGGAAAGATCTTTTCAAATCTGAGTACGTATTCCTAGAAGGGCTCCAATTGATCATAGGTTCTTCCATATTCCAAGTCTCAAAGGTTAGTGATAAAGGCAATACCTTCATCCAAGTTGAGCACACGCCTTTGTGAATCCTTCCTGTTGGAGTTGGTCCATCAACTAATGCACAAGTGACATGAATTCTTGATGGAGCCATCCTAAACAACAATAATAATAATAATAAATTCAAGAGTATACCAAATTATACTGAGAACTGAATGAGATTATTCATATTTGAAATATTGCTCACTTTGGAGAAGAAGAAATCGAATAATATCTAGTCTGCAAGCGAGGGGCTACAGCTGCAAAGAAAACTCCAAGAGGAGGTTTGGCTGAAGGAAATTCAGCCAAGACTTCAAGGAGGCTTCTCTGACTTGAAACTATCCATTGTGCATATTCATCCTGCAATGTAGAATACATCTGTGAAAATGTGTATATTTATTTGAAAGGCATAATCATAGCAGAAGAGATAATCCCCACCTTTCCAGCAGGAGATGCAAGATATTTTAACCGATCAGCTTCATTAGGGTTGGAAGCATGAGCAGCAAGTGCCATGAGAGCAGCCTGGAAAGGAAAAAAGAACAGGAAGAACATAAGCACACATTAGATTGCAAATTGATAGCCCTCAGAGTGGTTTTGAAATATATTAATCGTGCTCAGCATAGAGAAAATACCTTTTTGGGAGAATTCAAAAGATCAGCATATCGTGTAAGTGCAGTTCTCAGAGTGCAAGGAGATGGGAAGGGTGGCGCCAATCCTCTAAGCGGTGTGCCATCCTCTTTGTCAGCATGGATGGAGAAGAAAGTATCTGGAGTATAACCTAACAAGGTCACTGCTTCCTCCACAGTTTCAGTAGAGTTCTCAGTGAAAACACCGACATGGTCTCCTGTTTCATAACTGATAAAAAAATTTGCCCAAAATAGAGTAAATGAAGAGCATATCAATAATATTTGAACTTCAAAAGCAAGCTAATAATTACCAATTCTATAAAATGTAGACGTGAGATGAGGCATTTCAATTGCCCAAAGAGTGGGGCATGGGCCACAACACGAGGCAGTAGCCTCGTGAGAATGCCTTTTACTAAATAAATAATTACATTAAAAAATATAGTACAAAAGTAGAAAAAAATAGCAGTTTAGTTATTTTCAAGCTTTTTTAATCAATTAACAAGGGTTAAATTAAGTTAAATTAGAACAGTCTTAAATAAACAAATAAAACTAAGTTCTTACAATAACAAATTGAACCTCCCATTTAAAAATTACAAATTGTGAAGTAAGTGATCCACTGACTCCGCATCTGCTAAACACATAGCACATGCATTAACTAGAACCTTTTTCTGCCCAAGGGCCATAAAGGGAAGAGAGAGGAGGGGCCAACAGAGCAAGGAGCTGAAACACCACCTTTCATGGCTGCCTGACTATATACCTTACAACACTACTTGGGTAATCTGAACATTTCATGAAGGCCATGGCCAACACAATTTACTGCTAACACATGTATGTGACTGCATTCTTTTTTAAAATCTATATGCGAGTCAATATTAAATACCTCATGACAATGTCTTGCATAAACATGTGCTCAAGGTTACATGTGTTTACAAAAAGAGGACAGTGCACGAGCAGTCAATTAATGAAGTAGTATGACACATTTTTCAACATCTTATTACACTGATTGACCTTGACTCAGCGCAACAGGGGATGAGTAAGAAGATTACTCTTCGAAGCCGAAGCTTGAGTGAGATGATCACTAGTCTAGGTTTCACACCACAGAGAGCAGTCAATTAATGTAGTAGCATGACACATTTTTCAACATCCTGATTGACCTTGACACAGCACAACAGGGGATGAGCAATAAGACTACTCTTCCTAGCTGAAGCATGAGTGAGATGATCACTAGTCCAGGTTTCACACCACAGAGAGCAGTCAGTTAATGTAGTATGACACATTTTTCAACGTCTTATTACACCGATTGACCTTCACGCAGCGCAACAGGGGATGAGTAAGAAGATTACTCTTCCAAGCTGAAGCTTGAGTGAGATGATCACTAGTCTAGGTTTCACACCACACGCACCCCAACACAGGAGAAGAAATCACTCTATTGATTTATTAAAAGCTGCTCTCTTGGGAGGGTATTACATCTCCTTTTATAGGCCAAAGAAACATATCCCTAAACCTTAATCAAGAAATTTAAATCCCTGACTTTTAGATAAATCTTATCAATCAAATCCCTGATCTTGTCAATCAAATTCTTTATCTCTAACTACTAGATAAATATCATCTAAAATTCCCAATAAAAGGAAAGCCAACTGTAGAAGGCCAATAGTGTTAGGGAATGGGCTTGGCTTGGGCTTGGGCTTGGGCTTGGGCTTGGGCCTCCTGTGGTAGACTTTATGGACTTTTGGCCCATGGCTCAGTGGGTGGCCTGCAACAAACCTGAAAGCGGTGTTTCATGTTGATTCCAATCCATCAAAGAAAATCATCAAAATGCCATCTTTATGCGGACTTCTATTAATGATAAAAGAGGCAGAATAGCTGCAATAACTACTATTTGAACCTAAAGGTGTATTAATGAGTAAAAATAAGAATAAACTGCAGCCATTTAAATGACAAATTGTACGCAAGGTAAAAAATTTTCAAAAAAAAAAAAAAAAAGGTAAGAACTTACGAGAGTCCCGTCCCTGATATGTCAAACTCCAGATGAATGCATGATCGATCAGAAGCCGGCTTGTGAAGCTCCCTCCTTACAGCAACATTAGCTCTTGATGTAGGTAAATGACACGAGTCAGCTTACAGAAGAAACAGAGGAACAAAGGTTACATGTGAGTTCAAGCATGAATGATTTACAGTGCTACCTGCATGGATGTTGAATATCATGAACAACATGGCCATTTGCAAGACTCCAGTTCTTATCATTAAGTGCTGCATCTTCAGGATCATAAAATACAATTCGGTATTCTGGTACAGCTGCAGTATATGGTGTAGAAGCACTTGATACGTCATCTTCATCACGAAGCAACTGATCCAACTCAGGCCACAAAAGCTCTCGCCTGAAAAGGTAAAAAGAAAAAAGAAAAAAAAAATGAAATGAGTGAAATCGATAGACTAGAAAAACTCTAATCCAAGATAATCAAGTACAAATTAGTTACAGCCTTCTTTTTTTAATGATTAGTTGCAGCCTACATGAAAGTCTAGATGCAAAAATTCAGAAATGAAACCTCTACACACCATGCAGTAAAGTCATCCTCAATGCATTGATCATCATCTCCAAGACCCACTGGGACAAGGCGCTTCCCTCCTGTAAAAGCAAAAGAACAATAAACAATACATTCATTGGAGAAAGGGGGGAAAGAAGAAGAAGAAGAGAGGCAAACAATCCTATCAAACTTGGACAGGTAAAACCCATCACGTAAAGTGTTAAAAACTATGTTGGTTGTTTATTAAAGAATGAGCTACTAGTTCTCACTGGAGTTACAGCTCTTTATACGTCCCCACTGAAATTTCAATCTATATACTCTGCCTTTGATCGACTTATTTTAATGCCCTTGGATTTTAAAGGCCCCACCATCTCTCAAGTTTCATATTCACACCAGCTCTCGATTCATCCACAACGCTATATTATCTGCAAACAACATACACCAAGGTACCTCCTCTTGAATACAAATAGTTAACTTGTCCATTATCAGTGAAAAGAGACAAGGGCTTAAGGCCAACCCCTGATGCAACCTAACGTCACTGGAAATTCACCTGTCCCTCCACATATAGTTCTCACACTTGTTACTAATCTCTCATGCTTGTCTTTAATGATTTCAATATAATGTCTTGGGACACTCTTTTCATCTAAACCCATCAAATTAAATCTTTAAGTACTCTGTCGCAGGCTTTCTCTAGATTAATGAAGACCATATGAATATTTTCCTCTTCTCTCAGTACTTTTTCATTAACTGCCTAAGTGAGAAAATAGCTTCCATGGTTGACCTCCTTGGCATGAAATTAAATTCATTTTTAGATATCTCAGTCTTTTGTCTAAGTCTTTGCTCCTTAACTCTCTCCCATTGTTATTTTCATAGTAAGACTCATATGTTAATCCCACAATAGTTGGTAGAGATTTGTATATCTCCTTTGTTCTTGTATAAGTACTACAACACTTCTTCTCTATTCATCTGGCACAAAGGCATATAACTTCTATCATAACTTTTTTCAGCTGCAATGTATGCACTCAACACCTCGTTCAATATGAACATCATAAGGTTTAATAATATCTTACTCCACTAAAATTATGCCTGCATGCCATGGTTTGAAGTGCTTTTGCATGTGATTTTCTAATTGTTTAGACTAAAAAAGTAAAACATGACATACCAGTATAATGTATGATGATGATGCATGGTTTGTATGAAAATGATGATAGAGAAAGTTACTAAACAATTTATAGTTCTAGTTAATATAATTATAATCAATACCACAATGTCTCGTGTCTTATCAATTCCCCACTAAGAAAATAATTATATAACCACTTAACATAAAGAAAAAATTACTCATTACAAGACTACAGCAAATATGGCCAAGTATATAAAAAAAAAAATCAGTATAATATTTAATGACTAGAAAAGATAACATGCCGGTGACTAAATGAATGAATAATACTTTTAAATTAGTTCTGGTTATGCATTATAATTTATAGATGCTCTGCATATTACGCTTGCCTATGTTCACCTTGTTGCAGCTCCCTATAAAGGGGGATTATGAATAAAAAGGAACTCTTTTGTGACATTGACCCATCCTAGTAAATGCTAATCTAATCTAAGTGGAATCACATGAGATCTCACATACATAAAACCCAATGCACCTCAAACAGAAGGCAGCAATCACACCACTCCAGAACCTAGACAGTGGAGAATGTGGAGACTATAAAGACTTGGATGTAGTAGTTAGAAGTGATGTCTTAGATTGTGGAGAGACTGAGAAGTTAGGAGTGAAAACAAGTGGGAAAGTACAGCTTTTAACGACATATAAACGAGATAAGGCTTTATACACATCAATACATGTTATGATCATTTATGAAATGACATGAACAAAAAAGTAACTTTTTTTCTTTCTTTCCCTTTTTATTTAAATATAATCACTTCATTTTATTTTTTTTTGATAATGAAATATAATCACTTCATTTACATCGTCAACGAATGATTGCATATATGATAAGAAATAAGGCAATGACTATGCAGAATATGGAGCATTAAACATGTCTACTACACTCAACCTAGACTTGACTACAATTCCATATGTCTAATAAACCCAACATTAAACAAATAAGTAAGCATGAGCAGCATCAGGGGAGAAAAGATTAAGTCTCGCCGCATATATATCAAGACTCACACGCATTTGATATATCATGCACAAACAAACAACAGAAAACACATCAACATTTCTAAATTCGTTTACTTGCAGTTAGAAAAACACTTTCATCCACACCATATCTATTTCTTAGATTTATCACCCAAGTTCACAAAGCAAAAAAAAAAAAAAAAAAACCAAATACGCCATCCAAAAGAGACATACCCTGTTCAGCAAGTATCTCGTCCACCACATTTGCAATCTAATTTTATTTTTAGAAAAAGTCACATAAATCAAATATCAGCAACTACCCAAAAGATCATATTAGCAAAACACTAAAAGATTCAACATCCATTAGTTCCTCACCTTATTAAAGTGCTCATATTGTCTGTTCCCAAGCCCAAACACACTGAACTGAAGGCTCTCGAGCCACTTTCCCCTCTCTTGCCCCTGAAACCACCAAAAGTTTCAGATATCCATCTAAATTCAAGATGTAAGAAATCAGATTAATCTCATTTCAACTGAAATTATTCAAAACTCACCTCAGTAAACCACTTGTAGAATCTCGCAGCATTATCTGTTGGCTCACCATCTCCATATCTACAAATTAAAAATTCGATTTTTTTTAAAGGGCACTTTTGAAGAAAAAAGGCACATCAAACAGTCTAAAGTTGCTGGCTTACGTAGCTAGAAAGAAGAAAGCTATGGTTTCCTTTTTCAACTTTTCCTCGTACTCATCATCATCAATCGCATAGTCATCCTATTGATTGTTCAAAATTCAGATAAGCAATCAAAATCCAAAAACCCTCCAACCAAGAAACGAGATTTGAAAATACAATCGAATTACCAAATCAACGACTCTGAAATTCGCTTTCTCATATCGAGCTCTCGCCTCCTCCGCCAAAGCCTGCATCAAAACCCAAAAATGAAAAGAAAAAAGAAAACATCTTTTTCAGAAAAACTGGGAATTTTACGAATTCAAATCGCGATATCGATGAATCCAAAAGCCCCAAGATCAAACCCTAACCTTTGCGAATCCCTCCGCCGTGCCGGTCTGCGTCCCGAAGAACACAGTCACCTTCTTCTTCCCATCATCCACCTCCGGCTCTGACTTCTTATCGATCAACGGCTTCGGAGCTTCCGCGGCCCTGCTCGATTTCTGACCGTTGGATCTCCGCCAGAAAAACAGGAAAACGCATCCGATCAGGACTGCCGCCGCCGTGGCGGCGATCGACAGCAACCGATAGCTCTCGGCGGAGAAGTCCGCCGGCATGGTGGACGGATCGGATTTTCTCTTGAGGATCGCGGAGATCAGATCCAAAGGTGAGATCTTGGTCGGTCCGGACAGGACATCCGGCGAGGAAAGAACGGATGGAGGAGATCTGCGATGGGATTCCGGTCGAGAGATCGCCGGAATCTCGGGTGGTGAAATGGACGGTTGAGATTGGATCTCCAAAGTCGCTGGGAAAGGAAGAGGAAGTGACAGGGAAGGTGGGGTTTTATATGTCCTGAAAAACCAAACGCCTACCAAACCCGATTGGTCAACTTAAACCCACCTAATTCCTTTGCCATGGTTAATACTTGGGATAATGACCATAATACCCTCCGACCATGCTGAGGAATGATCAGGTCCATCCACCTTGTGGGGCCCACCCATCTTCACGCTTGATGGACGGTTGGAGCGTGTTATAGGAGTGTTCATGGGCCAGATCAAGCTGGGCTAAAGCATATCCAAGCCTGGCTCAACTTTAGAAATCCTAATCCATATTCGGGCAAGCCCACCCATTTATTCAATCGGGATGGGCTGGCCTTGCCTTTTTTTATAGTTTGAATGGGCTTTCTAGCAATTATTTAGACAAATTATCATTCAATTACAAGCACTCCTTATTTGAGCAAGATCACGCTGTGCCAGCCCAAATACTAAGCAGGCCTAAATTATATATCTAAGCCCGGCCAAAGTGGGTTGGTCCAGACCATGAGCATAATATACGTGTGAGCTTAGAGTGTATGAGTTTAAGTTTCTAATTTATAATTAGAGGAGAAAATGAATGATAACGCTCAATTGGATTGAGATTGGCAATGGGCATGGCTACGAGTTTGATATAAATAACTAGACTAATGAGGTAGGTTAGTCTAATAAATTTTGTGTAAATTTGAATTGTTGTAGTAAATAACAGTAGTTTTCAGGAATAATAATGATCTTATTGGATCAATGGCAATCAGTAGTTTAAAGGAGTTTGAAAGGTCCACCACAACTTGCTTTACAAAAATTGAAATCATTTCATAATAGTAGACCTATTTTGAGGCTGTCCAAATTATATAATCTGGATGGGTGTCTGGTAACTGGTAAGCATGCATGATGAATCAAAGGGCTCCCACAGCTCCAATTCCAAATTTCACAATGGAGTGAGTTTAAATTGACCTTGGTGGATTAGGTAAGCCCTGCAAAGGATGACATGTGGCATCCCAGGAAGATTTTGGTGAGAAGTTAGGTGCTTTCTCAGAGTTTCATTTTATTTTTTAAAGCCACTTTTTGCAACTTATGATTGTCTCTTTCATCTCTATCTGAATAGAAAAGATGGAAACCTTTCTGTGGTTGTAAGAAATACCGTACCGGGGACACCTCTCAATTGTCTGTGCCTATTAGTGGCTTTGCAAGTTTGCAAGGCAAGTGCATATACCCTACCTACAAAGCAGTGTTGGACTATATATGAATAGTATGTGTCTATGTGATCTACTTGTAGAGGAACATTCCCCATAAACAAATACTCTGTTTTAAAATACTAGTTTGGACCTTCTAAAAATGGTTTGACTTACTAGTCCTAAACTTCTATTATTGGTAGTATTTTCAAAATGTGTGTTGTCCAGCGCATATGGAGTTTTTTGATAAGTATAAAATTCCCAAGCCTTTGAGCACTCACATCATGTACCTAACAGCGTCGGCTTATATTATAAAAAGTAAACATTTGAAACGTTTGAAATACTAAATACAATTCAATGGGTAGGGTTGAGCAGGTGACTCGCCCCTTTGGATTGAATATTAAAAAAATCTATAGTTAAAAAGATCACTCAACTTAAAAAAAAAAAAAAACATATGCAATTTCCTTATAGGAGAACATTTCTGCCATTAGTGACTATCATGATGCCCATCATGCAACTCCTAACATGGGTATGGAGATTGAAAATGCTTTTAGAATTCAAGACATGATTATACCTATCCCATCTTTAGCATAAAATTTCATATTTCATAATAACATTTTTACGAAGTATCAAGTTATTTTTATAAGCACAATTCATAATTAATGAAACAATCAGCCTGTAGTTCAATTAGTGAGGCACCTCTTTTTCACGGAAACAATAAGTTGAACTAGTGGTCCAGACTTAAGAATGATTCTTTTAAACTTGAATATCTAGTGATCGATCCCTTGACGTATATTCCTATTTGTTGTCCTTATTTTTGCTTTATCAATGAAATTATCCCTTACCAAAGAAAAACAAATCAAAAATAAAATAAAAATGGCAATAACAAACATATTTTGGATAAATTAATCTGATATTTAGGTGTGTTAGTCAAATTGATCAGGTTCATAAAACCCAGACCTGAAGCCTGTCAGGATTTCACTTGGGCTTCAAGTTTCAGGTTGAGCCCAAGCCTGAACAACATGGGCAGATTTGAGCTAACAGCTCTATATGAGGATCTAATCCTTTGTAGAAATAAATCCATTTCAGAATATTGTTGTGGAAGGGGGGTTCCCTGCTTATCACAAATGGATCAGGCTCAAATCCCACTGGAGATTCATGAAACTATGGAAGAAGATTGGTCATACATTAGAAACTCATTTCACCTGGCGGGTCTCTTTTTTCAGTAAGAGAACGTACCAGAGTAGCTGATCCAGCATTGAAGACTTTTAGAACTCACTCCGTTTCCATATTCAACAGCTTTATTTGCATGAGAGACACCAAATGTCCCATTTAAAGGGCAAGAGTGTTGAGTTAGAGGATTGAATCCAACCCAATTAATACTTAGTCAATTTCCAGTTTTAAAACCAACAACTTGGGTCTAGTTTTTTTTTTTTTTCTTTTGAACGGTAACGAAAGATTTCATTTAAAGAACAGAAGGAACAAAGTACAAAAAAAAGAGAGGAAGGGGATGTGCAGGAGAAATGCACCACCTCCAACCCTACTAACAAAATCACATCCACCCAAAGAAACAACATATCAACCACTTACATAATCATACCCACCCAAGGAAACAACCTATCAACCCAAGACAACTTGGGTCTAGTCCTAGCCAAACTTTAACATCTCTAGTTACCGTAATGGGACCGATTAAGTTATCACTTTGATGATAATAGTAATGTACGTTTATAGAATCTCTTTTTAAATAAACACAAATCCCACTATACCTAAGTAATGGAATCCAGATAGCTAGGAACCAAGTTGCAATCAAATTGGACCTCCCTAGGGCTGTTTATGCACCCATCTGACTCCAAGTCAAAAAACAAGCATTTGGGTCATCTGAAGTGCCTAAGCAAGTTCTGCTTGGGCCTAAGTCTAGGGCCTGCTTCTTCATGTGGACTTGAGTTTCTAAGAATTCATGATAAAATGAGTTCAATAAAAGATTATTAAGGAGGCGAAAGGTTAATAATACTAGAGATGTGTTTACAGACTTCATTTTCAATTTCATATAAAAAACGCGGGCATTAGAGTCTTAAATCATTATCAGGCTATAGTTCATCTCCATCTGATTCTAGGCATAGTAAGGTTTTTACATATTGATACTGATAGCAATCTAAAATGTTATATAAAAGGCACATTTCACTTTTTATGACAATTATTACAAGGATATAAGATATTGGGTTTTGTTTTACAACTTTCTTTTTTATATTTCATGTTTTGTTTTTAGTTTCTTTAATTTAGAATCAGATCAAACTTCTGCCTCCCATGACCATTGCCGGCAGGCATGAATTCGGATCCAAAGCCTATGTTACCACGACCCGATATTCCGGCCCTGAAATCCTTATCATGCCAGGACCTGGATTCATGTGACTTGACCCAAGAAAGCCTACCGAAACGAATCAGACAAATGGACCAAAAAAACCCATTGTTTGTGCACATAGTTGTCAACGTACAATATTCTTGTTTCATCAGTACCTACAATCAGTACATAGTTGTGCACAAAGAAGAGAAATATTGGTCGAATCCCATAAAAGAATTAGATGAAGGGAATGTCAACATCATCATGGTATCATAGCCGCTCTGAAGTGAGAACAATGTCTTTTTTAATTTCTGATGATGATTCCCTTTTGTTTTTCTTTTTATACTAAAGAATAGACTATATTAGTTAAGGAGAAGAAAAGGAGTACGGTACGTGATAGTGGATGCATATATACAGAGATGGTGAACTACAACCAAAGTCCCACAAAAATGACATTCAACAACTTCAATATCAAACTTAATTAAACGTGCACGTGTCAGCAACTATTATCCTATAAGCAACTTTGTTGATGTAGTGTTGGCAATCACTGGTTCTTATGGCAATCACTGGTTCTTACTTAAACCAGCTTTCCTACAAGCCCATATATGTGAGCTAGTATTTTTCTTTCCTTTCATATACTTTCTAAGTTCCATAACACTGATTATTGCACTGCCTTAATTTCCTTTGTGTGCAACAGCCAAAACATGGGATGGGCTTGTTTAGTTTGGGTTGGTATGTGGGCCAAGATTTCTGGTTTCGTTTGAGACCGCGATTTGGGGTTGGCAATTTTGACATGATTCATATATAGATCAAGCAGTTTGATCTATAAGCCAAAAACATTGGTAAGGTTGACCTATGAGCCAAAGCAGTGGTAAGATATAACATTCATCATCCTTCTATGATCAACATTGCGAACTTTCTCAGCAGTCTAGTTCGGGGGGAAAAAGGCTGTACTTCTACATATGAAGGCCGAGAGTGGCCCCACTACTTATGAGTGTAGGCCTTACATGCTCTTTTACATATGGCCGAGGACATTTAGGTCGCGTTTGCAACTAAATTTTTAGTAAAAAGATTTTTGATTTTTCTAAAGTTGTTATAAATTTATGTTTTGTAATTGTAAATTCATGAGGATTTAGACGAATGAAAATCTTTATTAGTTAGGATTCTTAGATCCGACCACCCCCATAAGATTTGAAAATCCCCACTTAAGTGGATTTACACATCGAACCTTATTTTTCTCAACTATATGCATCGATACACACGATACACACCAATATCAATGTGAAATCATTAACTATATAAATCCCCAGTCAAGAATCCTTATTCTAGTGGTAATGAAGAATCCTGCTCCATGACAAATCATTTATATGTGATATTAACTTCGCACTACAGCCTTGTGTTCTTATTGGTATCCTAGCTATAGGGGCCTGGGAACCCCTCGAAGAGGATAGTAAACCTTGGGTGAGGTAATTGAAAGAAATATTTAGGGGTTCCCGATTTCTAGATTGGTCTACTCAAATAATCAGACAAAAGTGTGCAAATAATAAAAACTATGCAGCGGAAATAAAACTCAAGCACACACCACAAGGACACCAAATTTTAGGTGGAAAACCCTAACCGGGTAAAAAACCACCGATCCAACCTGGATCAATAATCAAGCACTATGAATCTCGCAATTACAAGAAACTCAGATTTCCTCCCCAGATATCCCCTACCTAAGGACTGAAGTTACCTTGTGTAGCTTCACGCTTCAACGACTTCACACCGCTGATTGCAACAGACTCAATCCAGCACTTGACTCCTCAAATCTTCTACGCAAGAAGACAATCTTCTACTAAGGATGCAGAAGATCTTGGCTCTAGAGAACTTGACAGCACAACTTCTTAATAAATCTCTAGAAAAGAATTCTCTCAATCAAATCTCTAACTCAGTACTTTGAGAGGTGAGGTGTGTCTTTGGAATAGCCCTTGAGTCCTTTAAATAGCCTTTGGTTCGTGCTTAATATTCCCTAATTTGATTAGGATTAAAACCATCAGTTTGAGCACTATTAGAAAAGTGGTTTCCACTTTTTCCGGACTACCTGCGCCATGTCCGCTCGAGCGGACCCTTCATCCGCTCGAGCGGATGAGGTACTGCCACAGCAGTCCTGACATGCCTATTGACAGCCTATAATTCTAACAATCTCCCCCTTTTGACAATTCGTGGACAAATCTCCTAGAACTATACAATAAGATCTACCCAAAAGAAAAACCCAAAATACAATAAATTTTTTAAACAAAAAAAATCAGCACTGTAGATCTTGAATTGCCTTAGCTTGTAGAACTCCTCTGGGCTTCATTCTTCTCCCCCTGAATTTGTCCATAATTGACAAACAAAAATAATCATACAGCTTTCATCAATCTGGATGCAGTAGCTCCCCCTCGATTTTGACTCCCCCTCAATATGATCTTCGCATCAGCACTGGGAATGGGGACTTGACCTCCTTGATCAGGGCTTGTTATGAGTAGCCACCCATACTTTTGTAGTTTGAACTTTCAGCATAGTGTGAGAAAACTCCTTTGGCAAATCAGATTTTCTAACCCAAATTTGAGTTGTCTTGGGTGGAGAAAAATTCTTCTGCCATTGCTTGGTTTTTGGTAGACTATTCAGCTTTTTGCAATGGGGACGAATGTGTCCTTTCTTTCCACAATGATGACAAGTGGATGTGTGTGCAGCGCATGACACATTCTTTTTCTTGAAACTACTCACCACATTATTGACATGTGTAGTATGTGGAGTAGTATGTGCAACACTTGAAACAAAAATTGTTTTACCTTTAGTATTTGAAGTGGATGCACCATGATCATAACCAAGACCGCTTCTGTCAAATTGAGGCTTCTGACTGCACAAGATATTTGTAAGAGTTTTCGAACCAGTGTTCATCTTGTGTAGAGAAGCTTTTGTTACTTCTAGCTCGGACAAAGTGATCTTTAGTCTTCCTTGCAGATCTTGATTTTCAGCTTTCAGTGTCACTGTCTCATTCTTCAGATCTGCTACTTCTTTTTCAGCTTTCTGCAGTTTTTGACCATCAGTAGTCAAATTTTCAGTCAAACAGTTTTTCTGGCTTTTCAAGAGATGAACATGTTTAAGCGCTTGCTCTAATTCAATTTGCAGTGCAGAATTTTCTTCTTGAGCAGCCTTCAACTTGATAGTGACCTTGTTAGCAAATTTAGTCATTTTGACGCAATCAGCATATGTAGTATGGTACAATTCTTCAAAATCTTTCTCTTGATCTGACATCTCATCATCACTATCAGTATCATTGCAGATACAGACGCAGCCAGGAACGCCATAAACTTTTCCTTCCCTTTATCTGAAGTATCGTTTTCAAAATCGTTTTCTTCTTCCTTTTCTTCTTCAGAAGATTCTTCATCCCAAATTGTGTTGAGAACCTTTTGCTTTGTACTCTTTTTCTTGTTAGCACATTCATTAGCATAATGACCATAGCCTTGGCACTCGAAACACTTTGTTCCTTTGGCAGTGTCTTTCTTCCCAGATTTTGAATGCTTCCAATTCGCCTTTTTTGACTTCATGTATTTTTTGAAACACTTCATAAACTCAGCCATATTATCTTCATCCTCAGATTCAGAATCAGATTCAATTTTCTTTTCAGGCTTCTTTCTTGATTCTGAGATGGCTTTCAAAGCAATACCCTTCTCTTTTGATTTTCCTTTATTCAACCGGTTTGCTTCAAAGGTTTGAAGATTTCCAACTAGCTGGTTGATCTTGAGGGTATCAAGATTCTTGTTTTCTTCAATAGCATCAACTTTAGAATCGAACCTCGAAGGTAGAGACCGCAGAATTTTCTTGACAATCTTGTTTTCTTGAATTTCTTCACCCAGATTAAAAACAGAATTGACAATATCATTCAGTTTTGCATAAAATTGATCAAAGGTCTCATCTTCTTCCATCACGATGGTTTCAAATTCTTTAGTTAGCCTTTGCAATTTTGCTTGCTTCACCGTGTCTGTACCCTCATAAACCGTCTGTAAGACTTCCCACGCTTCTTTTGCAGTTTTGCAAGTGGAAATCCTACGGAACTCTTCAGCAGACACTCCATTGTATATACTATTCACTGCCTTGTTATTACAATTGGAGGTACGCTTCTCATCCTTAGTCCATTCAGCTTTAGGTTTAGGAACAGTTTGTCCACTAACCACTATCGTTGGTATGGAGTAACCCTCCTCAACAATATCCCACACATCATCATCAATGGACTTAAGAAATCCAATCATCCTTTGCTTCCAATATGCATAATTAGAACCATCAAACAAAGGAGGCTTGATAGTTGATGTCCCTTCTCTATTGAGCACCATTCTAGAAATCTTTATAGATCAAACACAATAACTTAGTGCAACCTGCTCTGATACCAATTGAAAGAAATATTTAGGGGTTCCCGATTTCTAGATTGGTCTACTCAAATAATCAGACAAAAGTGTGCAAATAATAAAAACTATGCAGCGGAAATAAAACTCAAGCACACACCACAAGGACACCAAATTTTAGGTGGAAAACCCTAACCGGGTAAAAAACCACCGATCCAACCTGGATCAATAATCAAGCACTATGAATCTCGCAATTACAAGAAACTCAGATTTCCTCCCCAGATATCCCCTACCTAAGGACTGAAGTTACCTTGTGTCGCTTCACGCTTCAACGACTTCACACCGCTGATTGCAACAGACTCAATCCAGCACTTGACTCCTCAAATCTTCTACGCAAGAAGACAATCTTCTACTAAGGATGCAGAAGATCTTGGCTCTAGAGAACTTGACTGCACAACTTCTTAATAAATCTCTAGAAAAGAATTCTCTCAATCAAATCTCTAACTCAGTACTTTGAGAGGTGAGGTGTGTCTTTGGAATAGCCCTTGAGTCCTTTAAATAGCCTTTGGTTCGTGCTTAATATTCCCTAATTTGATTAGGATTAAAACCATCAGTTTGAGCACTATTAGAAAAGTGGTTTCCACTTTTTCCGGACTACCTGCGCCATGTCCGCTCGAGCGGACCCTTCATCCGCTCGAGCGGATGAGGTACTGCCACAGCAGTCCTGACATGCCTATTGACAGCCTATAATTCTAACAGTAATAGAGCTCTCGGGAGAGGTGTCAAAGCCCTCTAGTGAGGGAAGGTAGCATGCCAAGGTTCAAGCATGTGAGAATTGCTGCCACTTACCATGGTAAGGTAAGTGGCAGTTCTCAAATATCTAATAGTTTGAATGTGTTTATTCACCCCTTTTCAGCTACTGGGCAAGTTAAAAAGCCTGTGTACGGTCCATCAACCTAAAAGCTCTACCCCATGTCAGATTTTAACAAATCAAAAGGGTCCCTGAACTAATGGTAAACAGGGCGGAGTAAGGAAATGCAGTGAAAATCTGAAACAGGCTTGAACCTGATGCAAATTTGAGTTCACAAATCCATATAATTTGCCCCAAACCTGAAAAAGGCATTACAAAACCCACACCTAACAAGAGCAGCTTGGGGTGGGTCACCAGCTTTATTCCCCATTGCCATCCCTCAATGGATTATATTATTATATTGGTTTGTTTTGTTTAATTTATTATGATCACATTTTCATGATTATAAACTTGATCACACATTAGCCTGTCCTTACCCTAAATTTGAGAATAGAGAAGGGACTTCTCGGTTGGATACAGTGATAACCATTTTTTTTTTTTATGGGGGTCCGTTTCATCATAAAAGATCTGATCCAAAATAAAATAATTAAAATACAAATTTCAATAAAAATATCCTTTTTACCGGCAATATGTAAATTTTATTCCAGAACACACAAGCACAAAAGGAAGAAGAAGTAGAAGAAAGAAAGAAAGAAAAAATAAGAGCGAAAAAAAAAAAACAGCAACAATGCAAGCAAACCACAGCTCAAACCAACTGCACGTTTGGATCAATCAAAGATTCCGCATTTAATGCTCTTTCCAACGTCAAGCTTTCACTTTCATATATTACATGAAATTATGAATATAGACACACACACATACACAGAATTACAGAAACTACAAGCGGCTAACAACAAATTTATTAAAATAGTTGGTCCAATACAATATATCACCATACATGTAGCACAGCAAGCCAATGATCGAGATGGTTCATTTTCAGACTCCACCATGGATGGATCACTGTACAAAGAATGCATGGATTAGATGGTTTTTTGTTCAATTTGCAACTTGCAGACCACCAATTGGACCATTGACATAAACCAATGAGAGCAGTATTCACAACATTGACAACATTAACGGCAAAGCCCATTGCATCAACTTCCCAGATCATTGGACCATTCCTACATTATCATGCCTTTTTGGGTCATCTTAAATCTAGATGCATCAGGATTAAGAACCCAAACCAACATTACAAATCTTTTTCCGAGGCCAAGGCATCATTTATGCCTTCTACCTTAAAACACGTGAGTTTATTATAGGCTCAATGACCTTCCAAGTCGAGTCAAGTTTCTGACTTCTGAATGGGCACTGGATGGGCCATGGTGGTTAGCTATGAAAGCCCAGCAAGACAACACTGGTTGTTGACATCCCAGATTCAAATGCAATTTAGGTCTATCTACTACTCTGCTAAGCACGAACAGCACAATACAAATCAACAACTCTAGCAACAGACTCTACCTCTAGATTTAAACATGTTCAACAGAACTCAACTGAAGGTGGAACTTCAAGTCTTCAATGCTTCGGTACCCAGAGATGCAGAAGCAGAAGTCACACAAGGGAACCAGTACCGGCGTTTTCCATCTCTATGACCATCATCAATCATCGAGAGACCTTCCTGTTTTATTCAATAGTAGTTCAGGTAAAACATAGACCAGTAACCACTACCACGAATAAATGGAATCAGCCAATGGAAGTACTTACTTTCAGTAGAGTTTCAAGGGTGTCAACAGCACGACCGGAAGACCACAAAAGCTGTTTTTCAACCTCTTCCACTGTGACATAACCATGAGCCTGAGGATTCATATAAAGCCTAAATAAGCCTCATACCAGCAACCATTAATATTTTATCTAATAGGATGAAAGTTATTGAAGGTGGCTGGTGCTCAAAGAGTTTTTGTCATCTCTTCATTCAATATATGGAAAAGTAGGGGGAAATATTGTGGCAAGTCATTGACATAAAGATAATCTGGTGTTGGCCTATCTTTGCAATTTTAGCCAAACTCGGGTCATATCATTTTTTTTTTATTTCTTTTATTTCTTGGTTTGTTCTTTTAATATATAGAAGCAGTTACATTTTAAGGGAAACAGAAAAGTAAGAATATTGAGTCCACACAAGTCCATGTAGGACCAGCCTCTCAGCAGAAAGTGCTAAAATGCATGCGCGAGAGTACCCAGAAGCCACCACCAATGGAAGAATGAAGATCCTATCCAATATTTCTAGACTTAATTTGGACACGATCTGCAAGCCAAAGTTATTCAACATAGGAGATATTTGAGATGGCCCACCACAAGATATAGCTATCTAGATGAGTAGTTAAGTACTTAAATTACTGGTAGGCAGGCCCACCTTAACCATTGCTGGTTAAACAAAAACTATGTTTCTCTCTATTGTGCATAATCTAATACATCATTTTGCAATGTAAGATTCATCATAGTAGAAAGACAAACCTGAGCAAGCTCCAAAATAGCATTGTGGTCTTTGTTCAACTCGGTAGGAACAGACCGGACAAGCTTTTTCTTTCCAACAGAAATCACCTCGAAACCACTTCCCAGTGCCTTGAAAATTCATATAGCAAGCATCAGCAACCCTTATCCCACAAATAAAAAAGGGCCGGATCTAAAGTAAAGATGGATTAATCCGTAAATCAACCATGACAGACACACCATTATGCCAGCTCATGGATGTGTCAACCGGCCAGTGGTCAAGTTTTGTAGTTATTGATTGTTTCTGACCATGTTGATCAAGGGACAAGCTCTATATGGTTGCTCCAAAATCTTCTTGTTATTAAAAAAATAACAGGTAGTTGAATTAAATGGTTATAAACTTCCAATCAATGGTCTGAATCATCACCAAGATGCACCAATCAAAGGTTTACAAAGTTGATACAATTTATAAATGGCACTCAACACAACCAAGATACAGCACACACTATCCTAAATTGATGTGAAGTCTGCAATTATAAGATATTGTGAAGGTTTTGGACAAATGTCATCATGATACCAGATGAATTGAAAATTACAGTAATACCTTCAGCTTACTTATAGCACGCAAGCAGTCATCTTCAGAAACTGAATCACGGGCAGTCTTTCGCCTTTGGCAGAGTAGAGTACAGAGTTCCTGCAAGTTGATCAAACCTCCATTGTGGGATCTAGTAGCCAAGCAAATGTCAACTATTTGCACCCCTGCCTAGGCAATATGTAGCTTCATTTTAGTACAAGTGTTCATACCAAAAGATGAATGATGCCAACACTCAAGATTTCTACATCTTTTTGTCAAAAGGTATGTACAATTTATAGATTAAAATACGATTTCAAGATTTAGGATTTTTTGAGTAAACACTCGAACATAATTTGGGCACTTTCATTTATATGAGGATGAAAGAAGCAGTGTACAGGTGCACTTTCACGATCCACGTATATTCTTGAATCTGACCTCAGACTTTCAGCAGAATTGATGGTTACCAGTATCCATATATCACGGTGCCCATGCGTGACACATCAAAACAGACCTTGAGATAGCAGCTTTACAGATAATAAAGTTTATCAAATAAATGCAAGAGTATGGAACCACAAACATATTTCAGCCAGTGATGATCTTCTTTTCCAGATATTCCTCTCATCCTTACATATATACAGTTTCATAGTGGAAGAGAAAGAACTGCTCCATACTCTGCAAATGTTTGCTCCAATTTATAATAAGATCATGTCTCTCAAAAACAAAACATAGATACCAACCAAGTTCGTAGTAGAAATCACCAATCCCTAACAACTCTGCCCAGAAACCCTTGTTTGATGCTAAGGGGTCCACTCCAACTTTAGCGCACATCTCATGGAACTGTGATCGGAATGCTGGATTCTTGCGAATGTCATTCTGCAATTGGCCCATGGAATATCTTTTCAATATAATCACTAAAAGGAAAAGCTCAGTTTGAAATCTTCTGAGCAACTAATATAGATGACCCCACTGTTAATAAGTAGTAAACATCAGTGCAACTAAATGAGAAGAAATATAATACAATTGGAGAAAAATACCAGTTTACATTTAATTAGCTCTTTTATCAAAAAATGAAAATGAATTGACCATGAAAAGGATATTGTACCACAATTCACAATATAACTTATTATCGATTGAAATAATGTTTTTAGGAAGAGGATGAGTGCAAACACAGGATCGTGGTGGAGGGGTTGACTCCCTTGATTGACTCACTAATGTATGGAAGTGATGGAAAACAGTGATGCTCTAATACCAATAAAAGGATGGAGAAGACAACTTTAAACAAGCACTGATTTTCTACAAATGAAGTAGTGACACAGCACTCCAGGAATAATGCAACTGGGACAGCAGCGATGCAGTAACAATTGAACAAATCCTATTGTCTATTTGAACAGCAAAACTTGAAGAGAAAAGGAAAGGGGAAAAACTGCAATTACCTGTTGGATTGAAACTGGAACAAACTGAAAGATAAGGCTATGACTGTACATGAGACAGGATTTCAGGTGGGAATAAACACAAATTGCACAAGCAGCTGCTTGCATAAAGTTATAGCATTCGGCACCAGGGCCTTTCCTTCTTTTTTTTTTTTAATTAGTAAAATTATATATTGCCAACAGAACCACACAAAAGGGCTAAGCAGAAACACTCTACTTAGTCAAACATAAAGAAAGACACCAACTCCAGAAAGTAGGAAAAACATAACAAAGAGATTAATAAGAAGAGAGAAAAACTCCTACCCTGGCCAGCCCATCTGCCATAATATTTGCCTCACGAGCAAGACCAGGGCTAGAGCAATTTTTAACCGAGGCTATGCAGTACTGCAGCAAGTGAAGAGAAGATGGAGGGAAATTGAGCAGCAGGGATGGACGATTCAATGGCTTCTATGAAACAAGAAATTTCTGGACCACAAGACAGTTGACTGTGACTGTTTGGCCAGACCAAGCACTCACATGAATGGGTCAAGGCAGGCAGGAAAAAAAAAAAAGGACTCCGACTCTAACTTGGCTACTAGCTTCCTTTCAAGGTTAGCCATCCTTGTTTAATCATTCCCTACTTTAAATCAATCAACAACTCTTTAAACTTCAACATAAAGTTCTAGTTACACCAAAACAGTGTAAATAACCCTAGAAGCAATTCTATATCAATTGGAACACATTTAGCCTCTTAACAGGAGACATCTGGGTGTGGAGCTTGTTGTTAACCCCACTTAGTGGGTCCGTACTCCATAGGGACTCCACATGGCTTGGCTGGGGCCCCCAGGCCTGGTTGCTTGTGCCTTGTGTTGCAGAGGCCCTGCTGAAGCAACTGAGCACTCCAACAACTCAGTAGATGGGTCTCAAAAGCCAGACAGTTCCAGTTGTGCCCAAGAGAGAAATTAACTAAAACGGATTGGTTTGATTTAATTCTCAGTGATGGAATGCCTTTAGAGGTTAGAACTAGAGATTATAATTGAGTCTAACAAGTTTAGTGTATTTGAGTTGCATTAGAAGTTGAGAAGAGCTTTTTCTTATATAAATAACTATACAGCATTTTTCTTTTTTGAAATTTAATAAATGTAGAGGTTCTATTGCTTTAAAAAATTTTAATTCAAAATTTGTTAATAAAAAGTTTGAGTATTTTCATTTTTTACATTACTTTTCTGTAAATAACTCTTAGGAAATTCAGTTTCAAAATTCACTCCAGTTCATAGTAAGAGACCCAGATCCAGTGATCAAGAAATCCAGCCATTGTTCCTAGTTTTGCTGCCCTCAGCTATGCATCAGTATAGATCTGGATGTGTAGATAATATTGGTCGGTTAGAGATCTGGGGAGTTTTTGACGGATTTAATCTGAAACTATCCTTTCAAGTTACTGACTGTTAAACCCGTCTTGCTGTCCTACAATTCAGTGGTTCTTGGACATCCTGCAGAAATCTGTTTGGGACAGATTCGTGACCAAATCAAGCTGTTGATTACTTCAGAGTGGACATCTTTGGCACATTTAGACAACAACAACCACAACCACGACAACAACAACATTCCCCTTATAAGCCAAACCCTAACCCGATGGGAGGATCTATAAAGAGAGGTGGCCCTCCACCGAAGCTAGAGATTGAACAAAGTCTTATAGCTAACATCGTAGGCAAGCTGGTCATCTTTCCTTCCAAAGCCTGAATAATCTAATGAAGCAATTATCAAGGTGACTTCCGTAGAAGAGAGTGGATATGAGGAAGAAGTGATGATCCCTAATTTAGGAGATGAGGAACATGAAGGTGCCACTTTTATAACATCAGGACATGCATATAAGTAAGGAGATAACGATGTGGAGATCCTAGTGCCAAAAAAACATGTTGACAGCAGATCAAAAACCAAAGGAAAGTGCAAGTCTGCTTTAGAAGAATAATTAACAAAACACTTGCACTTCGGGTGGAAGCCTTACACTAGCTCAATCGATAGTGGAAGCTACAAGGATATTGTCTCGAAGGCTCGAAGCACGGTTAAAAAGCGTTGACTGAAAGAGAAGCATTTGAGTATCACATCCAATGGTTCAAAAAGAATGTGGAACTACGATTAAGATGCAATGCTTGGTCTCTTTGCCACTAAGAAGTAACAAGCACTACAATGACGACTTACAGTGTAATTCTGCTACAGTGGATGTAGTAGGTATCTGAATGCGGCATCCTTAATTTTATGACTAAGATGATTGTTGTTTGATTCAGGAAAAGGATGACGACAAAACCTTCCGCAAGGACAACGTTGGCATGACATTGTATCCATGATAGAAGCTGTCAATGAAGAAGATAACCAAAGCATCTCCTTCCTAAAGCAATGATAAAAGGACTTTGTCTCAAGAAGTTTGAGTTGGAGGAATCTGACAAGGTTTATGTTCTGGTTGGAAACAATAACAAGGGAGAACAAACCACATATGATGGATTCATTCCCATGTGAGGAGACCCGGAAGCAAGTGGATGAGATGGGTGATTAAAAGGCCTGATTCAGACAAACTCTAGTTGATTCAACAAGCGGATGGAGCGGTTATCAGTTAAAAAAAGTAAATTATTGCTCTTTGGATTTGCTGATACAAGATCAATGTGAATTGTGGATTAGCTCGCATAACACTCAAGCCAACATACCCTAAAGAAGATCAATGATGCAACAGGAAATTGAATAGAAGAACAAAAGGAATAAATAAAAGAAATGAATTGAAACAAAATGGAAAATGATGATAAATTACCTTGTGTTTCCGTGCAAATTCTTCCAATTGAGAACGGAAAGTCGCCAACTGCTCCTTCATAAGATCAGTTCTGATCTTGGCTACATTCTCTCCCAGCAACCGATACTGATCCTAAACAATTGATAACAATTCATAGATTACAACATAAGACTAAAGTTAAATCAGTAACAGGTGTCATAGTGGCATGACAAGCAAAATACTAAGAAAATTATGGATTATTACTCGAGCAGCAGCTGCTGTCTGCAAGCCAGAAATTCCAGGCCGCCGCCTCATTATGTTTTATCTCTTCCTATTATAGTTGATTGGCACAGTGTTAGCTAAAGAGTAAGATAATCAAACAGGAAGCATATAATAGATGTTTCATTGTGGAAGAGTCATTGCTACCAACTGGAAAATGTTTTGACAAAACAAATGTAAGTCAAATATATATTACCATGATGGCAAATTTTACTAACAAAAAAAATAGGGAATAAGAATGGATTGCAAATGCGAAAATTAGCCATCAAGCAGATTGACTGATATTGTGAAAAATAAGTCAAGAAGCAAAGAAGCTCATACCTAATCCAACACATGAGAATCAGATACCCAAATAGATGTCTAAAGCTTAAACCAGATAGTGTGACAGAAATCCACAAACATGCATGAGAGAGCATAGTCAACTATCATTCTCAGTCAATTCTGGGAGATTTTGGTACTTTTGAGGGTTGTTTGTTCCTTGCATATGAGATATGTAAATCAATTTTACATATTTAAGTTTTACACGTGTAGCATCGACGCATGTGATTCTTTTACAATGTCAGCCTAGGAACATCATTTTCACACCTATTACCCATGCAAGTCATTTTACAACTTTTGCTTCTAACTACATGTGTAAATGTATAAAATTAATTTTTTACTCATATTTAAATAAGTATGGACACTTTACATAGATACCACATAAACATCAAAATAAAATGTTCGTGGGTTCACAGTCTACTTGGACATAGACTAGATTCTTTGAAAGAGAGCTTGTATTTGGAACCTAGCCAGAGATACTTCAAGGCTTGTTTGTACAACGCCGTGGAAACGGAAGTCGGGGGCCCAAAAAAATCGGTTTTCCACATCTTGTTGCACCAAACAATGAGAAAAAATAAGTGCAAAAATTGAGACCTTAATGCTCTACTTTTCCGCTGATCTTTCTGCTGCACAAACGTGCCCCTAGGGTACAAGACCTATACCTATATTGAAATCCAATGTGTATTCCTGGACCCAAATTTACAAATATCCCATCTTCTACAATAAATGTTTATTACATTAATGACTTGAATGCTCCATATTGGCTTTCTGCATATATAGTAGAATGAGAAATGGACTGATACCTATCCACAGATATCCAATCTGCGACTATATACTCTATGAACCTGTCCATATAATGCGCCCTATCAGGACCCAATTAAAGTTGGGTCAAAGTCTTGGACTCATACCTACTTACATTTTACACAAGTGTCTTCCTACGAATTTTTTGTGCCTAATTTCATCCCTAAGTGGATCGAGCCAAGTCCAGGCAAATTTTCAATGTTTGCAAATCCCATAGACTCCCATCCTACAAGTATGCATTTAATGTTGACCACTCGGAGAGGATCTCCCTATCTGGCTATACTTAGCTCACTACAAGTATGCATAGTCCCTAAGTAAATTTGGGGTTGAATTGTTTCTCTTATTTTGGTTGTTAGTTGTATGACAGTGTTCATTTTATATGCAGGTTTACCGTGTAAAAGGGCTTGTGATAGAAACCAATAAAGAAAAAAAAAAAAAAAAACCATGATTGTGGGGCTATTGGTCTATTGCTGTTGTAGTAAACAAACCCCATGATTATGGGGTTGTTGTTGTTGTTGACCTGGAATCCCTAATCCATTACCATGTATATTCATCAATCATTCAACTTGATTCTATTAGTCCAATACTATAAAATTGTCCATACACAAGTCTCCTGTCAGTTTTCCATATTTTTTTTTCTTTCTATCATATTGAGATTTCTAAAATCAGGAGAAAATTAAAATCATGAAATCAGGAGAAAACTTTCTCCGCTCCCACAAATGCAATGGATCAAAACGCCAACCAAGTACCCTCCCAATCCCAAACAACTTCTACATCGAAAATCCCAAGTCAAGATTCCACGTCCCTTCGAATTTCATGATGATTTATACACACATATAGATCAAGATGAAAACTCAACTAGTCAACAATTTTGAAATCTAAGAAATCCGATTAAAGGAGGAAGAAGGCGTAAAAGAGTAGAAGAAATGGAGAAAGGAAAGAGGAATCGTAGAAATACAAAACTTACCCTAGAACGGAGGACGTTGAAGCTGTTACTAGAGCTTCTGAGCGAGTTTTCTTCGGTTTCCCCTTCTATGGATTGAGCAACAGAGGAGGGATGAAAGCCAAAGAGATGAAAAGAGGGAAAAAATGGAGGAAAGAAAACAAAGTTGGAGATGGGACCTCTGGTATTTTGTAAAAAAAATTACAATTTCAATCCAACGGTGGGTCATAATGTAAAGTTTGTGAAATTTGGATTGGGCCAATGGGTGGGACAGTGAATGTGAGGGGATGAGATTGATCATAACAAGTGTGTATGTTCTTTCTCAGAGTAGTGGATTTTCTATTTAATTGAGGCTCATGGTATCTTGGGCTTACAATCCATCAAATTTGGCTTTCTTTGAATCTATAAATATTTTAATATTTTATTTTTAAACTATTTTATCCAATTAGATTGTTGTTAGTTACATTTTATTTCGTTTCTGGACTTAGGAACTTATGTTATTTTTAAGTTGATTTGAGTTGGATCAGACTACAACATAGAGGTGTAAAAGAAAATTAAAAAACCGTCTAAGTGAATTGAATCGCGGTTAATAACCGTGTTTCACGGTTAAGTTACAGTTACGGTTATTGAAATCGAAAAATCGTGCTTCACGGTTCGATTATGGTTTCTGTCTCGACTCACGGTTATTACCGAACCAAACTGTTAACCGAACCGTCTCCAACTATGATTTTTTTTTTCACAATAAATTTGATTGGTAAATGGTAAAATTTTTATAATTTTTTTAAGTGACAATTAACCGTAACCAAATCATTAACACGGTTCGGTTTTTCACGGTTTGGTTACGGTTTTGATTTTTAAAAATAAAAAATCGTGAAATACGGTTCCATTAACTATTTTTCCAAAAACTACGGTTAATCGAACCGTTACACTTACAATATATAGAATCCATGTCAATTATGAATTCGAATATAAATTGATTCGAGTCTTCAAACACACCATGGTTTCACCTTAGATCCAACCTATTTGCCTTTTTATCATTGATTGATCCCCTGTAGGACTCCCGCACTGCCATGTACTCCCGATGCCTTTGAGTACAACAGGGGTATTATGCCAACAGGTGAAAATTCCTCTTTGCATAAATTGCAAGTCTTAAAGATATTTATTTATAAAAAAAAAAAAAACTTTCAAATTAGCTTCATTTCAAATTCATAGAGACTTCCATAGCTTTCATTCTTAAACTACAGATGATTATCAGTATCGCATCGCTTGCAATCAAAGCACACATTTGCCAAGTCTATCCCTTAATCAGATTGATCAGATCTATCTCGCATCACATTAGGGTTGGAGGTGGTGCATTTCTCTTGCACATCCCCTTCATCTCTTTTCTTTGCTTTTTTGTACTTTGTTCCTTTTGTTCGTTAAATGAAAGCTTTCGTTACCGTTAAAAAAAAAAAAAATCACATGAATAACTTATTGTAGAAAAGTATTTCCATTCGGTGTCACATAATTTCAATGTAGCACAAATGCATCCTTTGAGGACTTTATTTTTTATAATGAGATATTCCACGCTCTAGGAATTTTTCTTTCCATGTAAGTGAGGAATCATACATTCCTGATTCCTTCCCTCTGGCAATAGAAAAATAGGAATCCTCTCCGTCGAAGAAAATTAGTTCACTTTTTTTTTTCTTTTTCTACAAGGATAAGATGCAAAATAAGAAAAAATGGCTTTCGTCTCCCTACCTCTCTCCCTGTCCCTCTTTCTTCCTCTCCCTGGTCGTTGTCCCGCTCTCGTTCGGCCACGCAGGGCCGAGCAAATGATTATATTGTTCGGCTATACAGCAGACGAAGAGGGGAGAGGGCGGAGGTGGGCCGACGAGCAGGGAGAAGAAGCGGGAGAGAGGAGGGATAGGGAGAGAGACAGGAGAATGAGAGGGAGAGGGCAGGCAGAAGTGGGAGTCAGGCTGTGTGCCGAGCAGAGAGAGGGTGGGCGGAAGTAGGAGACGGGCTATGCGCCGAGCAGGGAGAGAAGGATGGGACAATGGTATTTTGGGAAGGTGCTAGAGGGGTCCCATGAATGGATGTGCAAATAGTCGCTAAAAAAAAGGTATTATGTTTTTTGCATTATTTTAAAAAATGACACAGGTTCCATAACTTTTCCAATTAGGGCCTAAGTTTTCTAGTAACTTTCAATTAAAGACAACCAGCTATTTAAAGTTTTTTCTATGACTTTTTCTCTCATTTTTAAAACACCCCTTCATTGAAATAAAAGCCTCATTTACTTTTGTCATTTTTTCCTCTTTTTTCAATTTATAAGTGTGTTTACAGTGATCGATGACAACTGACATCCCTATGTAAGTTGGAAGGGGGATATGTGAACGAGTACGTGTCTTCAGAGTGACTTTTTCCCTAAAAAATGAAAATCGGGGATATTAACGAAGATGTATTGAAAACGGGTAAACTTGGCTCAACTTGGGTGCCATCTTATTTGACCAAGTATTGTTCTTGTCCGAAGGGTCCATATGCTCTTTTTTGTAGCTTCTTGATCCTTTCACCACCAAGCAACTTCTCATCGCAGCTGTGACCTTGAAATTCAAAATCCTCTTTTGACTTGTAGCATTTCCTCACAATGGACCTAATACTCCCAAGTCCCAACGGACATACCCCAATCAAGCCTTTATATATTAGATGCGATTCCCATTCCTTAGCACTGCCCTTGGACACCCATTGCTCACATCAAACCGTGTGGGGGCATTTATACTTTAGAATTCTAACCGCCTAATGGGTAGGTAACTCGGGCAAGTCGCTGAAAAAAAAAAAAAAGTGACGAACAGCAGGTTAAAAAATGGCTTTAGCCGCTGTTTTTTTTTTTTTTTTTTTTTTTTTCCCGCCTCTAAAGCCCAAAAATAGCGGCGGCGATTTTTTCACTGCTAATTTTGTCATTTTAGCTTAAATGGTCCATTACAATGCTAACATGATAGATTTAGCAGCAGAAAGAAAGAAAAAAATTCCGCCGCTATTTGTGTGCTTTAGCAGCGGAAAAAAGGTTGCCGCAAAGTACATTTTTTTTCTGCCAATATATTTCAACTTCTTTTTTTTTTTTCCCCTTGTTCGACTTGCCTTGGTGGCCTACCAAGCCAAGTTAACATGACCAGCTCAGGGCAGGTCATGGTTCGGATGCCTTTTGACTCACCCAAGTTTTTGAGCCGTTGAGATCAATCACTCGGCCTGAGTCAAACCAGTCGTCCAAACTTGAGTCAAAATGAGTTTAAAAACATTGGTCAGATGTCCATTTTTCTGATCAGCTGCCAGAGTCATTGGCACTGGATTCAGTCCTGCGCCTGCCCGCAAATTCCCAATTGGCTTCGAGTTGAGTTGGTGGATTAGCGTGCAATAAATCAGTTTGGGTTGAGTTCCAAGTCAGTCCCCACTCCCCAGGTAAAATATCAAGTTGGCAGCTGAATCCAAACCCAAGCTGTATAATTAGGTTGGAAATGTTAACCCTAACTCAAACCCAAAAACCATTGGGGTCAACCTGAAGCCATGAACCCTGAATTACTGGGTCATATGTGGGCAGGCGCAGGACTGGCAGGTAGGGTCAGGAACTGCACCTAGGGCTTACCAGCCGAGGAAGTGGAAAGATACACGAGAGCACTTTCACTTGACCCCAGCATTATTATTCTGCTTTGAAACGGAAATGATTGGGGTGTTTAATAGTCAACAGTTGTACAGTTGACAACACATTTTGGGACATGTGGTTTCCAAGATTAAAGGATAGAAACCGTTGATTGTGTGGACCCCATCTCAGAGATGGATCAATTCCATATGATCATTCCTGGGTTTGAAGAAGAATAGTAACGGATGGCATTCTGAGGTCACCATGATTCAATTTAAGCATGATCATTCTCCACTCAACCCTGGTGAACAGTGAAATTTTCTAAAATGTGCTCTCCTCTCATATGGCCCAACCATGACACATCCAAACTCATTAGGAATAGTAAAATATCATTCTGATTAGCTAATTCTCTATTTATATATGTTTAGTTATTTTTGTTATGGGTATATCATCGTCAAATTATAATAAAGAACGAGGGATTGTACAGTTAGCTGAGAACCTTTCTTATCCCATATGACCATCTTCGATCGATCCTTGGATCTCTTCCTTCTTGCTTATGCGAGTACTCTCATCTTTCGGGTTAGCAAAGGTTTGTTGCTCAGTGAGAAGGATGTTTTATTCCTCTCGGTTTATGTTCTAAATTATCGCGATGAAAAAACACTAGATGATAGAATAAATTTGTTATGATAATATGATGATAAAATATTATTAAGAAAATATTGTGATTAATCTAAAATATCGGTGATATTTGGAACTTTTATTAACATGATGCCTGTCGTCTTGGATCACCCCCCGTAAGATCACTTATATTAGATTGGATGATTTTGCAACATTTGACATCTTCTCGGCTCTTGCAAGTGGAGGCTGAACCAGGAGCATGATGCCGGTCCATTTGAATAAGTATTCCTCTGGACTACGATCGAAACGTGGAACCCGATGATGAACCGGCATGAGTATCTTTTTTGGCGCACTAAAAGACTTCAAAATGGGCCCGTGAGTGCGACACAGGTGACAAGACGCACTTTCCACCATTCCTCTCATGTTTTTTTCTATGGCCGGACCCTTTGGCCCTTCGGTTGATTATTCGTAAAATTCTAAATGCACAATGCCACCCACGGATAGTTATAAACCGGATGAAATAGTATTAGTTGAGGTTAACATTCACCACCGCTTTTGGTAATAATTATAATTGCATCTTCGTTCTCACTATAAAATTATTATTTTATTATTTTTCATCAATAATTAATTTTAAGATAAGTGATAGTTCATTAAAATATAATATCCTACAACTGATATCAAAGTCTTTTTACAAATTACACAGTAAGAATTACGACGAATGTACCGTTAAGAAGGAATAAGTGGTAGTAGATCAATAAAATGTAATATCCTCCTGATCTCCCTATTTTTTACGTCGTTAAGTATAAATTCTAAAGAACTGAGCTTTTCCTGCCTACTTCTACATACCAAAGTCTAGTCAAGTCTTTTACCAAAACAACAAAAGTCTAGTCAAGACCAGTGTAAAAGACTTTTTTAGCACTACGGTTAGTTTTCTGTTCCCTACCTTCGGATATATCTGTCAAGACTAAAGAACGAGGCTGAGAGAAACTTCCGACTTCAATACTAGAATCCTACCCATCCAGTTTCCAAAATCTATATTCTCTAAACTGAAGTTCTGGTGTTGAATTTTTATTACTCTTGGATTCGTCTTTCTCTAGAATTCTACTGAGAAGCATCGAGTTCTGGTTGAAGAAGATTAGTTACGGTTTGTCCTTTGCACCCATCCTTGTGTTTTAGTTAAAATCTCATGCAAATCTTTGCTAGAGATCATTGGATTTGGTTTATGTGATATGGGTCTCTTCTGAATTATGCCTTCCTCTATTTGCTTTATTTCTTCTCAAAGCTATGGAGTCCCACAAGGAGAAGCTTGTACAATGATCACCAAAGTTTGTGGTTTTGTTCTTTATTTCTATTAAGAAGAATCTTAATTACATGACATCAGTTTGCTTTTAATTTCATTCTTTGGTTCTAGGCAGATGTAAGTTTAAGTTCTGTTTCAAGTCTCTTTGAGTTCTACCAGAAAGCTATGGATTCCAGAAGGAGAAGCTCATAAGGTAATCACCCAGAATCCTTCATGTTTTTGTTCTGTTACCTTAGAAATCCTTCTGTTAAATCATCATTCACCTCCTCATCAACTTAGCATCATCCCATCTATCTGGGTACAGTTGCTTAGTTTTGTTATGAAAATCAATAATAAGCTGTCTATATATTTTTTATTGCATATGTTCATGGGTAAGGGTAAAAATGCGTTAATATGACATGGGTTTGTTTTGAATTGTGTTGTTAGGATCTAATCAGACGTAATCTGAAGAAATCCATTTTGAATCCTGTGATTATTCTGTTGTAACTTCAATTCTACTTTAAAATATGGAGTTCCAAAAGGAAAAGACTGTGAGGTAATTGCCTCTGTTCTTGCACCCTGTGTTGGAAATCTAATCCCATTTCCGTTGAAACTGAACTAATATGATATGAGTATGTTTTAATTTATATTCATAGGTTCTATTCAGATGAGGGACAGCGGCCACCATGCGACAAACCCGACATCCCTGATTCACCAGAAGTGAATAAAC
Organism: Litsea cubeba; assembly: GCA_012931725.1. Taxonomy (NCBI): domain Eukaryota; kingdom Viridiplantae; phylum Streptophyta; class Magnoliopsida; order Laurales; family Lauraceae; genus Litsea; species Litsea cubeba. The sequence goes on along the minus strand of CM022948.1, from coordinate 89,220,490 downwards.
TGCTACCCTCCATCCATATTCCATCACCCTTGCTGAAATCCAACAGCAGTAGTAAAATCTTTGCAACGCCGAGTGGGAAGTCCAATGTCTTCTTCCCTGAAGAACATGAGCCATGGCGTAAGCGGATTCTTGATCCGAGCAGCGAGCTTGTACTGAAGTGGAACAAAATTTTTCTTTTTACATGCTTGGTCGCCCTTTTCATCGACCCACTGTACTTCTACCTGCTTTCAGTTGAGCGTCGAAACGAAAAACTCACTTGTATGAAGATGGACTTGGAGAAGAGTATAATTGTCACATGTTTCAGGACAGTTGCAGATTTGTTCTATTTGCTGCACATTGTTATAAAGTTCAGGATGGCGTATGTAGCACCCAGCTCACGGGTTTCTGGGAGGGGTGAACTTGTCACAGATCCGCAGAAAATCGCTATGAGATACTTGCGATCGGATTTCTTCATTGACTTGGCAGCAGCACTCCCTCTTCCACAGGTATGTCTTCGCTGAGTTCTAGGATAGTATATTGGTATACCATCAGGTTCCAGCATATAATCTGAACTGTTTCACAGATCTCCACAAGTTAGTTGTCTACTTTATCAGTATTTGGTGAATTCATCTGGGGTGCATTAAGTGTGCCCAAAATCATTATTGGTTTGAATAGACTAGTAGAAGTTTCAGCTATTTATGAGATGGAAGAATTTCGTCAAAATCCAAATTCTAAGATTAAAGCATGAATATCTCTAACACAAGCATTTTCCTAAAAACACAGTTGATATCATCCAGTTGGCATCAATCTGCTAGTAAACAATAACATCCATGCACACCATTAGTGATCTTCTACCCTTAAAATTTGCCCAAGTTTGCTCATCAGATGAAGTGGCAGTTATTCACTGTTAAATAGTCATTGTTTCCTGGACTATTAGCTATTTTCTCTTTGTACTAAAGCATTGACAGGATACCCATAGGCATGTTTATGTCCAAAAGATATCTAGAATCATGGCTTCAATTCATTAACATATATGTATCAGTTATCTCTGTTGTAAATTTGTAAGTAACATGATTTTTTTTATGCAGATTGTTGTCTGGTTTACCATAGCAGCCCTTCGAGAATTCCATGATCATACCAATAATGCTCTTGTTCTGATTGTCCTATTCCAATATATTCCTAGATTATACCTAATTTTCCCTTTAAGTTCTGAAATCATCAAAGCTACTGGAGTTGTTACCAAGACTGCTTGGGCAGGCGCCGCTTATAATCTGCTTCTTTACATCTTAGCTAGCCATGTAAGTAATTCTTTACAATTTGACATCTTTTACCCTTACTGATCATTTAGATATTTGAGCATCTGGGATTTCACTATCTGATTTCACTATCTGGGATTTTCTCGGATGTTATCTGAGTTGTAAGTGTTTTCTGCATTTTGGCAAAGAGGATGTTTTTTTGGTTTCACCTTAATGCATACAGCATTGCAGGAGAACAACTCAGATATCTACTGCTCTAAATCATTATAAATATCAATGATAAAACCCGCCATAGTCATTCGAAATATAGTAAAAGTACGAGACATAATACATACGGGTATAATTCAGTATAGACAATTAGGAGATACAATAAAAATTCTGGCCATAAAAACGTGATCCTTCAAAAGATCGGATATGGGCACGAACAGGTATATTATGGATTTGCATGAAAAGTGCAAGACCAAAAATTCAGCATAACGTATGAGTGTGTGTCAGGCTGAATTTTTACGAATGTGGTGCGTTGAATTTTCATGGTGAACATTTTTTATATTGCCTCTTTCTTTTTAATGGTAACATCACTTGAACCCACAACCTCAAGGCCGCAATAGTGTGCACCTTCTACGGTGCCACGGGCTCTTGCCGTTATATATTGCCTTTTGAATGTAGAGTTTCAAATTTAGCATATTTAATATAATTTTATATGTGAAGGCATGTGTGTCTTGTAATGTATTTTTTGAAAAGTACTTCATATAATTTCTAAAGACTTTTTAAATTAATCATATTAAATATGATTTTAGATTTTTTTTCTTGCGTTTATTTATTTATTTCTCTCATAAATACTCACACACCCAAATACACATTCACCCAAAGTCCATCATCATACAACAAGGGGTTGATCCATGGTTGTTTTTGTGGAAGAGATGTGCCTCACCACTGAGCAGCTAGCAGATTGGCATAAGATAGCCATATAATACATGTTTTTATTCGTAAACGTGTATAATTCATGTATAGTACAATTTCATTTAGGAACTTGAGTACTATTAACCTTATCTTTTGAAATTCATAAAACGTTCATATGTAAGTGTGTAGTATGGGTATGATATGTGAACTAACTGTGGCTCCCACCTAATGCAATTTCCAAATTTAACAATGCCAGTTTGTTCTTCTTTCATGCATATAGGTTTTGGGAGCATCATGGTATCGTCTGTCCATCGAACGACTGACAACATGCTGGAAAACTGAATGTAGAAAAGTAGATGCTGTAAAATGCAAATTTGACTTCTTAAACTGCTCAAAGGTGCAGAATTGGCCAATCTACCAGAGCGTACTTGAGAATTGTGATCCGGGGGAAGAAATAAAAGGATCCATACCTTTCAAGTTTGGCATATTTAAGGATGCACTAGATAAAAATGTTGTCTCCTCAAAATTCCTTGACAAATACTTATATTGCCTATGGTGGGGTTTGCAGAATTTAAGGTATGAATTGACTTTTACATGAATTGTAACTTTTTTTATCGTCTGAATGGAATGATATAGATCTAAAACACTGTTTGATTTATGTTCATTATGATTTTGAAACATATTGTCTATTTCCTTTTCTTAGCTCATATGGGCAGAGCCTGAAAACAAGCACATTTGTTGGAGAAACGTTATTTGCGATCCTCATTGCCATTCTGGGTCTAGTTTTATTTGCTCTTCTGATTGGGAACATGCAGGTATTTAATGTTAACTCTCCTATTTCAAATAGATTAGTCTGACCTCTCTGAATTTACAAGAAAAGAAGAAAGTGTGTTCATTTGTCTAATAGTTCTGAACTTATTTCTTATTGGATTTGATGCTATTTGGGGATGTTAGGATTACTTAATCAGCTTATTTACATGTTGAAACTTGAAGCAGCTAGAAATTTCAAAAAACTGACATCTAGTGGAATGCTTTTCTCATGGGTCTCCACTTCCATCAGAACAGCACAAGTCCTAAAACACAGGCATTTCACACGGTTGAAGATATAATTTTTATTTCTATTATTCATATACAAAATTGTGGATAAGGATGGACAAATTTGAGTATCAGATGCTAAACATCTGTCAACAATTTTAATCCTATTTCAATTTATTCAACTTGATTCAAATAAGTGTAGAGCTGGTGATAAGAAATCCAAGAAATTATCTTCCGAAAAAGAAATCCAAGCAAACTGCTGTCTGCAATATAAAGTCATACAATACAAGAGCTTTCTGCAAAAGTACCAGATATTTGCTTGAACTTGGGACTGTTCTATGGGCCTTTGAGCATCAAGAACACCTTACCTCTAAATACTCTGCTTGTGACTACAACTGTATATCAAAGCTAGTGGTTCCTGGTTGTTATATAGCATTGGCTGTTAGTCTTTATATGTTTTCAACATTTTATTACACTAGATATGAACTAAAATGTGTTACCGGTCTTTTAGGCAAGTTTCTATTTAAAGATTTTGAATCCTTTTCTTTTTGGTGGTTTTAATATGAACTAAATCTGTCTTTATTATGTATAGACATACTTGCAATCAATCACTGTGAGACTTGAAGAATGGAGACTAAAGCGAAGAGACACTGAAGAGTGGATGGAGCATCGCCAACTACCTACACATTTGAGGGAACGTGTCCGACGGTTTGTTCAATACAAGTGGCTTGCAACTCGAGGAGTAGATGAAGAGTCTATCCTTCGTGCCTTACCAGCCGATCTTCGCCGAGACATTCAACGGCACCTATGCTTGGACCTTGTTCGACGTGTACGCTTTCTTCCATTTTTTTCTCTAGAATCCAAGAAATTAGGATTTTCAAGAATATGTTTCAGTTTTGTTTAGTGGTTTCTAGTCTGTCAACATGATGTACTTCTCTTTACATAACTTTATGATTGATAGCTTTGTTCTGTCTGATGGTTCCCTTTGTTTTCTATCTTTGATTTCAAAATTGTGTCAAAACATGACATCCTATGTTAGCTTCTATATATTCTTCTTTCTAATGTTTTGTTATTCATCTATCAAGATTTAAATGCACATTCAAGGAGCTGTCTAAATTGATCAGACTATTTCCTTTCATAACTTTCAATATTTGCAATAGCAATGTGTTCTCAATTGTTATGACATGCAGTGTTTGAAAGTGACATGGTTTGAATGATGCTTACCTAATAATTCTAAAGCACATGGGATTTCTGAATCTCAGGTTCCATTTTTCTCACAAATGGATGATCAACTTCTCGATGCTATATGTGAGCGCCTAGTGTCATCCTTAAGCACAGAAGGTACCTACATTGTTCGCGAGGGTGACCCCGTGACAGAGATGCTTTTCATTATAAGGGGGCAACTAGAAAGTTCTACAACCAATGGAGGCAGGACTGGTTTCTTCAATTCCATAACCCTGAGACCTGGGGATTTCTGCGGCGAGGAGCTACTGACATGGGCCTTGCTGTCAAAGTCTACTCTCAACTTGCCTTCATCCACGAGGACTGTCAAGGCCCTCGTAGAAGTGGAAGCTTTTGCACTACAGGCAGAAGATCTGAAGTTTGTTGCCAACCAATTCAGACGTCTGCACAGCAAGAAGCTGCAGCACACATTCCGCTTTTATTCGTATCATTGGAGGACATGGGCAGCGTGCTTTATACAGGTTGCTTGGCGGCGATTCAAGAGAAGAAAGATGGAAAATGATCTTAGTATCCATGAGTCACTTTCTAAGTCACCTGGGCATGCTGTTACCAGCAATGAACATGAGGAAGGGATCAATAATGCCTCCTGTGAAAATCATCCTCAGGCTAGGCAGAACTTCGGGGTGACAATATTAGCATCTAAATTTGCGGCAAGCACCAGAAGAGGAGCACAGAAGACCAAGGATGCTGGGATTACAAAACTACAAAAGCCAGAAGAACCCGACTTCTCAGCGGAGCCTGATGATGACAGCTAATTGGTTGGCCATTGTTAAGGTATAGTGTCACATATCAACCACTGCATCTGTTGCCTCTGTTGCTTATTCTGCTGCAGGCAAAACCAATAAGAGAATAGAGGAAATGAGGAAATCCTCTGATGGGAATATAGATTTCAAATTACCCATGCAACAAGGCCAGAGTACGGCTTCCCTTGACATTGCATCTGTAAAAATCTGGAAAATCTAACTTGCTGGAATCATGGGTTTGTAATATTACATAACAAGGACCTATACATTTGGAGACTTGAGTTGTGGGTGGATTCAATTTACCCTGAACTTGATTCATGCCATATATTAATCACACTAAAGAGTAGTAATAACCTCACTTTACATTGTTTGAATTGGAGGATAACACTGGGATTTTATGCTTAACATTCCTAAGAACTCCTTCAATGCATGAAATGATGGGATGCAGAGCAGAGTAATATGAGGTCCAATTCCGAACTGTCTTATCTCTGGGCAGCAAACAAATGGCTAAAACAAAAAAGGGCGAGGTAAACACTGAATGGTTCATCAGGTGTCAAGATTGTTCTCTTGATGGAAGTTTTGGGGTACTGTAGGGGGTGGATTCGTCATCGCGCCCCCCCACAGGGGATAGGCTGGAGCCGTGGGCCCTGGGCAGGAGATACAATAGGCCCGGGGCCCACGGCTCCAGCCTATCCCCTGTGGGGGGGCGCGTTGACGAATCCACCCCCTACAGGTACAATCCATCCGCGTGAGGAGTCAACAATCTTAAAGCTCCGATGCCCATGAACATACAAGTACAGTAATAAGAGACCACCATGGCATATGATTTCATTTATTGTTATTAGAAATAAATGATAAAAAGTAGAAGACATCCAAGCATACAAAATATCGCATTTCAAGTCTTATCAGTGTAATGCTTATGCAGTGGTTCCTGTTTCTAGAAAAAGTTTCAGAGGTGAAAGGTTACAATAAGGGACAGGGCCGGCCCTACGTTTAGGGGGCCCAAGACAACCTCTAAAAAATAGGGCCTTATATAATTATTTAAAAAAAATTTAATTCATTATAAATTTCTAACAAAAAATTGATATTTTTCATTACAAAAAAGTGCTGCATCCAGATAAATTTAGGACTGCCTACATACCGAGGGAGGCTATATTTAATCCCAAGGATCAAGCAAGATGTAGTTCTCTTAAACTACCCATCCTGGCCAAAAGCCTACAATTCACACACCAACATTCCTTTCCAAAAAACAAGGCTAATAAACCTAGAACAAAAAATAAATAAAAAAGTATTACTGAAAATAAGATCTTCTCGCATTTTTAGCTGCAAAGTCACTAATCAAACTTGTATAATCAAGTTTTTCTACCATATTTTTTTTCAATTGATATCATAGCTAACTCATTCAACCTTTCTTGTGACATAGTCTACTGAAGGTAATTTTTTATGAACTTCAACTTTGAAAAGCTTATTTCTCTAGAGGCAACAGTAACCGTTATGGTCAACAAAATTCTATAAGCTATCCATGCATTTGGAAAAAAAATTGATTTAAAAAATATACAAATGACATTCTAAATTTATTATAACTAATTCTAATTTAGAAACAAAAGGACACAAAATTTTTTTATAAAAATAAATTTAGTTAATGAAATCAAAACAAAATTTTTTTAATCAAACTGTAAAAGAAAGGAATCGATGCAGAAAAGAAAATAAAAAAACTAAAAATGATGATATCAGATTTACGATTTACAAATAACTATTTTTAAGTTTAAAAAAAGAACCAAAAAAAAATTTACTTTACCGGAGAGGAGAACCGGCGCAGCCGCACATCACACACCATTCCAAATGAAAAGCCCTAGAGACTTATTTTCTAATGATCACGAGAAATGAGGAAAGCTGAAAAGTTTGGTGGTCTTATCTTTTGGTGGTGGGCCCATGTTTGACTTTTAAAGTCTTATCTTATGGTGGTATGGTGGTGGGCCTTAAGTTTGACTTTTTAAATAATGGTTATTTTAAATAAGGTGGGCTTTAAATTTGGGCCTTTTAATTTATTTATTGAGCTAAATACTTACACACATGTGTTATTAATTTGGGCCTTTCAATTTACATATTAGACTAAATATTTACACATATATACAAATATATAAAATAATATGGGGTCCTAAAAATTTTGTAATTATTGGGAGCCCAAGGCGGCGGCCTCTCCCGCCTGCCCCTTGGGCCGGCCCTGATAAGGGAATGTCCCTATGAGGCAGAAAAATGCAGTTCAAAGGAATTTATGTCAGGTATATTAACTAAAATGAGACTGATACAAATATCAAAACATTCCCATAAAAGAAGTAAAGATACTTGATGGAAGCTTACCATTTTAAGGAATGTGGCTGTGCTTTTTCTACGTTGGATGAGTGGGATTGAGGCAAATTGGCACTTCCACTACTCACTTAGATTATAGAGGGTCCAATTGCAGAAAACTGCAGTAGTAATTAAAGAGTTGTATTGATAACATGTTAGTTAGGAGAAACAAAGCATCTACAATAACTAACCAGGTTGGGGATGCTAAGCACCTTCCAGCTGTTATAGGGGGTCTTGTCTAGTTTCCAATATTATCAACTAGTAGAACACAAACTAAAAATACAAATAAGAAAGAAAATGAAAACTCCCAAATTTAGTGCTATGATCGGATTTCCTACGCATTAGGAAGGTTGTGGCCGTTTAGACTATGCCTCACGCCCATGGCCGTTGATTTTCAAGGAAGAAATTGAATATCCAAAACATTTTTTCCTGTATCAGCCAAGGTGGCTGGACCCTTGAGAGACCTAACTGATGCAGAAGTAACCCCATGTAGGGAAGATGATTGCTTGCACACGCAGTTGGATAGAAGAGCACTCAGTCATTGGGCTATCCCTTTATTCTCTCCAAAACAAATATGTTGAAATATGAAACCCAGCACTTCATAGAATATTCAAAACATGAAAATAATGAAATCCACCTCCTCATGATCACTTTAAATCAGAATGGCCGAGTTCATTCAAGTTATTAGCAATGACTGTTTATTGGGTCCTACTGTCTTAGTCTTCACCATACAAGTGGAGCATGTGTTTCAGTGACCCACAGATAGTGGATATCATGGACTTCACCTTGGGTGGAGATGCATCACTTCTGCCTTAGAACTTAGAAAAGAGCCAAACTTCAGTGTTCTAGAAACCAAACCACCATCAAACCAATAAAAGGCTATGGTTTGCTAAAACCCAGCTCAACCAGTGTTCCATTCTTGTTGAACCATGACATCAGCATGAAGTCATAATTATAAAATAAAACAAATTCTAAAAATATATTTCAAAAGTAAAGAAATCATAGAAAGAATTATAAAGTTACTAAAAATATTAGATAAACTCACCAGTCTCAAATGGGGAAAATTAAAACTTAATTCAATTTGTGTGCCCAAAAAATTCTGACTTGGCAAGTTCATGAGCCACCAAATTAAACTTCCTAGAAACATGAGAAGGGGCATGAACTTAAGCCCCAGGGATCATCCATCCTTGGTCATGTGCGTGGAACTAAGATGCCAACCACACTCAACCTTAATTGTGTTGGCACTCGTCTTCTATCAATCCTAGTAAAGAAGTGGGTTTTGTTTGAAGTCAAAATTGACAGAGAACTGTCAAAACTGAATGCAAAACTTTATGTAGAATTGGAGGATTTCTGCAAATTTAACTTTCAGAACTTTCGTAAAATCATGAAAATCATTCAATGGGTCGATCACATTTTCAGATAGGGGAGCTCTATTGGCACCACACTTTCTGCTCTTCCCACCGCGAAAAAAAAAAAAACCTTTTCCTAAACTCCCCCTCCCCCTTTTTTCCCTCCTCCTCCTCCTCCCTCAACCCTCCCTTCCTCTCCCAGCCTCCACCCTTCCTCTCCCAGCCTCCACCCTTCCCCATCCCCCCCCCCCCCCCCCCCCCAGTCGCCGGCGGGGAGGGAGCCCCGGCCGGCTGGCCTCCCTCCCCCTCTCCCCCTCTCTCCCTCCTCTCTCCCTCTTCTTTCCCTCCCCCTCCCCTCCCCCCAGTCGCCGGCGGGGAGGGAGCCCCGGCCGGCTGGCCTCCCTCCCCCTCTCTCCCTCTCACTCTTTCTTCCTCTCTCCGGCCTGCTGCAGCCCGATCTCCCCCCCCCCCCCCCCCGGCCGGCGACTGGGAGGGGGAGGGGGAGGGGGAAGGAGAAGAAAGTAGGGGAGTGAAGGAGAGGGAGGGAGAGAGGGAGAAGAGGGAAAGAAGAGGGAGAGAGGAAGAAAGAGGGATAGGGAGAGAGGGGGAGGGAGGCCAGCTGGCTGGGGGCTTCCGCCGCCGACTGCCGGCTGATCTCCCTCCCCGCCGGCGACTGGGAGGGGGAGGGGGAGGGGAGGGGGATGAGGGTGGAGGCTGGGAGAGGGAGGAAGGAGGGAGGAGGAGGGAGGAGGAGGAAGGGAAGAGAGGGAGGAGGGAGGAAGGGTAGTTTAGGAAAATTTTTTTTTTTTGTCTTGTAGTGCGGTGAGGAGAGAAAAATTCGTGGTGCCAATAGCACCACTCTTTCAGATATTGTCTAGTTTTGTCTTGATTCGGTTGGTTGGTTCCATATTTGGAAAGATATTTAAGTTGAAAAAAAAATGGATGAATCGTGTCTACCATGATTAAAATCTGGAAAAAAAATGTAATCCAAAAAAATATCCAAGTAAAAGTTAGAAAATGGAAGCATTTTTTTGAGGCCTCATGGAGCAATGAAATTGTTTAAAAATAATGGAGCTTTTCACTGAAAAAAAATCTTAAAATAATGAGAATGATTAAGTGGGGCCACTGCTAGATTGTTCACTATTAAAAATCATCTAATGTCAGCATTATAATTATAAATCCATTAATGGATCCCATTTCTAAAATCCAAACCAATCAAAATAATAATTCTATCGGACTTGCATTGAGCCAAATGGAATTGATTTGGTTTTGGTCCATTAGCGAGGATGCATCAGCAATGGATCCATCCAGTGTCAACTCTTAGGCTTGTTGGCATGTGGACTTACAGTTGTCAACTGCTTTTCTGTTCCCACTTCTAATTTGATCAATTCCATTGTTCCATTCCTGAAAAATATGTGATTGGGTAATGAAAAAAGCCATAGAAGAATACATAATAAAGAACACAAAAACAGTAGAATATTAAAATAATACTAAAAATGTATATTTAAACTAATTTCTATTAAAATGAAATTTGACCATGACCCATTTTACCATTAGATTGAAATATAGCCGCAGCTCTATTTTCTATTAGAGTGAAAATTCGGTTAAGGGTTATTTTCTATTAGTTGAAATTTGACTAGCCTTTATTGCATATTAAAGTTGAAATTTTTCTATGACCCATATTTTATTAAAGTTAAAATTGGCTAGAGCCCTACTTTTCTTTTATTAGATTAAAATCTTTCTAGGGTTTATTTATTTATTTCTTTTTTTGCTTTTGCTTTTTAGGGTTTATATTTTTGGTAGGCAAGGTAACTAAAATCACCCATGGGGCCCACATTTAGATTTTTAATCAAAAGAGAGCCCATAAAATAACCCTACTCTGAAGAGTTCGGACGAACGAACTCATTTGGACGATAAAAAAAGGAAACGAAAGTGGAGAGGGAGAGAAAAGAGGAAGAAGGAGAAGGAAGAAGTAGCAGCAGAAGAAGAAGAAGAAGAGACTGAGAAGCAGAAGAGGAAGAAGAAACTAAGCAGTCAGGTACCCCCCTAAACCACCCTCCTCCTCCTCCTCCTCCTCCTCCTCCTCCTCCTCCTCCCCCTCTTCTTCTTCCCCGGAAATAAAGAAGAGGAGGGGTTAGATTCTACTTGCAAGTTCCATGTATGATGATAAGAACTCAGTTAACTTATATTGTCAATATGACTAATACCCTTCATGCTATTCATCATATTTTGAATCAAACCTGTTATCTCTCTTTTTTAATAAATTCTTTTCATCATTCTGATAATATGTATATCTGTCTTCTTTCCTTGCAGTGAGCACACCAATTTTGGAGAACCTTTTATTACAGATTAGTTCCTGAAGTGGGCTTCCATGTCCTCTTGGTTTGTTGCACCAAAACTCCAACTACAATGAAAATGTATGTATTTACACATTTTACTGGCTACCCTTTACACACTGCATTCATTAGATTTATTTACTTCTATTACTTTTATTTGCCATGCCCTATGCTATGTGATTTGGGGTGGGCCATTAAGTTAAAGTTTTCTTTAAATATGTTTTTTTCATTGAAAGTTTTCATCATCAGTGAGAAGTTGTTGGGCCCTGTTTGGATGAGGGTATCAATTTATGATTTTAATCCTACATGGAGATTCTGAAGGATAAGGGCATTTGGAACAATTATATGAAGAAAATTCCCATTCAGTAATGGTGATCAGTGAGATGATTGAGGTTTTTAAAATGATTAATCATGGAAGAAGTTGAACAAAAATGTTTATAAAATTGTTGAAATTTATGAGATACTTTGTTTCCAAGAAGGAGAAAGTTATTCAGGAACTGGTCTGATGGGTCGATTTATGTTGATGAGGCGTCAGAACTTGGAAGGGAGTGAGGATGAGATTGTTCCTAGTTTAGATGTTTATTACTGTTTGACTATCATTTTAGTGATGAGATAATTTGTCCCAATGGGCCAGATAGTAATGGTATTCTAGGTGAACCTTTAATTGAGAATGGTAAACATGAAGGTTGGATGGAGGAACGGATTGTAGGAGGTTGGGGAAGCGGCAAGGGTTTTTATTTTTATTTGTGGTATATTGAGGATGATTTAAGATCTTTGTTAGAAGCGATTTTGAATAATTATTGAGTTACAGAGATATCTAAAAATAAGTCGAAAGGTAAAGGGACATGAGAGTTTATTAATATTTATAATTCCATTCACTAAAATGATCCCGCAAAGATAAAAGGAGGAGGAGCAGTGCATATTTTGTAATGTGAGGCTTTTATGATTCTTACGAGCCTTATGTAGTTGTTGGTTGGGGGAAGGGTCGTGGATTTTGCATGAGATTTGTATGTTTTTATTTTTAGTGTGTTGATTAGGCGATTTGTGTTTATGGGATCTGTTTTGCGGCGAACCATTTGGTTTCAGGCTAATCTATAACCTAATCTACAATATTAGTTTAGCATGTCAGTATTTGAGCTTAAAGTTGGGAAAGAAGATTAAAGAGAAGGGTAAGTCTAGTTGTCCCGACTATCTTAATTGGCTGTGTAAATTTGCATCGCATATGTTTTAGGTTGCTAATATTATTTTATTGTGGAATGTGGAAAAAGAAGTTCCCATTTAATGCAGCTTCCATTTCTTTTCACTGTTCAAAACCACAACAGAGTGGATAACCTTCTGTTCCAACAGATGACAAGTTCTTTTGCAGTTTGATGTAATTTCCAAGTCCAATTGGACTCTTAAATGGCCAAGAAATATTTATATGTGTAGTTTATTTGAAAAAAGAATAAAGAAAAGCAATGTCAGCCTGTTCTTCAGCATACATGTATCTGTACGTTGCTTCCTAATGGATGAACCAGGAATGTGCTTCCAATAGTTAAATACACCTTGGTTTGTGCAGACTAGATGCCAAAGCTGGGGTGCTTACAAATTTTGAAGTCCTCAATCTTTTACGGCTTAGAGGAGCAACGAGTGATCCTTTGGGTTCTCTAGGCGCTGTAACTTCATCCGAATGCAAGGTACCCATTAACTATGTATGGACCATATAATGTTTTTAGAGAACATAATGTGCTATTTAGTTTAAAATTTTGGTCATCCATGCCCTCTATATATATCGGCCTTTTTTGTTTCCCAAGTGGTTCATATCAAGGTTGCAAAATTCTGACTTTGGGGCAAGAGTCTAGTCAACTTGGCCGAGTTGCACCCTGGATCCAAGAACCCTTGTTTTTTTTTGAAAATGATAAAAATCTTTAAAAAATAGAAGTGATGTTTATAAATCTTAAACTTTAAGACATGCTTTTTTTAACTAGTTAGAATGAATTTTATAGACATAAGTGGTTGCATTTGATTTTTTACAGAGTTGAATGAATTGTAACTCTGATCTTTAACTGTTAAAATATTCCCAAATAATTGGTCTCCATCTTCCAAAGTCAGTGCAAAAGGACCCCAAAACCTCCCACATCTTTTCACAACTTGAAATCAGGCAAAAATTTATCAAGTTTGCCCTCTTTTCAAAGGAATCAATACTGGCTGCTGGGGTTAGGGAGCTGACTCGACTCTGAGTTTGCTAATTGATAGAACTATGGTTCATGTGATGACCCTTTTTTGGATGAGAGATGCCCTACCTGACTGCTTTATTGGAATTCCTAACTGTTAGTTTTCGATCTTTTTACATGTTGGTAGGGATGTAAACAGTTCCATACTGCATACATGTGTCTTACCCGATTAACTCTAGGGGATCTATATTTGAACTTGAACTGGAACCTGAACTTGACATCTGGTGATATACAGTTGAACTTCTCTGAGGCTTGAGAATGGTTGTGGATTTGTGATGGTAAGCACTATGACAACCTTAGTTCTACTCATTAGCTAGGAAATAGTGGTAGGTGGTTGAAAGAATGATAAATTGAAGAGAGAAGAAGAAAAGAAGATTCGTGGGTTTGTGATGGTAAACTTTGTGATTGACCTGTTCTACTCATTAGCTAATAAACAATAGTCAAATACAGACCAACCCACCCATCCACTTACCCACACAGAGCGTGCACTAAGATGGCAAGCTGGGATGACCTGGTGTTGGTGTTTTGTGGCAACATGCCAGAAAGTGTCTGTGGAATGGTTTAGATCTGCATTTTCTCGTTTTGGGAAAGTTATGGAGGCTTTCATTCCAGCCTCTAACAGGAGGGGCAAGGGATAGTGTTTTGGCATGTGACAAGATATGGTAGGGGTACGCCATGGACATGGATGGATAGGGATTTTACACACAAAAAGTGAATTATCGGTTATGAAACAACACGAAACGTTTCTCATTTTGAAGTATCTGCGCATCATAGGTTTTGGCTTCATTTTCCATCGGCACTTACCTATTCTGGCGTTAGAGGAATTACTTTCCATGACCAATCTCTCCAAATAGTCTTAGCCAGTAGTTCATTTCCACTTATGTAAGTGGGTGGTTTCTTTTAATAGGATAAGTCATTAGCAAGTAGGAGTTTGCATTTTTGTCATTTCCTAGCTGTAGTGCTGAGAGTGGGGGACTCGTGTGAGTGTGTGAGTATTTACCAGTGCAAGAAAAAAAGAAGAAAGATACTCGATAAAAAAATGTCTGATGATTCTTAGCATGTTCGAGAGTCTATGTTAATTAGGATTCTAACTATGTTGCTTAGGTTTTTTAGAAATTCCCATTTGGATACTTGGTAAAGCATTCCTATAAATATTGTTATGTTTCCCTATTCAACAGAAATCTATTGTACTTGGCTGTTGCTCATCAGGTTAGGGACATGTCTAGTATGTGCGTGCGATCTCGAGTCACTTGGAAAGCGCGCACACACAAAAAGAGAGAGAGAGAGAGAGAGAGAGAGAGAGAGAGAGAGAGAGAGAGAGAGAGAGAGAGAGAGAGAGAGAGAGAGAGAGAGAGAGAGAGAGAGAGATTAATACTATTTTGGAGGGAGGAAGGGAGAATCAAACCTATAAAAGTGGGGCCCCTGTGTACCACTATTGGCTAGATAAGGTCGACGGTCCTCTCAGTTTGCCTGTCAAACTCATGTTTATGAGATGCTAATATTACATTTATATGTGCCTCCATCTTATGTACTTACTTGTTCTGGTAATGTTTATAGGTTTTTGATTACTTGGTTCAAAGTGCAGCATGCAACCAAACGAGAGAATGCATAGATGAGTTCTTGAAACGTTCTGAAAAGTACCATCTTGCAAATGCTGAGAAGCTTAACATTATCAATGTTAGGCCAAAAGTGGGAGCTTCAATCTACCCGGTAACTCTATTTTGATACTGTTCTTTATACTTTATGTTTATTTATCTGATTTTACCAATAAAGGTGTTGAATTATTCTTAGCATGACTCAGAAACTAAATTACTTGACTAAGAAGTTCATCAGGTCAAGGTGATTAAAATTAATCAAAACTTGTACTAGACCCAGAAGAG
The DNA here is from genome assembly GCA_012931725.1 of Litsea cubeba. Taxonomy (NCBI): domain Eukaryota; kingdom Viridiplantae; phylum Streptophyta; class Magnoliopsida; order Laurales; family Lauraceae; genus Litsea; species Litsea cubeba. The sequence goes on along the minus strand of CM022948.1, from coordinate 89,205,208 downwards.
GGAAAGATAATTAATAAAAAATTCTAGAACATGAAAAAACTAAATATAAAAGAATAATGAAAATATGAGAAAAAAAATTAATGTAAAGATTGACGTGGTTGTTTCAATAAAACTTGATTTGGAAATTTTGATTTATCACATTGTTAGTTTCTCCTGAATACTTGCGGCCATGTGAAAAGAACGTGCAGAGAATTTCGTCAATTAGTCTGCATATGGATTACTTAAGATGGGAATGTTTTTCCTTCCTGCCACAAAGTTGGTCCAATCCTATTGGAGAAGATTGGCAGTTCTTATGGCAATCTTTTTAACTTCATTAGCGTCCCCAACATTTTGGCTAACAATCTCTGTGGCTGATTGGATGTCAGTTCCCAGCAGGGTTCTGTATCGGCTAATAACCTCAGGACAGTATGCATATTGCCTGCAATGTGCATGCACTCAATACTGGAAGATTAATAAAACCCCTCCTAAAGTGAAAATAAGCTGAGCACAATATCAATCTTATAGCTGACCTTTTTTTTTTAATAGTTAGCCATCTGCTTGTTGGTTTAGTGCCATCAAAAGCGATTGGAAAACCTAGAGAAAACTTTATGAACCTCTTTAATAGGCATGAAGCTATCATAGCCGAACATTAAAAAAAAGCGATGGATGCATTTGGAAATCCATACATGATTAGGTATGTGGAATGCTTTTCTATCCAAATGTTTGTCATTATCATATGCACTTTATTTGCAGCAGAAAATTGATCATATAGGCTTTGCCTCCATGTATATGTGCCACTTCCCCTTCCCCTTCCCCTCACATGTAGCTATGTGCCTGAGCTGCTTGAGAGCTTTTGGTAAATGTTCCCTACTTCAAAAGTAGGCTGACCTACTTATCTGGAGCGCTACACATGCAAAGAATGTTACTTGAATGACACATGAAAATACCAATGGCTTATGTTCAAACTTCAAAATGACACTTGTGGTCCATCTGAGAAGACAACTTGTCTAATTTTAATGCCAAGTTACCTTTCAGACCAGCCTTTGAGATAAGTGATTAGGACTGAACTTGTCTCCTCACGCATAGTGTGGTGGTGGAGACATCCTCCTACAACCGATCTTTGGGGTTTGAGCAATGCTCTCCCAAGTGACTGTCACTTGGAAGTCAGTCTGGTTGTCTACCAAAAAATAAAGCGACACATGACATGTTGGGAATTAAGAGTTGTGGTCTGCTAGCATCCCTATTCTCCTGATACCTTGCACCGGGATATCTAAGGCACATAGGTTTAGTGTTCTGAGGTGAAACAAGGCAAAGGGGGAAAAGAAGCATCTCATTGAATGTGGTTCTAGTTTTCTGTGCCACCCAGATACTTGGTGGAAGGATGATTTCCGATCCACCACCAATTGCAATTCATTCTAAAGACAATATCCAATACTTCAAGTGCAAACTGCTTTGGAGAGAGTGGACTGCTTGGACACAAATTGCACATTCTTGTTTCTAGGAAACTAAAAGGTGAAAAAAGAATGATAGGGAGAAAGAAAAGTGAATGGTGATTTTGTCCACAATTCGGGTTTAATCTCTGTTGCTCAGTACTGCAGGAAATCAATGGGTAACAGTACACTTTTTTTTTCCTGTTCTTAGAAAAATAGAATGTAAAAGGCAAAAATAGGGAGGAAGAGAGACTAGAGGTTATTTGATTGACAACTGTTCTATTTCTCTTGCTTAAGTGCCACATGAAATTAATGGGGTCATGGATAACTAGGCTAAATATGGAATTTTATTAGACGTCGTCATATGTTGGCCAGATAATTCATAATATATTTCTCTTTTATTCTCTCTATTCCTTTGATGAAGATGGCCTGTATATAATCCATCTATTTACAGGATATTTTCTTTTCTTTTTCCTTCTTTTGTGAAAAAAGGAGATTCTTATTTCTCATTCTCTTGGGATTAAACTTTGTAGTTTATAGAGGATTGTGAGACTCGTCTGCAAAATGAAGGCGAGGACTTAAATGAACTGGAAGAGTTGGCTAAATTGGTGGTTGAGAGTCTCCCACCACCACCTGGGACGTCTGAAGCAGGGGAACAATGATCGCTTGGTAATTCAAATGTCAGAAGAGGATGGAAGGTAAGCCATGATGTGATATTTCTAACTAGGAACTTCACCGCATGCTACTTTTTTTTTTTTCTTTTTCTAAACTTCTCAAGAGTGCTATTATGTGGTAAAGTCGAATGCAGTCAAAAAAGCATTTTTAATCATGCACGCTCTTTTCCACCTTTACTTTTCCTCAGATAATCCAGACAAATGTTTTGCTATACCTCTACTTTTATTTTATTTAACCTTACCTTTACCTTTTCCATAATGTGAACAAAAGAGGTTTCACAGTAAAGTTTGTAATGAGGAAGGGCCATTAAAGATATATGAAAAAGGGAGCAGCTTGGATCTTACATAAGGATAGGTGCTTGATATCTACACATGATCATGACCATTCAAATTGTAGGTTTCTCCTTTTTTGGGGTCTCTCAGCTCATGTTTTCTCCTTGTTTTAATACAATTATTACCCTTTAGAAAAAACAGAAGATGTAGACAATGCCCGGAGAAAAATCACAAACTATCCTAAACCTTCAAATGGACCACTTCAAATACATTAACATGTCCAAAATTACAAGAGGAATGCTCCAATCAGAATAAGACAATCTAAATTTCAATGGGGCCCAAAGCTTGGACAATCGGGTCAGAATGATGGTATTCCACCCATGTGGCTAGAAACGAACATAATATCTTCTCACATATTTGGCGGGTGTGATAACCTTCTCTAAGGTTACGTTCTTAATCACATAGATTTCGCGAATTAACCCTATCATACATAGCTTAGTTAGAGTGTAGAAAACAATTGTATGATAGTTTTCTGCAGAATTGAGTTGTATCGCCTAATGTATTAAGGTGGACCCTATAAAGACCCGACCCAAACATGTAAAAAATTGGAGTAGCAACCTTACCGCCTATTGTATTGGAGGTAAAACTGCAATTGCCGGTTTTCCTCCGCTGAGAGAAGAGGAAAATTTGCATCCAACCTAAAGGTCACTTTTTCCTCCATTGAGAGAAGAGGAAATGCTGACCTAAAGAGTAGATTTTTCTTCGTTGAGAGAGGAGGGAAAGCTGTATCCGGCCCATTACACCTAAGAGAAGTGTCTAGCGAACCCGACTTTATAAACTCCTTTCCTAGTTGTGATTTAACATTCGAGGCCTTTAAAACCCCCTTTTCAGACGGAAGTCATGGAACGCATGATTAATTCTTTTCTTTTTTTTTTTCAACCCTATAAAGAGAAGTTCAAAATCTTAAAATGATGCTGCAAATGATGAAAAAAAAAAATTTGTTGGAGATGTTGATGGGAGTGCAAAATAATGGATCTTGAATCCTCCTAGATCTTCCCCAAAGCAATTGGAAGCCTTCTAGTTCTTTCCAAAGATGTTAATGCCAATACAAGATGATAGAAAGAAAATTAATTAATGTTTTGGGTGAAAAAGGGGTTATTAAAGTCTATTACTTACTGTATAGGTGGCAAAACTTTACCTAACCCGCTATCCTTTCACGCACATGCTTGCTTTTCAATGATGGTGGGTAGATGGAGAAGTCTATTTATGAATAAGGGTCAAGGAAAAAAAACAGCCTCGTCTCTTTTAACCATATAATTATTTGAGATTCAATCAAGTGGTAGGTACAAGTTTGATGAGAGTAAAATTGGCCTGATGACCAGATCATGAGGGGATAAGAATGTGAAAGGGCCTGCACTCATCATAGGTAACTTCAAGTGAGCCTCACAGATCTGGTCTGCACATGTTGTTGCTCATAGGAAGACATTTCTTGTTTTCTACTTATTTAAGCTTATTAGGTTGGTTCCTAAGCTTATTTTATACACTAAACATAGTCAAAAGTCATTCATACAGAATGTTTAGCCCACGGAGGATGCAGGTCCAATCCAATTTGAAGGTTCATCATCTACACCATCCTAGTGCTACACCTCAAGATCCTTGATTGGATTGCAGGAATCCGGTGGGACTAGACAACTCTTAAACAAACTTCCCCGTGTGCATGATGTGTGTATCAATGATGCCTAGATACGGCTAGGACACACCATAGACACGACAATGACACATATTTTATATATAAAAAGTGAAGTATCGGATACGATATGACATGATACGCTGTCCATTTCGAAGTATCCGTGCATCATAGGTGTGTATGATATCTGCAACTCCATCATGGGATCCGTCTAATGATAATCTGGAAAGTTCAAGATGAAGGTTCCCTGTCCTAATATATCCTCAATTTTCACTTCAATATAAGATTGGGCATATAATTGATGATGTGATTAAGCACAATCTTCATAATTATACAAGTCAAAGTGACTAGTAGGGGACATCTTCATCTTGAGTTGTCTGGATTTCCAAACATGATACACATGGGAAAGCGCATAGGAGACGAAGGTGGGAGTGGGACCCACACGTTTCATGAAAAGATCCCATCACTTCAGTCACTTTCTTCAAACCAATCAGTGACCTTTGTGCGCATTTTTCTGTGCTTCCCTCGCATAATAATTTGCGAGCGGCATATGAAGGTGTGGACCACCAGCCTACAGTAGTCACATTCGGCAAGTGCCCTGCTGAATTGGTTCCACCAAGAGAGATGGACCCCAGCCTGCAGTAGGAAGCTCTCTCCTCTACTATTCCTCGTAAGAGGAAATGTGGCACAGCCTCTGGGACCCAACACTTTTTAAAAGCAGTCATCTAATAAAATAGTGAAACCCATTTTACGTTATGCAGTTGTTCTATTTGAGGTTGTGGAATGGACGGTCAACAAATCTTTTAATTTGATGGTCAGTCCTCAAATCCCTGCACATGTTTGGGCTCTATTTAATTTTCTTCACCACTTTCCTTTTTAATAATTTTATTTCATATTTTTTTTTTTCACTTTTGTTATTGCGGCATACTGAGTGCTGCTTCTAAACTAATTGTCTTAAATTGTCTTCATGAAATTGCTTATACCTTGTCCCTGATCCATTAGTTGCTCTAACCAAGAATGCTCAATAGTCCCACTGTGAACAGCTAAAAAGTACATAAACTGAAGCTGTCCGTTTAAGTGAAATTCTTGGTGCAATGTACTGTTGTATTATCCTCCATTCATTTTCTTCACCAGGATGACCTACCAGACAGTTGGGATCATCTGATTAGTGGTAGCTTCAGTTATTAGACCAACCTACTGACTGTTTCATGTCACATGATTAATGGCTAGCTAGAATCTCAAACACATGGGAACCCTGCAGTTTCAAGTCACCGACCTACATTTTCCAGGTAAAGTTAAAAAGACTTGGAGCCTCGTGCTCTTCTAGACTTCTACACCTTTACCTTTTTCACTTTTATCTTATATCTATATATGACATTTCAGAAAATAATAATAAATAAACAAATAAATAAAGCAAGATGATCATAGGGCTTGTTAGTGTCTTGTTGTATGATTCTGTGCTCTGAGGTTTTTTTTTTTTTTTTGGTACCCAACAAAGGGGGTGGGTGGGACCCATAAGAGCACAAATACATACACATGCGGAGAGAGAGCACTTGAACAAATAAGGAGAAAACACCCTCATATGCCAAATGGGGAGACTCACACATGCGACCAAGAGGACACCAACGTGTGCGCGGTGTGGGAGAAATCCAATCATCAATCCATGGTCATCCGGTGAGAGGTGGGGTTCCAGCCAATTGGGCAGCCCCTCATTCTCACATAAGTTTTGCAAGTGATTCTTTCTTCCCTCCTGGTGGAGTAAATTATTTTAATTGAAAAAAATAAAATTAGTTCAAGATTTTGCCCTTTTAATTGAAAACAGCCTTGATCAAACTACAAAAGTTCCGTGCGTGTCAAAAATCAAAGCAACTTTTGCGGTGTGATGGAGTCCTTGACATCACACAAACATGGCCTCTGTTCTTCTTCCATGCAATGTCAAAAATTGTTCTAGGACAAATTTGTATCAGGGTGAAGCTTGTTGGGCCATCAGACAACATTAATGTGTACTCAAATAGACCTATGTCCATTGATATCCCTAGGCACTGCTTCAACCCAATTCATTGAATCAAAATTCTATATCCTCCCGGCGTGTCGCTCAGCTAGTTAGGGACCTAACATTAAATCAAAATTCTATATCCTCCCAGCGCGTCGCTCAGCTAGTTAGGGACCTATGGCTACGGGCAGGTGGATTCCTTCGAGTCACTAATAGAGGGGGGAAATATTCCTCTATCAATACTATCATAAAATGGTAGCTTATAAATTTCACTTCAATTAGAATGAGCAATTGCAATCATGGTAACTCTAATGACTTTGTTGGTTTTCTTTGACTTAAGTATTTAAAAAGTGCACCTTAATTAAAAAAAATGATAATACTTTAGAGAGGGAACAAAAAAGATGTTTCATGGGGCACTAGTATGATTCCATCCCAAGACCAGATTGATTGGTCTAAGGGCCCAGTCTTCCTTTGTCTTTCTAGGTCACCTACTTCCAATAAAAAGTTGGTATATATTAAACTTTGACATGGGTGCCAACTCCATGTGCTTCACCAAATTACCAAATTAAGAAGCTCCTCAACATTTTTAAAGCATATAAAACAAAATCATTGCCAGTCCCATTGTATTTTCAAGATTTAATCAAACATGAACTATTTGATTGAATAATTTGGATGGAAATCATGAATGTGCCATTTTTTAAATTCAACATCCATTAATAATTCCTCACAGAAGAATTTGAGCACTAGAGGAAACCTATATGAATATTGTGCACTTTGAATTTCATTCCAAGAATGAAACAATGATGCAAATTAAGGGGATGCCATTGCCAACTATGAGGCTCAGCTCTAGCAACAAGCCTAATCCTTATTCTTAAGTAATCAACATATAAAATGATTAAAAATTGAAGACAACACCATCAATGATGAAATGTAGGCAGCCAATCCCACTTGAGAAACAGATCTGAACATAAAAAGGCTGATACCATAGCAGCATAGCCACATAGCAAAAGGTTAAAAAGAGAAAAAAGAGATAAAGATACATTGAGAGAGGACAAAAGTAGCAAGGCCTTATTGCTACCTTCAGATTCCAAAAGCCAAAAAAAAAAAAAAAACACAAAGAACTGCTTCTGCAAATTTGCCAACTCTGTAATTTACAACAGCAGCAGCAGCAAACATAAAAGAAATATTTATAAAAAAACCTTGCAGTTATTGAATTTTTCTGGTCAGACCTTCAGGGGGGCTGCTCAAAACGACGGCACGACGCCATATCCACCGTCGGAAACCAGTACGGCCGCCGATGGCGAGTAGATCTGGTCGAAATCTCCGTTGTTCTCCGCCCGCTTGGCGAATCTGCCTTTGATCCTTGGCCTCGTCTCGGCGTAGGCCTTTCGAGATGCGTAACGGATCGTCTTCTGGAATTTCCGGTTCTTCCTCTTCTCTCTGTATCTCAGAACCCGAGCTTCCCGATCCAGGCCCGATACAGTAACGGATCCCGCTTTATAGCTCGAAATTGAATCGAATGGTTTAGATACATCGGTTGTAGCACTGCTGTTTCCGTCCGGTACGACACCAACATCCAACGAGGATGAAGAGAGCTGTATTGGAAGAGAGAAGTGATTGGAATTCAATACGTAGGCTATGCAAATAAGAGCAACTTTCTTTTATTTTTCTATATCGTATAGTTCTCTTATTGCACTCTTTAGTGGATGTTTCACATTGTGGACTGCATGGTGTGAGGTGTCTAAATAGATTATTGTGAATTCTTAGTGCCTGTTTGCGAATTCAATAAGTAGGAATTCATATGAAAAGTAGTTAAAACAAATAACACCCCATTTAATTGAAAGTGAATTAAGGAAACACATGAAATGAATATCAAACAATCACCCTTAAAATTTATATATTAGGAAAGTCAAGGTCCTGTACAACAATGTGAAACTACTACTACTACTTAAAAAATTTTCAAGTAGGAGGTAAGTGCATAAAATTTTTAAATTTACAACTACTACTTAAATTGTCCTGGTACATTAACATCCCAATTTTCATCTGGAAGTATTCATGGAATGGAACATGTTAAGTTGATTACCACAAGCACATGGTTGGTTGAAATTGTGATATTAGTACACACAGTTATTTCTAAGAATTGTAAAGATGAGAGAAATTACGCTTTGGGTGAGAGACGGAGCTGTAGCGTAGGCGCTATAAGTAGTAGTCGTTGCTTTTGAACGACGAAAGTCGAGTTCCACCACACAGTTCTCGGCCGAGGACTGGACAAAAACCTGCTGTACCTGAAATCCCTTCGTCTGTACCGGCACGACACTATCGTTCAAACACGGGTAATCCAGACCCGCATACGGATCCGAGAAGCAGAACTCCTTCGACCCGACATCCGCCGCCTCAGATACCTTCGGATTCGGATCCGACAGCAGCCACGAGGCAGCCTCCGCCTCCTCCTCCTCCCCGCACGGGTGGCCGCCGCCCGAGATCGGATCGTCGAAGAGCGGGTTGACGGATCGGACGGTGGAGGGGGTCTCGTGGAAGGGTACGATCGGGACGCGCTCGTGCCGGCGAGCGAGCGGGTTGGCCGTGTGGATGTCGGCGTCGCAAGTGCCGCAGAGGGCGGCAGCGTCGGCACGGCAAGTGACGGCGGCGGGGGCCTGCTCGCAGACCTCGCAGACCCAGACGCGGGCGTGGGCGGTGCTGGCGCCGTGGATCTTGGAGTCGCAGCGGAGGCAGAGGAAGGCCGAGTCGACTCGGCAGAAGACCATGGACGCGGACGAGCTGCACGAGTCGCAGGGGCGAGACGAGAGGCGCCAGCTCGCTGTAAGCATCTTCGTCGCGCTCTCTACTGCTACTTCGCTGCTCGTCATTTCTATTTTTACTTTACTTTACTTCACTTTACTTCTTCTCCTCCTCGTTTTTTTTTTTTTCCGTGCTTGTGTGTTTGTCATCTGAAATCGGTGGCTTGGGGGAGATGGTAGATGAAGAGCTGGAGTAGGACACGTGGACGCTCTTAGGCCACGAGAGTTTTTTATTAGATTAATTGCAATTTCGGAAAGTGGGGCCCACCCTAGAAAGGCGATTTGGACTTTGGAAGGCATGGGTCGGAGGAAGAGATAATATATACTGTAATTCTTATAGGAGAGGTGGGGCCCGCAATCACTTGTTTTGTTGGAGAAATAATTGTATAAGTGAGACTGGGGTCCACCTTGATGGGAGGGAAGATTCTTGATCCTTTGACTGTCACGTGGTTCCCAGAGCAGCTGCAGTGGAGCTCAGCAGTGGAGCCCACTTAATTAGAGATAGGAGCCTTTCAAAATAGGGTAGTGTATGTATCTTCTGAATTTAATAAAGGATCTGGTGCCCCTCTTTCGTCTAAATAGGGGAGTCATGTTTGGACGAATCACGGGTTGCCACGCACGGGAGCAGAGGAAAGAGAAAAGCAGGTTATCTTTCCTCTGCCTTGCATGTGGCGATCTGTTTTTTTTTTTTATTATTATTAAAATACTAGCAACAAACGCCCGGGCTTAGAATCAAAATATGTTAAAATTTAAGAATTTTTTTGAAATATTGTTAAGATAAAATAAATATAAAATAAGTTTTTTTTATTATCTTTGAATATTAAAAAAATTTCTATGTATGAAAATAAGTATAAAATAAAGTGAATTTACATAACACGATGACCCCTTGAATTTAAAAGCATTGACCATTACGACCATCTCATTTACGGGTATATTATACTATTGATGATTGAAAATATAAGAAAAGAAAACAAACTGGATGGATCTACATCTACTAAAAAGAACCAAAAGAAAGGGATAAAAAAATTAACGTGTTTGATCCATGTACCCTTGAAATATTTTTAACGTGTGAGACCCACTGATGGCTCTGCTTCCAAAGAAGGAAAAAGGGAAGATAAGAAGAAAGGAAATGGAAATCAAATGATTTCATCCTCAATGGGCCACACACCACATCTGGATTTATGGTGATGGAACAATTGGCCCTTATAGATGATTGATAGTATAAGAAAAAAAAATTGAAAGAGAGGGGGGCGAACAAGAGTAAGAGAAGAAAAAAAAAACATAAAAGATGTACATTGCATGCGATGAGTGTACGTGGATATAGATATGAGTCATCATAGTATATTTCTAATAGTTCTAACTTATACACACACAAATGACATCCTAACAATTATCAAAGAAATTAAGCTTGTGTATGATACCAACCCAGTCTGATTGCCCACTACGGATACATATTGACCTAGAAAACTAATATCTATGCATAATCCATGAGTGGGTCTCCCTGCAGAAATAAGTTAAATGTGTGGGGCCCACTAATTGATTTGCATCCATTAAGAAACCAGACAACGGCCAACAGGCTTGCCTCGCTGCATCAGTGGGGCCCACTCTTAGAAAAAAGGGGTTAAGAGAAGGCCATTGGGATTTCATCCATTACGGGAGTCCAATCTTGAAATATATTTAATACGAACTGGTGCCCACTACTGGAACCATTCATTTGGGGAAAAAAACTGAAAGGAAAATAAAGGATCAACAGTTTGGATTTCATTCATCGGTAGGGCCCACAAAATATATTTAACATGGGACCCATTGATGATTGAAGATCTAAGTAAAAGAAAACAAACCGACTGTAAAGATTTGCTTATAATTTGGATAATAGCAAGAAATAAGACTCAAATTCAAACGTTCGTAAAAATATCTTATGAGAGAGGTTTTAGGAGAAAAAGTACATATTTTTCTTTTTTTGAAAGGAGAGACTTTTTAGGGATGAGGTGGCACCTCTCACAGCCACCTCTCCCTTTGCTTTAATATATATAATAATATAATAATATAATGGGTTTGTTTCATTATGAGCAAGGTCATCACTAATGATATCCTTGATCTATTGAAATTGGAGAAAAAATTGAAGGCATTCCCTGGAGGGAGCCTTCTATTAAATAATTAATTTTCTTATGTAGGATGATTAGTCAAGAGTAACACTTTTAATTTGAAGATTGATTTACAATGAAATAAGTGCAAACACCACTCGATCTGAGATAAGAATAATAATTGGCCCGTAAATCCATTATCCATAAATGATATATCATAGAAGTGCTTGAAAATACATTAAACACAATTACACAAATAGACAATAACCATAAACAAGACTCCAACTAACAAGTCTAAAAATATTTAGTGGGCTGGGTAATGGGTAATAAAAATATTCAAAACAAAATTGCATATATTTCGGTTAATCGATCAATCGGTTAAATAAGATCATTAACCGAACCGAAATTATATAACCGAATTTGCCAGAAAATTTACCCGAACTGAACCGAATTACCCAAAATAACCGAACCGAAATTAAATTTCGGCTATGGTTCGGTTTGGTAAATCGGTCGACTCGGTTTTTGCTCACCCCTACTCGATCATGAGATAATAACTTTTTACTTTTAACAGTTTAGATTTTAAAAAGATGAGAGTCGAATTCAGAATTCCGCCATTATGTGAAATTGTGATTTAAACATAGGAGGAAATGGAAAGTCTGAAAAAGAGAGAGAAAGTGGGGTCATCGATTCGGTCCATTGTCAAATTGCCTTGCCGACCAAATCTGCAAGTGACCTCGCCCTCCTCTTGATTCTTCCAAACACCATGAATCCATCATTAAGCCTTTGCCTCTTAAATCTAAACGGTTAAAAGCCACCGCCCAATATATTGAGTCTTGAGACAAATGGTCCCCCAAGAATTAATAATGCCCATGTGAATGTGATGCATCGTATAGTCTCATGCAAATTTAATAATAAAAATAAAATTAAGTATTTATATAAGATGTTTGCACTAATTGAATGATAAGCCCATTTCTCTAATATTCAGAATATAAATATATATTATAGCACGATTAATTAAAAAGAAATCCATATATAGCACTTTAACAGCATGTGAGTGAATATTTGTAAATTAATTTATGGTTTTTCCTGCTTAAACTATTTATATATTTAGTTAAATGTATGTATACGATGTTCACTTTAGTCTATTTGTACGAGAGAACATTTCATGAGTTATTATGTTCTTTTATTGAATATTAAAGCTTAAGTTGGACCCGTCTAAATAACATGATCATCCTGAGATCACTTAAATAGTGTCAGCTCTCTTAACTCATAGTGGATACCCATTATATTCAATTAAATTAGATACCTATTAGTGAAACATAATGTGAAAGATTAATTCTCTAGAACGGTGAATGGATTGGATGTGATGGGTCTCATGTATACCAAGTAAATGATGTGTAAGGTAAGTGAGCTGCTTATGTTCGATCTTAGATAAAGAGGTAAGATGTGCGGGATATTCATTCAATGAATTTCAAATATTTAAATTGAAATTGTAAATAAATGACAATGTATCTTATCGAAAAAAGAGTTGGGAATTTTACACCAAGCACTTTTCGGGTGGATCCCCTTGGCCCAACGGGGCCGCGCAAAATCATGGGGAAATTGGGAAATATCTAAATAAAATAAAATAAAGGGCTTATAAAAATATTTGAAATCAAGCATGTGCGATGGTGGGACTTGTGTGTGTCATCCACAGTTTAAAAACAATAATATGGTATTGTGTTAGAAGCATTTTAAATGTTTCAGATACCTTTACATTTTCATGGTCGTTAGGTTAGGTTAACCACTTAACCTCCATCCTACTAAATATGCAGATGATTGTGATGACGTGATGGTCGGAATTTTATAATATACATAGCATACAGGCTAAGGCTTTGACTTTTAGATGAATGGTCTCAATTTCTATTTGGGGGGTGATCGTGACATCCCACTGAGATCAGATCATGTATCCCGTGGATCCTAATGTGGATTTTTCATGAACTAAAGATCTTGGTCACTGGAAACTTATTAGAGTGGTTTGTCTTGGAAACATGGAAGAAAATTTTGAGGAAAGGGAAAGAGAGAGAGAGAAAGAGGAAGAGGAAGAATAAGAAAAAGACTTATATCAGTTTTTATATAAGTTAGTGGGCTCTTGGACCCATAGCTGTTTTACACAGTAAATAATGGGTTTTAAACACAGTGAGCAGTTGGGATTATTAATTTGGAGGCCCACTAAGGCATAGAAAATTAAAAAGTGAATTCAAGTTGTTTTTCTATTTTCACATGTTTTTCTAAGTTTACGAGAATCTAAGATATGAAACTTGATGGGGCTTTTAGCCGTATGATATTGTCTAGAGAGAGAAATCCCCAACTTTTGAGTGTCCACAACCTAAAAATTACTCCACTAAGACAATACCATTCACTGGCTCTCGACTTTCAGAAGGTTAAAAATGCTAGGATCATTGATGAGTTGGGTTTGGTTGGCACATGGCGCCATCTATAATGGCACCCACTTGATGAATGGTGTGGATTGTAAATCTACTCTCCAAAAGTCTTGAATGGGTCTTCTTTTCATATTTACAGTGCTGCTGTTTCTGGTATAGACTTCAAGAAGAATGAATCAAAGACTTACAAATAACAAATGATGGAATATTGGCTGGCTTTTGGCCATCTTGGGGCCTGCCTCAAAATGAAGAGTGATATAATTCATACCAACATAGACACTTTTTTATTCCCATACCAATGTATCTGAATAGATGGATAAATTGGTTTAACATTGATAATATACTTTCTTTAAGCTTCTGGTTTGTTACTTTCTCTCTACATTGATCCTGGCTTTTCTTACTTGAAGTTCGAGATTTTTTTATTATTATACTACAAATGGGTTATAGAAAAAATCAATTTGAGCACAAGCAGAGATAAGCATAACTTATAATTTATACTTAAATCAAGTTGCTTGTGTTGGAAACAAGAATCTAGAAAACCTTATTGTCAATCAAGATCCTCCATGTCAAATCATCGGGGGATGTAAAGCGGAAACATACCTTGATCCATTGAGAAAGTTTTCAAAGGTGGTTGATCTTCCAATCCAATATGTCTGCTCAGAGAAACCCTCTTGATTCTTTCTGATGATGGGATGTCAGAGAGAATAGGAACTTACCATATGAATTGGGTACCATAACCCTAATATATAATAAAGAGATTATCATAGGTTTTGTTAATTCTAATTTATCCCCTCATCAAATTAGAATTAGTTCACCCTCAGTTTTAAAGATCACTTAGAAATATAATAATCCGATGCCAAAGCCTGCACTCAGTTTTAACAATACCCGAATGAATCGCATCATGATATCCTCACTCTTTCAATGAATCACATCATGATATCCTATCACTCTTTCATTTTGAAAATTATGCTTACTGATGTTTTAGTCTATAAACCATCTTCTCCTATGATGATTTACAGGGTAATGTGCATACAGTTTGCGTCAATGAAAATAATAAACCTTGAAAAAATCTTCTTGATTTTGGTAGCCACTTGTTTGATTCTCTGTGGTGGAGTTGGAGATGGAGATGGAGGAGGAGTCGTCCTCACATACTACAAAAAGGAGGCAACTCAACCATCTCAACAAGCCAACAGTGAAGAGCATTAAGGTGGTTTATTTTGACTTCAGCAATTGTGATTTTTCATTCAAGCAACATTTTCCATCTCTAATCTAAATGAATTTTAAGTAATTACTCGAGAATCAGGGGCATAACTATAATTTTATTTTAATTTCCTTCTAATTTAGCAAGGATTATATACTTCATGTGAATGGATCCCAGTCATGTTTCCTTCTTATTTTTTTACACCCAATGGGTCAATCAAACCCTGTTAGATTCCGAGTTAGTTGAGCTTGGGAAGAACTCTTTAGGTAACAGATTAATTTTTTTATTACAAATATTTATTGAATGTGACTTTTAAATATATTTTTCTAGAGATATATACTTTTGTAGTGATAGATATAGAAATATGTAGAAATTTTATTTATGAAAATTTAAATCCAAATTTGTAAGATTTATAGAATCATAATTAAATATTTCAATTTTAATTTTCAAGGGGCTGCTCAGTTGTTTGGAAATGTTGCTTCTCACCTTAGATTCCATTGATCAATCCTATTGCGTAATCTCCAAGAACAGAGTCTAGTGGTTCGAAAAAACAAAAATCTACTCTAGGGATACTTTTAACTTCTACTTTTTTATTAGTTGAGTTTTAATTTTTTCAACCCAGTTAACTGAACCAAAATTCCGAAAAGTCATACTGAGTTGCCAGTTCACTGGTTGGGGTTTTCAATTTGGTGTAATTTCTCATAAGTGCCTACCCTGGCATGTTGGAGGATTGACATACATAGTATATTTGTGATAAAATATGAAATTGAGTAGTAAACTGCTCAACTAATAGAATACAAACTGCTAAGAATGAAGTTTTGTTAAATTCTTGATTTTGGTTGGAGAGTGAAAATGGTGATATCATTGACTCTGTTGATATTTGCAATCAGCCTGCATTTGACCACCCACTACTAAAAAATCACACAATCCAGGTTCTTCATACTCATTTTCTTTATTTTGTTGTTGTAAAATTGAAAATAGTCAATCCATATATATATATATATATATATGGAGGTCTTCAAAGGTGCATAGAGATGTGCAATATGCATAATTTGATGCACTCGCAATATTCGAAACTTATGAATTGGGATTTTTTAAAGTTCTTCGACCTTATAATGAAATGATACTCAGCATTCCCCTTATCTGCTTTGCCCATTTCATCCATCACCGCCCTTTATTGGGATGCATCACATGGACCCCATTGATGGAGATTGCATCTCCTCCTCAGACCATGTCTCTCCAGACAATCTGTTTTTTTTTTGGTGCTAAAGGGGTGCTAAAGGGAGAAAGTGTAAAGAGCTGGCTTTTCAAAAGCCTCCAAAAGAAAAACAAAGAAGGGAAAACCCAGAAAAAAACTGTACAAACAAAACTGTCATTGTAGAGGGCCCAGAAAACAGAATCTATACATTATTGCAGATCATTCTGCGTAGACAAAGAACTCTGAGCTAATGACTCTAGTGGGTGTCCTACAAAATGCTTGTGGAGTCTTCCAATAGAAATGATCAGATCAGATCAGATTGGACTAACGGAAACATCCTGTTAGAACTAGTTATCCAAGTGAATTCTTCCTTCAGAAATAGTCCAAGTAATGCTCTTAGTGGGCCTCATCATGGATAGAGTGATGCAAAGGATCATTCTGTTTAAATTTGCAGCCATTTGATTGTTTTTTTTTTTTTTAAATGCAAATTGTACTACATATGAGACCGAGCAACTATGATAGTGAAAAGAAGTCTTATTCAAAGCCTATAGAACAATTTGGAGCAAGAGTGGAAGCTGTCCTGAAGGAACCATTCCTACTTTAAGGACTCAAAAGAGTGACTTGCTCAGAATGATTTTCTTGGAGGTCTAGCTTTTACCTACAATGGAAGTAAGTCATTTCTAATGTGGTGGAGAAACCCAAGTTAAACAGCTATGTTATCTTGATTAGGCTTGAGGGACAACCCCTTCTTTAAACAAAGATAAAATAAGTCCAAGTTCAACTGAGCAAAGCTACATCTTGTCTAGACCTAGTTGTAGACCTTGTAACCCCTCTCCCTCTCTCTATCTATAGTTCTATATGTTTATACTGTATTTGATATGTTATTGAATTTTTTTTTTCTTTTTGTTTTGTTTATTCTTCTTCTCTGATATGAATTTGGAATGATAGGTTTCTTCAAGCATTTTCGGCGATAACACAACACGACTATATGACTATATGTAAGTAACAAAATATTGCTTCTTCTACTTTCTAAGTTCCCTTTTCTTTTATGATATATGACGCTGGAGTAGCTCTAAACTATATTGTCAACATACTATCATGTGATTCATTCTTTATGTTATCCAATTTGACGTTGGATGGGCATAGTCAGAAAATGGTGGTTGCTACGCGGGATTCAAACAAACAAACCAAAATGGTTGTCTAGGTGCAGAAATTTCTCCTGTTTCTACTTTTGACGGTAACATTAGGTAATAATAATACATTAGAAGTAATGAAACTATTTTTACTCTTTGTCCATTTGCTTTACTTTATCTTCGTCTATAACTTATGACAACCTCATTACAAGGGCCATACCAAGGCCTAGATTCAGCTCAGGTCAAATGACAATATCCCATCAGGAGATGTACTTTTAAAATCCAAAATCATCCATCCATGGTGACCTAGAGTACTATGCATCCAAAATAGATTGCTAAAAAATTTCACTTCCAATGTCAAGAGAAGAAGATTGGGAGCTATTAATACTAAATCTACAGGGTGCATTTGAAACTAAGGTTATATGCTTTCACAAATGTTCGTTTATTGATTGGCACAAGACAAAGAATATGACAATTGGTGGTTAGAATATGATTGGGGTGCCGGTGGGGTATTGGCCAGGTTTATTGGTCAAAAATATGATGACAAGCGCCGATCTTGTACAATGGGGAGGACAAGATTGTAACACAGCACCTGGTGGGCACCACACTAGCACTCAAATGGGTAGCAATCAAGCAGCTTTCTTGAAAGAGAACAAATACTTGAACCATTATAAATTTTCCCACAAGGGCTACCAAGCCATCTTGCTATGGCATTTTAGAGGCAGGTAAACATGAGCATCCGCTAGGCGTCGGTTTCTTTTATGGTGATCCTGGCTGTGATGAGTGAAATTGAAGCTGTTTAGAATCCTTCTTTTTGAGCTGATATTAAATAAATGATGTTGTTTATTTCCATAGAAATGATCTCCCTGTTTTATACCATTACTCACCATTTACTTGCTATACTGTTTGATGCTGCAGTATTTCAACTTTTGCCTAGATATGAACATAAACATCATGTATTTGACTATATAACATTTGATAATCTTAAATTACAAGCATCACATGATCATGCAATGTAGCATGATCTCCAGCACTGGAGGGTACCCATTGTGACTATCAACGTTAGGTAGGTCTCATGCTGAAGCCCAATATTAGATGGCTCCCATGATGATCATAGCCATCCGATAGGTTCCAATGTGACTCACCCAACATACTGGTTGGTTCATGCTACAAGTGGGTCCTCTTTAATTGCCAAAATAGTGGGTCTTGTGACTCTTGTCATAAACAAAAATCATGGACCATTTGTCCATTTCCCATGGGAAATGGTGTTAACATGGAGAAAGGTGGTGGATTTGCTCGCAACTTTTGAGCACTGGGAAATAAGCTATTGCAAAAGGGATGCGAAGTTAGTGGCTGACTTCCTTTCTAAAGCCATCTTATCCCCTATTTACAGTATTCACAACATATCTCCCTCGCATGGTGAATGAAATTTACTTGCAGGAACGAGACACAAAGGCCATACTCTACACCACCAATACATTCCAAGCTCTGTAGAATGCAGATTTTGCCATAGGTAGTGGGCCATATCATCAGGCCCCACGCCAAGCTCAAGTGGAAGATATGCGCAGCCGAATGTTGCAATTCTTTAGTCTTCTTTGGTTTTGGCTTTTTGGTAGTTTTGTCTTTTGGTTTGTTACTAAAAAAAAATATGGTCCCTGTCCCACTTTGATCTCAAACACTAGATTACCAACATTATAGGTTCCATCACTTTGTGAATATCAACATAAGATGGTTTGAATTGACGGTTTGGATTTATGTTATTTCAAGCTTATTATATGAAATTCTTTGTTATGTTGAGAGTGCACAAATAATTATATGGACTTTATAATATTTTTGTTCGAAATGTGAATTTGCACCTAACTGAGAACACTTGTTTGGATTTGATTGGATCTTAAGAAAGTGGGAAACACTTGTTTGGATTCGATTGTTCTTTAATTGACACTAAATGGTAAAGCTTAGCCTCATATAATCGTCCACACACAAATATTATAGAATAGTCCTGCATTTTGCTGTAAAAAAAGACCGTACGATCTCATTTTAGGCCCACCAAAATGGATGAAAATATGATTAGATTATCCATGACTTTGATTCAGGACCTCAAATTTTAACGGCTTCTTCTTCAACAACGATCTGACCGTTCTTGTGCGGAGAACAGTTTGCCCATGGAGACAAATTCAGTGGAGGGAGTTTTACAGGTCTCTCTATTGTCCACTTTCATGGGAAATAAAAAAATAAGAAAAGAAAACTACGATAATAAAAGATACTATTTTGAGGACTTCAAAGTTCTCCGATCCATAACCATTAGATAAAAGCAGGGAGAGTGTCAAATTTGTATGGTCAATGGGCTATAGAATTTAGATGAGCGTCGAATTTAGCTTGGCAACAGTTTTTTGAAGGCACAAACATACAGGTCTAATGCAAATTAAATCCAAGTGTGAATGCATGCAAAAGGGTGTCAATTTTTGTCTATTGTTTATTTCATGTTTCGTGGGGTTAGATGTGTCTATGAAATGGTCATGAAAAAAGTTCTTTTTCTTTTTACACGTTATGGGAAAATAATGCAACAACAGTTAAGCTAACCAAGTGAAAAATCAGTGTGGACACTTGTGTCACTTTTTTTTTTTTTAAATTGAGGGATAAGGTTAAACTATGTTTGTATATATCCATTTGTCATTAGTTATTATTATATGCTCGCAATTCATCTCTGGATGGATATATAAGCATTTGTTCAATTTTCATTTAAATCTAGCACCTGTAAATGCATTAAGTGCAGAATTTGTGAGGTGACTTGTGCAGTTGTGTCAATGAATTTAAATAGAGAGATAAGGTTGGAATAAGTTCCATCCCTTTGTCACTACTCATTTAGGAAAATAATATATGCCGGCAATGATGCATCTCTAGGTTAAGTTATTGTCCAATTGTCATTTTACTCTTATCACAAATATATGCTGAGCCTACTTGTGCCAATGTATTTGACTAGAGAGATAAAGGTTGAAATAGGTATCCATCCAGTTGTCACTTCTCATTATAATATGCTGGCAATGAGGCATCTTTAGGGTAAGTTTTTGTGACCAATATCTATGGATGGATAGATAAAATGGTATAACATTTTACATGTAAAATCATTAAGTGCAGCATCAATGAGGCCCCTAGTGCAAATGTATCTGAACAGAGATAAGGATGGAATATATTCATGCAGTTCATTTGTCATTAAGTTCGATAATAGGATAGTTTGCACATGTAAAAACACCAATTATGGGCTCCACTACAATTAGAGTGAGATGTGAGATGAGTGATGAAGTGGTATAAATCTTTTTTGATTTAGTGGGTAGGTTCTGTAAGCTAATTGTAATTGTAGGGAGGAGATTAGTTGCAAATAGAGGGGCACTCCACTGGTGTCAAACCTTTGTTTATTGGACCAAAATACTTTCATTCAGCTTATTATTTGTTACTTTATTCTTGCCTACATAGATCCAACTCTTCTCAAATTAGTTTTTTTTTTTCTTTTTCTGCTGATGAGGGGAGATACAGGTGTGTAACAGGTAAATGTAGGGAGAGTTGGACACTCGACATGGAGAGCAAGTCCACACCTTATGCCAATGAACCAATATCCAGGCGGGCAGACTCAATTTAGTTACAAGTTCTTTTGTAGCAAATTAGTTACAGGAAAACTCAATTTAAGCATAAGTGAAGAATAACATAGATTACAAGCTTGTTATCATAACATGGTAGCAAATGGTTATTACGCAATAGAACCAGAATCAGGTTATGGTCTGATCAACGGCCGATTGTGTTGAGATATCATTGCTGAACAGCTTATCTCTGAATAACAGCTGTGAAACAGTTCTCAGCAAATCAAGGAAGACTGGGTTTGCAGGTTGACAGAGTCTAGTATAGGTGTCTTGAATGTGTCTTCCAGTCAGTTAATAATGGAGTCTTTGTAGGTGAAGTTGTTAATTTATTTATGAGTTATAGGAGTCTATAAATAAAATGTTCTGTAGTAGTCGAGGCATCCAATGTGAATTGAATGTGTTATTCAGTTAATAGAAGCTTTGAAATTCTTTTGCTTCAATTCTGCTTGTTCTTTATTTTTAAGTTGGTATCAGAGCTGGGATAGGCTCAGCTATTGAAGCAAGGAAGGTGAGTTGAAAACATTTTTTTTATTAGCCATTCAATGTCAACATCAAGTGCAATTGTTCCAGAAGTTCTTACAGAGAAGAACTATGGAAATTGGAAGGTTTGGCTCAAAAGTTACCTGATAGGCCAGGGACTCTGGGACATAGTTGATGGTATTGAAGCCAAACCAGTGGGTAATCAAGCTGGACTCAATGCATGGAAGAAGAGTAATGGCAAGGCCCTGCATGCAATTCAAATTTCCTGTGGATCAGATATGCTCTCATATGTGAGGGAGTTAGATTCGGCAAAGGCAGCTTGGGATCGGTTAGCCACTGTGCACGAACAAGCAAGCGGAGCTAGAAAAGCATTCTTGGAGGCAGAACTGAGAGCTTGCAGACAAGGTAATTAATCTGTTTCTGAATTTTCTCGGAAAGTGAAAGATTTATGTGACCAAATGGAGAGCATAGGCGTTAAGATGGAGAACCACACCCGAGTTGATATCATTTCAGAAAATCTCAGATCTGAATTTGATGCTATGAGGGTGGTAGTTCAAAAGTCTAAGCCTTCTTTGGAAGAAGCAGTCAACTTGTTTTTGCAAGAAGAAGCTTTACTTGAGAGAAGGAAGCTGGATTCAAACAATGAAAAGAAAGAAGGACCTAATGAAGCTCTGTTTTCTGATACTCGTGCAAAATTTCGTGGGAGAGGAAAATTTCGTGGGTCAGGAAGATCACAGAATCGTCAACAGGTTATTACCTGTTACAATTGTGGCAAGAAAGGTCATTTTGCTAGAGACTGCTGGCACCGAGAAGGAAACTACAATGCAGTAGAGGAGCATGCAAATGAAGAAGCGACAGAGGAAAAGCCTGATGAAAGTAAGATCGAAGAAGCTCTATGTGTCATGCATGAACTGCCTACTTCCAAGGATCAATGGTTTATTGATTCAGCATGTTCGAATCATATGACTCCTAGGGAAGATATCTTCATCACCAATGAGCCATTCACTAATGCATCCGGAGTCATTACTGGAGATAACACAACGCTGGAGATCAAAGGAAGAGGTGATATCATGATGGGAGAAGCGAATGGAGGTATTAAACATCTAGCTAATGTCCTGCTTGTTCCAAAACTCTGTAAAAATCTTATGTCTGTAGGGCAACTAGTAGATCAAGGCTATGATGTAGTTTTCCGCAGAAATGGGTGTGAGATTCTAAGGAAAGAAAATGGTAGTGTTGTAGCTTCAGGAAAAAAGGTTGGTAGGCTATTTGCCTTAACAATGAACATGTCCCTCTGCTAAGAGGAATTCTGCCCTTGATGCTGCTGACCTGTGGCATAAAAGGTTGGGGCATTGTAATCTTCAACGTGTCAAAAACATTTCTGTGAGGACACTGGCAACCGGCATTCCTATCATCAATTACAAAGGGAAGCATACCTGTGAAGCATGTGCCTTTGCAAAAGCAGCACGTCATTCATTCACAACTTCAAAAACAATAGCCTGCTATCCACTTGAAGTCATTCACAGTGATGTATGGGGACCAAGTCCAGTGGAATCTCTCAATCGGTATAAGTATTATGTTTCATTTATTGATGAGTATTCCTGCTATACTTGGATCTATTTTCTTCATGCTAAATCTGAAGTGTTTGGGTTTTTTAAAGACTTTAAAGCTCTTGTTGAGAACCAGTTTAGCAGGAAAATAAAGAAGTTGCGGACTGATAATGGAGGGGAGTTCATGTCACATGAATTCTGTGATTTTCTTAAGGAGCATGGAATCAAAAGGCAGCTGACTTGCGTGGCAACTCCACAGCAAAATGGTATCGCCGAGAGGAAGAATCGACACATAGTTGAAGCGGCACGTGCTATGTTAAATGGGAAGCACATGCCGAAATTCTATTGGGCAGAAGCCATGAACACTGCAGTATATCTGATTAATCGCATGCCATTAAGAGCAGGAATGAAGGTACCGTATCAACTTCTTTTTCGAAAGAAACCAGATGTGAGGCACTTGCGTGTATTTGGAAGTATAGCCTATGTAAAGCGAATTGATGAAGATCAAGATAAACTTGATAAAAAGGCTATAAAATGTATTCTGCTTGGATACTCGTCTGAAAGAAAAGCATATCGCTGTTTTGATCCAATTTCACGACGAATACGTGAAAGTAGAGATGTCATCTTCAATGAAGAATCACAGTGGTATCCACTGCTACCAGAAATTGGGGGGCAAATATTACCATTTATGTCATCTCAAGAAGAAGATGGTGAATCTGAACCTGAACCTGAATCTGAAATTCCAGGTTATTCTTCTACATCAAATGAGCCTGCTATCACTCCATCCAGTTCTGCCACATCAACTGAATCTCCTGTAGGAACACGACGGGTTTCTGAACGAGAAAGGTATCCTCCTAAGCGATTTGCTGATTATTATGTTTCGAATATACATGAGGTATACATGGTACAGGTCATAAATTCTTATGAACCTAAAAGTTATGAGGAAGCTGCAAAAGATCCAAGGTGGCAACGTGCTATGGAAGATGAAATGAAAGCCTTGAAGAAAAATGATACATGGGACCTTGTATCAATTCCAGAAGGAAAGACAGCCATTAGTTGCAAATGGGTTTACAAAATAAAACGTAAATCCAATGGTGAGGTGGAGCGCTACAAAGCACGATTGGTGGCCAGAGGATTTTCTCAAACATATGGAGAAGATTATGATGAGACGTTTAGTCCCGTAGCAAAGATTGCCAGTATTCGTGTCATCATCTCCATTGCAGCGGCAAAAGGTTGGAAACTACATCAAATGGACGTGAAAAATGCGTTTTTGAATGGTGAAATTGATAAAGAAATTTATATGGATCAAGTCGAAGGGTTTAAAAATGCTGATAGACCAAGCTATGTTTACAAGCTCAAGAAAGCTCTATATGGGCTTAAACAAGCACCAAGAGCATGGTTCGATAAGGTGAGAGAATTTTTTCACTCACAAAAGTTTGTTTCCTCTCATGCTGATTCTTGCATATTTGTTAATCATTCTCCTCAAGCAGTAACTATATGTGCAATATATGTTGATGATCTAATCATCATGGGAAACAATTCTGAAAATGTTGAAAACATTAAGAAATCTCTCTTTCAGAGATTTGAGATGACAGATTTGGGAGAACTCCAATTCTTTCTTGGGATTGAGATTCTAAGGAGTAATCAAGGTATATTGATTATGCAGAAGAAATTTGCTCTTGAACTTCTAATAAAATTTGGTCTGCTGAACTCAAGATCAGCATTGACACCATTAGAAGTCAATCACAGATTATCAAAAGATGAAGGGACAGAGATTGATGATCCACGATCATATAGAGAGATGGTTGGTAGTCTTATCTACTTAACAATTTCTCGTCCAGATTTGGCCTATTCTGTAGGCATTGTAAGTCAGTTCATGCAAAGTCCAAGGAAGCCACATGTTGATGCAGTTAAGCGTATCCTAAGATATGTGAAAGGTACAGTTAGTGAAGGAGTTTTCTACAAAAAGCGGGTGCCGATCAAGCTATCAGGGTACTGCGATGCAGATTGGGCCACAGATTCATCCACTCGCAGATCAATTTCAGGATTTTGTTTCAGCTTAGGGTCTGGGAGTGTGACATGGGCAAGTAAGAAGCAGCCAACTGTAGCTCTATCTTCAACAGAAGCTGAATACAGGGCAGCCATGCTAGCCACATGTCAAAGTGTATGGTTAACTCAGTTGCTTAAAGACCTTGGAGAAAAGGTTGATTATGGCATTCCTATTGCAAGTGACAACATCAGTTCTATAATGTTAGCATCCAATCCCACATTTCATGCTTGTACGAAGCATATAGAAATTCACTATCACTTCATTCGTGAGAAGGTTCTTAACAAGGAAATTGATTTGGTTTACACTACAACTAAGGATGAAGTCGCGGATTTTTTCACCAAGGCCTTGAGTTCAGGACAGTTTGAAAGGTTCAAATCAAAGTTAGGAATGAAGAATGCTGAAGAAGTAAGCAATGAGAGGGGGTGTTGAGATATCATTGCTTAACAGCTTATCTCTGAATAACAGCTGTGAAACAGTTCTCAGCAAATCAAGGAAGACTGGGTTTGCAGGTTGACAGAGTCTAGTATAGGTGTCTTGAATGTGTCTTCCAGTCAGTTAATAGTGGAGTCTTTGTAGGTGAAGTTGTTAATTTATTTATGAGTTGTAGGAGTCTATAAATAAAATGTTCTGTAGTAGTCGAGGCATCCAATTTGAATTGAATGTGTTATTCAGTTAATAGAAGCTTTGAAATTCTTTTGCTTCAATTCTGCTTGTTCTTTATTTTAAGTATTGCACTCTCTTTTCATCATGCATGGGTGTGTCTAGCTCATGTGATATATATATGCTAGGACTAGGTTGGGGGCTATTATGTTTATTGTAGCTTATTGTACCTGGATCTCTCGGTTTAAAGGTCCTTTTGATAGTGCCGTTCCTTCTATAGGCAAAGGATGTGGGCAGATCTTGGGGGACCTGAAAGTGGCCAGAAAAGTTAGACCCAAATTCTCCCTAAAAAACAGTATTACCGCCTATTTCTTGCAGGTTTACCACTGTATTTAGCGACGGTAAAGCTGCATTAGCATCGTCCAAACTCTTCTAATCATCCCCACTTTTCATCTCTATTTACAAATGAGTTGAGATTGAGTTGAGTCACTACATATTACCCAGCTCACTGCAACTCTTATGGCTGGACATCATCAATTGCAAATGTTGTTACTGACATGAGAAAACGTAAGGGCATGCAAAATGTAGGTGGGAAGAGTGCTTTTTTTTATTTTTTATTTATCTCGAGAGGTAGATAGTATAAATAATGCACCAAAGGCAGCGAAGGTACAGGTGTGGCTCATGCCAGAGCAGCTAAATACACACTGAGAATTGATCTCTGCACACTGTTACTCTCTACGCTCACCCAAATTCTATTGGAAGAGCTGCTAAATACACACTGAAAAATTAAACTCTGCACACTGCTACTCTCTACTCTTACCATGATTACTCTCTATACACCTCTTGTACTTTCCAAAACACCCTAATCTCTACTCTATCAACTTCTCTCTACACTCCCTAACTCTTCCTCACTCCCCATCCCTCTCTGCTTGTGCCCGTGCCCGCTCTCCCAGCCTCCGCCTCTCTCCCACCTCTCTCCCTCTCTCTTGCTCCATCTCCCCCTCCGGTGGTGCTGCCGGAGGGGGCGACGGTGACTGGGGTGACGGTGGATAGAAAGAAGTTGAGGACGTAGAGAGTTTGATAGATGTCCTTTTAGGTAATTTCTTATATGAGTATTTTAGTAACAAAAATTCAGTGTACAGAGATCAATTTCAGTATAATTAACCACATGTGAAATTTCTAGATAACCCAATACTTGTGACTCTGTTATTCAAGCATGTCTGATTAAATTGATCTTTTCTTCTATTCTAGAATTTTCCTCGTCAAAACAAACATCAAAATCCGTTTGGATGATCAGTTATTATATCACAATATAACTGAAAGCCCAAATCTAAAACCGTCCTTTTGTTTCCTTTGTATTGCTGTCGAACTGATGCATTTCTACACTTCCTATGATAAAAAGAAGGAAGAAACGAATGCTTCTTTGGCGTTCACTTCTTTTCATTTTACTCTTTAAGAGAGCCGGGTGGGCTGGGCCTGGTATTGTGCAGGCTCGGACTCAAATTGGCATGCCTGCATAAAAATTGTCATGAGTCCGGTCTTGGAAATTTTATAAAAACAAAAAAACTCATATTAGGGCCTTTTGAAGGTTGGGCTGTGCTGGGTACCCTTGCAAGAGGGCCTGATATTTGTGCGTCGTAGATGAACTCGGTATTAACAGAGGAAACAAAATAAAGCCTAAAATTGTTACCCACATTTAAATTATTTAAATTTTTTGAGATGTTATGAAGTCCAGCATTCAGCATTGAGTTGAAAGTCCTTTCTTTGAACGTTTGGGTCCTTATCCGATACGCAATTAGTGGTTGGTGCTGTGTATCCTGGATTTTACTAATAATCAATATGAAGGGTCAGCGGATTCCTCGTCATAAAGAAAGAGTCTTCTACATTATTTGATTTTTTGCGACTGCTTTTTTTTTCCTTCTCTCTAATTCTAGGTAAAGGGCTGGGTCATTTATATAAGGTAATAAGAACATGTGAGGTAATAAGGACTCACACATAAAGATAAAGGGGGAATAACTTATACATGTGAGGCAATAGAAACTCATACATGCATGCAAGGATGACTAATGGATGGGTTCATGGGTTGAGGGCAAGCTCTACATGATAATGTACGAGCATAAGATTGTTATTGAAATCATTCTTCCATGTTATGTCTGTCTTTTTTTTTTTTCTTTCCATTCTCTTTTACTTTTCAAGATAAATATTGAGAATATGAAAAGAAGAAAGAAAGAAACAATATTTCGGTTCGTAGTAATCTTTTTATAAAGCCTGTGATATTGTTTTCCCAAGATGATTGGAAAAAAATGGAGTGGGGGAGATAGAGAAATAAGCAGGAGAAGAGGAAAAAATAAGAGGAAGAAGAAATAAAGGGAGTTCTATATTTTAAGAAAATTGCATAAAGCGACTCTAGCATTGCTCATATGAGACACGAGCGACATTTAAAAAAATGAAAGAGGTCCTAACGGACCCCGTTTATGCTGCACAATCTGTGGGGACCCTTCGCGAGGAATGGTCAAATTTCGAAAAATTTTCCGTAAAATCCTCTAGTTCTTACCTATATATTTCTCTTTGTGCGTGCATATATGACCTTAATCAAGAAATATATTTATTTGAAATATTTTTAGAAAATCATTCAAAAATACAATATACAATTATATATATATATATATATAAGCAATAGGGAGCTTTGCCCTGGAGAGTGCCACGTCAGCAACGTGATTTGATTAACTATTATCACATGACATTACTAAAATTAACATTTAGTTAATTTACTTCACTTTTCTCCTTCATATTTTGATGCATATGATTTTAAGAGTGATAAACAATATATTTCTTCTCTTTTAGATTTCTTTTCTTTTTAATAATATGTCTCCAATTTTTGATATATACTCTTGGGCCTTTGTTGCTAGTTAGATTCATATTAAAAAAAAAAATGAAACCTTCTAAAACCATTGATTTGAAGGCTACAGATCATGTGGTTAAGATGATGTAATGGGGTCGATTTGGGCCTCTTTGAGATTTTATTCATTGCCCTAGGTAGGGCCATTGGCTAGACTGCAACCAGGGGCGGACCAAGGTAGAAGGTCAGCCCCCACCCATATATGAGAGAAATTTAAAATTCTTAAAAAAACACAACAGATTTTGAAAATTCATATATATATTTTTACATTTGTCCCTTCTTCCAATATTTCTTTTACATAAAGCCCCCAAGTTGAATTTCGTTGGTCACTGCTACATCTTCTATGCAAATGCATGGTTTTCGCCTGAAGAAATATTCACCACATACATTCACACTTTCTCGGAGATTGGATTGTCAATGGGCCAGATTCAAAGGTTTTCAAATCCATCATACAATCCATGCTGTAGATCCGAACCTTTTAAACTCGGTTCTCAACGAGTGCTTGCCAGACTGGGGTTAACTCCGTCTAGAGTGGATTAAAATTCACGAAATATTGGAAATTATCTTTTATTTCTCCTAGAATAGATGGATGAGTGGCACATAATCTGTGAGACAACCTATCTGTCTAGTGATCGATTCCTGAATAGCTGTATGAGATGAGACACCTTTGGGTGTCTCTAGCTATTATTTCTCAAATTATCTTTGTATTTCAAATAATAACCAAACTGAGTTTGAATGACTCAATCAGGATTTGTAAGGGTCGCCACATTGATTGGACCTAGTATTTTTTTCAAGCCCAACCATGTTTTTCAGATTTTGAACTATGGGTTTGATGCAGACAAGAGGAAAGCCCCACCATGAAGGCCTAAACCCATGAACCAGAACCAATTCACTTAGGCACAGCAGATCCTACAAATTTTTCAGGGATGCCATGGAGTGAAGGGATCGGGACCCAAATTAAAAACGTATCTGAATATTTGGACACGCCCTGTTTTTCCAATTCGGGTTCTTAGATATTTGGACCCATTTTCATCCCTACCCTAGCTCAACCCAAAAGACTAATCTCAATACAACACACCAACACATCTCAAACCTTGTTAATTAAAGGCCTGTGTTAACCCTTTTTAACTCTCAAATTGGATATTCATCTGTCTTTATAAATGAGTTGAGATTGGGTTGAGTCTCAACATATTACCCAGCTCACTGCAACTCTTAATGTTGTTACCAACATTAAGAATAGGTAAGGGTATGCCAAATGTATGTGAGAAGCAGATTTTTTTTTTCCTGCTCTCAAGAGACAGTTAGTATAAATAATGCACCTGAGGCAGCCAAGGTACCAAGGCTTTGATACCAAAGATCTCAACCTCGCTTTGAACTCGATGATCTCTACCTCGCTCTGATACCACCTTGTTGTGACTATGATACAAAGGATCTCAACCTTGCTCTGAACCCAACCTGAGGATCTCCACCTCGATTTGATACCACATGTTGTGGCTTTGATACTAGGTGTTGTGCATGTGTGTGAAGAAGCATGAAAAGAGTGTGATCGAGGATTAATCAAGCCACAAGAAACAGACAATCATACTTTGATTAGCAGATGAACCAATCCCCATGTGCTTGATCTTACTATCCTCTTCATCATCAACATTTAGTAACATTGAATTCTCAATATTGTGGTTGGTTTCTCCTGTAGTCGGAAAACCCGGATGATATCGATTTGTGACCATAGGATCTATCTCAAGTGGACCCCAACATTTTTGGACGCTTTTCAATCAGGAATCACTAAAATTAATCTTCTTTTTGTTTGTGATTTAATTGCACCATGCATGTCCATGCATCACTGTGTGGACCCAGTACCTGACTCATGGCCGACCCAGACCTTTAATCACTTTAAGTTATATATTCAGAATCTTTTATAAATCATTTTTTTTAATCTATGTAGAGTTTTCTTTTTTTCTTTTTCTCTTTATAAATCATTTCTTTGTTGGCTTCTTTTTCCTTTACAATATCATGCAATAGTATTATTGTAGTTAATATATATAAGTATATATACAACTCTGCTTAATATTGAATAGAAACTTATCTCTCTGAGTTTGGTACAATTTTTTTTTTTTAGATCACTAAGTTGGATAATATCCCTCTTTTGGGTCATGTAACATCCTCAATTTTGAGGATTCTCATGTCTGACCCCTCTCAAAGAAAGAGGGTATAAATCCTCAAATGCAGATTCATCAATGAGAAAAGCATGTTCTAGGGGGGGATTGACATAGACAATAGCTACCCAATCTGCACATTGTTGAATTGGGCCTGAGACGCCCATGAAAGATGCATTCCCAACTATTGTTCATTAATGGGAATGAAGACTTGTACACATCCATCTTTTTGATTGGTACACATCTATGGGACACTAACCTTTTCTAAAATGTGAAACCCACCTGTTACATCGTTTTAGTGGTCAACAACTCATCATGACAATAATTTTAAGATCCCTTAAAATTGAAGACTGAGTCGATTGAGTGTTTAACTGAGTTAGCTTAAGTTTGGCAAACACCCGTTTAAGAACAAGTTTTTTCTGGTAGAAAGAAAATCCATTAGAAAGAAAGAAAATTAACCAACCACCACCTGGCCGCCGCCACCGCCGCCGCCACCGCCAAAACAGTCTATAAAAGAAGCAACACACACAAACCACTAAAAATTGGCCCTGTAAGCAAAATCATATTTACCTAGGCGGCCGGACAAATCGCATGTTAAAACTGATGACTCTTAAAGGGTATTTTTGCTTCCAAGAGGAATAGAGTAAGAGTAGAATAAGTCTCATATGAGAAATAAAATTAAAGAGGAGTGGGTTGAAATAAAATGAGTATTGAGTTACTTTACTTATGTTTTTGTTTGTTTTGTTGGAATAAAGTTAGATGAAAGTGAGGGACAGTAACTTTCATGGGAAAGAAAGAAGGTGGACGTAAAGTAAGCAAGTTATTCAGATGGGATGGGGTAAAGAGCAAGTTAGGGGGGGAGGGGACAATCTATTTTCTTTTTTCTACATATGGCAAACAAACAGGTCCTTAAGTGTTTTTATTTCTTTTTTTCTACATTGGGGACTCGATCTCACATGTTATACTCACACACCCATGCATGTCCGGAACCAACTGAGTTACACCAATTTAAACAACCTGGGTGAGTTTTACCGACTCCCACCGAGTTCGATCTAGAACTATGCACTCAATCCATTGTTGGTAGAAGGCCCACCTGATTGAAGATGAAACATTTTGTCCTAATGATTTTTGGGATGACCATTAATATCATATTCAATAAGATATTTTAATCTCTCATTTAATAGGGGGTCGAGTGGTTTAGATATCGCTTTTGGTGGGTGGTCCATGTGATTCACGAAATAATTGATGGTTTGTTTTTAGGGTTTCCCTTTTATGTATTTAATTAATAATATTATCTTTCAAAACCATTTAATGCTTTTATTTTTAATATTTTGCATTGTGGTCACAATAAAGTTGGGATATTTTTATGTTTGGTGGCTTTTTGGCATTTATTAGGAGAACGATAACAAAAATTTTAATTTGGAAATAAATATGATTTTTTTTTGTACCCTAGCTAAGGGGGCTGGGCCTGGTATCCAAGAGAAAGCCCGCATACACATGGGAAATCAGCCCTCACACGCGAGAAGCTTACACAAGTGGGAAAGAAGCCTGCATAAGTGGGAAAAAGATGACGTACTTGAGGTTCAAACTTTGGATAGCCAGGTAAGAACTGTCGCTCTTTACATGAGTTGTTTTTGGAAATAAATTTGGTTATTGTAGAAAACTGGTTTTATACAATTTTCATTATTTTCGCCACGATTTAGTTGTCAAAACACAAGTGTTCCTTCTTCTCTTTCATGGAGTTCCAACAGTAGAATTAATCTCTAGAGCTTGCAGATACAAAATTTAGTCAAAATTCTTGGTAGGGACTACTTAAGAAAAGTAAAAACGAACCACAAATTCAGATCCTTTCCCCATCATATAATTTTCCTGATGAGAAGCCCAACGGTTCCCACTTAAAAAAATATCATCTTAAATGTCCTAAATGCTGCATGGATGAGAATTGTATTGCTTAAAAAAAGCATATGATCCCTCCTAAATGCTCCTCTTAAAATCATGTACTACATGAAAAGCCTTTTAATGAAATTCAATCAAATGAAAGTCCACTAGAATTTTGGAAAGCCAAAGGCTTTTTAGTAAAATATTGTCTATAATTTTTTTTTTCTGATAGACATTAGGATATGATAGGGCCATTTTCCAGTAAAAAATGATGAAAGGTGGGCACAATATATATGTCCTGTTTACTGTGGAAAGGTGGCTAATGTGGATCTTTTCTCTTTTTTTCTTTCTCCTTTTCTTTTCCACTAGTTTGGGTCCGTAGACTGTAGTATGATACTCATGTGATGATATACTTGCCTAGGGGCCAATCTCCGGATTACTACGTTAGATGAGACACCCTTACGACTGTGGTGTCATGTGTTTCTCAAATGTGTATTGTGTTAGGGCTTGGATTTGTGAACACCCAATTTTTTTGGGAGACATACTAATTTTGGTGAAAAATGAGAGGATGTGTGATCCAAAGTAGGGAATGGGCCATGATGGGTTAGGTATTGCTTACCGGCCCGGCCCATTTGACAGAGAAATGGTAAGATTGGGTGTATTTGTAGTGGAACTAGTGTAATAGAAAAGGGCAAATTTTGGAATTTTAATTTGTAAATTCAAAGAGTTGGAAAGGCATTTAGGTCATCTGGCCTTTTTCACTTACAAAGAGAAACCAGCTAATAAAGGGCCCGTTCAAAAGTTAACCCAAAAAAGAAGAAAGAAAAAGAAACCTAGAGGTTGTTTGTATTATATTACATCTTAATTGAACCATTTTTGAAATTAGGTTAAAACTTTAGGTCTGTTTTGAAAATGTCCTTAGTTCAAATAAAGTTAGTAGGGCCCACTTAACGACCTTATTTGCCTGTAGATAGTTGATTTTGTCAACCACCCATGATAACTACTACTCTGTCATGGAACATGGTATTTGAATCAGCATAAAACTAAGGTAGCCATGAATCATGATTTATGTCATATTCAAGGAGCAGACACACATTTCGGTGAATCCATGTGGGTTCCAGAGAAACACAGTTGGTTCAACTGACTCTTTGAATTTCATCATTCAATGCTCAACTAAGTTTTACCCGAACTGACTCTTTGAATTTCATCATTCAATGCTCAACTAAGTTTTACCCCTCTTACCCCAGTGGAATAAGGTCTGTTTTTACACTTTTTCTAATTCTGAGGGTTGTACTTGTGCTACCTCATCCAAGATCTCTTATATCACTCTGAGGGTGTTCTGCCCCTCACAAGAGGGCTAGGGGATCCAACCTCCCTAAACTGGGATATATACGAAGACAAAAAAAAAAAGGTTTTATCATTTGAAGGAATCAGTAGGCCCTAGCCATTATAAGTTAGGGTCCCGATCCTTTGAGGCTTTGACCTAGGTCATGTTTGTGTACACTGTTTCTGCTTACAAACAGATCGATTTTAACGTTGGGTGCAATAGGTTTTGCCACAGAAAAGATATAAAAGCTAATGTGTTCTCCGCACAAACCATGATCATCTTGTCAGAAATGTATTTACAAGGTGTCTTTCCTATTCCGTGGCTTTATAGAAATATGTCCTTAGAGAAATCTGAACTATGGAGGCTAACATGTTCAATCTTTAATCAATTTTCTTTGTTTTTAATGCATTCATCTTAATTTCCATTTATTTTGATTTAGTAGTACTAATTACTACTTAGCCAATTGTTGTTAGTTCCCATTTCTTACTATAATCAAGGGGTGATTCAGAATAAGCCGACATTTGGTAAGAGGTTAAGGAATCCACACATGTGAAGATTCCTCTTTGCCCCTTGAAGAGGGTTTTCTTCACCATGGATTTTGTATATCTAAGATTCCTTAGGTCAAATTTGGTAATAGGTGATTATCCATACATTTGAGGAATTTATACCCTCCTCCTTTCAGTTTTGGATTTCCTCATTCTAAAAGAAGGTAGAACAGGTGATATCAAAAACTCCTAAAACCTGAGAATCTCAAATGAACCAAATCCTCAAGGATTTACAATTGTCAGACATGGATTTTCTAATACTTTGTAAGAAGTTTTTCGGATTTGGTGTCTAGATGTGATGTAATTATAAATTCTCTAGGTCTACACATTCTCAACATGATAATCAGGTTCAAGATCATATTGGAGTTCGTTGAACGTAGATTTCTTGGTTTCTTTTGGTCAGGTTTCAAAAAAGGATTTCAAAGGTGAAGGGTTTCTCATATTGGAGGATATCTAGTTCTTACTGTAAGCTAATTTTGCACATGACTTATAGTCTTACAATAGCGGAAACATTTCGATCCGATTGCTGACATAGCTCATTTTTGGCAAACCATATAAATCCTTGTGTTTGTTTTGTTCAGATGATCTCTCTCTTTTGTACTTCATAACATCGCATGATTGATTTATTGAGTAGTACTGTTGAAGTTCCATTTGTATTTAGTTTGATTAATTATTGGGAAGGAGCCATATTCTCAACAATTTTGATTGCTTAGAAGCCTCAATGATGTTTTGGATTAGAGATCATCATATCAGATGAAAGTGATATATAACAACCAACATTAAATGCATGACAACCTCATACAATCAAATTTGAAAATTTAAAATTTTTGTTAAACAAACTCATCCCAACATCAAATTAAGATCCCACAAGAGAACACAAATATAGTACACCTTTGCCATATTATTTGATGGGCATATTCATACCACAGTACATTTCACTTGTAGATAGATACGTAAATTTTCCAACAAAATTCAGTAGAATCTCATTCTCAACTATGAATTTCAGATGCCAACATGGCTAATTATTCAATACCTACATTCATAAGAATTTCAACTATGAAAAAAGTACTGAAGAAAGAGAGAGAGAGTGTGTAGAGATTTTATATCAACACTTGAGAATCAAACTGGTTTTAAACCATGCTTCAGTGCAGCCTTCCACACTACATCAATTCTGTCTACTTCAATGGCGCCTACTTCATTGTGTGTCCAACCTTCTAGAAAATGAACCACACCACCAGCATGACAAGCATGAACGACGCCTCTATCCATCGTATACTGCTCGAATTGCCAGAAATAAAAGACAAGGACGCAATTGAAAGGGAACTTCAAGTTAGATCAAATGGTGCAGTGAGAATGAAAGAGAAATTAGAAATGGAGTTGGGATTCACCATGGCCTTAATGATAGAGATGTAGTATCAATCTCATCCAAATTAACGATATCCAGCGTTGAAAATTGAAGCTTATAAAGTGATAATTAATTCTGTCATGGAAATTAAACGGCCGATATCTGTTGGATGGAGGGGCACTTTGCCCACGAGATTACACATCCATCAGATGGGGTTGAACCATCATCAACCCCTTATCCACACAACCCTATACATCTCCACCATTTTGGCTGTAGAGAATCCAGGTCTTTTAGAATGGAATTCCAGTTCAAATACCATCAGTAATGTGTATTGACATGGCTTACCTCACAACATCCTAGCCCCTGAACATCATCAGGCAATCTCAACGCGGCGAGTTTTCCATAGGTGCAATCTCTCCTGAAGGGAAAGATGGGTGGCACGACGAATTGATGGAAATGTGTCCCCGGTGCAGCCCACCGCTGCTCCATTGGTGAGAGCCATTTACCAACAATCCATGTCTAGATTTGGGAAGGAAAATGTAGCACCTTTAGATCATGTTTTAAAAGGAACCATACATAATTTTTTATGTGGTATTCAGTTAAAAAAAATCATTCTCAACTTTAAAATTAAGAACCCATTTTGTGGGATTGAAGGTCTGAGCGCAAGTAAAACTCATCTTTCTCCAATAATCCTATACAGTCTATGTATGAACATATATGACTATAGAACTTTGAGTCCTTTAAATAGACTGTTAGGTCAAATCGCTCTGATTTCTCACTCACCCCTAATGGGAATTTATAACTTCCATATCATCCTATAATCCTCTCCTTGGGACCTGCATTCATTTGAGTGGGCCCCACAAAATGGTTCTCAGATTTGAAATTTGAGGTCAGTTGTCATTTGTACACCTGTATATGTTAACATAGTCTACCTTGCAGTCCCCTGCAGCTTGGTACTTTGTAACATGGACTAGATACTGTTGGAATTCAACTGGGGCTTCCCTTTGAATTGCTTGGAATCTCTCGATGGATACAGTCAGCATCTGCAAAAACATCCAGTTATTTTTACTCAGACAAAAAGTATATTGAAACATCTTTTCTTCATCTTCTTCTCTATAATCCATGAGGGGGATTTGTGTACAGAAACAGCAAACTCAAAAGGAATTACCATGACTCTCATTTTCTTTCGACAGAGATAAAGAGCGATGGCCCGCCCTAGCTTCGAAGTAGCCCCTGTAAGAAACACTTCCTTGACATCTTCACCAATATCATTGAGAATGACAGCAGCAGTTAAGGTGTTTCCATGAACAACCCTAACTTTCAGATTTGGATGTTTCTTCACAAACAATGTCCCTCCTCCATTGAGAGCCTCATTCTGCAGTCACAGGCAAAAGATAACAGGTTCTTAATTTCACTTGGAAGGGTTATTTTCATTGTTATTAACACAAACTCTCATGACCCACATAATAATTCTTTTTTGTTGGACCTGTATCCTACTTGTACATGCTCCACCACAATGCTTGGTCTAATGCTACTTTTATAAAAGTAGACTGAAAGTTTACCCAAATAGGTTTTGATGGCCTACTGCCCATCAAACCCCAACCCAACTTTTAAAATTAGCATCAAATAAGCACATGCCAAAGGCATTATAGAAGGCAAAGGGATTACTTTGACCCACTTGATCGTTAATGATAAAATTAAATTTGAAAATATTAATACAATTTGGGGTGGAAATTCCTCATCCAACTTGCCAACCCAATCTGAACATGAACCCAATAGCTCAGAGTTTGTGTTGACCTTCTTTTCATTTTTTGGATGGATTTGGTTTGACATCTCCAATCCAATTAATAAATGCGTGTGGTCCATAGTTTCTAGCTAACTTGCCAAGCGGACCCAACCTGATTCATCATATTACAACTAGTCCCTTTATTTTAGGATTTATAAATAAATTAATGAGCTCAGCCCCACAGGCAAAAAAAGAGGAAAGACCAACGACTTCATTTCGCCTGCCTAGCTCTTTTAATGTGAGTAGAAGATCAACATTAAACATAAGTCAGAATCCAAGAAAAAAGGGGGAAAAAAGCAAAAAGAAAGGAAACCAACCTTATTCAATGCTGCAAGGCTAATCACCTTGACACCCATTCTGTTAGCCCTTAGAATTGCTTGTTCAATTTGGTAGTTAATTCCATCTGTAGCAAATGGTAAAAAATACTGCAAACCAAACCACCAACCATCACATAAGTTAGCTCTTTTACATACATAGCTTTCTTTCAAATGCTGCAAAGCTAAATTTGAATGCTGCACTAGTTTTAAAAGCTCACCTGAAAACCATGTCTAGGAACAGTCCATGTCTGGTGCAGTCTACCTCTCAATGTGTAGAAGTAAACCAAGAAGGTTTTTGATGATGCCCACATTATAAGCATGACTACGAAGGCGCCGGGCCACAAGGGAAGCAGGAAGAGCCGAGGCCTGAACGGCAATGAGGTGAAGGACCGCAACACAAATGGTACATGGAGGGAGGAGATAACGTCGACGACATGAGCAAGGAAGACAAAGTCCGGCACTTGGTCATTTTGTGCTGCTTATTTCATAATAGAAAACGCAATTTTAGCACCAAGAATCATGTAATGACATTAACAAGAATGATCATATACTATCAGTTTTTCCTTGTTTGAGGCAGCTGACATATAATGACATTGTTTCGGATATATGATTACTTAAATATTTTTTTTTATGAGTTCTATTTTTTCACTCATTATATTTTAAACAGTACAATAAAAACGAGTAAGAAATAGTTGCAAAGGACTAACCTACATTTTGTTGCGGGGATTTTTTTTTTTCCAACCACTAGACATGCCATGTTAGTTTCATAATAGCCTCTAGCTGTCATCTACAACTAGTAATTTAATACCTCGTGGACTGTCTTTCTCTCAACTGGTTAGAAACATAACTAAGCACGGCCTAATATATAAATAAATAAATAAAATAAAATAAATAGTACAATACAATTAAAACATCCGCACAGTTCTGGTCAGAGAGTCAACTGACAGCTAATGGCATCTCTCCTAATGTGACAGTGAATATTTGGTTGTACAGTCATAAGTCAAAATTGTATGTATTGAATGCATGCCGTCCACATAAAGTTCTTTTAATACGATGAATATAAATTTATGGGCACGGTGGACTCCAATTACATACAGTTATGCCTACCCTCAGATTCATCACGTCTCGAATAATATGGATCGCAGTTTTAGTACGGGACCAATATGAGGAGGGGACAAGTAATTTATAGCACTTTCGATTTCAGATTTAATATGAATCTGGGTGCAAGGATGCTGTAATTGGAAGTATAAGCTAAGCTGGTATGTATGCCCATGCTACTGGTAGTTAAAAAAATAATTGTATTGTGCACGTACCTGAACTTTTTTTCTTGTGGAGGTCCCATGACTTGTCATTTAGTGTATGACCCAATTTGTCAAACAAAGGCATGAAGAGACAAAAGTTAGTGCTCGTCTCCGTGTGATGTAGGCTGTGATATCTGCTCAAACATTAGAACAAGTTAGAAAAAAAAAATCACCAAATGATTTGGGAAAATAAGAGAGAGATGGACAGATACTTCATCAAGGTAACTTGTTACCAAAACGTGCACTACAGGAGCACAATTTATATCCGAAAAATAATCAGGTAAGACCTATTTTTGTGATTTAAACCGTGAGAACTATGGGTGAAACACACCCATCACTCAATCTAAATCTTCATAATTTTAACAAAGACATTTGGCAGTAAAATATATTTTGATTTTGATGGCCGAAAAGGTGGGGTCCACCTTGCATGTGTCTAGGCCCAAAACTACTTTCCATCAAACAAGTGGGACATACATGTAATAAAACAAATGGACCGAGAAAGTAATGATGCTTTCTCTGGCCTGGTCGATCAGATTAACAGCCCATATTTCACACACGTGTTCCATGTTGGTACTTACGTGGGGGTGTAGAGAATAAGCCTAAGGAACGGACATAACTCAAAGAGCCCATGTGGGATGACTTCAACATTGCTGTGGCCCATACATCTCAAGAAATCAAAGATCAAAACATAGCCGTAGATTAAGCCCATAGATGCTGATCCAACCAAAGTTGGGCCCACCATTGGGATGCCTATGATCACACTCAACAGAAGGTGCTCCAAGGGTGTTGCATTTCCAGCTGTGCCACAAAGAAAAAGAGGGAGATAAGTCAACATTTAAATTAGATAATAAATTACAAATAACTACCAGTATTTTTTGTTTTTGTACAATTGGGGATAAATACGTGTTGCCTTTTATTTTTACAATAACCACCTATGTTATTCGGAAAAGACTTGTCATTCACTTTGACCATCAGGTAATGGCCAAATTTTCACCAATTGATGAAATTTACTGTTTTCTCTATCAACAGAGGGTTGATAGGAATTCTCTTTGGGAAGGTATTATTATATAGTTCAGTTATATATTAGGGTACATATCTTTTGTATCATGTTTCTCTTTTTTCTCTGTTTGTATTTCTCTCTTCTTTTAATGAGTTTTGTTGTTACCGATAAAAAAAAAACTGTTTTCTCTATCCTAAAAGGCTGAAACTTCTTTTAAATTTAAGCTAGTTTAGATTGACTCTGGCTAATAGCGAGAGAAGTCCATTAAACACTAAATCAATTATAATATATTAAAGTCGAGGGGTTTGGATACAATTTTGATAAGATTCCTTTTAATTTTAACTTTTTTTTTATTGAGCCTTGGTAGAAAGTCTAAAATAATGTAAAGGTTGAGAGATTTGAACTGTGACCTTTAGCTTTTTAAATAAAGCAAACTTAACCACCAGACGGTCCACACCACACAATACTTATATATAATTATTTAATAAAAAAACTCAATAGCAGATACTTGGAACGAGACCCTAGCCATGTGGGTCACGCCCTAGCTAGTTTTTATCTTAATTAGGTTAAATCTAATAAATTCTCATTCTTTTCATGTTATAACATTATCTAGTTTCATTGAAGTAAAAAATCCAAAATTGCCCTTTGAATACTGAAAGCATTTGTAGTGGTTTTATAAAAGAAAAAAAGAGTAGATTGTTATCTGTTGTTATAAAAAGAATATATATGTAGTGATTACCCGGTTTCCCAGTTTCCCAGGAGCCCGTAGGGATTAGTCCCACCCAAAGGCTGGAACATCCTCCGCTATCGAAAAAAAGAAAGAATATATATATATATATTAGTTATTAGTAAAACTCCTTATGAATGAACCTTCCAGCAATAAACCTCATTTGAATGGGATTAAGAGATTAAATAGGAGGAGTTTTTATTGTTTCTTGTACCTGTAAATGGCTGAGGCACCACAGCTGAATGATGTAGAGAATGGTAATTTGTGAAAAGATGGCCAACATGTAATTTCCTGTGTATCCAATAATACAAAGGCTCTGATACTCCTATGTGGAGGAGCAGCGCAAAAACACCCCCTCTCCAATTCCACAAGGGAAGATTACCAAGAAATGGAAAAGTGTAACATGCCATTGCAGCCATGAAAGCGTGAAGTATTAAAAAATTATCCCTGCAAGATTACAAAAATATTAATGACAATAATAACTTCATCAATTCAATGAAAAACCCATTTCAATCTTGTAAAGATAGATGTAAAATTAAATAAAAAAAAAATTGTGGTTACCAGTCCCATTCCTTGTCTATTTGCTTGAAATCAACACCTTGCTTGATAACTAGACGATTTCGGGTAAGGAAGAGCATGTTGCTATATGTAGACCATAGCTGATGGACGAGCCCTCTAAGGGCACATATGATAAGAATATGGAAGCACCAGCTATATCTTTCCCCATCTTCATACACCCATGAATAAAGAGCCTTTGCAACAAGAGGTCCATATAACACATACTGCCAATACAAAGCAAACACATGCAGATCCGGTTGAACATTAATGGGATAAAAGGTAAACAATGAAGAAAATGTAGAAAGACCATAAAGAGAAAAAAAATCACATGAAAGTAAAAGTGAGAGAAGGATATTAGTTTGTAAGATAAGATTGTCATGCCTTGTAGCTACCCAAGTTCTCCCATGGCCAAACTGATAAGGGAGCAACCATGTTATCTCTTGTTCTAGCCTTTTGCAGACTGCAGTTAGCTTGAAGCCTCTCTGTCTCTATTTAGAAATTTCAAGAGAGAATGAACCCACAGAAGAGGAAACCAATGAGAGAGAGAGAGAGAGAGAGAGAGAGAGAGGTGGAAAAGGCCAAGCTCAAGTTTGGAAAAAGGCCAAGCTCAAGTTTTCCTTGTGTCAATTCACCTATCTTCCAAACCACTGCTTGAGAGGAGATGGGAGCCTCTCCTCCATTCATGTAGTTATAGGGACCTCTCAATCAATGCCCCATGATTTTTTAATTTTTTTTTCTCTATGGGTTTTTCAATTGAAGGCAATCAATGAATCAATGGCCCAACAACATCAATCCATGTGAATTTAACACGTTAGATAACAGGTGGGAGGTATTTTCGGAAGAAGGAGAGTTTACATAAAGCCACCAAAACTTTCTCATAGTTGCAAAATACACCCTCGTTTTTTTATTTCCATAAATAACTATATTTATTATTCCCATTAGAAATCCACAATATTTAGTCCCAAACGGATAATTCTTACATGTATAGCCTCAGTAGGATTAATTCAACTAGACCCAATTTAGTTTATATTTCAAGATCCCAAACTCAAATTAAAGACGTATAATATATAAAAATATAATTAATTTTAACATTGAATTTGAGACCTTCAGGATGGAAAGAAACTATCTACCATATAACATGCTAAAGCTCTTTTCATGTCCCTATTTCATAGCCAAATTATATTAATACGATATTTATTATACATATTATAATCAAAATATACTATTTTTATATCAATCTAGCACACAAACATTCAAATATTGACCAAATCAGACCTAATTCCAAACCTGATTATAAATCTAGCCTAGAAGAAAGCTCAAGCCCAAAGTTTTCTGATAAATTCTTCGTTAACCAAGTATTCAAAGTCCCCATTGTCTCTAATTTAAATAAGAACATGCAAAAAAAAAAATCCTCTTTTTAGCAAAAAATAAAATACAATCATATTCGTTAATAGGTCAAAATTATCCGTTCCATTATATGCCAAGATTCTTGATAGATACATTTAGAGTTGATTATTTCCATCCTGACGTAACTTAGCTGATTAGAGACACATATAGTAATTCCGACCCTGAGGGTGCATGAGTTCCAGACCTTTTGGTTTCTATAATGTAAAATAGGGAAAGAGTCGGTCATTTGTATAAAAAAAAAGGACAGGTGTTAACCCCAAGTTTCAGACAAGTGCAGGGGGTTATATATAAATTTCTGACAAAGGAAGAAAGGATTGGGTCACGTGGATGGAGTGCAGCTGAGACGCGTTTAGTTTTGGCAATTAAAACCAACCAAATGCATTTGGTGGGTTTGGGATTGGACAGTGTGTGTGTGAGACGGTGAGACTCTGTGTACCCAATTTGAAATGGGGCCCACTTACATCCCAAAAACCTTTAGATTGTTGGGGTTCATTGGAAGTGGTCAATCTGGTGGGCCCCATCACATATCTTGTGGTCAGCAGATGCATCATCCATTCTACAGACCCACTTTACTAAGTAGCTAGGTTAGGATTGACTCAGTATTCACTAGTGTCACAAAGGGGCATTTCCTGTGTGGGATTCATGTTATTCCGAGATTTTTCACCTATTTATCTTCTGAACCGTTCAAAATAAATTTTATCTCCTCAAGTCGTATGTTTTTAAGTTCTACGTTCAGAGGAGCCTGTATTACATATTATTAATTATATGTATTAATCATGTGCTCAATCTTACTCTAAA
Organism: Litsea cubeba; assembly: GCA_012931725.1. Taxonomy (NCBI): domain Eukaryota; kingdom Viridiplantae; phylum Streptophyta; class Magnoliopsida; order Laurales; family Lauraceae; genus Litsea; species Litsea cubeba. The sequence continues at coordinate 89,161,985 of CM022948.1, read as the reverse complement.
ATGAATGTGAAAATTCAAGGGATGATGTACATCTTGAATGGTCCGAATTATCAATATATGGGCCCCATAGTAGAGTTCCATACATCCCACTCATGAAAAACGTGTGAGAGACACTCATGGGTTCCGAACTAGTTTTTTTTTTTTTTTTTTTTTAATTCAGCCAAGGGAGCTAGGACCCAAAAGAGAGCCCGCACACATACGGAAAAACAACCCGCATAAGCAGGAAGAAGGCCCGTACAAGTGGGAAAGAAGCCCGCACATAAAGGAAGAAATCCCAATCTGCAAGTGGAAAAAGGTGACATACCTAGAGATCTAGACCAATTAGGATTAGGATTCAATACTATTGTGTGGCTCCCGTTTTCCTTCTTTTATGAGGCCATAACTGCATATGTGGGGTCTGGTTCTGAAATCTGAACAATTCAAAATACTGTCCCCGCATGATTTTGTGTTCGGGCCAAGCTTCAACTTGTGCAAAGTTGGGGTTCACCGTCGGATAAATATGATCCCATGTACAACACATGATTTGGTTGTCTTTTTTTATAGTTTCAACTTTCAATCATGTTTTATATGTGATCCATAGGAAATCACTCCAAAGTACATATTGTCATTTTATTGATCATGTGCTTTACATTATAATAATCTAACAGGGGTCTCAGACTGTTTGGAGTGAACTGTGGCCAAACGCCAGTAGGATGGATTGATTAGTGGGGCCGGGCTCAAATAATGTTATCAGGCCAAGGTTTAGAGGATTTGCATTCACTACCCTACGAGTGCTGTTATCAAAAGGAAAACCACTTTCCTAAACAACACCCATCATTAGCATAAAGTACCACATGGAAATGGAGGGGATGAGTGTTACAAAACAAAATTGGTATTAGTTACAAGAGTCTTTTTAAACAAGTTAAAACCATAACTTGATGTGATATTTTACTTTTTGCTTACTATACAAGTAAATTTATCAAATAGAAAATTTCTTTGTGACTCTAGGGTCTATTTGTGCGGACACCGTTTCAGCGGAAAGTGGGTGCCAGCACCTTATTCCTCTTGTGGTGCAGCGAAAAAAAAATAAAAAAAACATCAAATTTTCCACTATTTTACAATATGATACTTTTCATTAAATTACTTTAAAAGTATTTAGTAATAGATGAAACATCCATAAAATTAAAGAAAATATTTTAAATTAACCTGTACTCAAGATTTATAATCCAAACTAATAAATTCATATATTCAAAAATATGAAATTAAAAAAGTTAAAGGAAAACAAAGAAAATAAAAACTATTCTTACAATGTTTTTTCAATAATTCTGAGTCGCCCCTGAATTTAACTGGTCCCTTGTCCAAAATGAGTTGACCCAACCTGAGTCACGACTCACGAGTCGATATAATGAGGTTCAAACCTTAATTTGATAAGGTCAATGAAAATGCTTCAAAGTGATCAAACGAATGAATCAAAGCCAATCAAAAGATAAGGATCATATAAGTGTAAGATCTTCAATCATGGATCCGCCATAACTCAGTCTGATTTGAGTATGAATTACGATCAGGAAGAGGAGAATTTCTTCCTACAAGAATAGGATGGAGGAGATTCTATCCTGACCCTCCATAATGCGGACACCCCTGAATTTTGTAATCCCGACCCTCCATAAGGCGGGACACCCCAAAATTTCGCAAATGGGCCTGTGACTAAGGCACCGATCCAATTTTCTTACATTACTTAAGATCTCAGTGCCAGGATGGACACTCAAATGGTAGAGGACCCTAATAGATGGATCTAATCTCCAAAGCAGTCTCGGTCTCAAAAGTTTTTCTATCCTAAAATTATGTTTTCTCACTTTTTCACCGACAAAGATAAAAAGTGCGGTCAATCTAAGGAAGGTTTTAATTGTTTGGGAACTTCACTAGTAAAGTGGAGTGATGTAAATAGTCAAATTAAGAGACAACAAAAGAAGATGAGTAAAATCTGGAAGTTGTGGCCTTTTATTATTTTGTGAATGAGAATGAAGTGTTTTGACTTTTAAAAAAATGGTCTTTTGTCATTCCTGGCGTGAAAAAAGTAACTTTTTCGGCTTTTTTTTTTTTGATAGAAGATATAAGTGTTTTTTTAAAGTGTGATACTTTTATTTGACATCTTTTCTTTTATTATCTTTAATTTAATTTTGAAATGACCATTCATCTCACTTTACCAGTAAAGTGAGTTTTACCAATGAGAAAGAAAATCTTTAATGGGCTATTTCTATACCTAATTCAACTAAAAGAGGCAAGTTTAGGGTGCCACATGTGTGGTTTGGCTGAGAGAGAGAAGGCATGTGCCCTAGAAGGAAGTCTGGTCTGTAGAGAGTAGAGATAAAAGAAAGGGGGCATTTTAGAAGCGACCATCCAAAGGGACTATCAAAAGAGCTTTCATTAGCTTATTCATATACATCCACTGCACCCAACCTAATGTCCCAAAACACATGTAATCTCTCTCTAACTTTCCACTCTTACGTATAAAACATCCTAACTTCTAACTAGAAATTTAGGGCAGCATTTAGGTTATGCTCCAAACTACTTTTTCAGAAAGGGATTATGTGGTCCCAGGGAGAGTACCCAGACCAAAGTGGCCAAATTCAGGCAACAACTTTAATAGGGACTGTGATGTGCTATGAAAAAAATCAAGATACGATGGATATACACATCTGCTTTGAATGGATTGAAAGGTCTGTAGATTACCTATGAATCACAAAAGTCAGATTAATGGAGTGTCGCTAATCATCAAAATTTCAAACCTAAAATCATTATGATGATCGATCCTATTCTCCGAAAATTATATATTGCTAACATGAGAGAGAAAGGTATCTGCATAGACTTTAATGGGGGATGCTCCTATGAGAGATATCTCTCACCTTAAATGAGAGATTCGATGGGAGCCTTCACATCCATATCCAATGCCAACAGCTTAAATGTGATGGCCTTCACCCCTATCTCTCATAGAAGGTGAGAGATATCTCTTATATGAGCATCTCCCGACTTTAATAACTACATTTTAACAAATTCACCGCATTGTCATTAATAAAAAAAGGCCCCCACTTATAGATGAATGTATAAGATAAAATTAAGAAAACTTTAATCTTATCAAAGATCTAGTTGAAACCTGTTTCAAATCCTATTTCAAACCTAAATGCATCTTAACATATATAAATATATATATATATATATTAACACACTCTGCAATTACATTATCCAAATGGCATAATAGCTCATCACATTAAGTACAACTAGTGTGGGCGTGGCCTTTCACTAAAACATTCATCATGCTTGGTTCGTGATCACCACTTATTTTTGGTGTCCATCACCGGCAACAACTCGATCAGTACTCTTATTCAAATTTATTAAAGTCGGTGATTTATTGGGTCAAATCTGTCATGGTCTCTTTTATAAGCAAAAATAGTACGATCATACAGCTTGCCAAAGATGATGAAATTGTTAGACTTGGATGAATATCTGGATGAAAATTGAAAGATGATTTTTGACTTTTATTTAGAAGGTTAAAAACTAAAACGGTGAGATTATTAAACAAGCGAATGGTGCGGGACAATGCTTGGCGTGATCGTGGATAGGCCGAAACAATATTTTCCTATTTCGTAGAAGACAGGGGATGAGCAATTCTTGACGTGATTGGGGATAGGCCGAAACAATATTTCCCTATTTCGTAGAAACATGGAATCCGGCTTTGGCCATACCTCTAAGACTTAATAACTACATTTGAATAAATTGATTATATTGTCATTAACAAAAATATCTCCTAATGATAGAGATAGTATTATGGATAGAGATTGTTTTAGTGAAACTAGCTAATATCTATTCAAAGAATACGCACCAATTAGAGGTGGAGGGTAAATGCTATCAACTAGATTAGCAGTCAGCTAAGTATTATTGTGGTCATATTACTAGTATGGTAGAGTTCGAGCCCAATATATATGAAAAGTGTTCATATCAGAGTTACTTTCACACTACTATATATGAGTAAGGGATGGGGACCCTCATATTTAGGATGTTGGCATTCGATATGGATCCAATGGGGATGACCTAATTTCAAAATGAAAGGCCTTCAACTGAAAATTTCACTTTAATTTTTTTGTGATTATTGAGAATCATTAAGTGGACCCATAACATTTTTATGTATTTCTTAGTTTCCTACTCAATCTAGATTAGTAGATTTCACATATGTAAAAATCTTAGGGCCTGTTCACTTACTAGAATTCCTGACAGGAATTCAGGCTGTCTGAGAATTCAGAATTCCTGTCAGGAATTCAGCAGGCTGTCTGGGAATTCAGAATTCCTGTCAGGAATTCTGTGTTTCATTATTAGAATTCCCACAGAATTCTTGGACATTTGAAATTCCAAGCATTTCAAATTTCAAAAAATCCAGCATTTGAAAAACCACTTTAACAAGTAGGATTTGAAAATCTCACTTGGCACATGAATTCCGGGAGAGGGACGATGGCATTCCGGGAGCTCGGGTAAGAATTCAGGCCATGAATGAAACAACGAATTTGGAATTCCATAATTTGGTAGCATTTCAAATATCAGGATTTGAAATTCCCAGACAACCACCAGACATGAATTCTATGAATTCTAGTAAAGAAACGGGCCCTTAGAGGTAAAACATGAATTGAGAACATTCCGGTATAATATATAATAATTTCGACTTAGATTTTAAGGTGTCCAAGTGTTAATGATTTTATGATAGTTTTTTTTTTTTTTTTTTTTGTTGTAATAATTCAAATTAAGAGTATATAATAGTTCAATTGTGTCAAATTGTTTATATCGAGGTAGGTGAGGGAGTGGATTTATTGTAAGTGGGCTTGCGACACAAATTATAAATGGAAAGAAAGCAACCCCCAACATTTTGGTTATATCCCTTGTCCCGAGTTTATGGATCTTGCCCCCTGCCAGTTCATTAACCACCGTAATGTCTCTTGAAAGGCAAGTGTTGCTGGGATACTGTGTTTGGGTCCTTAATCTAAAACATGTAACTACCCTACCCCACTCATTGCCTAGGCAGTGAACATTCTCCCAAAGAGTCATTGTCCCACATTGTGTTAGCTTTGGGATAAATCCTTGTTCTATTTGAATTATTTCCACCATCAGATCATTCAGTTAACAACACAGGATTAAAAAAAAAAGAAAAAAGCAAGTTAAACCTCCTTTTTTTCTACTTCAAGAATTTGATGGTAGAACGAACTTTTGATTTGAGTGAAATTTGGTCAGAAATGAGACACCATCAGTCAATGATTTTGAGAGGTTGAATCTCAAAGGTGGGTCTCAGAAACAGATTTATAGCACTCAGGAATTCCATTGAAAATCCTTCACACTGTTTCAGTCTCATGGTATCAATGCAAATCTAATACATACTTTCCTTAAAGGAGTTGACAAGAGCTTAGAAATGGCTAATCTCTATACTTGGCGTAGGGAATAGGGATGGCAATCCCTAGTTCCCTACCAACACCCACCAAACTAATCCAAAATTGGACCTGAAATAGGATCCGATAATCCTACGTTCATGTTGGCTCATTTTAATTATGGGCTTGATTCAGTTTGACATTTCTACCCCATAGTAAATGGGTCGCATTTTAAGTTGAGTTCAATCTTGCTAATCAACTTACCAATCCAAACCGATTATGAGTTGTTAATTAAGGATTCTTCTTGACCCTTTTAGTATTCAGGTTGGAATTAGGTTCGTATTTCAACCCGATTAAAAATAGTTAAAAGTTAAAGTTGAGCCGGTACCATGTAGTCAACCCAACTCCCTGACCTGCCTTACTATAAGCCCTACTGTGTAATATAACTACTCTGAATTGAAAGTTGCACGAAATCTCAAGTGCTGGTAAAAGTCAAAAGGTCTTTGAACCACTTAAGAGTATACTTTTCTTGAAAATATCTTGCGTAGATTTATGAAGATATGTACGTAGCACTTGAATATGCTTTAAATCATGATTCATGACAACATTTGAGTGTCTCAATTTGATCCAAATATCTTGTCCAATACTCCATGTTTGATAGGTCCTTTTAAATTCTAAGCAACAAACATTCAAACTCTTTTCACAAAACAGCATATTCTTTGACCTGGTGATGATGTTATTGGACAACGAAAGTTACGGAACCTTTGTCTTTGATGATGATTTTAATATCACTTGTTATTAATATGTTCACCCAATGACCTTTCTTTTTTGGTTAATAATGCCGGGTGGGTCCACTGTTTTAGCTGTGCAAAGCTAGGTTTTTTCATGACCGACTGCCTATATGATGTCAAATCTTCCTTGTTTTTACAAGGTTTAGTGGTATATGCTTACGCACGATACATATGAGAGATAAAATACAGGAAAAGTTGACAGAAGTGATTGTTTCTTTTCTCAACTCTTCCAATCAAAGTTCATTCAATTCTCAAATTGGAATTCTTAAATATATTAAACTATGGAAAAGTTATGAGAAGAATTGTGGTGTAAGAAAGCCATGAAAAACTACTAAAACATGATAGAAACTTAAATAGCCAGCTCATGACTGAGACCCGACCCAGCAAATGAAGGGCTGGAACCGACATGGATCCTTGCTATATGGTGGCTCTTTGGAGTGTTAGGAATATCTTTCTCTTTAAAAGGGGGCTCTATTAATCCCTTCAAGATTTTAGGGGATACCAAGAATATGATGATAGAACCTTTTCATTCTCTAAATTAATTAGAAGCCCACTTCATAACCTGAATCTATAGTTGATAAGAATTGACCTCATGATTATGCTTGGTGGTGTTGTGTGTGATGCTTCTTTTATGAAAATAGATGAGGAATCTAGTGGTGGCTTTGTGATGTGGGTGAATGGATCTATCGCTTTTGCTGGGCACACTTTGGCTTGAGAGTTTTTTGCTACTAAAGAAGCAGAAGCGAGGTTGGTCGTCGCTGTTTGGAGGAGCTGATTGGTAGAGGACGGTCCAAAATTTCGGTTTTCTCCAATTCTCTGGAAATGGTGGGAGGGATCAATAGAAAGGATGACTGGGTTATCAACTTAAACCTCATGGGTATAAAGGCTCTTGTAGAAAAGTTTTGAGGCAAATCTTTTGCTTACATTTCAAAGAAATTTAACTGTGCTCCTACTTTTTGTCTAAGCTTTGCATCTTTTGTAAGCATAATTTTTATTGGGATGGGTCTATTTCTCTGTGAATTAGATCTAGACTTAAATTCCTGTAGGTGTCTTGGTTGGGATGTTTTTTTCTTCTTTGGTTGTCCTCATTTTTTATCGGCCTGTTGTTTCTTTTTATGGGAATCTTTTCTGTACTACTAAATAAAAAAAAAATACCTCAGCCAAGTCATACAGTTAGTTCAGGCAAGTTAGTAAACTGTGGCTCAAACAACAAAAATTTGGCAAACTATTGCTTCAACTACAAGAGGCCCTGCAGGAAATTTTTAAAAGTTTTAAAATTACCCCCAGTTTCCATCAAGAATTTAAAAAAAATGCTCCACATTCATGGTGCTACTACTAGCTTATGCTGGTTCTCAAAAATATGTGGATGTTCCATGTTTGATTTTTTTTTTCTGAAAGGCATGTAACTGCCGAGCCCACACACATCCAAATCCCTCACTAAGCTGACTTTCGTAACTAAAGTTCTTGACCGAAATTACACCTTTTATGTACTATTGTATACGGGTACTCACCTTTTGTGATTGTGGGGCCGACCTTTAGAAATTCAGTGTATCAGAGATTCAGAGTTTCACCCAAAAGTCACCGAAATTTAGGAATTCTAAAATGCTAAAGGGTGAGGTATAAGACTTGAAAATGCCTCATTTTAAGCATTTGAAATTCATGAATTTTTAGATAGTAGAAATTATGTTCAAGAATTCTAGCTAAAAAAACATACCATGATCGTTAGCAAGAATATTCTTGTGCGTTCAAGATTCCTATCTAAAACTTGTATCCTAGATTGATGCCATGTAAATTGCTAGAAACAAATTTTACCTTTTTACTAACAAAAACAAATTACTTAGTTATCTTCATTCCTGCAATTTCGTCCCCCACTAATCTTCATGTCAGACTTTCAAGACAACTGCACAGCGATACGAGTCATCTTGTCAACTTATGAATAACATTAAAGGCAGATACTTACAAGAGTGTGCCTGTGGTTGTAAAGGAAGAAAACAAGATTCTGATTTCCACTGTAATGTTTTTAAGATGATTGTCCGTTTACCTGTTCGAATTTGAGCTCTTAGGGCCTAAACATCCCCTGATCAAACAAAACAAAGCCACATGGACCTTGTCCCACAGTTCAGGCCCTACAAAAATGTTGTTCTCTATCTGTTTATGTTGTCTCATCTTTTGATCCCATCTCTCTGTCTTCTTCCTGCAAAAATTGAGCACAATGGAAAAATGATCATTGGTGCAACCACAATGTTCTTTTGGGGTATGGGTGGGCAGATATGCATATGCATGGTTGGGACTTGGGTGGAGTTGTGCTAAAGCCTATTCAAGTTCGGCACTTTTACTTATTGGACCCATCTGCACTTTACCGTAGTTCAAAAAATCTTAAGGATGGATTGGGTCGAGTAAATTTGTTGACTTTATCGAGTCTTTTGACTGATTTAAAGTAAAAAATTGGTCATAATATACATAAAAACAAAGATAGATATATAATGTGTAATTTGTTTCTTCGAATTTTGACCTACTCTTAGCCCAGTGAACCAAGCTTTGACCAAGTTGAAAAAGTCTTGGCCAAGCTAGACCAAGCTAATTAACCATAGCTTGGCCAAAACGCTTTTAAGGACCGAGTTTCTCTTCGACTTTCCTACCAAGCTGAGTAATGCGGCTAAGTTTGAATTATGGTTCAGACTTGGTAAACTTAACTGGGTCAGTAAGTGGGTCCCTAATTTGAGTGAGTTGATCAGGTAGTTTGCCAAACTCGCCCGAGTAACTCGGCATGTGACTGATTGAGGAAACTTGTCGTCTAATTTTTGTCGGAATATGCCCCTCCAGATGATCCCATACCAGACACAGACACAGACACAGGCACAGCCCTTCACGAGTGTAGAATATGTGATTAATCGGTGATGTCATTGATGATGAAAGATTGAAAAGAGCCAACATAGATATTAGATTTTCCACAGGAAAGATGGGTCTCATACGGATGGATGCAATAAAGATGAATCTTGCATTCAGATCAGAAATGACTAATGAGAACACATTCACCGCATTTGATGATGATCAGTCATTTGGGTGCACCGTCCAAACGCTCCCCAACTTAACAAAATCGAAAAGAAAGCGACACCATTTATGCAAACAGCTGCATGTTGCTATCGCATGTCGGCATTGGGGAAATCTTCCGACTGCAATTACACGTTCATTTGGCAGTTGCTCCATTGACCATTGACCATTGCCCATGTGACATTATATGATAGGATTTGATGTTGAAATGGGCTACATAGGTGATTTATATATATATAACCTAAAGGCCCAAATTCAGAGTCAAATAAAGATGTGGACCAACTCCGAATCGGCTTCAACTACATGAACACTTCTATACTAGACTTAAATAGTGAGAATATAAGCATATGTGTGTACGTTGATATACAAAACATATAGTTATGGCATTGGATATTTTGGGCCTTGAAATCAGACCCAATTCAGTATGGGTTCTAAGCATTCAGTGACCTTTATCCATCTCAACATGATTAAAACTAAAGGCAGACCCAGAGCTTCATTTCTAAGAATAAGAAGTAATGAGGAAGGAAAAAGGGCGAAAGAGTCAAACAAGTGTTGGATTAAATCCTAAACAACAAACAAGCAACTTGTATGGGGTGGATTAGGATAAAACGTTACCTATTCAATGTCATAGGAAGTATTGGCCGATACGTAACAGTATTTTGCAATTTCACCACTTTACACTTAAGTTATTTTCATGATTTCGTGACATACCAAGTAAAAGATTGTGAGAAGAAAGCTCCTAAGTTGGGCAACTACAGCCGCCTTTAGTCGGACCACCTAATCCATTGAAGCATGTGGTTTAACGTTATGCCGAGTCAAGCTACGAAATGCCAATTATTCTGTATGTGTAGGGGAGATATCACATCATGCAAAGGAGGAGAAAGTATGAAACTCATTAATGAATCAACCATACATGCTGGTGTTGCATGTAACAGTTAACAAGTGGGAAGATGGGTCCTCATTACACACGACACTGGCCATACAATGGACATAAAGATCAATTAGGATACTACTTGTTAAGAAAGTATCAGAGGGTTGAATCCTCAATAATGTTGTTTTTAATATGTAGTAGAAATAATGGACAGATTACTTTCTTCACACCATTTCATTCATACAGACTTTGTAGATTTTTTTGGAAAACTTAGGTTGATTGGTTGGAATTTGAAAACCTTCTATCTCATGCTTTTTTTTTTTCTGCATGTACATACTTTTTTTTTTTGTCTGTATGTGAGTTATTTTTCTGTGTGTGCAGGCTCTCTTATCGGTCCTAGCATTGTTTATTAGGTTAATAAAAAGAGCCTCGTAGTTTTTGTCTCTCACTTATTGATCCGATAACAATGGGAGGGTGGGACCTATTGATGGGAAAAACTTTGATCAATAAAAGGTTGCTTCACCTGCTCTTTTGTTCATGTCTTAAACATACACCTTCTCTGTCTTGGGTTAGTTGTTAGCAATTGAAATGGGCCCATGTGCTGTGGCACGTCATAGGGAGGTTCCTCACTTGATTGGTAAGGCTCCTTTGGCTTCTTGGGCTTCTTTTTAATGTTTTTTTTTTTTTTTTTTCTCCTACGTAGGGGTTTCGAATACTTTGCACTCAAACTCACGCACCTATGTCCCACGGCAACTTGTAGCAGAGGACTGCATATTATTCTCTTTTAATTGAAAATATATATATGTATTTTCTTTGAATGGTTCCTGACTTTAGAATCAAAGAACCAATTTCACTATATATGTTTATATAGAATCTAAATAGACATCGCAACATTTATTTTAAATCTCTTTGATCCAATTATACTAATGCAATCTACACCTTATTTTGAATAAGATTCGTGGTTCCCCTTTTTTAAATTGATGTCGAATCCAGATACAACACATAGGTTTGGTATCAAATTCATAACTGAATATATAAAGAAGGGTTTGGGTCTAGATCCACCATGCATAGTTCTTTCACGAATCTAACTCATTTGCACCCCTAACCATGTGGTCTTTTGATTATTTTGATAGGATTCCATGTTATCTTATTCCACGTTATCTCATCCTTGTCGTATTATACATCTCTTGATCTTATAGATGAGAATTTTTCTTCTTACGAGCAGACTACATGTGAATTCTAGCTAGCTAGTTATATGGAAACCACTCGAACCCACCTTTCATCAGTGCAACCTCTTTTCAACTCTTACCCCACGTTGATTTGAAACCAAGCCCAATTTTACACTCATCGAACCTTTGAACACCATTTGATCTTACCTTTTTTAAGGGTAAGAAAAGGTCGAAAGACCATTAAACTTTTAGGCTATTCAATCAAGGGCTAGGATAATTTGATGTTGTTGAGTTTTTGCGCGGCCCTTATCCATAAGCAACCTTTTCTAACCCAATTGAAAGGCATGCAAGTAAGGGCCTCACGAACTTGTGCAAATAAAAAAGTCATCTAATTGCTTTCAAATCAGAAGGATCTGGCAAAACTAAGAGTCCGAAGACCATATAACTACAATGCCATATGCTTTGGCACAGACTAACGTGACCCTGTTTGTTGGCTCATGTCTTTCCGTATCAGCATGCATGGAAGTCCGGAAGTGCTTGGAAATCTAGAAATGTTTAATTTTCCGAGTTCAGGGCCGAGTACTAACAGGTTTTCACATTTGGCTTCATAACCTAATGAGTTGGGCTTCGGCCAATGTTTGCCTCAAGGCTCCACTAAGTGGCCAGCTTAGCCCCCAAACCCATCTACCCATAGTACATGGATTTGGGGGCTAAGCTGGCCACTTAGTGAAGCCCCCAAACCCATCTACCAATAGAGTGTAACTTTACTTGTTTGGTAAACATTGGCCTCACTTCACTCTACTTGTTTGGTAGCTTTCAAGGCCCATATGAGAGAGTGAGGTGAAAGCAATTTTTGCAAAAGGGTTTTTCATGGTTTCCTTAACATTTTCTGCAGTTTTTTACCTGTTGAGGTGAAAGAAATTTTTGCAACTTCTCCTAAATGGAGTTCATGAATTTGGATAAACAGAGTGCAGAACAAGTTCTGGGGATCTAAGCAGGTGGGCAACAGAATATCTTGCCATGAATGGACTCAGGTCTCGCCCGAGTTGCCCCTGGCTCAAGTTCAATAGCTGAGGACTCAAAAGACTTTCCAAACTGTGCAATGGGGATAGACCCAAATTTAGGGTCCAGATCTGTTACTGCTTCGCATTCAGCCCTTCGGCACTATACATATAGATATTTAGGTCCCTTGAAGTATTAAAATTTTTACTTCTCATAAAATATGTGAGAGGTACCTCATATGAATATATCCCATCTTGCTGAAAGGCACCACCTCACACGACTTGAGCAGAGGTAAACACCTAACCCACCATGGAACCCAATTGGATGCATGACAAATACAAGAGGATGGTGTCATGAGAAGGTCACATTGTGGACATCATTCTATGGCAAAAATCATTTCGATCAGATCATGGCAACCATTAATTTAGGGGCCTTAAAATCTAAACGGTTTCTCCGGTTACATTTTTTTTTAATGAAATTCAATTGAACAGTGATTGTAATTCAGATAGATGTCAGAATTGCAAGAATGCTAAGCTTGCAGAAGAAAGACAAGCTTTTGCCATTTCCACAAGAAAGAGACCACATGTCCCTCTTAGTGATATAAAATCAAATAAAAAATATGCTTAAGACATGTTTGTGCCCAATAATTCTGTGGCATTTTAATTTTTCAATGATTTCATTTTAAATAAACATTGAAGACTTCATTTTTTTTTTTATGGTTTTGGTTTCTATTATTCAGTGGGTGTAACATTTTCAGGGTGATTAATTCTACCCGTTGTGTAAGCCTGCAAAATTAGTTCGCTATCGATTGCAACAGAATTAGTTTTCTACAAATTGTGGAAAGTGCTTTTATGTTGGAGACTAAAAATCACTAGAAATATGCACAATCCTAACAATGAGAACTCATTTTCCCTTTAAAGCCAAAACTTCATTTTCCATTGAAAATCCTTCACCAACATTCCTCCTTTTATTGGAGCTGGGCAACAGTCAGATTCTCTGAGAGCGGGCTCCAGAGATTCTTCAAGCTTAAAATTCGAAGCACTCAAGGTCATTCCTCCTCACCACATATCCTTCACCCGACCTCTTCAAAAGTCCTTTGTGGAGTTCATTTAAGATTGGATTCCTATGTAATCTTAATACAAACAAAGGTACCCTAAGTGTTAAAATGAAGATCCTAGGTGAACATATAAAAATGTCTATAAAGTAACCTCTCCTTTAATGGAAAGTGAATTTGCAGAAGGTAGGAAATGAATACCCAGCCATCACCCTAGTAGTTTGAAACTTAGGAAAGTGAAGGTCTCAACTACATTGCTACATTATATCATTCACCCCTCATCACACTTGCACCTCTCTAATAATCCTTAGTGGATCTCATTTGTCCAAGAATTCCTATGTATTCAATTCCTACGTAGTCTAATGCAAACAAACAGGTCATTTGACATTGAATTCCTATGAATTCAATTCCCATGCCAACAAACAGGCACTAAACACTCTAAATTAAAGTAGCATTACACCTATCTTGTATCAGTGAGAAAAGGTTATATATGATAATAGCTCAAGAAACAGCACTTATCTGCTCTATTTAAATTGCATGCATCAAAAGCTATACAACAACATAGCCCAACATAACCACATATCCTATACAACAGAAAGAAAGCACAGAGTAAGTCATGAACACAAAAGAAGGCAGCCCAATGAAATAAGAGCACATGGAAATCTAAATGAGTAGAAACATGCCAGGGTATCTAGTATCGACCCTTCCATCGGAAAGCATTATCCTCCCGGTTGTTCCTAAAAGCGCAGCATCCAACAGAGTAGACAATGATGAGGAAGATGAGAAAGATGATGTTGACAACAGCAACCTTCTTCCAGTCCCGCTTTAGGTTGGCAAGAACCCCTGCCTTGCATGACTGGCAGTTGTAGCAGAGAGTGTTCTGATCGTTGTTCCACACCAAGCAGTCCGAGTCTGAGTATGTATCGGTGCTTCCTACTGGTTTGTTCCAAACAGTCGCATTCACGTAGGTGAAGTTGCAGGACGTGGGTGGCTTACAGCAACCAGACTATTCAAAAAGACCCCGAAAATGTAAGAAATTGGAAATGACTCTTATTAATTAATTTAAAAGAAGCATTGCTAGATCTAATTCTAAACCATGTGATGGAACCAGCAAACATCAACAAGAAGAGCACAAGCTAAGAAAAAGTATGCCATCATATGGGGGATATTAGCTGGGCTTTTGAGTTATTGTTCAGTACAGAAAGTGCCAATTTGATGAACCGTCATATGGGGGAATAATAGTTGGGATTTTTGAGTTATTTTTCATTAAAGAAAATGCCAAATTGATTTTTTATTCTTTTTTTTATTTGTAACATAACTTATTCCACAGACCTCAAGATTGCAATAGTGAGCAGCTTCCACTGTGCCAACGCAAATAAAAATAAACCTCTACTTGGGGGTAATTTGGATTATTTAACACAGTTGTGTATAAACTATAAGCAAGGGTTCATGTGTTTTGGATGACCTGAGTTACCTGTAATCTAAAAGTTGTTTTGTTCTCTAACCATTTACAGGTAAACAAAGTTACACATAAGCTGAGTGCACGACAGCTTATCAAGGATCCAAGGGGACATTAGATTTGTTGCAAATTAATGATGCAAAACCACTAGCTATTGAGGGTGCTGTAACACATGAAAGTCAATCCATAAACCATGATCTTCAAAATGCGTGGTATTTCTTGGACACTGGCATCACGTATTAACTAGGAAAATAGAAAATAACTACAAGGTATGTAATGGACAAAAAAGGCTACCCATGGAAAGGGATGGAGAAGTGAGCCAAGGAAATCCAAGCTTACACTCAGTTTACATATATATCTAATTTAGCTATCCATCTACCTGTAGTTCCGTTTAACTTTAATCCGGTATGACAAAGATTAAAACAACTGTAAGTTGCAGGTAACTAAAGTTATCCAAATAAATGAACCCTCGTTTACGTGTAAACCAATTTACCTGCACCTGGTTTATGAAGATTCAAAACGGCCCACTAGGAATTGTGGTAAGTTCCTATAACATTGAATCGCTGTAAAAGCCTTCATCAATATGGCTTCATGGAGAGTTGTTCTACCATCTAAAAGAAAGCTAGTAGATGGTGAAACGTCTGATCCATTGAGGAAGGCAGTTTATACAGATTTTAAATTATGATGCATGAGCATGACTATCATTGATAACTGAAATAATACGTTGTCTGGTTGTTTATGTAAACCAAATAACAAACACTGCAAATGTATTGGCAGTGGTTTGTTATCTGTTCGACCACACTTGCACTAACATGACCAATCAGACACCTTGACCGGTGGGATGCCATTTTTTTGTTTGCCAGTTCTGCCCTCTTAATTACTGGGGAGTAAGACATATGGATTATGTTAGACTGCCTTATTGTGATTTCTGATACCAACATCATTGTATACTCATCAGATAGCCATCCATATTCTGCTATAACTCTCAAAATGATTGTGACTTAATTTTAGAGACCATCTTACAAACTACAGAGGACCAGCAAGAGGTTACAGGACACGCACTTGTTCTCTTCTATAATGCATCTATCGATCTAGGGCTCACTTAATTAGGATTGTCTGACTTGACTTACTCATGGTTTACTAGTTCTCTAGTTGTTGTTTGCATTGCCCATTTTAACTCCCTAAACTCCTGTAATAAAATTATCTTATTGCAATCCCTTTGATGATGTGATCTAATGGTGACTAAAAGTCATGCAGTTGCAATCCAATCAAGGTATCTAATTTTGTCCATATTGTACAATAAATATCCCATAAAAAAAAAAAAAAGAGAGAAACATATATGGTTTCATCAGCCTAAAAGGCGTCAAGAGTTCTAGTGTTCCACTTAACTATGTAGAAGGCCACATTTACAATAAATCCACAATCCATCATGTCTTTCCTCACTACTCCATCAAATGTCTTTGCTAGTCTATTCTTTTTCTTAGGTCCTTGAGTATTTAGCATTTGTTTCTTTCTTTTTTTCATTGACCATGCCCAACAAGTCCAAACAGCATTCCCAATATTTTCTCTTCCATTGGAGCTATCCATAATTCTATCCTTCCTTGTAACTGCACACAACCGTCTTGCATGTGCTTTTCCACAATTTCCCCTTTCATGTTCTTCTCATTTCATGTTACTAAACATAAAAAGCAAGTTCTATAAGAATGGCCTTTAGCTTGAAGTGTTACTCAACTATCGCATGACTATCCACTAGCTAGTCTCTAACTTGCTCACCCAATATTGATCCTCTTTACCATATCCAATATAAACCCTACATTTTACTCAGTAATTGTTTTCAGATGCTGAAAATCCATCATGCCATGGCTCTAAACTATTTAAATTTTATCATCTAATCTTCTCTACTCTCAAATCCACCAACACTTCAAAAAAAAAAAAAAATCCCCCCTGATCTGCTTATTTGATTTTAATGATGCATTTTTCAGTCATCAACACAAGATATACAAATCTCAGAACATCAGCAGACAACCCCATAAGACCCATGTTTCAGTAATCAAACAAAACAGAAAAAGATTAAAAAAAAAAAAAAAACCCACCAAGAAAAGGAAAAACCCAATGATAAAAAAAATCCACCAGAAACCCACCAAGAAAAGAAAAACCACAAACAACCCATGTTTCAGTAATCAATAAAAAGCCAGAAAAACCTTCAAGTACAGATGGAAAATTCATCAAACACTAAAAAAAAAAACACCCTGATCCACAAACATGCAAGAGAGAGAAACAGAAAAGGAATTCTGAGAAATGGGTGACCTGAACCGGCGACAAATTCCTCTGATAAAACTCAGTCTCGGCATCATTCGACGCCCCCAATTTCTTGCACACATTGCTGTCTGCCAAGCAACTCTTGATCTTGCTCCAGTTCTCACTGTCATTGACCCTCTTCTGCAGCCAATTCGAGTAATCCCCCAATCGATACTCCTTGTATCCTCTGCCAGAAACAATCTCTCCAACGCCCTTGTGGGTGACGACGAAAGCGAAGATTGTGAAGCAGAATAGAAGGACGATGAGCAGGAACATTACGAGGAGGTAGAGCCAGAGAAGGCAGGAGACGCGGCAGCAGGCGCCGGCGAGGCCGGCGAGGGAGACGACCATGAGGAAGACGCCGACGGCGATGATGGGTCGGTCGAGGAACTTGTCGCAGTCGGTGGTGCTGCGAGCGGATAGCCATATTCCTCCTGCTAAGATTGGGATTGAGAGGAGGAAGGTTAGGAAGTTCAGGAGTCCAATCAGATTGTTGCTTATGCGAAACATCTTCTTCTCCCTCTTTCTTTTCTTGGGGTCTCACTGGAGAGAGAGAAGGAGAAGAAGAGAGAGAATAAGAAGAGGCAGAGAGATGAAATGACAAGGGAGGGAATAAGAGACGATACGGGGATTTGTGTTTTTGCTGCTGGAAACGCTATAATAATAAACTAGCAACAAACGCCAGTGCTAATTCTGGGTAAAAAATTAAAATATCTTAAAATTTAAGAATTTTTTTAAAATATTATTAAGATAAAATAAATATAAAATAAATTTTTATTATTATCTTTGAATATTAAAAAAAATTCTATGTATGAAAATAAGTATAAAATAAAGTAAATTTATAAAGGCATTGACTATTACTTTATTTCATAATATATTAAATATGCGGGGCCCACTAATTGATTTGGATCCATTAAGAAACCAGACAACGGGGCTTGCCTCCCTCCATCAGTGGGGCCCACTCTTGGAAAAAAGGGGTTAAGAGAAGGCCAATGAGATTTCATCCAATACTGGAGTCCAATCTAGAAATATATTTAATACGAACTGGTGCCCACTACCGGTACCATCCATTTAAGAAAAAAAAACTGAAAGGAGATTAAATGAGCTATATTAATCCATGAGTGGGCCTCACTGCAAAAATAAGTTAAATGTGTGGGGCCCACTAATTGATTTGCATCCATTAAGAAACCAGACAACGGTCAACATGCTTGCCTCCCTCCATCAGTGGGGCCCACTCTTATAGATTTCATCCAATACGGGAGTTCAATCTTGAAATATATTTAATACGAACTGGTGCACACTACTGAAACCATCAATTTGGGGAAAAAACTGATTGAAGATCTAAGGAAAAGAAATCAAATTGACTGTAAAGATTTGCTTATAATTTGGATAATCGCAAGAAATATGACCCAAATTCAAAAGTTCATAAAAATCTCTAATGAGAGAGGTTTTAGGAGATAAAGAGTAGTAATTCAAAGTAAGGTGACACCTTAAAACAATGTGGATTTTTTATGCATATTTTTCTGAAAGGAGAGACTTTTTAGGGATGAGATGGCACCCCTCAAAGCTCACCTCCCCAGCCGTTACAGGGAGTGGGTTCATACTTCATAGGAAAAGAGAATTTCATCAAGCCTAGTTACTAGTGAGTACTCAGCAGCAGGGCAGGGGTGAAAAAAAATTTCAAACAAATTTCTTTTAAATTGTACTGAGTCTATGAAATTTCTAAAATTTATTTTTTGATCGGTGAAATTTCACACAAGCCAGCCTCTGCAATTACACGTTTGGCCTTTTGAATTTTCAAATTAACTTCACAAATGCTATAAGAGACAATATGGGAAAATTCATGGGACCTCAACATTTGGAGGATGGTGAATTCTTCTTCCAATCAACAGTGGGGCGCCTCCCTTCCAAAGAAAGGGTTCGGTACCTTATGTGACGGTATTGCTGATGGTGAGAAGCTTGGATGAGTGTGAATAAACAAGCAAAAATAAATCAATCAATCAATTTTTCCCCAATGAGAGTTCTCTAAATTTTAGCTATCATACTCTCTGTTTACATGAATAATGCCTCTGGCATGGTTCTCATTTGTGTATAATTTTAGTACTGAGACAAATCAATTCTCCATAGTCCAGACCCTGCAGGATTGAGGCTGAACCCGAAACAGACCAACCCAAATTTCATTTTCATGTGGGTCTTGGCGCAGTTTAATTTGAACCCCTAAAACTAAGCCCAAAGAAGCACAGCTCAATTGGATTTTTCATGCATGCTAGAGCTTGGCCAGCCCATGTTGCATTGTTTGTTCTCTCTGCAAGGGAGAACCCCAGCTACTAGATAGTGAAAGAGAGCACAATAGAGAAAGCTCCTATCTTGATGGCTGTGAAACACAAATGGGTCCACACAACTAATGACTTCAATGAACTTCACATTTTTCAGCCTCACTTTTCATGTAGAATTTCTGTTTTCTTCTCTTATTAAAAAGAAATGGATAGAAAGGAGTTAAGCTTTTTGGTCGTATCTCCTTTCCATACTCTTTCTATTATGTTTTTTCAATTCTAAGATGAGTAGGTAATAGAATGTTAAAGTGGTTGCAGTGCAACTGCTGAATACTTTATCCATTTCCCTATCATTCCCCCCTTGGAAAGATGCCATCTCTGTTACTCACATTTTACTTTCTATTAAAATGATGATTCTGTCAATGGAATTCCATTATTTCCTCCAAGATTGTTCAGGATCAGCTGGGGATCTAAATGGACCTCCTATTACCCTAACACCCAAAAGTGTGCCAAAACAAAAACAAAAACAAACAAAGAAACCCGGAACATGGACCGGACCCTCACTTTTTGACCTGATTGTTGATCAGATCCAGGCCAGGTACATATGATGTTCTACTAAAAGGTAGCTTTCATGCAATCCCTGTGAGAGGTATCTTTTTTGCCACTACATAGGATCCCTTTGTGACAAATCTCACCCATTCACACTCAATAATCTTGTATGGACCAGCACTTACCCTAATTTAACACTAACTTGAATTATGCTCCATTGAATTAAATTTTATAAAATATTTAACACGAGAAACTGTTAAAACATGTTCATTTCAGGGTTTATGCCTTTTTTTAAGGCCCACCAATCAGAGCGGTAGGATTGCATCCATTATGAAGTATGATCCATAGATTAAGATGGGTCAATTTTTTAAAAATCCCACTTTACACCAGTTGAATTGGTTTCGTCATCATCATAATATTTCATATCTAATTGAAATTGAAAATGGTGGTACTTGCTTTTCTTACATTAGAACTCAAAATATGAGCCGGGGAGTGGGGAGATCTTCATACTACCAACTACCAATATGACGCAATTGTCCTCCTTTATTTGACTTGGGCTCGATGTGTCAAAACACAACACATGGAAGAAGAAAATAATGTATAGAAAAAAATTTGATTTATGCTCAAGACATATGAACAAGAGCTCATACTCCATTATTAATAAAGGGAGCTCACAGGAAAGCATCAATAGATAATCTACATCATTCATCTGATGGACATCAGCATTGGACCCTTTATTTGTAGTTTGGTGCATTACTTTGTAAACTGAGTAAATTACTATTTATTTCTTTTCTTTTGAGATTGTAAATTAAAATATTAAAATTTTCATATAAATATAGCTCTGTTTTATAAACAATTTATTAACTATGTCACTTGTGAAATCAATATCTTTATTGTGGTGAATCAATGTTGCAAGATCTCCTGTATAAACTCCTAACAGTATAGCGTATGCATTTTCACTTCCTGCAGGGACCCAACTGGTGCGTCGACATCAAGGGATAGAGAAGGATGGATTGGTTACCGTGTGCATTATGAGTGACCTCAAGGTTAGTCTAATAAAATTATCTTAGCCATTAATTTTAGGACCTTTAAGTTCAATCGCTACATATTGCGGAAACTTGTTGTGATAAAATCCAATGGTCAAAACATGCATATAAGGTCACTATAAATTCTTATGGTTTACTCTAGAGACACTCTTATATCCATAGTATATGGACATACAGTAAACATGAACACTAGATGAAGATGGTTTCTATGTTCTTAATTTTACAGCACAATTGAACCATCCATCTCCTTATTCTACCAAACAAGTCACACCCTCAAGCAAAGGAAAAAAAAAAGTCACATTATCATCTTAGCCTTATCAATTTATTCTGATGGCAGCCTTATTCTTACTAACAAGTAACATCACTTAGAATGTAACACCATCCTATTTTCCTTGGCCTTCAATGGACCCAGACCCATATCCAGACCCAACTCCATACAAAGACCCTAACCCACTTCCCAGGCCACTACCTTCACCACCATCGCGGGATCCCGACCCCAACCCCGAGCCATATCCACGACCAACTTCCCACCAACCGTAGCACCTGAGCCTGCCCCAGACGCCAAGCTGGAACCGAGCCAGAGCCAGAACCATAACCAGAACCTGAGTCGGAGAGGGGTGCATCTGATGCCTTCTTGGCAGACGCCTTCTAGTTGTTTTGATTCTCTTGTATTGTATACAGTACTAGTATGAGATGATGCCTTGGAAAGAATATTTCTGTGAGCAAATTTATAGATAGCTTTAGCCACTGTTTCTGAACCCACAAGTGTGAATGTAAGTGAGAGTCAGAGGAGGTTCAGGCTCTTCTGGAACAAAGAGTGGTGGTTCTGGTGGATATGTGGGTGCAATGAGTTTTTTGGATAGTGGTGGGCTGGGGGCCCCATATGTGATGGCCACATCCAAAAGAAAAATCATTGATCAGGATGTCTGCTCTCACTTTCTGGCTATAATGCATCCATTTGGAGAAGGCACAAGGATCGAACATGTCCTTCAGTTGACATTGTTTTGTGTAAAAAACTATAAAAATAAAGCTCTAACTGAAACTTTCTTCTATCTTGAACCCCATGATGAGCATGGTACCTTTCTGTGGCGGGTGGCCTCACAATTTGTGATCTGATAGCAAAGTCAGCCACCAACCATATCTAACAATCCACTAGTCTCTGTCTATAATTAACAGGCAATCAATCATAAATCTTTTGTAATTAGTATTGCCATGATTTTATCTTGTCCTTATTATGGTTGGATCTTAGAGTCAATAGTTATGGAAAATTAAAAGTAAAGAAAGGTTTTATGCATACTTACATATTTTGGAAAATTATAAGTAGAGAAGGGTTTGTGCATACTTATATCTTTACCTAAAACTTGATTAGATCGGGCCTTAAAGATGACGGTCGTATCTTCTTCTATGCACCAAGATGCTGGCTTTCTCTCAGTGTTCCAAGGGACCAATTGACAATAATTTTAATTAAGTTTATGATTTTCTAATTCATCAAGGTTACAAATTCTGTAAAGGGATTCTTCGTTTACCATGTATGCTAGCATTATTGTGTTTGGAGATGACAAGACCTGAAATCAAAGTTTTTCTTAAATAAGGAAACCCAAAATAATTAGATCATTGATCACATGAATCAAAGTGGAGCCCATATGTGGTTGTGTGAGACCACCCAAAAGGTTTAAGTATTATTTAAAAAGGAGGACTCCCATTTTATCTCTATTTATTTTGTGTAATATGGCCCAACTTGGTAAATTAATGTCATGGAAACTCATCTACCCCCGCATTAATTAGCATACAACCCCAAATGACAATGCCCCAGACACGAGTTACTGCTGGATTTTGATTAATAAAATAATTTCTTATGAGAAATTATTTAAGTTTTGAGGCTTTAAAGCAGGATCATTTGATCAAAGTGTTGGGTGCCTGATCGAATTGATCGGGTCGTGTAGGAACAATGTTCAAATCACTCGGCCTGTTAGGATGTCTTAGTTGCATACAACACTGCACTTCCGCTTCACGTCTATAGTAATGATAAATGACATGTCTTCTGGGATTTGGAATGATACCGATGAGATCGATAGTAAAACATTTCTTTTTAAAATGTATTGATTTGACCCAATGGCCAATAGCATGTTACCGCCAGAAGCAGAACCTGTACTTCTCTTGGGAAGAATCCCCTAATTGTTCCAAAGCAACTAAAAAGAGATTCTTTAACTAGAGATAATTCAGTTCAGATTTAGGATGCCTACGTAGAAGTTTTAGTTGATATTTGTATGAACTGAATGTGTAACATAGGCCCAAAATCCACATTAGATTTAGTCACATCAACTTAACACACATTCCTTATATGTAAAATCCCAATTGAATGTAATTGATTGTAATTAGCATTGATGGAGCCTTGACTAAGGCAACCATGTAATTTAAATAGAGATGGATCAACCCATCCAGGGCATACAATTCCATTCAGTCTCTCGTTTATATGTTAAGATTCTTTCTTACTTTCTCGTGTCAGTAGTATAGTTATACCTCGTATCCCGGTTTTCTGGTGTTGGCTCCACTTAGTTTCGACCTCGCCCATTTGGTGCACGACTGTGTTTGGGTTAGCTTAGTTATGATTATTACACTGTAGTATGGTTCGTGTTGAGGCGATCTCAGATTTACCACCACTAAGTACCATTCCCGTGTGTATGTATTATGTTATACGCTATCATAAATGTCTTCTGCTCAGAATCTATCTGTATGAACTGAATGTGTTCCAGGTGGGCACACACAGGAGGTGATGCACCCGAGTTGATAGAGACCATCCGGGCTGTTTCATGTGGTTGGACCAATAGGGCCACAAACCTACAACATGAACTGAGCCTCCACGAATCAAATTCATCCAGCTGTTGAAGAATTCATTTCCAAATAGTCAAGATAGGGTCCCATGATTTTGTAAAGCCTCAGCAATGATGAGGCTATCCCCTAGAATATATAACTTGTAACAGATAAAGTGACCACAAGAGGTTAATACCTCTATCTAATGCCTGATGGCTGATGCCTCCAATTATGAGGGCTCTGCGTTGAGCTTTGCTCAGCAGGTGCTGTCACTGATACATTTGTATTGATTAGATATGCATTCGAAAGTGTATGATGAGTATGCATAGGATTTGATTTCTAATGTTTGCTTGCTGTTACTAATTTCTATGTAACACAAATTACATATTTTGTATAACCAAATGAATTCCTAGCTATGTAAATCTTCTAAATTTGTATAACCATCAAGTAATTATCTTGGCACATTTATCCAATGCATAAAAAACTGAAGTTTACAGGTGTTAACAATGAATGAATCAAACTGAGTCACAACAGTTGAGTCAGGACAGTTGAAATTTGTAACTACCTTTCAGCTGACGTATAACAATTAGAACTCAGAACCTACTGTGTCATGTAAATATCATTCATGTAAAGCAGCAAGTAGTTTGTAGCAGAACTCTGTTATAAGAGACTATGTAACTGGCCTCGGTCCTCTACTGTATAAATGCAGAGGATCATCATCATCATCAAAGCCTTGTCCTAAGTCCCAACTATGTTGGGGTCACCTACACAAATTCTGTTTCTTCATTCCAATCTATCTTGAGTCAAATCCTCAGATAACAGAGGATCAGATCATCTACATTCTAATCTTAATGGGAGTTTCAAACAACTCAAATAAAGAGTTCGCATTCATTTTCGTCTTCTTACCTTTTGTTATTTCAAAAGTGATGATGAGTGGAACTGGAACCCACCTATCTCATCGACTGCCTTTATCAAGCAACATAAACATCAAGAGAAGTGAACCCAAATGAATAAGCCAAGTAGCCAACATCAAGCATTTGAAATCAAAGTCCATAGGCCTGCCTATCACAAGTAATGACAAGTGCATCCCAAATCATCCCATCAAATGTAAATATTAGAATGCTCACACCTGTCTATATAAAGTAAACATGCACATCAACTTAAGCTAATCTAAGCAAATATCCAAGCATTTAAAATCAAACTTGTGGGTCCCACTGACAACAAGCAATGATATTGTGGCCCGCACATACATACCATCAAACGTGGAAAACAGAATATCAATTTGAAATACATATCTTTCATAATATGTGAACTAAACTTCCCCTGCCAGTCTTTAATCAGATCAACATCCGCAGCTACTGCACCGGATTTATTATAGCCTTCCTGAATCGAAAAACTAACAAGAATAATCCTCCAAGGAGAAATATGCAGCACTAAATTAAGAAAGAGAAAATACAAGGATAAAAAGTAAGAAAGCTCTAATGATGAGAATAGAAATGAAACAACACTAAGATGATTGCCATATTATTTGTCTGTTCCATATGGATTTTTTTCAGAAGACATGCAAGTTGGTTACTGTAGATCAATCCACAATTCACCGGTTTCTTTCTTCCCATCTCCCATTTATTCCAAACAGACAAGGTTCTGGTAGCAAAGGAGGATAGCCTGGATAAGCTTCAGGTTCTTGTTATTTTTGTTTTTAATAAAACTCTCGGTTTTAGATTCTGGGTTTCTTGCAGAAAAGAAAGTCATTTCTTGAAGATTTGTTATTTGGGGGGTTTGTTTTGTCCTAATGCTCTCGTTTTGTTATTATTGGTTACATCTGCTATTATCAGTTATATGTTTGATGTTTGAATGATCCCATGATAGATAGATTAATGAGATTTATTTATGTTTCTGTTTTGGGAAGTCTTTTCAAATCTGTTGTATTTTGCATGAAAAAGATGCATGAAATTTGTTCATATATCTATAGTATCATGCATATGCAGAGGATGGCCCAAATTTCCTTCTCATACCTGAAAGGAAATAACTTCAATTGGGGGTATCAAATAACGAAAAGGAAGCCCACCAATGGGGCATCGGTCTTAGTCCCCCGTCTAAAATGTCAATTTGCCATGCAATGTATAATGCTGAGACCTTACAATGGTACAAACAATATCCTAAAGAAGTCTGCCATTTAAAACCTTTGTATTACAAATTTTCGGCACCACAATTTGTGTAATCAAACAGAAACCTAAGAGAGATCTAGAGGAGGATAGGGGAAAAAAAGAAGAAAAATAAAATTAAGCAAGATTCATTCGAACTAAAACCTCAAGAAAATTAGCTTACTGGATTGTTTATCTGAAGGCACCATCATGGATCACCCCAGAATCACCCCAGAACCTTGAGAAGTTTATCTAGAATCTATTATATTTATTTTCATTACGGTGGTCAACAATTTAACATATAATATTACCAAATGCAAGTGAAGAAGAGATGAAACAGGCATCCCATAGTGAAAAACTACATACGTTATTAAGTGTTTCTTCCAAGCAATATAACAGACACTATGACAAATTTAATGCTAACATTACATGCACACCAACAAATAGCAATCAATTACACCATATAGAGACGAAATCACGTTCCACAATACACACTGATGAAGCATTAATTTGTAATCAAATTCAACTACAGCATTCGAAGAAGAAGAAAGAAAGAGATAAAAGTACCTGATGTTTAGTAGTTTTACTTGAAGGGATCTGGCCGGGCAGAGAGGATAGAAGGCCTGCATTCGGTTGTAGGAAGAGTGAGGTACGATCTAATAATTACATAAAAACCACACTTTTTTTTTAACAGTATATAAAAACCACACATTGAGCAAGCTCGACTTGTTGTTCGGTCTTAAGGCTATGGTTGGACTTTGGTGCGGTCCTAAATGTGTTGGGCATGGGCCTTTGTATGTTTAAGGAGAGAGCCCAGCCTGACATGCTATCAAAAAACCACATGATGAGTAATAAACCTAGGGTTATCCATGGGCCAGCCAGCCTGGGCCCTATCCATGTCCAGTCCACAGTGTGTTGGAATAGGGTTGTGGTTTCAGACTCATTGGCGCTGTGTTTAATATTGGGCCAGACATGGGCCTTTGTGTGTTTAAAGAACCATCTGACTCCGATATATTTAGGACGAATGTTCATGTGCATCCATCCCTCACCATAGGATGAGAGACACTTACATGGGTTTCCCTCTTGGCATATAAACATTCATCTTCTGCAAATGACCGACCATATATTGCTTTTCCGCTTTTACATACAAATATTTCCAATTATGAATGTGTCCCTTACCATAGGATGCATATTAAAATTCCTTATATATATATATATTATCAAATGGGTTGTGGCCATCGTCAAGATTTAAAGCCCGTAGAATGGATATGATCAGGAATATTAGGCCCATAACTAAACTGGCATGGCTTGGACAAACTCCTAACTCAGGCTCGTGACATTTAATACCACAATAGATCCTTAATTGGGTCAAGGGTTTACATACCAACTACATAGACAAATTGCAAGGGTCTTTAGATAACACATGAACATTGTCAACATGTATGCATTTATTAAAAAAAAAAAAAAGGATGAATATCACAACTTCATCATAAAATTACGATTATCAGTAGTGTTTTGTCTTGTTCGCAAGCATAATTTTCCTCTTTTCCCTCTTCACATAAAATTGCAATTTTCAACGTTTTTCTCTCCTTCACTAAATATAAAATAATATTTTAGATATTTTCCTCTTTTTTACTTGAGGTTTCTTTGTGAGTTTGTTTGTCGTACTCTCCTAAGGTGAATGGTCATTTTAAGAGACAATAAAATAAAAGGGGTCAAATCAGAAAGTACCATATTTTAAAAAGAAAACAACTCTACTTTTAACCAAAAAAGAAAGGTCAAAAAATTACTTTTAAAAGGCAAAAGGTCACTTTTACATGCCAATCAAAATGAAAAAAAAACCATCTTATCTTTTTTTAAAAGCCAAAAGGTTCCATTCTCATTTCACTAAATGACAAAAAAACATCACTTATTAATTTGACCCTCTTCTTTTTTATCTTTTAATTTGAAATCCCACCTCACTTTATTTTAATAATAAAGTAACCAAACTGGCTGATACAAACTTGTCTTAGTGTGATCATTCAGACTTAGGCATCACACTAAGCTCAATGACTAGGGTTAGTGGAGACTGGAGAGCAACATTGGATATGGCCATCAAGTAAATCTTTGACTCTTAAGTTTCAAGGAAATATACTTTTTATCAAAGGGGTGAAGATTTGCAGTAGACCACTAAATTCTCATGATTCAATTTTATAAGATGAAGATTGTATATCATTTCTTACAAGAGGCGGGAAATTCTGATTGATTCTTTTATATGTTCACTTTTAATCCTTCACTCTTAACCTTGTTGATAAAGTCCCTTACCTAAAAATTTAATCGATACTATTGTAGGGTCAACAAAGGAGATACGAAGGACCATCAGAATTTCTCCCTTTTGACGTAAGAATACTACCTGCTTTTCATCCTACCAAACTGATTGTCCATTTTACTTCTTCAAACCTTCAAGCAAACAAACCCTACCCCCTAGGAAATACTTGGAATTTACTAAATAAGCTATAGATGCCAGAATTATGAGTACAAAAGTAGAACAACTCTATAATGTATACAAGGTTAAAATGTCACAGCCATAATGTTGTTGAACATCCAGAAAATCATAATCTTATCAAGATGAAGATAGAACCAATATAAGAGGCTTCAAAATTTGATAGGCTAATCAAAGAAGAGCAAACAACGCAAGCAACAGGTAATATTTAAAATAGTTACACAAATTTCTACTGATTCACAAAATTAACTAATAAAATGTGCAAATTACCCCCAAATGGAAAGATGTTTGAGAACAAAAATATTAAGAAATCGACAAGGGCTGAGTTTTTTTTTCCATTGAATAAGAAATGTGAAAGAGAAAAAAAAAATTTGTTTCAGGGCCTCGTTCCCGAGGTTGATATTGAAATCCTAAATTTTCATAGTAATGTTGGGGCGGCTGGTGTTATTAAGCATCAAAGAACTAAGGAATGAAGGGCCTAAGGTTGAAAAGCTTAAACGAAAAACACATTTCTAAATGTAGTTCACGAGAGTAATGGGTGGGTTTCAATTCCTCCCCTAGGAGATATTATAGAAAGGGCATTGGTTGCTTAGGAATACTAGGAATTCAATTCAATAAAATAAATAGGCCCTTAATTGGAAAAGAAATTAAAAAGTGAAAGAAAAAAAAAAAGAAACAACAAAAACTACAAAAGAACAAATGAAAGAAAAGGGCCAGGTCTCCTCACCGTTTGATGAACAAGTTTTGAAGGCGGGATTTGATGCTCTCATCATTCCACTTCAGCTTTTCTAGCTCTGTCCACTCGCTTGAGACCACCCCCTTAAGATTTGGCGCACTCTGCGGTCCCAGTGGGACCCATTTCAATTCTGCACAACTCCACAGGCCGACATATTGCAAAGAATGAAAGTTGAGAATGCGTACTTGTTCATAGAAATTGGTAAGCTTGGGCAAACAAGATAGTAATAGAAACTCTAACCGAGGGAGGAGCACACCCTTATCAGCCACTTCTTCTCCCTTTCTGATTATCACCTCCATTCCATCACAACTGTGTACTTCCAGATATTCAAGACATTCGAGTTCTCGCGCCGAACTTGATGAGAAAAGGCTCTTAAACCCATGACATTCATGAATAGTCAACAACTTTAGGTTTTGAAAACACCCAATTGCTGGCGATTGAGATGGGAAATTCTCTTCCATTATCAAATTCTCCAATTTCTCACAATCTTTAATCCAGAGGCCTTCTAGTTGTATCGCAAATTGTGGGAAAGTAGGGGAGAAAATATATCTCAAACCGCAATCTTCTACTATTAACTTCTCCAGATTATGAAGGCTACCGATGGGTATGGCTCCTTTCCAAACACTAGAAAGCTTTGGCAGCTTTCTCAGCTCTAGTGTTCTGAGCTTGGTGAGCACATCATGCTCTTCCACGAGACCCTCTGAGTTGAACACTTCCTGCAACTCCTGACAGCCATGAACTCCAAGCTCCTCTAGATTCTGCAGTGCTTTCACAAGATAAGATGGCAAGATATTGATCAATAAGACGTTATTGCAGTAGTACACATGAAGGACTCTCGAGTTTTCTAGGCATTCAGCTGCAAGTGGCCCATTGCAGATTGTCTTCAAGTTCTCCAAGCGGCAAAGATATAAACGCTTTAAACTTTTGAATTTGAGTGGAGGTGCCTTTTCTTCCATGCTTATTGCACATTCCATTTCACCACAATTGACGATTACGAGTGCCTCTAAGTTTTCACCTCTCAATTCTTGTCTATCTGCCAAATTTGTAAGGCCTCTGCAACATACAAAGTACAGTGTATTTGTTATATCAAACAACGATTGAACCGAATATGGAATTGGGAATGATATATTTTCAGCTTTTATGCATCTTTGTGTGTCATCATCATACATGTAATCACCTCCTATACAAATTTGAAACTTCATGAGATTCTTCCACGGACTACTGGTGCTGCTTCCAGGCATGCAACTCAAGGTTTTGATGTGAACATCTAGGACACGCAAATGCTTAAGGAATTCGAGCTCAGCAATGCTAGCTTGTCTTGCATCTTCTGCTCCCTCTGGCTCCCATTGGTTGAAGCTATGTCCCATATACAGTTCTTCTAAGCGAGTCAACCTCGATATCACATTTGGTGGAACAATTTCAAGTTTTGTTTTACTCAAATCCAAGAGCTTTAGATTGGTCAATTCACCGATTTCTTTAGGCAATTTGTCAACCCCGGACTGCTTTAGGCACAGTATTTCTAGTTTCTTCAACTTGCCAATTACAGCAACATCTTTTAACTCACGGCATCTGTCCAACCACAGTGTTCGCAGATTTTCAAGGCATTCCATCGACAATGGCAATGATGAGATGTTGGTGTCACATAGATCTAGAACTCTGAGCGCCTTCATCCCCGTAAAGAAGCTTTCCGGAATTTTCCTCAAAGAATAATTAACATCTAGTGATAAGGATAAAAGTAGGGGACAAAATATGGAATTAGCAGGGAGCATTTCAAGATTGTTTTCAGCTAATGAAATCCTCTTACACTCTTCAAGGTTTTCAATCTCAGGCCACTCTCCCAATCCTCCTCCATTTTTGACAAAGAATCCATGCTCATGTCTTGATGCTATTGAAGTGGCAACATTGTGAACAACATCATGCATTTTTACCCAATTATCACTCTCTTCCTCCAACAACAAACAAGAAGCCTTGAGTTTGTTAATCAAAGCATGAACTTTAACTGATGCTTCGTCTAATGTATTGACGTTACGAAAGAGGCCCTCCCCCATCCCATACCTTATCAGGTCAATCCTAGAAATCCAAGAGCCTTCTTTAAATAGAGAGCACAATAGGAAGAATGACTTGGCCTCCTCACTTTCCAAGCAATTGTAGCTCATCTCCAGAGAAGTGAACACTTTCGCATTCATATCCATGATGCTTGCAGGACTAGACCTTTGTAATTCCAGCAATGCATTTTCCCAAATAAGTTCGTCCTTATTTCGTAATGCCCTTCCAAGTGTCACGATCGCGAGAGGCAAACCTCCACATTCTTTTGCCAACTTCCTTGGTAAATCATGTGAAACCAGAGTGTCAACAACATCACCTGCTTTCTCTTTGAACAATCTCCATGAATCTTGTTCTGATAAAACGTTTACTGCAATATTTACTTGGCTCTCCATAACATAACAGACTTCTGTACTTCGCGTCGTGAATATTATGTTGCAACCCTTGCATTCTTCTCTATGGGGAATTCCTACATCAGCCAGCTCTAATCTTCCCCACAAGTTATCCAAGATTACTAGAACATTTTTGCCCTGACGCAATCTCTCCGATAGCTTGCATGCTCTCATGGTTTCATTTCCTTCTTCAAGAGGCATTTTTAAGCCTAAAGGCTCCGCAATCTCACTTTGGATTTTTCTCAAGTCTGGATTTTGAGGTAGAATTACCAAGACAACATCTTCATAGAGTTTCTGTTTTCTCACCAATTTGGCTACTTGTTTCATCATTGTCGTTTTACCTACTCCTCCCATCCCAAATACCCCAATGATGTTGATGTTCTCATCTTTCAATGCATCCATTACTTGTTTCATAGAAGATTCTATGGATTCAGATTTGTAAAAATCTCCATCAGGCAGAGATGCAATGCTTGTATTTTGGTTGGGGTATGATACACTACTAAAATTCCCATCTCTTTGGAGGTCATTAACTGTGTCAGTCTTTTTCTTTGCTTCTTTACCTAGTTTGTACCGCATGTGCAAGTCAAAACATCTTATATTCCCTTTAAGTTGATTATCCAATCTCTGCACATCTGCTATGATAGCATCTACACTTGATAACCATCCAGTCACTTCACCAAGGGTTTCTTCACTGTTTCTCCGAGCACCTTCAACCCTCCCTTGTACGTCATTTCTTCTCAGCTTCAGCTTCTCAGCTTCTCTTTTGAAATTGTCAACATATTTTTTGTAGCAAATAAAGTAACTTGCTTGTCGTTTAATAGGAACAAGTACATAGTTACTAACTTCAGTAACTGGTTGAATCACTATTCCAATGATTGCCAAAAGTGCCATTGTAATTACCAGGTCAACAAGAGCAACTACTGCAAGAACAAGAAAAAAAGAAGAAAGAAAATAATGATTATTAATAATAGAGTCAAAGATACTAGCATCAGGCGAAAGAGTAGAAAGTATAATCATAACGGATATAATCATAACGGACTGCCTCAACAAGACACTATACATGTATGTAAAGTTGATCATTTTTTACGATTAAACTGAAAATAGAAAAGAGTTAAGGATAGTTACCGAAGAAGAAAATCGAAAGGCTCAATGTAGAAGTTTCGAGAAAAGTATTTAATATGGTTGCTGAGCAACCAGCTCAAGGGGATATTTTCTTCTTTTGTAGAAGTTCCAAGAAATGAAAATCCTTGTATTTTTTTTAAGATGAGGAAAAATCCGGTAGAACACAACTATCGGAGTTACGGAGAGAATAGGGTCATTTACCCTTTTTAAAGGTGATACAACATGGGTTTTATATATGCAAATATTATATTAATATGATACACAGGCTAAATGCATTATCATGTTTGTTGAAATCACCATTTTTACATGAGTAAATGACTACATCCAACGGTTTTAGATTTAAGAGTAAAAGCGTCACTTTTAGAGCATTTTTTCTTATTCGAACAGCTATATGAGAATTATTTATTTTTCGATCATTTTGGGGGAATTGTTAGATATAAGGACAGCCGTATGGTCATTAGCCCAAACTATGTAAGCATATCCATATACATCTCAGACCATGTGTCTTATTTTCATGCCCCACACCCATGCTAGAGTGGGGTTTGAGTTTCGTCCTTAGCAAGATAAAGAATATTTATTTTATTATTTTAGATAAAAAAACTCGCAGTATTAAACCTGATCCAATGTGTAAATGTCACAGGTCAGGTTTGGTATATAATTCATAAACCCGTTATGGGGCGTGGTATATATTAGTACGGTTGGGCTTGAATCTAGGTCCTCCTGTCTGAAATCAAAATCATTGCCATCCCCACAATTAACAAATCAACCTTTCTCGACAAGACCCTTGTAGTAGATTCTTCAAGTTTGTATGGGTATGGATCTATACATTCTGATCTGGCTTGGGTTCGGAATATAATCGAGTCTACTTCATCAAGCCATTTATAGCTATTTTAAATCTTTTCTAATAACTATTAAAACAAAAAACCTTATATGATTCAATGGTAGAGTGAGTTTAAAAGAGAATTATAGGGCCGTGAGTTTGAGATTTTAAAGTGTATATATTTTTATTTTTAGCATAAGATTCTAAATGTGGGCTCCTCAAAAAGTTAAAATTGAATGAAAGCTATCAAAATTGAAAAAAAAAAAAAACGCTTGGCTTTCTTTTTGGTTGGTTGGGACCCAAAAGAGAGCCCGCATACACACAGGAAAGATAGTCCACTAAAGTGGGAAGGAGACCCTCACAAGCGGGAAGAAAGCCCACACAAGCGGGAAGAGGTAACATACCCAAGGTTCGAACCCCGGGCAACCAGGTAAGAACTAACGCTCCTTACCACTCAAGTAAGGAGTCATTCTTAACGCCTGGCTTTATGATAGTTATCAAGGGCTTCAACTTAGGAGGTGAGTCAAGGAACTTGCATTACATGTATAGACTCCATGAAAATTCAACCCATTTATTAATCACGTTGAAAATGTCAATTAATGTCTCAAGTTAACATGTCAATCCAAGGTTCGCTTGAGGTTGGGTTGAAAGGTAGTCTAATTGTCTGGGTGGATGGGTTGTTGCCCGTGTGTTTTTTTTCTTATCCCAGTTGAGGGGCTGGGAGTCCGTGAGACTCGTAAATGCCAGGTGATGGGAACTCACACCTGAAAGGAGACACAACTCCAACCTGTGATGTGATGGAAACTCACACGTGTGAGCAAACACAACTCACACATGTGAGATAAGAGCAACTCACATGCAAGGAGGGGAGGTCAAATTCCAAGCCTGGACCTCCCAATGATTCGGATTGTTGTCTTGTTGAATACCAGGAATGGACTTGGCTCTGAACCACTAATTGGTCAAAAATGTGACCCAAAAGCCCTAAATATTTAAAAAAAGAAATTTCTACAAAAAGTCCCCCATATTTTTATGAAACCTAAACAACACCCATACACTTTGAGTTTTTACTTAAAAAGTCTCTTGGCTAATAGTAAGATGGACTAAAAGCAACTGTCGTTCCACTCTTCCCTTCTTCTTTCCTATTTTCCAGTTTTACCCTACATTTATTGAAAAGATAAAATGGCACTTTCAACGGTAGGGCTTTTTTTTTTTTTTTAAATTCAAGAGGATTTTACTGGAAAAGTCCCGAAATATAGTCATTTATCCTGAAAGGTCCTCGCAAATTTTGTAGCAGGTCCTCTCGCCATTTTTTTATATTTTTTCTAAGCGATGATAGCGTCACCATGGGCGACGCATGGGCAACGCTAGCGTCGCTCGTCACACCCACCTTCTTTCTTTCTTTCTTTCTTCTCTCCCTCACTGCACACACTGCACCAGGCCCTTCCCCACCTTCTTCTTCCCTTCTTTTCTTTTCCTTTCTTTCTCTTCTTCCTCCTCCTCTTTCTCTTCCTCCCCACCTGCACTCACCCTACACCCCCGCCACCACCTGCACACACCCACCTGCTGCACCACCCTCGGTGCCTCCACTGCACACCCACTGCCTCCTGCTCTTTTTTATTTCTTTCCCCCTTCTCTTCTTTCCATCTCTCCTTCTCCTCCCCTGCACCCTTGGAGAAATGGCAGATTGTTGTAGTGAAATCTTCTTTTATGGTATTGGGCAGGGTGTGTATTATAAGATTGTTTCCAAATTCATAATTGACTTGATTTAGTGGTTAGTACTTGTAAATTTGGCTGGTTTCTTGAAATCTCGAGACATATTGTGTTTAGGCCTATGTGCATGGAGTCTATAGACAAAATTCAGTGTAAGGATAGTCAACCGAGGAAGAGTGGACAAAACAAATTATCTTATCCTAATCTTAAAGCAGTCTCTTCTAGCATGGTTAAGAACAGTTTAAGACAACCAACAAACCTCTTATGGGTGTAGGGGAGGAGAAGAAGGAGAGAAGGAAAGAAGAGAAGGGGGAAAGAAGTAAAGAATAGGAGGAGGCGGTGGGCAGGGGAGGCAGAGAGTGTGGTGCAACAGGTGGGTGTGTGCAGGTGGTGGCGGGGGTGCAGGGTGAGTGCAGGTGGGGAGGAAGAGAAAGAGGAGGAAGAAGAGAAAGAAAGGAAAAGAAAAGAAGGGAAGAAGAAGGTGGGGAAGGGCCGTGTGCAGTGAGGGAGAGAAAGAGAGGGAGAGAAGAAAAAAAGAAAAAAAAGGTGGGCGTGACGAGCGACACTAGCGTCGCCCATGGAGACGCTATCGTCACTCAGAAAAAGGAATAAAAAAATATAAAAAATTGGCGAAAGGACCTCATTAGTGCTACAAAATTTGCGAGGACCTTTCGGGATAAATGGCTATATTTCGGGATTTTTCCGGTAAAATCCTCTAAAATCAAACTCTAATGGGCGATAATTGGGGTCTTTTTTAGTTATTTTCACTTTTTAGTCTTGCCTTACTGTGTTAGATGAACCATAGTTTTTTAATGCTATTGCAAGACCCAAGCCGTCATCAAGGTGGACACACCAAAGTGATATTGTGGGTAGATAGTCATCAAGTGGAAGGATGTATATCTAAACACCTATCCAGTGTATTTTCATATGCTTGGCCTCATGGCAAGGATACACTAGCCCTATTTATTGCAGGTTGAATTGACATAAGCTGTCGAACTTAGTCAACCTTAAGTTTACATCTTCAAATTGGGCCTTTTAAAATTGATGGCTATCATAATCCAACAAGAACCAATTCCAACCAAAATCTCATCTCTATCTCTGATGAGACCTTCCATCCCAGTATCTCTCATTTTGATTTGTAACGGTCTCAAGTGGCCCAACAAAGGTCATCCACAGTTGTCCCATTCAAAGCTTCTATGATTGCCTCATCCATATGCATATGGATCTATCTAATAAAGACTAATCTTGTTCCATCACGAACCCCATTATAGAGGGGAGCCTTGAGGTTAGTGTGGGTCCCACTGCCCATGTGAACCAATTTCATACCTTCCTGAGCATGTATGATTTGAAGCTAGTATTTGGTGACAAGCATGTGCAATAGTTAATCATATAATCTGCCAATGGCGGATGGTCCATGCAAATGGCACGCACTTTTGGTAACGTGCATATATATATTTTTTTTACACCAAGTCGTTCCTCCTTAAATTCGAACTCACCACCGATTGACTCCGATACCATATTAAATTTATTTAGCTAACCATTCATTGCATAAATACTTTTCGTTACTCCCCCCAGGTGGAGCTCACTCTTCAACACTACTTCCCTCACCCGAGGGCGGGGTCCTAGCCCCCTGTAGCTAGGTACAAAAGAAAAAGTCCGAAATTCCAGAGTAAAAAGAAACTTAAGCCTAGGGATTAAAATTATCATTTTGTCTTTTCAATGAATGTAATGGGTAAAACTGAAAGCAAAGGAAAGAAAAAGGGAATGGTGGAATTTTTCAACAAACAAACGTGAATGTTGCTACTGTGGAGAGAAGAATTCAATTTCAAGTTCGTAGTAGGATTGTGTATTTGGGAATTCAGCTACCAAATGATATTGGGTCTCATTGGGATCTCCCTCTGGATAGACCTATAAAAAACCTCTTATAGTCATTTCTTTACCAAACAGTTGGCGTATTACAATTGCCAAATTATCTCCATGGATAGTGGGCATTTGTTGGACACATTCAGGCCGTCCATATCAAGCAGTTTCTTTAGAGGACAAAAATGTTTCTCTTGCTGTGGGAGTGATTATGGAATTGTTGCCTCCTTATGTGGAACATTTTCTTTTTGAGTTGGATTCATTCTTTCTAAAAATGGCAAAATTTCCTTCTGATTCAGATTGGGATCGGCGATTCCTTGCAAGAAATGTGAATGGTACACTTAATAATCGGAACAAAAATTCTACTTGGCCTTATGCCAGGCCCGATGAGTGGCCTGACACCAGGCCAAGAGCCCTTGGATCTCATTTGAAGGGCCTGGCATAATGAGATCCAAGGGCTCTTGGCCTGGTGTCAGGCCACTCATCGGACCTGGCATCAGGCCAAGTAGCAGGGCTCTAATCGGAATCCTCAAAATTTCTTTCCTCTATCTCGTCCTTCTTGGAGACTGCTAAAGCAAATCAAGAGAGTATCAACTTCTGCTAAGCATTTCTCAGATCAAGAGCTAAATCAATTGTATCAAGGGTAACCGATGCCCGACCTGTGGGCTCTATTTTTTATCGTCTTGACCCGGGATGTGGGTTTTAATGGGGTATGCCCCATTGGGGATCAACTAAGCTTCTAGTTATCCTTGTTTGTATGTTATTTCCTTTTCCTTAATGAGAATAGAAAGACTACCTTATCTTTCAAAAAAGAAAAAAAAAAAAAAAAAAGGGAAGAGTGGAATGACATTTTCTTTCATTGAACTTACTGTCAGTCAAGGGGCCTTTAAATAAAAGCACAAAGTGTAGGGGTGTTTTTGAGGTTTCATGGAAACATAGGATTTTTTTGTCAAAAATTCAAAAATTAAAAAAAAAAGAAAAGAAAAGAGTTTTTTTGTATATACCTCCCTAAAGTTTGAATTATTTATAAATAGGCCCCTATGGTTTTAATATTTGTAAATAAACCCCCCACCTTTACATTTCATTGCCTTTCATATCCCCAAAATTAGTATTCTTAATGAAAAAGGGTAACCACCGTGAGAATTGTGTTGGAATTTTATAAAAATGACAGCTTTGCCCTTATGTCCATTAAATAAAAATTAGTATTTTATTATTTATAAAAACATCATTATTTTACCCCAAGTCCCAATGGTCTCTCTCAATAACTCTTTAATGCACATGAAGCCTAATCATGTATTTTAAAACCATCATCAATCTAACGGTGGGTCATGCATGAATTGGATCAATTATAACCAATTATAAGCACTTGCATTGATTGTCAGGATGTCATGATGATCAATTTGAGTTTTAATGAAATAGGCCCTTTATTGATAAAAATAAATTTATGTACGGACATTCTCTTCCACTAAATGTAATCATTAATATTACAAGCTTTAGAGAAAAATAAGCAAATGCTTTTAAATTTATGCATATAGCGATAGATGGGCAAAAGTGTCATTTTATTCTAAAAACTTTTGGTGGTTGGAAGGCCACTGATTTTGGGGACACGAAGGATTTTAAAATGAAAAGGCAGGGCCCTATTTACAAATACTAAATTCATAGAGGCTTATTTATAAATCTTACAAACCTTAGGAGGTTATATGCAAAAAGTTCAAAAGAAAATGTCAACACGATCCCTCAATTATCGTCCTCATCCGTTTATCTTTCCTTGTGTACAAAGTAGTTTCACTAAGCTAAGATAGGACTGGACCATTTCTCTAAGATCAAAGTGTTTGGAAAAAGATTACCACAGCACTACAAACAAAACGTAGCAAACATATTCCCCCTCCCCCCACCCACACACACACACACAACAATCCATCATCAATTCCTTCATTCTCAAGGCCTTAAACTTCTTATTTGCACATAGAAGACTTAAATAGAACATGAATTGAAAAAAAAAAAAAAAAGCAATTTACCTTTCCCTGCAGCAATGAAATTTCCTGAGTCCTGACGAAGAAGACGACCAGACCCACCTTCTAAACTTAGCTCCTCAAACAGCCTCTGCAAGAGATCGAAGGAACAGCTATAGATGGATAGATGTATCATATAATAATATACATTTATATAATTTGAGAGCAGACTTTTTAATTGCTTGGCTTTATTATTCATTTGTATGACTTCCTCCTTTTTTTTTTTTTAA
Source organism: Litsea cubeba (assembly GCA_012931725.1). Classification (NCBI taxonomy): domain Eukaryota; kingdom Viridiplantae; phylum Streptophyta; class Magnoliopsida; order Laurales; family Lauraceae; genus Litsea; species Litsea cubeba. The sequence continues at coordinate 89,122,679 of CM022948.1, read as the reverse complement.
ACCTGCCGGCAGACTTGACTTGGTAATTGTTTTATTCATTTGTATGAGTCTGATTTGCTAATCTCTTTTCTCTCTCTCTCTGTGCTTGCACATGCTTTCTATATTTAATCTTTCCCATCCGCCGGCATACTTGAGTTGCTCATTGTTTAACCATATTTTATTCGATCATATCAATGAGTCTGAATCCTCTAAGACTGTACATTACCCGCCCTTTCTCGAGTAGGGGAAGTGACATTCCAAAGTGAGTCCATGTATTGAAAATTTGAACCGTCTAAAAATGAATTTCCTCTATTTTTGGTGGAATTACCGAGCTCCTCAATCTGCTCCAGAAGTTGAAATGGAGCCAGAACGAGAAGAAGAACCGGAACTGGTACTAGAACTCGGAACCCGAACTAGAGATCGAGACAGAGCCCTAGCCAGAAGTTGAACCATCACCATCACCACCTAGGCCAACCCCAACTCCAATTCTTAGGTCAAGTCCAGCCCAGGTCTTTTCTCTCAGGCCTGCTTTCACTGGAGAGCGCAAGTGCGAGAACAAAGAGGGCTTCAACTGAGGCCTTGGTTGGGAGACGGCATTTCTCCTCAGGAAGTTCTTTGTAAAATTGTACAGGTTCATGTGGGTGGGCATATTTATTGGCAGCTGTAGCCAATGTTGTTTCACATAGAACAAGTTAGTGTGAATGTGAACGAGAGGGGCACAAAGCTCTTTCGAAAGGATAAATCCATGGTCATTTGGATGATTTGTGTGAAAGAAGTGGACTGTCCACATATGCGTATGCGATTGCCACATCCAAATGCACTAGTAACTAGTACTATTACAAATCTCCTATTCGAGATTAGGGAAATTCTATTTGCACCCACAGTTTTTGCTGAGCACACCCACATATGTACAATCCATGTGAAATTTTTCAATAAAGGTGGGTGTGCTCAGCAAAAATCGGGGGTGCAAATAGAATTTCCCTGGAGATTATATTTGGGGCGTTTTCAAATTTGACGGTTTTTTTTTATTATTATGAGGAAACTTTTCTCCATTCCCGTCTATGCAGGTTCACAGCCACTTAAGTAAAAGGGATATGATGGAAGCAATAGAGATATTAAGAAGTATAATCTATTTGAAGATTTGGTATAATGCAGTGTAAACGAGTTAAATTTTGAATCGGTAAAAGCTAAAGGATTAGATTTTAAGATGTTGCCAATTATTAATATTATTATTACTGTTTTAGGTCTTTTACCATTTTATTAGGATTTCCACACAATTAACTTATGATTTTATTATGACATTTTTCTTAATCTGATGATATTTTAAATATGTCGAGATGTTCAAAAAATTTTCATTTTATAATAATATTCAATAATTTTGTGGCAGACATATTCACTTCGAGGATTTTTATATTAAAATTCGTAGCTTTTTTACTGAATGTGAGCATTATAGGCTCATAGCTTTGGACGTACTTGTGGGCCCAAAAGACTGATCCCAACACAATCCAAACACGTTTTAGAGAGCTTTGCTTTTAGAACCCGAGCTCGGCTTGGTACAGTGCTAATGTGCCAGATGTGGGACTTCAAATGTTTGAGGACCCACCCCAGCCTGACAAATTTTAAATTTCAGGGCCATATATGCAAATAGGGTAGGCCTCCTCAAAATTTCAGGGCCGTTCTTGCGAGTTAAAAAAAGCCATAGCCCAGCCCATTATGTGCCGGTTTACTGGGCTTTTAACGCCGTTGGCAAATGTTCGGATTTCGGAATGTTGTTAAATGGGTTATGAAGGACCGAGCCAAGCCCAACGTAGTAATCATTGAAAGATACCTACACTTTCACGGAATCTCAAGAAGGCTCCTATTTTAGTGATTACTAGGCATATGCATATGTGCATCCACCTCTAACAGAGCATCAAGGTTGGATGTGGGGCCCACCTGATCACCGAACTGAATGGACCACTAAACATTTTTTTTTTTTTTTTGTTTCTACTTTTGTTCCCATTAGTGATTTGACACTCTTGTCATTTTATTTTACTCTACCCTGCAAAACAAACAGGACTGCCAGAGGGAATTAAATATGGAAAATGAATAAATAGATAAATAAGGCCCTAAATTGGACAACTAACAGATGAAAGACAAAATTTTCTATTAAATTGGACAATAACATACATTGAGCATTTAAACTATGTACTGGCCAATCCACTAGTAGCTTAATGGTAGGCACCTCTCCTGTACATATTAGTCAGGGATTGATCCTAGGCTGTAGCGCAGATGGAGTGGGGTTTATGAGAAGGGTGTGTCCATGGTTTTGTATTAAGGCCATCCATCCATATGCTTTGCAGTTTGGCATGGTGTTGAATATATCTTAATGGAATTGCTAACTGTATGCTGATGCAATGAACAACGTGCAGTGGTTTGTAATTGTGGAGACAATAAGAACAGCATGTTGTAGGTTCGCAAACAGGTCTAGTCGGGTCACAATGGGTTTCTATAGATTGAAGGTCAGCCCCTACCCTACCAGACCCAATTTTCTATAGACGAAAATACACTAGTAACTTCCTATTAGGGAATGTTTAGGAACTTGAAACTGCATTAGGACTAATTTGAGAGCTCTCTAGGTCAATATTATGTGAACCTGGTTATTCAGTAACTTGACATCAGTATTTATTTAGTAACTTGGTTCAGTTACATAAATTTTGTTTCACCATTCCAATCTATCATGATTCATGAGTTAAATCCTGAAATTGGATGTATTTCTTCATACACAATTTTAGAATCTCAGAACTCATGTTAATTCTTGATCTTCTTTAATTAAAAAAAGTGTCATTTGAAGTCTTGTGACCTATTAGGTTGTGGGGGGTGACAAAAAGACTAAGCTCTAGCAAGGGATAAGTCACAAAGCTGACCCCACTTGATGGGACAAGTCTCTATGATGATTTGCAAACTTGTGAGGTTCAAGATTTTCTTAAAAATCTTGGAATTGTTATTTCATATTTTTGAAGCACTTGTTACCGTTTTGCAATCCACTATACTATATCTTATGTGTTCAGTAAATTTTTGCAAATATATCCCGTGACAACGTAGAATTTGCAAATCTTATTAGAATGTCCACACCCCTAGTGGAGAATGAGACGTGTGAACTTGGGGGTGGGGTGATCATTTTGAGTTCAGCTGCAAACACAATTTAATGAAGAGATTAAAAAAAAAAAAAAATGAATCCAGCTTTGTAGGCAGCTATAGCTGATTTTTCCATTTTTTACCCCACCCAAGGGGGTTGAGAAGGGGGTTGAAACTCAAGGGAGAGCCCGCACACAGGGAAAAACAGCCCACTTATGTGTTAAAGGAGCTTGCACATGCAGGAAGAAAGCCCTCACAAGTACGAAGGGTTCAAACCTGAAAAGAGGTGGCATGCGCTGCATTCAAATCTTGAGCAGCTCGATGAGAACTGCCGCTTCTGTTTATATAGGAACAAACTATAATACAGGAAATACAACTGATTGGTGGTTGCCACCGCCACCTGGTTGGCTGAAACTGAACTTCTATGGGCCTTTCAATCATTTCACTTCGAAAGCAAGGATAGGAGGAGTGATACGAGATCCGAATGGTAATCCAATCTCAGCTTTTGTTGGTGAGGTTCCGGCCAAACACCCATTGGAAGCGAAATTACTTGCATTACAGCGCGGGGTAATCCGCTGTCATGACCTACAAATCACCACTGTGCAAATTGAAGGGGACTGTTTGGCGTTAATCACTTCAGTTCAGCAATCAGCTCAGTTGACCTGGGGCATGATGGGCTTATGGAAACGCACAATGGATCTCATTACTACGATCAATGACTGGACGGTACACTACAGCAAGGGATCAGCCAATCGGATGGCGGATCTTCTGGCCAAAGTAGATGTCCCTTTCCTCACAAACGTTTCAGCATCACTGCCTCCCCAAATACGCGAAATTTATCTGGCAGAGCGTGAAAAAGCATCAGCATACACAAGGGCGTTCTACTGGGCCGGGCAACACAGATACCAGGCGCATACTGGAATGTGGTAGTTGCAGTCATCCACCTCATAATGATGTTGGATAAATGACGCATCAGGGCACCGTTGAGTGGGAAAGGATGGAAGTTTAGAGGGTTCTGTCTGACTACACACGAGCAAGATAGCACAACTTGTAAGATACTGCCTCATTTTGAATACTTGCACGTAAGAGGCCAGTATCATCACTATGTTTTTATCTTACCTACTAATATCTAAATAAACACCCTCTTTAGCAAAAAAAAGGAGCCATTCTCAACTAGTGTGGACTTTGTAGTACCTTCTTTGTATGTCATCTCTGTTAGAATTTGAAAATCATGAGCCATGTAGGACCGTTTTGTTATGGGTAAAACTATATTTTTATTTTCTATTCTTTAGAGATTGTAAATTAAAATATTAAAATTTTCATATAAGTATAGCTATCCTCTTTGGATGGTCTTCTCGACCAACTGAAGGTTCCATGGATCTCCTGAAGTTAGCTCTCCACTTTTGTTGCTGCTACTTTTTCTTTTCTTTGGTTCCTCTCTTGTTCTCATGTTTTCTTTCATTTCTTCTCATGTAAATGTTTCCTGATTTTGCACTCTGGAGGGTCTAATTCCACCACAATCATGGATTCCAATCGCCAATTCCTATGACTAACTTCTGTCAGCTCTCATGTAAATGTTTCCTGATTTTGCACTTTGGAGGGTCTAATTCCACCACAATCATGGATTCCAATCGCCAATTTCTATATCTAACTTCTGTCAGTAAAAAAAATCCTCTCTCTCTCTCTCTCTCTCTCTCTCTCTCTCTCTCTCATACACACACACACAACTATTGCAACACTACATTTCTCTCTCTCACCACTACTGTAACACTACATTTCTGTGTTGTCTTGGCGGGTTTTTTTTCCATGTGATTTGATCTTCTTGAATTGTCATGCCCTTGTTTTGAGTTTTTCCTTTCATTTCTGTGTTGTCTTGGCGGGGTTTTTTTTCCGTGTGATTTTATCTTCTCTCTCTCAACTGTTGTAACACTACATTTCTGTGTCTTGGCAGGTCTTATTTTTCATGTGATTTTATCTTCTTGAATTGTCATGCCCTTGTTTTGAGTTTTTCCTTTCATTTCTGTGTTGTTGTCTTGGCGGGTTTTTTTTTTTTTTTTCCGTGTGATTTTATCTTCTTCAATTGTCATGCCCTTGTTTTGAGTTTTTCCTTTCACCTGTTTCCTTTATGCAATTTCTTGTTCTACAAACTGTTGTGCAATCATCAGCCGCATCACCACTGATGGTAGTCCAGATCGAAGGCCTGGTTTTCCCTTTCGTATCTTTTCTTATCCATTTGATAATGAAGAATTACCCGTGTTTGAAGTTTGAATTGCTACCTGTATCTGTAACAAGCTAATCTCCTCTCTAAGACTCAAATACTCTAATATCTCAAACATTTGTAAGTGTAAAGGCAGTTTTGCCCTCAATCCTTCAGTTAGAACAAAAATGAATCGTTACGAATTGATGATATGGTTTGAAAATTGACTCCTTCAAAACAACAGTTAGAAGTTATGTTTCTTTAAAATTGTTAGGAGCAATGGGCACAAATATGGGCAGATTTATGAAATGGTGTTGAATGTGCACACACCCAAGGACCTACACACTTAATAACCCTTCATCCAAATAAAATATATGGATCCTATATAGATACCATATATCAAGCATTGAGTTTTCCTGTGATTAGTGCTACTTACAGCAAGGGAATTTTCATTAAATACTTCCAGGTGACCTGTATAATACATGTATGTGATCTGTCATGAAATAAATGAAAAGTCAAATAAATTTGAGCATAATTCATTGACTCATAGCGAAATAGTATAGTGATTTCTAATTATAAATACATAAAGGAATGAGATTTTGAGGGAAGTTGTAACTCATTTAGCATGAGTTGATTAATTTCTAAGGTTGGCTCTTATTGGGAATTCCACAAAGTCAAAAATTCGAGCAGCACAACTATTATTTCCCAACATAAAAGGAATAGTAAGGAAAATAAACAAAAGAAAGCAATAAAAACATGACATTAAAATACACTTTGAATAGTTCACAAGTCACATATTAAGTTAGTGGAATGTACGTGCGTTGCACATAGTTGCTAGTGAGAGCAACATTGTCCTAGTTACATGTCTTACTATTATGAAAAAGACCGAACAAACAAATTGCATAGTTTTTATTATATCTGTTTGAGTTCATTGATGAATATAAGTAACCTTTTATTCTTCTATGATAAAAAAAAAAAAAGTTACTTTAGCTATAATAACATATTATAGGATGCTAACATAGGCTTGTATCCCAACTTCACAATAAGGATGAAGAAAATATTTGTTCTGATTGATCTAGGAACATATACATTTATGTTAAAAATCAGTCAGTGAAATAGAAGACACCAATCTCAATATGACTAAATCAAATGAATAAAATTAATATATATATAAATTATAAGGTACATAAAAGCCTAAAAAGAAATTATAAGCAATATAATGGAAATAAAAGTTGCTGAACTACAAAGAACCATCCTGTTATGTTATTAATTTTGTAGCTCAAAAAGATTAAACTGGGCACATTTTCCACATGTTATGGAAAGATCTTGACTACTATCAAAAAATCAATATGGAAACATATCAAATATGATAAAAACTGCATTGACTTACTCTCCCTTCAATCAAGTGTTTTGCGCCAACATTGACAACAACACATCCGATAGCCTTGGCAGAATTGAGCACCAGCTCCATTCTAATCTCCCTGGCAATACTAAATGTAAGATACAACCATACGCGAAGTTAATTCAAGGAAGTACGCTGACGATATTGAGGGCAACTTGAAAAGGAACAACAAAGAAGTTAATGCATAGCATTTCTCATGGGCAAATGCAGCCACAAGACAAATAAATCCATTTTGTTATCAATAAGATATGACTTCATTGATGACATTTACTTATGAAAGTGAAAATGGAATTAACTGTGGCATTTGCCAGGCCCCAAAAGAGAACCCATCTACTTATGTCATTCCTGAAACCGTACTTGTGACAATAACACAAGAGAATGGTATCTGCATTGGGAATAAAGATGTAACCCTTTCAAAAAGAGTGAATAAGTAATAACGCATTAATTTAACAGTAATTTGACACTGAACAAGGAATAAATCAATCAATCAATATACATACACATATAAAATTACAAAGTGGAAAGGAAATTATCTATGGCATTTGGTAGGCGCCAGGAAAACCCTAACTGTAGTTGGCCTGACATAAATTTTCCATTATGCCATTGATATTGATGCCAGCATAAAGACAAGCCTTATAGTGGGAATCAACAATATGACACCCACATGCCTTGTTTGACCCACACCACAAGATACTCATTTGCAAGGAACAAAGGTCATATGAAGAAAAGTAAAGATATGAAAAGAAATACAGAAGTAATTTACATTCATTTAGGATTGTGGTTGGATTTGGAAGAGAAAAAATACATAGTAATCAATAAATATGACAAAAATATATAACTTATTATAGATGACACCTTCCATTACTTTTTTTAAAGAATTATCAAACTTAGAACCTTCTATTACTTCTTTTAAAGAGTTATCAAACTTAGAAGATTTGAGATAAACAAAATCCATGAAGGGATAGGTATGCAATACATTCATGCCTACAAATCTAACAAAAACTATTTGGTTCACCAGGATATGAGAAGAGATTTTTTTTCTAATAAACTCACTTATAATTAGCAAACACATAAGAGAAACAAATTCATTAGAATGACAGAGTACTTCAATTATATAGCTGAGGACAAGGGTATCCTCCCATAGGCCACCCAATTGGCCATTTGATATCTTTTTTGCAGAAGGGTGTGCTCCTGTTCTATTCCATATTTAATTTTCAACAAATAAACAAATAAATATGGATAGGTTCCTTCTAAAGAAGAAAAAAGAGAGAGAATGGGTAAAAAATATGAGCCATACTAATAGATACAATAATTAGTAGTAGAAACATACCAAGGTTCTTTAGCAATAACATCAGGATTGCTGAAAATCTTTGCAGCATTGTGTCTTTTCTTTTTCTTTTTCTTTTTTTGTTGGAATTGATTCGGCATCTGGTGTGTATGCATCAGACATCACATACAAACAAAAAAGCATACACAGATAAATATTAAAATAAATAAAATACTTAAGAAGAGTCATAATAATCAGAGAGAAACTTGTTAATATTAAAGGAAGGATCAACACAAATTGATAACATATGAAGTGACCCATGAAGTTTTGCCTTTAGCTGATACGCTGAGACTTGGATTCATGAGAAATTCATGAGGTTCCTTTGGAAGACCCACCCCTAAAATATTAGTATTAATTCCACCTGCCTCTTAGTCCTATCCTATTTTCTAGTTGCTTGTGTTATTTTGAGACATTTGCATGTAGAAGAGGAAACATGAATAGTTGAAAATTACCAAAGCAAAACTCCATTCTTTGTAATCTTGGGAAGATGAACAGATGAAAGGCTTAAAAATGTTTATCCTTATGGATTCACCTTAGTACTCAAGGATCTAAAAGGGGGAATGTACAGGATTTTTGCAAAATCCATTTACAATATCATCCTCGCATGAAACACTTATAATCTCCATACTCATAGATCCATTCGAACTTGGATTCAATAAAACAATGAATTGAGTTGAGAATAAGGGAAACTAGGGGTGCATAAAAAATCTGCCGATCCATAAAACCGATCCGATCCAATCAGCGGGTTTTTAACCGAACCGAAGGTAAACGGATTGGTAACGGATTGAAAATTTTGTAATCCGTTAACAGCGGATTGGTGACGGATTTCACCCTCAATCCGCAGATTCAATCCGATCCGATCCATTGACATTAAATAAAATAAAATAAAAAATTAAGGGGTCTAAATATAAGTTAAGAGGTCTAAATATAAAAGAAGAAAAAACTTCAGGGGTTAAAATGTAATTCACTTTGATATGTAAGTATAACAAATGAAACCCTAGACCAAATTTCACCCTAGCCTTGAGAGCATGCTCTTCAAATTTTCTTTAACATTAGATTGAACGGATTAAACCGATCCGATCCGGTCCTCCACGGATCGGATTGGATCGGTTTTTAACAGCCACGGATTGGTAACGGATTCCAAATCCATCAATCCGTAGGTAACGGATTGGTGATGGATTTGGCCTAATCCGCACCAATACGAACCGTGTACACCCCTAAGGGAAACATCAATGCAAGATTTCAAAAAGGCAAATTTTGAATAAGTAAAAACATTAAAGGTGGAAAATTACCTATAGAAAGAGCTTCAAAATGAGTTCCTTCATTATGGTTCTATGGTGATAGTACTATTGATTTTTGAAATGAACAATTTTGTGGGGGATGTTTAATTAATTTAATTAAATCCCTCAGTTTGGGAGGTGTTTGATTTTTGTTTGGGAATAGTTATCCATGTGAAACGGAAACAAAAAAAAAAATCCTGTATGCTTCAATTTTTCTTTTCAAAATGATATACTGATTCGAACGTTATTTTTGCTCTCCCTAATTTCTATTGTCATCTTTTTTAGGGTTTTTCTGGCACCTAGCAAATTTGATAGGTAATTCCCTTTTCACTTTGTAATTTTGTATATGTATGTATATTGATTGATTGATTTATTCCTTGTTCAGTGTCAAATTACTGTTAGACTAATGTGTTAATCACTCTCTTTGAAAGGGTTACACCTTCTTTATTCCCGATGCAAATACCTCTCTTTTGTATCATTGTCACAAGTACATTTGGGAGTAGAAGTTTTTGGGGCCTAGAAAATGCCACAGGTAATTCCCTTTTCAATTTCATAAGTAGATGGAGTTTTTCTGCTTTTAATAACCTTTTTATTTAAGTAAATTGAATAAATAAATTGATAGAATTGTTGGAGTCTGACGCTTCTCTGCTTTGGAATCTGGGTCGGTTCTCTTTCTATTTTTGTGTTTTATATTTCTATGTTTTTTTTTTTAGATGTGATTAGATAGAATTAGGATATTTTGGTGGGTTCTTTTGTCTTGCAAACTTAGCTGGTTAATTGAAGAATTTAGAGTCTCTCTTTATCTCTTGGTTGTTGGACTTTGGGAGTTCTGTTTTGAGAAGTTTAGCAGAAAATCAGTGATTTTGTGTTTTTTTCTAGGCCCCCTTTATCTTATTGATAATCTTGTAAATGCTTGTGATTTTATTTTTTTTTCTTCTATAGAATATTTGTTATGAATACATGATTAGTGTTTGATCAGTTTATTATGAACTTTAATGACATAGAAATTGTAACACTCTTGATTCTCGATCCTCTTGAATGGTGACACTTAGATTTTTGTGACCCAATATTCAAATCACAGATGGATCAGCGTGAGAACATGGGCAATCATTTAAGAAGCATAAGATTTTAGACAAAGGGTTTGTTTGGAAACCCTAATCTAATTAATAAGAGCCAAATAGATAAAGGTCTAAAATAGAAGCTCTAATTTTTAAGTTATAATATACAATTAGTGTGTTTGATAAAAAAAAAAAAAAAAAACGCCGATATCAACATAGTTGGTATAAGGCTTTGATGATGATGGTGATGATTGTGTTAACTGTGGTATTTGGGGTTCACCTTTTAAAAATAATAATGTAGAGTTATGGAATTTGATAATGATTCTATTGAAGAATTACTAATTTTGTGAATTGTAGGCACTCAGAATTAATGTTAAAAAATATTAAACATAAAAATTATCAAAGTTAATAAAAGATATTAAACATAAAAATGTTAAGAAGCTTCAACTTCTATAGAATACAAGCAGAGGAAGCTTAAGAAAGGCAAGTAATCTCCAAGAAAAAGGTGAGGAAGCATGTAAGAGAGAGTCTTAGATCTATTTGAAAAAAAAAAAAAAACTTACAGGTAGTTCATAGGATGATAGAAACTGATGAAGGTAATTTATTGATCGATATGCAGTCAGAGGTCCAAAGTTGTAATGAGCACAAACCAGTTAGACCCAATGCAGAGACTTCAAGAAGAACAAATTTCAAAAAATAAAAACCAATTAAGAAAGAATAAAGGGGAAATATGCATGGGTAAAATAAAACATCAACATCAGAATTTCCACAAATTCAAACAGGAAAGCAAGAATCCAAATCCAATTGACAAAATCATTACAATTAAAAATCATGTTTTGATACACAGTAGATATTAAAAAGAAAGAAGAATATCGGTGAAAATTTCATAATACTACAGTACTGCAACTAACAACAATTAAAAAAATCCGAAATACCAACATTGATCCCAAATACAGAACAGGAAAAAAAAAAAAAAAAACCCATTGAAAACTACTTGCTATCCGATCTAAAACCAAAAACCACGCACCATCGGTAAAATCCAATCAAATCTAATGACACCTTACTCCTAGAATCCAAATCAGATCATTAACCAAACCACCAGAAGAGGTGGCGTTCTCCTTTTCTTTTTTTAGGCCCATTTGCTTATAAGAATTTGGCAAATTCATGTTTCCTAGCATTCGAAGAATTCAGAATGCTGGAATTCAAAATGCTGCTAAACTCCTTCAGAATTCTAATTCATGTTTGTTTCAACCTGGAATTTCATGCTTGAGAACTTAATCCACCCTGAATTCCAGAAATTCTCTATTTGATGACCTATGAGAATTCTGAACAAGAACTATACTTTGAGCACCAAAGTCCCCTATAAATACTATAAGATTTAATCACTTTTAAAACATATAATTCCATACTGAATTAATTTGGAAACTTCAATTAGCAAAAGCCCTTTAAAGAAAACATAAAACACCAATTTTTTTTTATGTAGGTTTTACTCAGTGAGTGATTCTGTTGTTTTAAATCTTCATTGCTCAAGTTCTTGTATTTAGTGTTGGGTTATGGTACTGCTCTTCAATTGGATGAAGAAACTGCTAAAAGTGAAAGTAAGTGATAGAGATGCTGAATTAGTTAGCATATAGTATAACATCTACTGTTAGCACAAGATCACTTCAAAGAAAACATTGTTCTGTTATGGTTCTTTACATCTTAATAGACTTTGGGATTTCTGAAAAAAAAAAAAAAAACTTGGGAATTGTGGTTCACATGTGGATGGATAGAAGCTTGTATTGTGTGTTTTGAGATTATGGTCGGGGAGAGTAACTTATATTTAATCTAATGAATAATGATTTTAATTTTTTTCAAAGTTAATATGCTACATGGATGTATGGATATTTTAATGACTATTTTTAATTCTTTTAATATATATGATGAATATATGAGTATTTCAACTAATGGTTCAAATTTAAGAATGTTGCCACTTGCCAAACATCACTCTACTAATTTTGTTATTTGAAAACAATAGCAAAACAAGTTTCGTAACATCCTATTTTCAGAGTAGAACATTCTCATCACGACCCATTTTTAGTATAGAACAATTTCAACGTAGGAATGATGAGAAAAAGGCCCTAATATGCCAGCTTTCTGCTACTCCCTAACCAAAGAAATGAGACCAACTCAAAAGACAGGAATTTCTAAACAGGAAAAGAGAGCAGAACCCTCTCAAAATATGTCCATGTCCATGCAATTTCTTACATCTAATTATATATATATATATATACAAGATAGATATGTAGATGTAAAGTGAACTGAGAAATAATTCGATTGCACCCTATGATACCCTGATACACCAGAATAGTCAACATATCCAAATACTTCATTTTTTATGTGCATATATTTTCCGTATTTGGGCATCCTAAGATGCATTTGCTTCTCATTTTCACAATTGTACATAAATGCTACAATGCATTGAGATGAGTTGGTATTTGGTAAGGCTACCAAACCCACACCAGGGTTTATTCCATGGACGACAAACATCTTCATACATATTTTTGGTTCAACTAATGTTTTAGACTGGACATACCATTTTTTTCCTAGCTTCTTAATAGAGGAATATAAACAAACACATGGTAAGCACTCTTTACAAACACAGAGAAATATTTAGAGTAACATAAACAAACAGATGGTAGGCATTTTCTATACAGACAAGCAAAACTACAATAAACCAGAGTTCATAGCAGAGAGAGGAAAAAGAAATGCATTTACGTCTGGTTTTCCCTTTTGGCGTTGAGAAAGACAGAAATCGTGTTCTGGTTGGTGCCCTATTTCCTGCTCTGGTTTGTGGACTGGTTGGGAGAAAGGATTCGGGCTTGAAGCTTTATGAAGTAGATGTGTGGTGGCGTTGAAGAAAGGATGAAGTGGATATGGGCAAGAAAGGGAGATGGAAGATGGAGATCGGTGAGGGACAGACGTGAAGAGAATTTTTTTTCTCCAGAGCTTCTCAAAATCAATTGAGAGAGGAAGGGGAAGAGTCGAGTTCTTACATGCAGCTAAGTGGGACCCCGAAGGGATGTGGGAAGCACGTAGTTGTCCTTGAAAGTGTCTACGTTGTAGTTAATGATTACTGTAATGAAAAATGGTAAGTATAAAGTTATCTTTTGGAAACTGCATTATTATATTGGGGTCACAAAAGGAAATTTTATCCGGCTTTTTGTTATGGGCCTGTAGGGTAATAGGCCAAAAGACTAGAAACCCTAGGGTTGTAAAAAAAAAACCGAGAGAAACCGTCTAACCGAACCGCGGTTAATAACCGTATTCCACGGTTCGGTTACGGTTACAGTTAATGAAATAAAAAAACCGCATGGTTCGGTTCGATTCGGTTACGGCTTTCTAAAAAAATTCACTGCGGTTAACCGAACCGAACCGTAAAATGCAGTTCGGTTACCGTTATAAAATAAAGGAAAAAAAGGAGGGGCTGGATGAAAATCTTCTCAATACATAATACATAAGTATCAACTTTCTATGATATGTTGTTGTATTGTTAACCGCATACGGTTAACTTTCTATGATACATAAGTTCCATATATGGACGAAATTGTATATTGATCGCTCCAGCAGTCAATTGAGTTCCATATATGGATGAAATTTTTCCCATTTGATTCCAATTCCTTTCGGTTTGAATTTATTCCAATTTGAAGATATTGTATATTAAAAGTCCAAAAAAGAAGATGGCAGTCAAACTGAGAAATTAATACTTAGATTTTTCCACGGTTATTAACCGTAACCGAACCGTCTTATACGGTTAACCGCGGTTCGGTTTTTTACGGTTTTTGTCTTCACGGTTACGGTTTTCAAATACAGAAAACCGCGGTTACGGTTCGGTTAACGATTTTTCCAAAATAACCGGTTAACCGAACCGTTACACCCCTAAGAAACCCTGCGTTATAAAAAAAAATACAGTTATCTAGTTGCCAGTGTGCATGTTTTGATTTTATTAATAAAGAAAATAGAAGTTTCAACCTACTATAATCAAATAAAAAAGTATTTACAATAACACTTTATAGAAAACTAATATATGCTTACATTCTAAGTTCAGAGTATAAGAAAGTAGAAAGCATTTATTTCGATTGAAAGATTTACAATAACATTTTATAGGATACTAACATATACTTACATTCTATGTTTTATCCGTGCAAGCTTTGTGCGGTCGACGGGTGGATCTTTTTATTTCGGAGTCGGTGTTTTTTCTTGAAAAAAATGTGGGATCTTTTAGCTTGTAGAGATTTTGGACCTATAGATCGTGCATATTAGTACAACAATAGGACAAGAACAAACTAAAAAAAAAAGTCAATCTACACAACTACACAACTGGAAAACAAGTACCACATAAGAAGATTGACTTGAATAACTCACAACAATTCTATGCTCCCTACTATTTCTCACAATAATAAAGTATTACTACTGAATTCAAATGGTTTTAAGATTTGAGAGACAGAGAGAATCTTAGAAATCTTCTAAAATTCGGCAAAACTTGATGCCTTTGCTGTATATATAAAAAATTAAAATTTGGAAAAAAAAAAAAGAAAGGGGGAAAAACTATGATTGTCTCAGAATTAGACAGCGTAAAGATATAGAGGATGATTTGTGGTTAGTCAGCATGAAGGCTGAACTGAAGCTTTTCTTTGCTCCTTAAGATGAATGCACTAATTCAAGGCCACGTCAGACACTAATTAACTTTTCTCCTGTTTCAAAAACATTTCGTAAAACCCAATTTAATATGAGTTCTTAGGAATTCAATTACCAAGAAGGCGCATGTAGAGATGTCAAGTGGGCCGTGCCGGCCCGGCCCGGCACGCTAGTCAACGGGCCGTGGCACGGCCCGGCCCACTGGGCACGGCCCATGACGCGGGCCGTGCTGGGCCGAGCCGCGCAGGCCCGCTGGCCCGTTAGGCACGGCCCGCCAGGCTAGTGGGCCAGCCCTTGTGGCCCGCCAGGATCGGCCCGCCAGGCACGGCCCGCTAGGCACGGCCCGCCTGGCCCGCCAAAAAAAATTATTTTTTTATATATTTTTTTAAATTTATAAAAAACTAATTCCCAGCCAACTAACAACCCTAAGCATTTTCTAATAAAAAAAACACTTACATAACTTGGTAAGGTAGGACTTTAGTGTAAATTAGTCACACTAATAAAGAGGGGCAATGTGTTTTTGGGGAGAAGTAATAAGGGAATGTTTTGGTGTGACACACTTACCTTTACTAAATTTGCCCCGGCCCCTTGCCTTCAATAATTTTATTTTCTTCAGAGACATTTGAGAATCTCAAATGAAATTCCCTACTTGCATTCATCTATATTCAAGAACCCCTGAGCATTTGAGAAGTTGAGATTCTTTATAGGTTGGAAAGCTCAGGATTAAACACAAGAATATGTTCATAATTCAGTCATTTATGTTCAATATAATCTCGTCACATGTACCTATAACTCCACTCTCGATCACATCACATGAAGCCATATATTTACATTGATATGAACACTAGGAAAAAGAAGTAAAAAATATGTAACCATGATAAAGATAATGAGAATTATTGACTAAGACTAAAAACCCATAACTAAAAAATAAAGAAATTGATGCAAATCTAAATAAAATGAAGTCCAAGGTTGTGGTTTCATGGTGGGTCATTTGGAAGACTTGAGATGATTATTGATAAAAGTAGAAATATTTAACCGCGCTAAGTTCTTGTTTAAAGTATGATAATTCAGCCAAAAAATAGAAATTGAGTTTGCCATCTCAATTGAAATATCCTTAACCATGGCATTTCAATTTGGCTGAAAAATGAGTAGAAAAAAGGACATGATATGTGTTTTTTTATATTTCAGGTTGCTTGAATGAAAGAGTAAAAAGTTGGATAAAAAAGGTGTTAGCTTCTCATCATCATCTAAAGTGATTAAGTTCTCATCCTAATGTAACTAATAGTTTAATATTTATGGTTAGGTTCACATCCTCATCTAACTAGTTTTAATATTGTTTGAATACATATTAGTATACAAAAGTTAGGTAGTCTAGTGGTTGTGTTTATCATTCACAACCTACCTAATGAGATCGAGTTCATCCAAACACATTTATTTTTAAAAATCTATACAAATTACGCAGGTCGGGTCAACCCAACCCGCCTATAACTCTATTAAAAAAAAAAAAAAGAGCACGCCTGGCCCGCGGTCCCGCTAGCTGGGGCGGGCTCAATTTGGGGTGGGCCGTGCCGGCCTGGCACGGCCCGTTTGACATGCCTAGGCGCATGGGTGAAATATGGAAGAATATTACCATGGAATGACTTTGTTCTTTATTTCTTCTTTTTTTAAGAAAAGAAAGTATGAATATAAATGGAGTCGGTTAAATAAAGTCCATGGAGGAATCAACCTAGACCCAATTCATTTTATACTCCTAAACCCAACGAAAGGCAAATTTGGCTCAACTTTTGAAAACTACGACAAATGTTTATATTAAAAATAAAAAGCAACACGATAATCAGGTAAGTTTGGAATTATTTTTGTTGTTTAAGAATGATGTTTTATGAACTTCCATCAATGCATTTATCATTTGGTCTTGTATTCGCACTATATACGTGTTTTGACACATAATGCCAAATCTTGATGAGAAAATTATTGACAATTATTTTAGATATCTACAATCTTGACGCACAAAAAATTAAGTGCCTATGGAGACCTCAAAGAAGAAGTTGGCTAAATCATATCTCAAAACATAGGGTCCCATGATTTTGTAAAGCCTCAGCAATGATGAGGCTATCCCCTTCTAGAATAACTTGTTTTCAGATAAAGTGACCACAAGAGGTTAATACCTCGATATCTAATGCCTCCAATTATGAGGGCTCTGGCTCGAGCTTTTTCTCAGCAACTGCTGCCACTGATACATTTGTATTGATTAGATATGCATTCGAAAGTGTATGATGAATATGGATAGGATTTGATTTCTAGTGTTTGCTTCTTGTTACTAATTTCTATGCAACACAAATTACACATTTTGTTTAACCAAATGAATTCCTATGTAAATCTTCTAAATTTGAATAACCATCAAGTAATTATGAAAATTAAAGTTTTTGGCCCATTTATCCAATGCATAAAAAACTAAAGTTCACAGGTGTTAACAACGAACGAATTATACCGAGTGACAACAGTTGAGTCATGACAGTTAACATTTGTATCTACCTGTTATGAACTTAATTAGGGGTGTACATCGGGTCGGGTCCCGGGTTATCGGGCCGGGTTTGACCCGACCCGATTATTTTATGGGACAGGGGAACCCGACCGAATACCCGGTAATCCATACCCGGGTTTACCGGGTTCGGGTTACCGGGTTTGCCGGGTTACCGGGTCGGGTAACCGGGTCACCCGGTTACAAAGAGTTGATTTGAGATTTCCATGGGTATGTTCAGTTCAAGCACTGAGCCACTGACTGAGTGTCTGTCATCTTAATCATGTTCTTCCAATTCTAACCTCTAAGATAAGCACCTGACTATCTTATCGATGTTTGTGTATTTCAGATTTGCATTATACTTGGGGTTCTATTGATGATCATATCGCCCATCGGTGGACTAAGGCAGATCATTATTCAAGCGAAGGACTACAAGTTTTACTCTTAATTTTTCTCAGTGATAGGATGAAAAACGTTCATCGAAGCCAGATGGTTGTTCAAATGCATATGCCGACTTAAAATCAACTAAAAGAAGAGATTCTCATGCCTATGAGGCTATCCATATCAGTCCCTTTTTTCTCTATAGAAATAAAACTTTGTGTTTACTTTGGTTTATGTATTGTCCAACTTCAGCTCTTTCTACATCAACCATCAATATAGAAATGTTTATTTCACATAATTATGTGCCATCTCTTTTACATTTTCCCCACTCAGTGACACCGATGGTATACATTTATACTTTGGATAATTTGGTCTGTTGGATCAGTGTATATAATTTGGTAATGTGTTCTCAGTGACATTATAAAATATAGCTTTTGGTGTTTATTTAAGATAGCAGATAGATTCATCTCCTCAACAATTATACAAGAGTGATGTAACAGTTGTTAAGTGTTTCCACTTTATAAGCAGTGCCTCACTGTCTTGATTTATTTTTTTAATGTTTTTTTTTTTATATATATAACCGGGTTATCGGGTCACCCGATAACCCGATTAACTATATTTTTTTTAACCCGGGACCCGGTCCGGTTTAGTATTTTCCGGGTCGGGTTAAACCCGACCCGGTACACGACCATATTCCACCCGCCCGAATACATCCGGGTTGGGTCGGGTTACCGAGTCGGACCGGGTTTCCAAACCCGGTGTACACCCCTAAACTTAATCAATACGCCAAGAGCCATAGGACTGATGAAACGCGTCAAATTAAATCTTATAACAACTTAGGATCATAACAGACCACCACGCTTCTGCAGTCGACTTTCTCGGTGGCTCTCACTCTGGCGGCAAGTAGCCATTTTTCCCTCTTGGGACGGCTCACACCCTGCTCCAGGTAGTCCTCTCCGTGGTGGCTCTCACTCTAGCGGTAGGTACCTATTTTCTCTATTTTTTTAGATGGCTCACACTCTACTCCAGGTAGCCCTTTCCGTGACTCGAACCCGAGACGTGGAGGTTGGCTCTAATACCAAATATTATGGACTCTGTCATGTAAATGTCTTTGATGCAGACTTCTCAAAGCAGCAAAGTAGTTTGTAGCAGAATTCTGTTATAAGAGATTCTACAACTTTGTAACTGACCTCAGTCCTCTACTGTATAAATGCAGAGGATCATCTACATTGTAATCTTAATAAGAGTTTCAAACAACTGAGATACAGAGTTCTCATTCATTTTTGCCTCTTTCCTTTTGTTATTTCAAAAGTGATGATGAGTGGAACCCACTTATCTCATCGACTGCCTTTATCAAGCAACATAAACATCAAGAGAAGTGAACCCAACATCAAGCATTTGAAATCAAAGTCCATAGGCCTGCTATCACAAGTAATGACAAGTGCATCCCAAATCATCCCATTGTCTATCACAAGTAATGAAGTGTGCATCCCAAATCATCCCTTCAAATGTAAGTATTAACATGCTCACACCTGTCTATATAAAGTAAGCATTTTTTTTTTAAGAAGTAACAATGATATTTACTAATAAGAAAATTAGTACAATGAAGTGCACTGAAAGACAAGGACAGAGAAGTGCTGGTATAAGAGATGTACCACTGTACCAGGCACCACCCTTGACACCTAACCAATGGCAGCACTTAAATATGCACATCAACTTAAGCTAATCTAAGCAAATATCAAAGCATTTAAAATCGAAGTTCTGGGTCCCATTGACAACAAGCAACGATAGTGTGGGCCACTTAACAAGCTGCATATCAACATAAGCAAATCCAAGCAAATATTAAAAATTTAAAATCAAGGTTTTGGGTCCCACAGACAACAACAAATGATAGTGTGGCCCACTTATTAAACTGCATATCGACATAAGTTGATCCAAGCAAATATCATCCGTTTAAAATCAAACTTCTGGCCGGTCCGCTGACAACAAGCAATGACAGTGATGCCTGCTCATATCATCAAACGTAGAAATACATATCATCATATATGAACTAAACTTCCCTGCTAGTCTTTAATCCGATTTCCAACTTGGCTCATTAATTGCATTTGTCCCGTCATCATCATAATATTTCATATCTAATTGAAATTGAAAATGGTGGTACTTGCTTTTCTTACATTAGAACTCAAAATATGAGCCGGGGAGTGGGGAGATCTTCATACTACCAACTACCAATATGACGCAATTGTCCTCCTTTATTTGACTTGGGCTCGATGTGTCAAAACACAACACATGGAAGAAGAAAATAATGTATAGAAAAAAATTTGATTTATGCTCAAGACATATGAACAAGAGCTTTTTTGCTTGAATCAGTAGTCATACTCCATTATTAATAAATGGAGCTCACAGGAAAGCATCAATAGATAATCTACATCATTCATCTGGTGGACATCAGCATTGGACCCTTTATTTGTAGTTTGCTGCATTACTTTGTAAACTGAGTAAATTACTATTTATTTCTTTTCTTTTGAGATTGTAAATTAAAATATTAAAATTTTCATATAAATATAGCTCTGTTTTATAAACAATTTATTAACTATGTCACTTGTGAAATCAATATCTTTATGTGGTGAATCAATGTTGCAAGATCTCCTGTATAAACTCCTAAGAGTATAGCGTATGCATTTTCACTTCCTGCAGGGACCCAACTGGCGCGTCGACATCAAGGGATAGAGAAGGATGGATTGGTTACCGTGTGCATTATGAGTGACCTCAAGGTTAGTCTAATAAATTATCTTAGCCATTAATTTTAGGACCTTCAAGTTTAACCGCTACATATTGCGAAAACTTGTTGTGATGAATCCAATGGTCAAAACATGCATATAAGGTCACTCTATAAATTCTTATGGTTTACTCTAGAGACACTCTTATATCCATAGTATATGGACATACAGTAAACATGAACACTAGATGAAGATGGTTTCTATGTTCTTAATTTTAAAGCACAATTGAACCATCCATCTCCTTATTCTACCAAACAACTTCAAGCAAAGGAAAGAAAAAAAAAAAGTCACATTATCATCTTAGCCTTATCCCATTATTCTGTTCGCAGCCTTATTCTTACTAACAAGTAACATCACTTAGAATGTAACACCATCCTATTTTCCTTGGCCTTCAATGAACCCAGACCCATATCCAGACCCAACTCCATACACAGACCCTAACCCACTTCCCAGGCCACTACCTTCACCACCATCGCCGGATCCCGACCCCAACCCCGAGCCATATCCACGACCAACTTCACACCGACCGTAGCACCTGAGCCTGCCCCAGATGCCAAGCTGGAACCGAGCCAGAGCCAGAGCCAGAACCATAACCAGAACCTGAGTCGGAGAGGGGTGCATCTGATGCCTTCTTGGGAGACGCCATTTAGTTGTTTTGATTCTCTTGTATTGTATACAGTACTAGTATGAGATGATGCCTTGGAAAGAATATTTCTGTGAGCAAATTTATAGATAGCTTTAGCCACTGTTTCTGAACCCACAAGTGTGAATGTGAGTGAGAGTCAGAGGAGGTTCAGGCTCTTCTGGAACAAAGAGTGGTGGATATGTGGGTGCAATGAGTTTTTTGGATAGTGGTGGACTGGGGGCCCCATATGTGATGGCCACATCCAAAAGAAAAATCATTGATCAGGATGTCTGCTCTCACTTTCTGGCTATAATGCATCCATTTGGAGAAGGCACAAGGATTGAACATGTCCTTCAGTTGACATTGTTTTGTGTAAAAAACTATAAAAATAAAGCTCTAACTGAAACTTTCTTCTATCTTGAACCCCATGATGAGCATGGTACCTTTCTGTGGCGTCTTTCTGTGGCGTGTGGCCTCACAATTTGTGATCTGATAGCAAAGTCAGCCACCAACCATATCTAACAACCCACTAGTCTCTGTCTATAATTAACAGGCAATCAATCATAAATCTTTTGTTAGTATTGCCATGATTTTATCTTGTCCCTATTATGGTTGGATCTTAGAGTCAATAGTTATGGAAAATTAAAGGTAAAGAAAGGTTTTATGCATACTTACATCTTTTGGAAAATTAAAAGTAGAGAAGGGTTTGTGCATACTTATATCTTTACCTGAAACTTGATTAGATCGGGTCTTAAAGATGACGGTCGTATCTTCTTCTATGCACCAAGATGCTGGCATTCTCTCAGTGTTCCAAGGGACCAATTGACAATAATTTTAATTAAGTTTATGATTTTCTAATTCATCAAGGTTACAAATTCTGTAATGGGATTCTTCGTTTACCATGTATGCTAGCATTATTGTGTTTGAAATGACAAGACCTGAAATCAAAGTTTTTCTTAAATAAATAAGGAAACCCCAAAATAATTAGATCATTGATCACAAGAATCAAAGTAGAGCCCATATGTGATATGTGGTTGTGTGAGACCACCCAAAAGGTATAAGTATTATTTAAAAAGGACTCCCAGTTTATCTCTATTTATTTTGTGTAATATGGCCCAACTTTGGTAAATTAATGTCATGGAAACTCATCTATCCCGCATTAATTAGCATACAACCCCAAATGACAATGCCCCAGACACGAGTTACTGCTGGATTTGATTAATAAAATAATTTCTTATGAGAAATTATTTAAGTTTTGAGGCTTTAAAGCAGGATCATTTGATCAAAGTGTTGGGTGCCTGATCGAATTGATCGGGTCGTGTAGGAACAATGTTCAAATCTCTCGGCCTGTTAGGATGTCTTAGTTGCATACAACACTGCACTTCCGCTTCACGTCTATAGTAATGATAAATGACATGTCTTCTGGGATTTGGAATGATACCGATGAGATCGATGGTAAAACATTTCTTTTTAAAACGTATTGATTTGACCCAATAAGTGAGACCCCACCCAATAGCATGTTACCGCCAGAAGCAGAACCTGTACTTCTCTTGGGAAGAATCCCCTAATTGTTCCAAAGCAACTAAAAAGAGATTCTTTAACCAGAGATAATTCAGTTCAAATTTAGAATGCCTATGTAGAAGTTTTAGTTGATATTTGTATGAACTGAATGTGTATCATAGGCCCAAAATCCACATTAGATTTAGTCACATCAATTTAATATACATTCCTTATATGTAAAATCCCAATTGAAAATAATTGATTGTAATTAGCATTGATGGAGCCTTAACTAAAATGGAGCCTTAACTAAGGCAACCATGTAATTTAAATAGAGATGGATCAACCCATCCAGGGCATACAATTCCATTCAGTCTCTCCTTTATATGTTGAGATTCTTTCTGACTTTCTCGTGTCGGTAGTATAGTTATACCTCGTATCCCGGTTTTCTGGTGTTGGCTCCAATTAGCTTCGACCTCGCGCATTTGGTGCACGACTGTGTTTGGGTTAGCTTAGTTATGATTATTACACTGTAGTGTGGTTCGTGTTGAGGTGATCTCAGATTTACCACCACTCCCGTGTGTATGTATTATGTTATACGCTATCATAAATGTCTTCTGCTCAGAATCTATCTGTATGAAGTATGAACTGAATGTGTTCCAGGTGGGCACACACGAGGTGATGCACCCGAGTTGATAGAGACCATCCGGGCTGTTTCATGTGGTTGGACCAATAGAGCCACAAACCTACAACATGAACTGAGCCTCCACGAATCAAATTCATCCAGCTGTTGAAGAATTCATTTCCAAATAGTCAAGATAGGGTCCCATGATTTTGTAAAGCCTCAGCAATGATGAGGCTATCCCCTTCTAGAATAACTTGTTTTCAGATAAAGTGACCACAAGAGGTTAATACCTCTATCTAATGCCTGATGGCTGATGCCTCCAATTATGAGGGCTCTGCGTTGAGCTTTGCTCAGCAGGTGCTGTCACTGATACATTTGTATTGATTAGATATGCATTCGAAAGTGTATGATGAGTATGCATAGGATTTGATTTCTAATGTTTGCTTGCTGTTACTAATTTCTATGTAACACAAATTACATATTTTGTATAACCAAATGAATTCCTATGTAAACATTTATCCAATGCATAAAAAACTGAAGTTAACAGGTGTTAACAATGAACGAATCAAACCGAGTCACAACAGTTGAGTCAGGACAGTTGAAATTTGTAATTACCTTTCAGCTGACGTATAACAATTAGAACTCAGAACCTACTGTGTCATGTAAATTTCATTCATGTAAAGCAACAAGTAGTTTGTAGCAGAACTCTGTTATAAGAGACTATGTAACTGGCCTCGGTCCTCTACTGTATAAATGCAGAGGAACGTCATCATCATCAAAGCCTTGTCCTAAGTCCCAACTATGTTGGGGTCACCTACACAAATTTTGTTTCTTCATTCTAATCTATCTTGAGTCAAATCCTCAAATAACAGAGGATCATCTACATTCTAATCTTAATGGGAGTTTCAAACAACTCTGATAAAGGGTTCGCATTCATTTTCGTCTTCTTACCTTTTGTTATTTCAAAAGTGATGATGAGTGGAACTGGAACCCACTTATCTCATCGACTGCCTTTATCAAGCAACATAAACATCAAGAGAAGTGAACCCAAACGAATAAGCCAAGTAGCCAACATCAATCATTTGAAATCAAAGTCCATAGGCCTGCCTATCACAAGTAATGACAAGTGTATCCCAAATCATCCCATCAAATGTAAATATTAGAATTCTCACACCTGTCTATATAAAGTAAACATGCACATCAACTTAAGCTAATCTAAGCAAATATCCAAGCATTTAAAATCAAACTTCTGGGTCCCACTGACAACAAGCAATGATATTGTGGCCCGCACATACATACCATCAAACGTGGAAAACAGAATATCAATTTGAAATACATATCGTTCATTATATGTGAACTAAACTTCCCCTGCCAGTCTTTAATCGGATCGACATCCGCAGCTACTGCACCGGATTTATTATAGCCTTCCTGAATCGAAAAACTAACAAGAATAATCCTCCAAGGAGAAATATGCAGCACTAAATTAAGAATGAGAAAATACAAGGATAAAAAGTAAGAACGCTCTAATGATGAGAATAGAAATGAAACAACACTAAGATGATTGCCATGTTATTTGTCTGTTCCATATGGATTTTTTTCAGAAGACATGCAAGTTGGTTACTATAGATCAATCCACAGTTCACCGTTTTCTTTCTTCCCATGTCCCATTTATTCCAAACAGACAAGGTTCTGGTAGCAAAGGAGGATGGCCTGGATAAGCTTCAGGTTCTTGTTATTTTTTTTTTCAATAAAACCGTCGGTTTTAGATTCTGGGTTTCTTGCAGAAAAGAAAGTCATTTCTAGAAGATTTGTTATTTTGGGGGTTTGTTTTGTACTAATGCTCTCGTTTTGTTATTATTGGTTACATCTGCTATTATCAGTTATATGTTTGATGTTTGAATGATCCCATGTTAGATAGATTAATGAGATTTATTTATGTTTCTGTTTTGGGAAGTCTTTTCAAGTCTGCTGTATTTTGCATGAAATTTGTTCATATATCTATAGTATCATGCATATGCAGAGGATGGCCCAAATTTCCTTCTCCTGCCTGAAAGGAAATAACTTCAATTGGTGGTATCAAATAACGAAAAGGAAGCCACCAATGGGGCATCGGTCTTAGTCCCCCGTCTAAAATGTCAATTTGCTATGCAATGTATAATGCTGAGACCTTACAATGGTACAAACAATATCCTAAAGAAGTCTGCCATTTAAAACCTTTGTATTACAAATTTTCGGCACCACAAGTTGTGTAATCAAACAGAAAGCTAAGAGAGATCTAGAGGCGGATAGGGGAAAAAAAAAAGAAAAATAAAATTAAGCAAGATTCATTCGAACTAAAACCTCAAGAAAATTAGCTTACTGGATTGTTTATCTGAAGGCACCATCATGGATCACCCCAGAACCTTGAGAAGTTTATCTAGAATCTATTATATTTATTTTCATTACGGTGGTCAACAATTTAACATATAATATTACCAAATGCAAGTGAAGAAGAGATGAAACAGGCATCCCATAGTGAAAAACTACATACGTTATTAAGTGTTTCTTCCAAGCAATATAACAGACACTATGACAAATTTAATGCTAACATTACATGCACACCAACAAATAGCAATCAATTACACCATATAGAGACGAAATCACGTTCCACAATACACACTGATGAAGCATTAATTTGTAATCAAATTCAACTACAGCATTCGAAGAAGAAGAAAGAAAGAGATAAAAGTACCTGATGTTTAGTAGTTTTACTTGAAGGGATCTGGCCGGGCAGAGAGGATAGAAGGCCACTCTCCCAATCCTCCTCCATTTTTTACAAAGAACCCATGCTCATGTCTTGATGCTATTGAAATGGCAGCATTGTGAACAAGATCATGCATATTTACCCTATTATCACTCTCTCCCTCCAACAACAAACAAGAAGCCTTGAGTTTGTCAATCAAAGCATGAACTTTAACTGATGCTTCCTCTAATGTATTGACGTTACGAAAGAGGCCCTCCCCCATCCCATACCTTATCAGGTCAATCCTAGAAATAGGATAGCCTTCTGGAAATAGAGAGCACAATAGGAAGAGTGACTTAGCCTCCTTACTTTCCAAGTAATTGTAGCTTATCTCCAGAGAAGTGAACACTATCGCATTCATATCCATGATGCTTGCAGGACTAGACCTTTGTAATTCCAGCAATGCATTTTCCCAAATAAGTTCGTCCTTATTTCGTAATGCCCTTCCAAGTGTCACGATCGCGAGAGGCAAACCTCCACATTCTTTTGCCAACTTCCTTGGTAAATCATGTGAAACAAGAGTGTCAACAACATCACCTGCTTTCTCTTTGAACAATCTCCATGAATCTTGTTCTGATAAAACGTTTACTGCAATATTTACTTGGCTCTCCATAACATAACAGACTTCTGTACTTCGCGTCGTGAATATTATGTTGCAACCCTTGCATTCTTCTCTATGGGGAATTCCTACATCAGCCAGCTCTAATCTTCCCCACAAGTTATCCAAGATTACTAGAACATTTTTGCCCTGACGCAATCTCTCCGACAGCTTGCATGCTCTCATGGTTTCATTTCCTTCTTCAAGAGGCATTTTTAAGCCTAAAGGCTCCGCAATATCACTTTGGATTTTTCTCAAGTCTGGATTTTGAGGTAGAATTACCAAGACAACATCTTCATAGAGTTTCTCTTTTCTCACCAATTTGGCTACTTGTTTCATCATTGTCGTTTTACCTACTCCTCCCATCCCAAATACCCCAATGATGTTGATGTTCTCATCTTTCAATGCATCCATTACTTGTTTCATAGAAGATTCTATGGATTCAGATTTGTAAAAATCTCCATCAGGCAGAGATGCAATGCTTGTATTTTGGTTGGGGTATGATACACTACTAAAATTCCCATCTCTTTGGAGGTCATTAACTGTTTCAATCTTTTCCTTCGCTTCTTTACCCAGCTTGTACCGCATGCGCAAATCAAAACATCTTATATTCCCTTGAAGTTGATTATCCAATGTTTGCACATCTGCTATGATAGCATCTACACTTGACAACCATTCAGTCACTTCATCAAGGACTACTTCATTGTTTCTCTGAGCGACATAAACCCTCCCTTGTACGCCATTTTTTTTCCGCTTCAAGTTCTCAACTTCACTTTTGAGTTCGTCAACATATTTTTTGTAGCGAATAAAATAACTTACGTGCCGTTTAATAGGACCAAATAGATATTTACAAACTGCTCCAATGATTGCCAAAAGTGTCATTGTTTTACCAGGTCAACTAAGAGCAGCGATGGATGACTGCAAGAAAAAGAAAAAAGAAAGAAAATAATGATTATTAATAATAGAGTCAAAGATATTAGTATTAGGCTAAGAGTATAGAAGGTATAATCTTAACGGACTGAGGTTCTATGTAGACGTTTCAAGAAAAGCATGTAATGTGGTTATTTAGCAACCAGCTCAAGGCCAGGGGATATTTTCCTTTTTTGTACAAGTTTTAAGAGGAAAATCCTTGTATCTTTTTTCAAGATGATGAAAAATACAGTAAAACACTACGAACAGAGTTACATTGAGTTACGGAGAGAATAGGGCCACATTTACCATCCTTACAAGTGACAAAAAATGGGTTTTACATATGCAAATATTACATTGATATAATACACATGCTAAATGTTAGGGATTTTGTGTATTGCAATTTGATGGATGCATTATCATTTTAATCATCATTTGAATTTTCACACATGCATTGATTTAGAAAATCTTGAAATCTTGATTTACACATGCATTGTTTTTAAGACTTGTACAAATAATGTTTCATGCATGTTTTGGATTTAAATCTTGGATGCATTTGTTTTTTGAAAAGAATTTATAAATCATGCTAGCCAATGTTTTAGAGTTTTAAATCTTTTATGGCATTTTATGTTTCATGATTTTAAAAGCACTTAGATGATTTAAAATCATGTTTCCAAGCTTGGTTTAATGGCCCAAAAATCCCCACAAGAAAATACTTTGAAATATGAAAAGTTGGGATTTTTGTCTAGAGCTGTCGGTCAACCGACGTCAAGCAGTCGGTCAACCGACAGTGGAACCGAGGCCAACCAAGAGGCTCCATCGGTTCCCAAAACAGACAGCTACATTTTCAACATTTTTGTGCTGTCGGTTCAGCCGTCGGTTCCTTGTCGGTCAACCGACAAATGAAGGTCAACCGATAGATGTATAACGGTCAGAAAACTTTCGAAAACATGACCGTTGCCTAGTGACCGTTGAGGTGTCGGTCGACCGACACCTACCTGTCGGTCGACCGACAGGTATCCGTTGGCAGCTTTTTTCTATAAAAGCAAGCTCATTCCTTTGGCCAAGTTTGATGATTTTTAAGCCATTCTTGAAGAGCTTTGAGGCCAAAGAAAGGGGAAGAGCTAAGGAAGGCTAATGGGTCATTAGGAAAAGCTAAAGCTTGGATTAATGAAGTTAAACCACCAAGTAAGCTTTGCCTTTTGTTAGTCATATGTTTTATGCTTTGTCTAAACTATTGGTAAATATTTTTAAGCATATTAACTATGATGTGTTGAATCCTCTACTTCCTTTAATCTTTGATTTTATATCATAGGATTCTTCACTTAGATTCAAACAAAGTTTTGTTTTAAAACTTTACAAATCATGTTTTATGAAAATCTTTGATTTCCTCTTTAGCATGATTCTATTTCTTGTTTGAATCTTCTTTGTTGTTTTCATACATTTAAACCTTAGTTAAATTAGTTTTTGAAAACAACATTGCACATGCATCACTTGATTAGTCTTAATCATTTTCATACAACTTGTGATCTTTAGATTTTCATATCATTCACAAGTTTGTAATTGTTCAAGTGATTTGCATTTGACTTCAATCATACCTTTTATGTGCATTAAACTTTTGAATTGCTTTAAGCATAAAATTGATTGAGCTTTAATTTTAAACTTGATTGAAGTTTTCACACACACTCATCATAAGCATTCATCTTAGCATTTTATAGAGTGTTGTGTGAGTTGTTTTTCATTTTCATATTCGCCTATTTAGAGGCAATTTTATTTGAGCTTAAATTGTAATCTCTTAGAGTGTTTGTGAAGACACCTTCTTGAGAGAAATTCTTCTATGTGTAAAGGTTATTGCTTAGCCTAAGAAAAGCATTGTGTAAAGGTTATTGCTTAGCCTAGAAAAGCATAGTTGTAGAGGTTATTGCTTAGCCTATTGAAAAGCATACTTAGTGGAAATCCGGTGGGGTGTTGAGTCACAAGCCGATAGTGGATGTAGGCATTGAGGCCGAACCACTATAAATCTTTGTGTAGTGGTGATTGATTTGTGGTGATTGTTTTGTGTAAGCTTCCGCATTTTGTTTGACTAATCATCACATGTGACTAATTGTTTTAAGGAAATTAAAATTGGACATAGTTGGTCATTAAGTGTAGACCACCCTATTCACCCCCCCTCTAGGGTAGGATCCCTTGGACTTACACTAAATGCATTACCATGTTTGTTGAAATCACCATTTTTACATGAGTAAATGACTACATCCAATGGTTTTAGATTTATTTGGGAT
The DNA here is from genome assembly GCA_012931725.1 of Litsea cubeba. Taxonomy (NCBI): domain Eukaryota; kingdom Viridiplantae; phylum Streptophyta; class Magnoliopsida; order Laurales; family Lauraceae; genus Litsea; species Litsea cubeba. The sequence continues at coordinate 89,092,645 of CM022948.1, read as the reverse complement.
TTTTTGGGTTGCTCAGGAATTTCTCAAAATCCATGAAGAATTAAAATATGGAACTAAATGTTGTGATACTAACAATTAATATAATATTATTGAGCGGTTCGGATCATGAATTGGAGGCCCACAAGTGTAGAAAATAAGATCTATAGTTTGAGACTTTTTTTTTATAAAATACTCAAAATCTATGGAGATTTAAGACAACCAACTTTAAGATCTTGAGGCATATTAGTCCAATAAACAAATTGAATGGTTTAGATTATAAATATGGAGCCCACAAGAATGAAAACATAAATGTATTTGATGGCTCCCATGGGAATGCATTCCCCGTGTACCCACCCGTGTAAGAAGTATACTTGTGCCTCTTCCAAGAGAGGTGTGAAAATGACGTGAAAGTTATATCCTATAAATTATCTTATTCGCACATCATTTTCAGACCTCATTTATGCATGTTATGCATTATTAAGCAAAAACAGGCGTGGCGATATGTACCCATTATGCATTTAAATCATTTATATTGGAGATGGGTTGCACAAGGGTCCACTTTGAAACCCCATGATTATTTGAGGATGCTCAAGATGATGTTCTATGGATAGCGTATAGTGGGTTGGTTGATCAACACAGGTTACATGTATAGGGTCCAACTAGCAAGAAAGACCCGTGCTAAGCCCGGGTCTAAAAATATTACTAAATTCTTACATCAAATTGTGATCCCCTTTGATCGGTTAGGAAAATAAACTAAGATCATTTATATTTTGTGGCAAACTTAACTAAAAATTATAATAAATTTTAATAAAGAGAATTCATTGGGTAAAAAGAAAAAAATTAATATGAAACTTGATAAGAACAAATTGAACACATGTTGCCCGGGCTGTATTTTGGAGCAGCATGGGTTCAATGTGTTCTTATATTTATGTATTTGTGATTAGTTACATAAAGAAATTTATTTCCCTTATTTAAAGAGAATTCATTGGGTGAAAAGAAAAAAAATTAATATGAAACTTGATAAGAACAAATTGAACCCATACTGCCCCGGACCGTATTTTGGAGCAGCATGTGTTCAATGTGTTCTTATATTTATATATTTGTGATTAGTTACATAAAGAAATTTATTTCCCTTATGTGAGGCCCAACTCCTTGTGGACCCTCACTTATATTTGAATTGTTCTAATTATATTATATAATATCTACTTATACTAATTAATAGAGGTTAGTGAGGGTAGTTATACTAATATAACCCCTAATTAATAGGGTATTAAATGTTTAAGGGAAGTACTGCCAATTGCCAAAATTTCAGATTTTTCTGAATGAGACACTGGTTATCTTATAATATAGAAGATAGATAAGATCAACCCATTTATTAATCAGAGAGGTCAAACCAAGTCCGAAGTTAAAGCGTCATCCCAAACCCTTTTAACAGCTCAGGCTCAGGATCAGATTGGGTTGAAGGGTGATTGACTTGAAACCCTTAATTAGGTCAGAAATGTCAACCCAACAGTCCCGATATGAAAAAGAGTAAATGGGTCAACTCGATCCGTAAACTACCGGGTTGAGTAAGGGTTGGATTAGCAAGTGGGTATAACTTGCCATCTGCTAGTATCATCCTCATCCATTTATCATTCACTGTGGTTTCAGTGGGGCCCACAGGGAGAAATTGGCTGGACCCATTTCTCCGAGATCAAAGGGCTGGAAAAGGAGTATCGCAACACAAACAGAAGCAGGCTCTAACAGATGGCTTCCATCTCAGAATCTCGATGATTTTATTGTTTGGTAATGCCCCATATGTAATATTTCAAGCCTTGGGATCAAAGAAACATGAAATTGACGACGAGGAAACCATCATCAAATACTTTATTTTGCAAGACCTTGAACTTGTTAGTTGCACTGACAGAGAATACTTAAATGGAACATGAATTTTAAAAAAAAAAAAAAACCTTTCCCGGCTGCATTGATACTTCCAAATTTCTCAACTCAGCTACCCAAACAGCCTCTCGCATTAGATCTAAGGAGGAAGCTTTCCTCCCTCCTCTCCAATATAATGATAGAGTCAACTTTACTCTCTCTCCAAAATAATGATAGAGTCCACTTTACTGTCTCTCTCCAAATAATTGTAGAGTCGACTTGACTTTTAGTTTTTTAGGAGCACTGTAATATGATAGGTCCATAGGCTGATTCCAGAGCTGAGACTTTGGCCTGATACCTTAAATGGACAGGGACTAGGCTCTGCTTTCCTCAAGGCCCGCTCAACTGAATCTGAATAACAGCCCGGTGAAGGAGTTTGTTAAGCATGAGCGGTTTAATGCTTCACTAATGGGCTATGAAGAGCCTTACTTTTAGGCCCACCGTCTGGATCTGAGCCTAAAATTGTTTTTTTTTTTTTTTTTCTTTACGATTTTGTATTGCTTAAAAACAGAGTGGTTAGCTTGGAGCACGGCTCAACAACCGAAGGATGCAGTTTCAAACTTGCGCTCTCTTCATTGGGTCACTTGCCCAAGTAAAAGTCTGACTTACCTGATGCGTGGAGGAGGTAGGGACTTTACGTGCCCGGCAAAATGGTCGGTTTTCAAGAGAGGGTGGACACCCTTATCAACAAAAAAGAGAAACAAAAAGGGTATTACTAAAGAACTTATCTTTCATTGTAGGTCATAAACATTTTATGATGGGGCCTACAAAATAATTGGCTAGAATAATCCATTCCATTTACAGGCTCTTGATTCAATAATTAAGAGATTAAAGTTTAGGTCATATGTACTTAACATTGTATCAAACCAAAGACCTAGTCACGTTCTTTTACATGACTACTTTTAGGAGATTGTTGGATATTTTCATTGGATTCGTTGTTAAATATATTTCAATTATTTTGTTTTCTATAATTAATATGCTCATGAAATTAGAAATATTTTATTTGACTGCCATTTCTTTTATTTGTTTGAAACTCTAGTGGAGATTCTTCTTGGTTCTAACATTATTATGGAAAACAAAGAAGAATTAAGACCTTTTGAAACATGTAGATTTCGTGGCTGTTGTGTTTCTTTTTACAAATCTCGTTAGAGATCTTGTTTTTCTTATTGCTTGTTCTTTTATTCACATCTCCCACTGCAACAAGCCATCCATAAATAGATTATGAACTAACTAGAATCATAAAAGAAAAAAAAAAAACGGATCTAGGCCTGACCCAATTACATCCCCACTCTTATTTGTATCGTATTTACTATATCATGGGTTTAACCATTTAAATTCCATTGTAAATCTTTTTCTATTTTTTTAATTATCATCAAATAAACACGAAAAATTAAAGTGCATGGACCCCACCTAAGATGATGAGGGGGGGGGGCATTTCTCATTCTTAACACCGTGCCACCAAATAGGTTCTTTGATCCCAATGTTCTATGAGAAAATAACAAATCCCACAGTCAAATCCACCTTGAAAAACTAGTCAACATACCATTCAACTCATTCAAATATTTTTCACGAATCAACATCACCAATCATTTTGGTAGGGTTCACCCCTTCATACAAGAAGATACTACCGTAGAATAGAGGAAAATGCAGGTGTAAAAAAAGTAATAGATAGCTCCATATATTCATAGAAGACAATGAATGTGCTGTGCTTAGGAAAGATGAATTAGAGCAGAGCCATTGCAGGAGAGAGGGTGCTTGAGGGATGAGGCAGAGTAAGGAGCGGTTGCTAGAATGCCAGAGCTTCTGCCCTCTGCCATTTCTCGGCGATCGTTGCCTCCCTGCGCTGACATTACTTGGGAAGGAACAAACCTTCATGTGAAATCAAGCAAACAAAATGGAAATTTTATTAGACACTAACAAACCCATGGAAAATAGAATGAGATACATACACATATGTAGATTAGTCACAAGCATAAAACTCCTGCAATTAAGTTTGAAACAACTTAGCAGACCTCAAAAATTGTAACTTCTAAATGTTCTGTTCTTGAGTCATTTAAAAGAAAAGTACATATAACATACACCTACTTCTCAGAATGTATATATACCTACAATGCATGAATATAAGTTGCTCAATCACACAACTATCAATAGATATGTGCACCGTGAAAGAAATGGCACTCACTTGAATCTGATTGAGAATTCCACAGCTGGGATGATAACATCTAAAATACTTGATTGATTTTAATAGAACCTATTAAAAAGGACTGTAAGTCTGCTCTGAAGATAGAAGACTCGAAAAGTCTGGCATAATTAGAAGTAAGAAGACCGGAAGGATTAATAGATAGAAGTTTAGATAGAACACAAGTACGCAGATGGACGAAAAAGGAATTAGACAGAATTGAAAGTATGCTGAATTTTCGGATTCAAATGCAGGGCCTGCCCGAGCGGATGTGTGAACTCTATCAGAAAGCAGCCCCAGACGCCAGACAGAATGATGCCCACCTGAGCGAGCATTATATCCGCTCGAGCGGATGAGGCAGCAGTGCCCTGCGAAAATTAAATTTTCTATTTCTAATTGTGCTTAAACTTCTTGTTTTAGTCCCAATCAAGTTAGGCAACTATTAGCACGTCCCTAAGCCTATTTAAAGGACCCTTGGGCTACCCTAAAGAAAAATTGTCTCTCATTATTCTGAGTTTAAAGATATAATTGAGAGAATTCTTCTCTAGAGAGTTATTTGAAGAGTTGTGCTGCATAAATCATCTAGAGAGTCAGTTTCTTCTACATCCCTTGTAGAAAATCATCTTCTTTCGTAGAAGATTTGAGGAGTCAAACGGGATTGAATCTGTTACAACCAACTGTATGAAATCGTTGAGGCGTGAAGTTACACAAGAGGTAATTGCAGTCCTTAGGTAGAGATTATCTGGAGAGGGGTATGTGAGTGTCTTGTAATTGTGAGATTCATACTGCTTGATTGTTGATCCAGTCCGGATCGGTGGTTTTTCACCTTGTTAGGATTTTCCACGTTATATTTGGTATTTTTGTGGTGTGTGCTTGTTGATTTTATTTTCACTGCATATTTTATTTGTTTTACACACATTAGAATGTTGAGTTGGCCAATCTAGAGATCAAACTAGAGCTTTCAGAGGTTATTTTATTTTTGAAGAACTTCAGTAGGAGTTGGGCCACCTTAAAATTGAAGACATGACCAATAAACTGATGAGAGTGAGCTTATTTATGGCGAGACCAACTGCTATTAAAGTAAAATCTGAGGGTATATCACTAGAGAGGGTGACATTAATTTTTTATTTTTTATTTTTTATATTTTATATTTTATATTTTTTGATAATGGGATGACATGTATTTTGGATGGTCAAGATTATCAATAGGTCAAACCCACCGTAGAGTTGCACTGCCCATGTCAATACAATGGCCCCCATCAATAAATTATAACAAACCAAGGATCTCAAACTTATCACATGAGAGGGAATGGGCATAAAAGTTGACGGAATTGGAGCGGTATTGGGTATTGCCCTTTTGATCGAACCACATCTTGGGCCGAAATGAACTCCCCATTTATCATAGTGAGAGCCTGAGAGGTGTTGCATGAGAGGATCCGGATTGGCCCACCACACAACCTGAGGGCATATATAAAGAGTACTGCTACATGGCCTGATGTTCAGGCCACTTTTCAAGACCTTACCTTACAACCATTCTACACAGCCCGAGATTATGCCCGGGCCGTGGACCGATCCCAGCATTGTACGCTGGGATCTCATCTGATAAGATCCCAGCGTCCAATGCTGGGATTGGTCCACAGTCCGGGCAGAAATCTCGGGCCGTTTAGATTTCTTCATAAATTATAAAGTGCCTCATGATCTACTCCTTTTCTTTTGTTTTCTTTTTTTGAAAAAACAAATTATTAATTATCTCATAATAGAAGGTACAATTTTGAAATACTCAAAATTATCCAAAACTTATATGCATTAAAAAACTTATATGCATTAAAAATAACTTTAGATGAACGCCAAATTAAAATGAATAATGGAATGGTCTTCATAGCTTACAAGTGTCTCAAAGTTCCCTGGTTGGTAGTGAGATTGAGAGGTTTAGATCTATAGTGTGGTAAACCAGGTGGGCCCCCAGCAGGTGTTTGCTTCATATGGCCCCCCACAAAGAAAAAATTGCACAAGGGGCTTACTTTAATAAATCCAACGTATTTTCCAGTCACCTTAATTTGACATGGATCTAACCCCATTTACATTCAATCATAAAAACAATTACATTTAGGAAGCCATCAAAATTTGAAATCGCCTTACCTCCTATATTCAATATGCTTCCCTAGACCCTACACATACAAAACAATCCATCTTTACAAATTGGATGAACACCAGGTGGGGCCACAGAAAGGGGGAAGTTTTTTTTTTTTTTTTCAAATTCCCATCCTCTCCCACCGTCTCGTTACAGGTTGACTTGATACATCTGTTTTCTCTTGTAGTCAATATTACATTCATTACTACACTCCTTTCTCTGTTGTTTCTCTCTTTTCATTGTCAATACGACAGGTTGAATAGAATCCTGGCCTTATTACCGAAATAAGGGGGTCAGTGAGAGCCCAATTGGTGGGCCATCATGTTAAAATGATTGCAATAATAAATTCTTGGTATTTCTATGAAACCAAACAACGTCCAAGTTGCAGGGCAGAGGCATACAGACTCAGTTGCTTGTAAATCTAATTAGATGGAACCTTGTTATAGCTTAAACTGACACTTACTAGGCAACTGCAGTTATCCAAACGCATAAGCTCACACAAGATTCTCCAATCCCTAATTTGATGGATGGTCATCTGAATTATACTAATAATTGGATTAAATTTTACAACAACAAAAAAAAAAAATGTAACTTAAGAAACCGCTAAACTTGCTCTTAAATCAATGGTTGTGATGATCTAATTAAAATGATCTTCTCCCGAAATCATTTCTACGATGAGTCATTCCTACTCCACAGTCCTCCCGCGGTTAACACGCATCCTAAAGGGTCGGTCCCACAAGAATATTTGATTTTTACCTACAAAGCCATGCAGGTACCTCCTACCAGAATGTAACCCATACATGCAAACCTAATTAACTGTATTTAGTTTAAGATCCAAATGGGCCAACACGAAAAAGAAACCAGGCTTCAAGAACATCCAATGCTTGTATGAAAATATCACTGGTAAGTTTGAAAGTACCCCATTGCAAATTTGGAAAGTGTTTGTCAAATAATAATAATAATAGTAATACTAGTGATTTGAAGTTCTCCCAGCCTACATCAACACTCTCTACCCAAATAAGTTAAACACAGCAGTCATGAATACCGGTTACTTGTGTAAAGATCATCAGGCCCCAAAAAAGAATCATTAAATCATTACTCAACACCAAAGAGCTATTATCTTTTGTAAGGAAACTGTCCGGTTCATAGTTGAAAACAATTAAACAATCACGAGATGGTACTCGTGACATAACATTATACTCATTTCCAACTCGCAATTGCCAGTTAATCTTGATGGGAAGGTTGTGTCAGTTCCTCAAAAACTTGGAACTGAGGTGATATTCCCCTGCATTTTACATGACCCATAATTAGACTGACTAGATGAAAAAAATATTAATGTGGCAACAGAGATGACAGATAAGATGGCAACGATAAACATTTTCATGTACTTGCAGCAAGATCATACCACTTTCAAAGGTTTTATCATTTGATACAGCTCAAAAAAAAGAGAAAAGAAAAGGATTTATTTACCCAGGAAGGGTATATGTGATGAGGCCCACATAGCTAGTCATGATTAAATTAAATATCCAAATGAGAAATTTTAAATATTCAAAAAAATAAAAGGATGAAGAGATGGTAATTGCAAATGGCATTTACCTGTCAATCTTCATAGTCACCAGCATGCTCTAGTAAATAGTTTACTGCCAATTCTTCATTCCTATCACAGGCTAAGAATGCTTCGATGACAAGGGCTCTGTCAAACCCCATAGCTTCAAGCTATAAACAATAACTAAATGTATTAGGTAATGTCAAAATGCTAGAACTGGGGAAAATTCCATAAGAGGAAGACATGCATACTCGTTCAATGGCCTCCTGCTCTTCCGGAGTCACATTAATGGAATGAGGCATATCTGGTTCCGCCTGCTCAAATAAATCGCTGAAAAAAAATGATCAAGGCCATTATCACGTAAGTCAGAGCTCTGAACCGTGATCAATGTTTATTTTGAATAGGTAACTCAGATCTTGCAAGAAAACTCAAAGAAAAAATGCACATTTTTTAATAACAATGCAAGTCAAATGCTAATGTCTCATGATGGGGGGGGGGGGGGGGGGGGGGGGGGGGTTAAAAGAAGAGTATGAAGTTTAGCATGTGGATAGTTTACAGCTTACACATGTAACTTGGGGTCTCAACTCTCAAGCAGTTGCATTGGGAAATCCCAACCAATCCCTTCTCAAGAAGAATAGTTCAGAAAAGAAAATCCTTGTAACGTGTTTTGAAGTAGTTGGGTGAAGAAATCCCATATATAATGGTCAGTTATGGATAGAAATGTGTCAACCCATCAAAATGTGAGGGCATCAAAAAACACATCATCTTGATAGATCATATATTCTCAACTGACTGCTGTCAACTTAAACATACAGAATTACCAAATAAATCAATAAATGAAAATAAGAAAAGAAGGATAAGTCAAGTACTCTCACCCTTCAGCACCTTCATGAGGTTCATTTATTAACTGAAGAAATTCAGCCTGGTGTTCCTGGATTAATCTCAGAAGTTGAGGGTTCTGCTTGCCTAGTTCCTGAAGCATTGGCTGCAAGAAAATAACAGTTGAAATGATTAACTCTAATTGCGAGAAACCAATTAAAGGCCTCCAAGAAACAAAGTACAGACCTGTAGAATTTGTGGATTTCCTTGGACCATTAAACGCAGAGCCTGGAACTGCAGGGCACAAAAAACATGTTTCAAAGTTTCGTGGTACATATCTACAGCAAGAAGCATCTTAACAAGTAGACTGTTGTTTTGTCTATATAAAATTTCTTAACATTATGTTTCCCAATTTTTAAAAGCTAAGCTTATTCCCATGTTATGTATTGTTGCTTTTGCAAAACTAATCAATCCAAAAAACTTGGAACCAACCAATGCATTATTACCAATAATAATAATTTTTAAAAAAAAAAAGCAAATTGGTGCTTCTAGCAGATAAAGAATACGAGGTGTGCTTCACTTGTTAATAAATATAAAATGCTGTTTCTTTCTGTTTATTGTTTTTCCAGCAATATATTTGCCAATTCCATGCTCCTTGAGTGCATCTCCAGTGACATATTTGTTAGGTAGCTCAACTTTAGATGCCCCCCATTGATCCTCCATCATCTGATAATTTGTTTGAGAAAGTTACTAGCTGATCTCTGGGTTTACTTATAATGTTAGAACTGGAAAGTCCTGTCCAAATGGGTTCCTCTTCTAGTTCTGATGTATAGTCTGAAGCTCACGTGATTGGAACTTGCAAAAGGAGGAGAGGTAGCCAGAAATGTCTTCTTCGTCAAAGCTCCAATGCAACTTATTTAAAGGCTTCTAAACAGACGCATCAGGATTGACCTTAGTGCCCGGAACCGCCTCTCAGCCTTCTCGATCCCGCTCCAAAAACACAGATCGGCGTTTTCAGAGCCGCATTTTTGGAGCGGAACCGTCCTAGGAACGCGGTTCGACCGAATATGGAGCGAACCATGCAGAATCTTTGGATTTATGTGCATTTTCTTTTTCTATAAGCTTTACATTTATCCTTTGAATGAAGAAACTTCTTCTAACTTATTAATTATTGTCTATTTTATGTGATCAAATTGCAAAGTTAAGTTTTTTCTCCATTTTTGATACTTGAATATATGGATAAGATATATTTGTGCCCATTAGTTAATAATTTATAAACCCCCAAGCACTATGTTGTATAGGCACTCCAGACATATAACAATTTTAAAATTTAGCGCTTCGGCACTCCCACTCCGCGCTCTGGGCACTTAGGGATAGACCATCTCCTACTTCAAATGGCTGACTTAAAATTTTTCTCATGGTGACTTGATTTTAAATCCCACGTACGAAGTACATTTTTTACTCTCAGCAGGTTTCAATTGAAGTGTTAGCTGAGTCAATTTGTTGATCTCAAATTGATGAGACAAGGCTCCGATGATGATAATGATTTAAATCAATGTCTACCCCACGTACAGTTGTCACATCAGGTAGGTTTGTGTCTACTGCCTATTAAGTATAAAGTATAAACTGTCAGCTGTTGGGTGATTAATTCAGGAGCCACAGATCATAAGTAGACAAACATAATATATTTTCATATTCCTGTCTATTTATCTTCATTATGCAATGTGGAGAATGTTCTCCTACAAGCAGACTGAACGTGGAGTCCAACTCTATGGAGCCCACCTTTGATCAGTGCAGCCCCTTGGATACTCTTCTCAACCCATGATCTGGCATTAGAACCAATTTTACACTCATTGAGCCCACACTCACCGTTGGATCAAATTTTAAAAAAAAATCTATGGTTCAATGCCTTTAAACTTTAACTTTAAGGCTGTTAAATCAATGGTTATGATAATCTGGTGTGGCTGATATTCTGGCTGCCCCTTATTCATAAGGAGACCTTTCCATCTGCCCTTCTACCATTGACAGACATGTATCTAGGTGGGCCCTACAAGCTGGATTGCATTTTAGCAAGATGCAGTCTGCCCGTAGGAGAACATTGCCAATGGAATGTGTAGTTAGCTGATAGGACGGTAAGTCGGTAACCAATGTTTTTGTCAGTAATATCATTCACAATTTTGCCTAATATTATTGATTAGCATTCTAACAATGTCTCTTAAATATACATTACTGTCTTCCCTGATCATTGTGTGATGGCTGGTGGTACTTCGTAGACATGAAATGTACAGGTCGTACGAGTCCGATCCCAAAGAAGATCTATTTCCTGGTAGTTGTCATATGTATGTGAGGAAGAAAATCTCATCAGTGGCACCATCATCTAGGTTGTCTAGGACTCAAAAGTCCTAAAGTTAATTTTGTCAAGCCATAATCATCAGTTCGACTACAGTCATTTTAAGTGTAAGACTTCTTAACTTTTCAAACCTATCCTTGGTGTTTTTCCTTGTTCAATCAATAGACAATTAATGAAATGTCTTCTTTGATTCATTTTGACACAGGTTCCAGCACTAATTACATCTCCTAATTGTTTATGATATTCTGGTCTTATTCATTGACGACACCACACAAGTCGCATGGTTGTTTTTAAAAAAAAATTATACAATAATGACTATGAAGTTTGGTATCATTATAGGTGATTCACAAAAGAATACTCCTGCACTTGGGGGTAAGAATGAGGGTGAATGTTTGTCTTGAGAATCTCTCTCATATCTAGAGCATAAGTATATGAAGAGATTGAGGCGGATGTTGGGCAAAAGATAAGGGTTGGATGGTTAAAGTGGAGATATGCTTTTGTAGTGCTTTGTGATCGGTGCACAACAACAAATATCCAAGGAAAAAATTTACAATACGGAGATTGGACCAACTATGACCTATGGAGTAAAATGCTAGCCAATCAAGAAACAACACATGCAAAGTGTAGCAAGATGACAAAATTGAGAGATGTGTGGTAAAACTAGGAAAGATAGAACCAATATGAGCAGATTCAGGAGCATCTAGAGGTAGCATCAGTAGGTGATAAATTAAGAGAGACTCATTTGAGATGGTTTGGATATGTCCAATGCAGGCAGGCTAACAACAGCAGTTTTGAGGAAAAGTTTTTCTATATAGGTTGATAGCCTCTCAAGTAAAAGGGTAAGCTGAAGAAGACATGGATGGAAGTGGATAGATCTGGAGAAGTGCAACCTATTCGAGGATTTGGCCCAAGATAGGCTCGAATTAGGGGTATCAAAATCTGACCTGACCCATTAACCCAACCTGCTTTTGACCCCACATAAGTAAACCTGTTTTCTACACAAGTCAGTCACGGGTCAGGTAAATCTAATCTGCAATAAGATGGGAAAGGTTAGGGTTCACCCACATAACCTGTTGACCAGCAACTCTTCCTTTTCTTCTTCAATTTTCAAAATTCGAACTGCACAAGCTGAAAAAAAAACCCTCCAGAAGAAGGAATTTCAGAAGAGTTGTTAGTTCCCAATCCCTTAAGCCACTCAGGTGAGACCTCAAGAAATGTCGAAGGCGAGAAGAGCGCCTCCTTGCCACAATGGGCACATGAACGCGCATTGGCACACCACTGCTTTATATGTGCTTCAAACCCTTACGAAAAAAGTCCAACTCCAGCCCTCACCTGTAATCATGGATGCTAGGACATCACCACTGAATGGTTCCAATCACTACTCCAAGCTACAATCAGCCTTTTGAGTGCCCAACTTCTCCATTCCATGTGTGGAGCAGAGTCTGGATCCCCAAAGGTCTTCCCTCAAGAGATGTATATGTGTGAATGTGGCAAGCGAAATACCACAGTGGAGCCCACCTATTGAAAATCTAAACCTTTGGTAAAAAAAAAAATGCCCTCATCTTTTTGTATGAGTGGCCAAACTTTACTCTAATAGCAGTTGGTCCACCTTAAGATCGAACATATATTCATTTATGAATATTTGGCCAATCTTATGGTGGAACCACCTCTAAGTATAACTAGGCCACATCCCACAAGAGAGGGCATTCATAATTTCATATTGATCAATTCAGATTTTCAATAAGTAGGCCCACCATGGAGTTACACTTGTCACACTACCCATCATGTGAGTTAGAAGCATTGATCATCCTCTAATGGGCCAACAAGCTGGAGAGCATGAATCAGACCACCTACCAAAATTTCCTTCATATAAAATAAAGCATGTTGGACCGTTAGTAATCACATGACAAGCCCTCCTCAAGAAGTCATCTCCTCATCTATGTGTATGGACAAGCATGATACATTTTCCCCCAAGATGGCGCCACATTCCATGTGGATAGGAACCATGTCTAGAGATTGTCATTAAAGTGTTGCATTCTTTATTTGCTTGTCGTTTGGGTTAGGATCTTCTGAGACTCACTCATGTGAGTGAGATAGCTAGAAATCTATAGAGGAGCCCACCTATTGAGATATCAAAATTACTCAAAAGGAACACACTCCTATTGAATGCAATGTGGTCAAAATTTAATCCGAGATAAGTTGGTCCCACCATAAGAACTAACATATGATTACATGTATAAAGTACGCCAATTTTTTTATGTTTTAATTGATTCAGTTTCTATTTGCTAAATCTTATGGTGGAACCCACTCCTAGTAGAGTAAAATTTGGCCACATTTCATAAAAGAGGGGATCATTTTGAACAGTTAAGATTCTTATTTTGGTGGGCCCCACTTTGTAGTTTCACTTATCTCACACATAGCATAAGTGAGATCCTCGGAGAATCCAAACTCCTTTCTCTTTTACTAAGAGAGGACAAGAGCCAGGAAGTGCCGTGTTCTTGATTATGAAGATTGAAAGTGTATTTTCTACAAAAGACCTCTTCTCCACGGCAGGCAATTCTCCACCATTTGTGCAGCTCCTCTCATGGCTCCAGTTTGATTTTCCTCTTCCTTCTTCCTTTTTGCTCTTCCTCTCGTTGATGTGGGTGATGCAGTTTGGATGTGATTGGCCCACGTCAGGTGCGGGTTGAAATTGTCCAACCCATTTTGGACTTCAACCTATTGATACCCTCAAAGAACCCGACCTGTTTTTACCCAAACCAACCTGTTTGTCACCCCAAATTGGACTGGCAAAACAGAATTCAAGTAGCTGAACCCAACATAGGTGGGACAAGGCCATCATGATGATGATGGAATTCAACTGATTGACAAGCATTAAGCAAAATGGAAGTCGAAGAGCAAAGCAAGCTCAAACATGTTATTGATGAAAATCATGGATGAGGCCCATGGATCCCACAGCTGATACATAGACTCCATTATATTCAAATTCCTATGTACTTCATAGATCATGTAGCAATTGATGTTCAATGACATCAAACTAAATGTAATTAATGGGTTATTACCTATCCAACAAGTCTAAGTTTGTGCAATTATAATATGTATTGAAGAATTTACAGCCCATTTTCTGCTATGGTGCAGTACAATTACAATTTACAAGTTTTAGACAGTGCTAGTCATCAAGTCATATTATTTTAAGTCTTAGTCATGCCTTCAAGTTCTATTACTCATGACTTTTACTCATAGGCATACTCCTAAAGAGAGAAAAACCCAGGTACTACCTCCTATATGTAGTCTTCCACTTAAAGCTTAGAAATGGAATTAGGAGGCTTGGACCATTTTTGCTAGGGAGAACCCAAAATGACACTCTCTCACCCTAATAGAAATTATAGAATAAGGGGAACTTGAACCATTTTTATAACAAAGAGACCTAATTCTACTATAATGCCCAAAAAAAAAATTATTGATGCATATTGTGTAATATATCTTACACCCGCGAGGATGAATGAAATTTTCAATTTTCATCTTTCAAGCTTTCTTCTGTGGTAGAGACTCCAAACACTGGAGAAGATGCCAACTCTAAGAGGGGTAAAGACCTAGTTCTACTATTGTGACAAAACAACAAAGTTTATTGGTGTGTATTATGTAATATATCTTACACCCTCAAGAGTGAACGAAAATTTCAACTTTCAGCTTTCAAGCTTTCTTCTGTAGTAAAACTATGCCGACTCCAAGAGGGGTCCTTGGCATTGACTCTTAGGTTCATTCTGCAGAAGAGCCCCAAGGTGTTGACTCAAGGGATTGCCATGCATCAACACCCCCTCTATAAAAAGTACAGGGTTCTATCTTCAGGCTGCTCACTTGATAACGATGTAAATGTGTCGGGTTAATCACTGAACATGTCCCTAGGGAGGGATTACAATCCTTTATATAGACTTATAGTCTAACCTATTCTTGGAAACAACCTAATTAAAATAAGCACTAAATCAAATAAGATAAACTTTCTAATTAATCTCATAATTATCCCTAAAATTCAGATGCTGCTAAAATAAATACTCTTGCACGATTTGAAAGTCTTCTTTTATGGGCTTAGGCCCAATGGGCTGGCCAATCATGGATCTGGCCTGCATATCCTGGCCTGAATTTTCGGGTTAAAAGCTTTAGTAACCGAGTAACCAGGTAATATTGCTATTTTTATTCCCAGATGACACCAAGACTCCACAAGAAATAAAATCCTAGCTTTAGGGAATCGTAATATTTCCATGTTTATCCCTAGCTGACAACATTTTCATTTTTGTATAAATACCAACGAAGATTTGAAATAAATAAAATCCTTCAGCTGAGATTGATATTCAATTCTTATGTCTTCCATATTTAAGGGAAATGAAATTTCTTATTCTCACATTGGCCATCTAATGAAAGCACTAGTGCTTTTTCCCCTTATTACGACCATGAAGCAGGAGATTTACTTCATATTTACACTCTATTGCCAAATATTATGAGAAAAGCCTACTTCAACTGCTTAATTAATTGTTTTATCTTTATTATATCCCAAAAATGAATTAAACATACTCGAGTTGATTCACACTTACAATCACTTCCAATAAATAAAATTCATCTTCGTAACTGCCTTTTCTTTTCTGAAATGGATCTTCATATCTCCCTTCTGATAAATTGACAGATCATTTTATTGTCTAAAATTATCTTTTATGTTTTTAGGGCATCCCTCTTCCTACTTGACCAATATGAGTCATTGTGGAATCTTTAATCAACATTTATTTTCTATTTAGGTAATACATTTGCCTCACAAGAAATCCATGAAAGTTCAAACACATAAATACAAAGAGCCATAAAAAGGAAGTAAAAAACAGAGCTTATAAATTTACTATAGTAAGAATAGAATCCAAGTTATACCTGTGGATTATTTCTAAGAAAATCAAGAGACCCGCCACCACCAACACCAATATTTGGAGTGCCCTGGAGAAACAACACTTAAGATTCTGTGGTAGAAAACAAATCGCTTAAAAAATAAAGAAAGAAAAAGGAAAAAAAAAAGTCAATGATAAATTATATCATTCTTAATCAATGAATGTGTCTAAAAACAAACATCAGTCTCATCATTAAGAAAATTGATCTGATGGATCAATATAAAAAAACAACATAATTCCTCCAAACATGAACTACAAAATAGAGCAGCATTTACCTGTGGAAACATATTTAAAGGAGAAGAATTGGGCAATCCAGAGAGAGGTTCTGCCCCTGCAAGATTTGTTTCAGTGCCGGTGTTAGTCCCCTGACCTGGTGCCTGGTTTGAAGGGACCCGAGCTACTGGAATAGCAACTTCTGTCACTGCGGGAATGCCCTGAGTAAGGACAAATATCAGTCAACAACTGTCAATCCAAGTTTCCTATTATATAGTTTTATTATTCCAACCAATAATTAACCATACAGAATACAAATATTCCACAGCTCGCTCTGGATTGTTGTAAGCTGCACGAAGTGCACGCAAGACTGTCTCTCGGTCCCAGCTACCACCACCCATTTCGATTATTTGTTGGGTCATCTGCTCAAGATTGTTACCTGCAACTAGATTGGATGCGGCTTGACCATATACATCAGCAGGAGCCCTAAAGTCAAGCAAAACATCAACACCTATCATAGATTGTTCAATCATATTTTGAAACCTAAAGCTATATCATAAGAGTAATTATAGGCCACCAACGAATCTGGAACCAAGATGTATATAAAGTCATGGGATACTAATTTGTGCTAGTAGTGTCCACAATTTGATTGTTCCAATGGAACTTTGTTATGGGTGCTAGATGCCTCAAAAGTCTTCCAGAAATGAAAATCCAATCATCAATTATTTTACATAAAGAGAAAGTTTAGACAATTAGAGAAGTGTTTTGCAAAGAAGATTTCATGTTTTTTTTATCACAAAGAAGATTTCATGTTATTATAATGAAAAAGATAATCATGAATCTCTGTCGTTGGGCCCTGAGCACAAAGTGAATCATTGGCACGGGGGATCATGTCAATAGGTGGAGAGCTGATTAGTTGGTATACAGCCTGTTGTGGGGTTTGTCTTCCTGCTTTAATCATTTTAATAAAATACTGGGCTTTTCCAATAACCCTTCTATACCATTTCAAGGCTTGGAAACTGATGATAGGTGTTGTAAAAAGGGAAGCACTTATGGTGGACTTACTTCCTTGCTTTAATCATTTTAATAAATAATCTCATTGGTCATACTGGGCTTTTCCAATAACCCTTCCAGACCATTTCAAGGCTTGGAAACTGATGATAGGTGTTGTAAAAAGGGAAGCACTTATGGTGGACTTACTTCCTTGCCAACCTATGAGAAGTTTGGAAAGAGAGGAATTTAAAGTGTTTTGATGGAAGGTCCAGAGACACTATTAGATCACATCAAATTCATGACTGCTTCCTGGGTTTTTTTATAATTGGAGAGAATTGGCCTTCCCCTTTAGCTGACGTCTAACTTGTCAAAGTGGTTGTGTTTTCTTTTCATTTTTGGTTTTATTGATAAAGCTTGTCAGTATAGCTCTCTTGTACTGCTATACTTTATTAATGAATACATTTTTACATTTAAAAAAAAAAAAAAAGACTATCAGAATGGAGAAGAAAAAAAGGCGGAGCCAACAATTAGATAGTACTTAGTAGGATGATACAATATGGAAGATTTTTGGGGCATATCTCATCCATATTGATACCCTATTCAATGGAATGCATTACTGAAGGATAGACCTCATTTGTACAAAATGGGTGCAACACCATATTATCTGCATTATGAAACAAGAAAAGCAGAAAGAGATCCATGTATCAAATCCTGCACGAGACTAAAATAACTCTAACATCAGAATGATTTAGTAATACGAGTTCCATGAGAGAAATTATTATCTGTTTTTTTTTTCTAGAAAAAAATGATAATAAGAGAATATATAGAACTGACGGTGGAAAAAGGAACCATACAGCTGAATCAGCATATAGTGCAATGTATGGTGCTCCCTTCCCAGGTGAGGTGGAGGGATCAAGTCCATGAGGGTTAAGTCTAGTTCTATTTTTATTTTCCAATGAAGCTAAAAGGAAACAAAATAATAAAGAAAGAAAAAAGAACCATACTCAGTTTCCATTCTATCAGAACTACTTTGAATGCTTATTGAGGCCCTGCATGGATGCGAGTCAATGAGCATGCATAAGTAAATTAACAATATCAGGAAGTCAAAACAAAAAGAAAAATATAATGGCATCTTACGGTGCTTGTGAAGGAGCCTCATTCGGAGAAATTGCTTGTGAAGGAGAATCATTTGGAGAAATGGGAATAGAAGCCGGCACAGTAGTTGAGGGCTGTCCAAGTATGCAAATTTAGTTGTTAATAACATGACATAAGACATTCTAAAAAATGCAGTTAAGTAGTCCACAAGATAGTAATCTCTGAACTCCCATTGGTTGTACAGTAGGGGGACCATGACTTCAAATGTGGATCCCATCACTTTCCACCATGGATGATCCCCACACAACTGTGAACCAACCTTTTATCTGTTTTTGAAAAGAAAATTGACATTGTTATCAAAAAAAAAAAAAAAAATTTGACATCCACTGAGGACTTGAATAATGCATGGGAGAATTACCTGAGCTGATGAGGTTCCGGCTGTACCAGAGGCTTTGCTCTGTAAAGTTAACAAAAGACATCAACCATGGATAAACAGAGTAAAGATCAAAGCTACACACCAAGTGAATGAGGAGGAATTTTGATATCAACAATACAAAACTAACAATTACATTTAAGCAGACATGGAGACTAATGTCAACTGATGGGCATAATGTGTTACAATGAAAAAAATAAAACAAATGAGATGATGCAAATCACGAAAGGATCAGGCTAATATGGGTATGGGTTTGTCAATCTTCACCACAAAGTCAGTTATTCCAGATACATAATGCTGAGGACAGGTCTGATTGTAAGCTCATGATTACTAGACATTCAGCCTAAGAGCAAAAATAAGAATTTAACAACAGAGATTCAGAAACCAAACTGTGCAGTAAAATAGTACTTATATCTCTAGCAATATCAGAATTACTTACATCTCTAGCAATATGAGACGCACTCTGAACATGTAAGTAGTAGGCAAAGCGATCTCAACTCGATGTTTTCCCTAACATGAAACTGAAGAAATTGAACACAGTAATTCTAGTCTGTAGCAGTCCCACACTCTTGGCGAAAGTGAGTATAATAATAAGGCAGGCAGTTGTTTCTTCAACAACAATCAATTGAGCAAACTCCGTCAAAGAGATTCATTTTTTATGCAGTATGGATGGTTAAAAGAGGCCCTGGACCCACATGATGGACCCAACCATCCAACCCAGCCTTTTGGGTTCAGCCCACAGGCCCTAATTGGCTGAGAAAGCTACTGTGGCATTCCAAATTCCAATTATATATTAATTCTAATTAGGGAATGATTTCTTGTTTTGTTATTAGATGAGAATTAGAATTGATGCAATACGGATGGTTAAAAGAGGCCCTGGGCCCACATGATGGACCCAACCATCCAACCCAGCCTTTTGGGTTCAGCCCACAGGCCCTAATTGGCTGAGAAAGCTACTGTGTCTGTGGCATTCCAATTATATATTAATTTTAATTAGGGAATAACAAATATCCTCATGGCATCACAATATGAGGGGGTCACCATCACCAAGATAAAGGGGAAACATATAATTCACTGAACAAACTGAACTTCTAATCTCCTATTGTTATGGCCACATGATTACAATATTAGTGTTTGTCACATGCATGGAAGAATTCCCTTCTAAAGATTGGCCAAGCACTCTGGGAGGCTTTTTTAATTGCATGACTACTAAAAAATCAATCAATGAAACTGATTACGACTACAACACTTTAGCTTCTTATCATATATCACGCCCACATAGAACTCTTTGATGACATGAACTCCTAAAGTCCTAACTCCTAGCTAATAGCATCAACTTGCCAACTAGGACCAAACTAACGGTAACAAAGATCAAGAAATAGGAAGCATTCAAGAAAAACTTGCACATGAAATAAATAAAAAAACTGGGTTGCAGATAAGTAAAGGCGGGTCCATGTGGAGCACACAAATAGCATCAGCTACTGTATGCACAAAGTTGCATTGACATTAAAAGAGCTCTGATCCACATTAAAAAGAGTTACAATAAAAAGAGAATTGTGTACCTTACTAAGCATGACAACAAGAAAACCATCTTCACTGACTTTGTTCTCTTCCAAAGTACTTTCATCTTTCAAGACCTTTCCATTATGAATCAGCAGCTGTTGTCCCCATGGATAGCTGCCTTTTCCTTGTGATTCTTCAATAGTTTTTTTCACGGCCATAACCTATGAGATAAAAAAACAGAGTTTCAATATTTTTCTCACCAATTTCCAAGTGAAGCTTTTGGTAGCTTTCCAGTATAATAAGGTACATGGGGGTCCTAAAGAAATGAAAAATAAAACACTCTAATAGATAGCAGCAAGGCACCTTCCAGATCACAACACACAAGACATGCATTCTTCAGGATTAATGCATAACCTTCGCCACAGAAATATTTAAGTATGCACTTCTGCATGTTTTTCAGTTTTATCAACATTATGGATATTATAAAGTATGCCTTCAATGTAAGTTTAAGATTTGTTCAATATGGTGATACAATTCTGTATAATTTATGAATAAAAATAAAAATAAAATCAATAGGAATGGGTGAACCGTTAAACATGATGTTTTGTAAATCTATGTTCCATTGATGAAAGATGCTTCAACATTTGTGTTTGAACTTTGAACTTTACTTTTTTTTACTATGAACTTTGGACTTTACTCTATTTAAACATTACTTTATACATCTTGTTTTCCTTGCAGCTGTGTTAAACTGTTTATTTGGATTCAGAATTAAGAAATGAATAATAGTGATGAAACATGGAAGACAGTATTTGATTACTAGCACTTTATTAGTTTCTAACTTAATATAGTTGACTAATGCGAATATATGTTAACAAATAGATCGATACCATTATTTTATAATCACAAAGTGACACAGGACCTCTATAAAATGAGGGGTCCCCTACGAGGCTACGACCCCAATCTTAGTTAATAATGTAAAAAAAAAAAAAGATCTAACATTTTCAATATTCTGAATTTTCTATATTTTTTTCAGATTTTTTTTTAGCTCAACTTCAATGCATGCCACTATATGGATACGTATGCTACAACTGCTATGTATCGCCATCTACATACCAGCACAAGACAACCCACTTAGAGACCCCAGAAGGCTCCAGTGATGGGTCCCAAGTCTGCAACAATCCTCATACAGCTGTTACGTAAATTAACCAATTTCGGGCCATTGAAAGAACTGGCTTTGGTTCCCACACAGGTCTGAACCATTAAACATGGAGTCAAACCCCATGGGCTCAATCATGGGCCTCCTGCCTCTAGGGGAGGAACTGTATTAGGGCCTGGGGCAGGCTTTGAAAATGCCTTTAATGTGACCAAAATGCACCACCCCCCCCCAAAAAAGGAATTTTGTCCAATTGACCAAAGCAACCCACCTGAAAGATGCATCTTAAGTTAGATGGATCCCTGCCGTTCCCAAGCACTTCAAAAATCCTAAGCAGATAGTATTCTATATGGAAATGGATGGCCCACACACCTCAATTCATTTAAGGTGGATGATCACTCCACCCCCACTTTGAGATGTGATTTTCATTTTCATCGTACCAAATCAACAGTAGAATGGGCTACCATTCATTATTTCATTCTGCCAAAATGTAAATACAACTCATGAAATTGGTACATCCCAGTTGTTTAGCCTCATTCTTGTCTTCTTCTCAAGCTAATTCTTGGGTCTAAATTTTTCTGGTTTTGGTGATGGGATTTGAGGGGGATTATCTCATCCTAGGAAGGAAAACTTTCCTCTACTATGTGGATATAAGCAGGCAGGTGGGATGAATATATACTGATTTTAATTTTCATGTAAAATTTAGTCTTGAATCGTAATATATTTTTCATGCTTGAACTTACAACTATGTCGAAAGAAAATTTAAAAATATGATAGTTATAATAATTGGTGAAATAAAAATTCATTCAAGTTTTGCCCCCCCACCCCCAATAAAAATTTATTCAAGTTTTGCCCCCCCACCCCCTTCAAAAAAAAAAAAAAAAATCCTGGTTCCGCCCGGCCTACCTCCATGCAGGCCAAAGCTTGTACCAATATGAGATCCTAATGCAATATATCACCGTCCACATCAGGTTAGAACTAAGAACAGTTTAAAATATTAAATGTTTAACCATTCCACTTTTTTTAAGTACGCTGATAACCGCTTGCTTTCACCGGAATAGCTCTTAGTGAACTGAAAAGTGAAAACCACTTACTTTCAATGAAATAGCTTCTTTTCAACCTTTTCTCCTACCAAATCAACACCCACCCCAATCTCCATCCAAAAACAGTATCCCCCTGCAAAGTACAATTTCCACCATACATGCATCCCTTCAAATACACAACACAATGGACAACCACCCATAATACCAAACATTCACACCCATTACCTCATGGGGCACATCCAAACATAAACTTAGGTCATATAACCATTACAAAAAAAAAAGAGATTCACAGTTGCAGTAATACTAACAGCCCCAAAATTCTAAATCATTACAAAATCACAAAAACGCACATCTTGTTCACTCCGCACTCGCTTTCAATCTTTCACAAAAGCATCAATTCTCCATTTTCAGTTAATAGAATGACTTGCCAAAAAAACACTCACAGCTGCAAATCACAAATGCCCAGTTCACGACATTTCTCGGCAGAATTCCCCGGGCTCTGTGGGAATTCAGCTGAGATGTTTCTACAATTACTCAATGTAAGGATCCTTTTCTTTCTTGTACTGCTTTACAAAGCGCAAGAAGAAGAATTTTTCATGTTGTAAACAGCGAAGAATGTTGGAAATATAGAAACGGAGAGAAACATCGAACAGATTTTCAATTAGACGTAGAAATTGAGTAAAAAGGGATAGATAGAAAGAGAGAGAGATTGAGAGAAGAGTTACCGTATCATTTGGCTGAACCTTGATTTCGAAATGGCTGCCTTTCAATGTCTTCACTGTAAGCTTCATATCTGATTTCAACAGAGGAATCTTCCAACGATGGATTGAAGAAGGAAAAGAGATGGAACAAAACCCTACAAAGGAGAGGAAGAACGAAGAAAACCCTATGTGGCTCACGAGAGAGACAAGGAGAGAGTTTATGAAGGTCTGGGTTACGATGTTGGTCTTCCACCGTTCCACGCACTAAGAGAGGTGTTTATTTTGGACATTTTTGGCAAGTACTCCAAAGCACAATCTATTCAAAATTATTTCAACGTGGGTAAATACCACTTAGTAGGGCTCTAAACATCACTGGGCATGGGGTATTCAAAGATTTACAATTCAAAATATTAAATTTGAAACTCTTCCGTCCATTGACAAGTTTAACAACTTTATATAAAATAATAAAAATCAGCCTTCAATCGTTTGATTCAATCTAGTTTGATCCGTGCAAATCTATGGGATCAAATCGTTACATGACTATTATTGTATTTGAATTAGGCCTTTTTTACAAAATTATATAGATGGTTTGTATTGTACGTGTTTAATTCTGTTGAAAAAGGCAATCTTGAGCTGTGCAAAGTCATTTTTTTCAAACTTAAGTCTTAATGTGAATTTGTGATTTAAATAAGATTTTCAAATATTTTAAAGCGCTTAAATGTCTATTTTAACCAATGTTTAAATAAAACATATGTAGAAAAAGACTTTTTAAAGCCGCATGTGAATGTTTGGCCTTTTTCTTTGAGAAGAGTAACAAAAGGAAAAGCTTTTCAATGATTTTTTTTTGGCAAATTTATGTATATTATTTTTATTATAGATATGACAAGTTTGCCCGTAATGCTTCTACTTAAATGACAAATCTGCTCGTAAAACTTTTATTGTATCATAATTTTACTTATTTTTAATCTAACTAGTGTGTTTGCAAAAGAGTATAATTTCAAAAGCTTTATTTCAAGCGGATGTAATTGAATTAGCTCTATTTAAAAACATCACATGACTTGCTAACACAAGCCCTGAACTCTCCTTATATTCTACTGCTAAACAAACAGGCTATGAGAGGAATGGCAATGAGTTAGCTCGGATTAAATCAGGTTAAGAACTATGAATACCATGTTTTGGCTCAATCCAAACTCGATAATCTAATAATCATAGTGCAAGTGTCTACATGAACTTGATATCATGAAAGTTAAAATGGTCAGACCGTAACAATAAGTGATAATAGGTCAGACTCAGGTTGGATTGACGGGTCAAATCAACTAATAAGGTTCGTCGGGTTCAAACTGGGGTGGAGAGTCAAATAGAAAAAAAAAAATCAATCAAAAATCGATCCATATTTTAGAAATAAGGTAAGAAATGTTAACACGAAACCAACTTGAAAGAAAAAGGATCAACTAAACCCCAAACGAGAGGATTGGGGAATTGCCACCCTTTGACAGGTTGGGTTCGAATCAGTTGTTAATTTATGTCTAACCTACACCAGGACTAGTATTATTCGAGTTTGAAAATGTCACCTCTAACCTAGCACGAATGAATGGTTTGTCCTAAACATTTTAAGTAATTAATTGGGCTGGGGCTGAGTTTGCAAGTCATAGTTTAATGACTTTGGGTTGGGTCAAATAGTCCCTAATGTCAATACAAAGCAACTATAGGAAAGAGAGAGGGAGGACAAAAAAAAATCAACTTGAACATGAAATAACAAATATTTTTGAGTGGGTGGATCGAGTTAGTGATTGCCACCATAGTTTATTGCACTTATTTCCCATGCATGTTAACCAAATGACCAACTCGGTCACCTCCAATCAGTTGAGGGTTTGGTAGTGGGGTTTTCAGATTTATAGCGGTATAAGATGTTTGACCATGACTTAGTTCATGGTTTGATGGGATTTGACTCACCCCATCTTGTTTCCGGTGTATCAACCAATTTTTAGGAAAACTGTCACCAATAGATGTGGAAATTTTCTATTCTTTCTCAGGCATATTTTAAATGGGCCTCGCACAGTCAACAACACACATAAAAACTGTGAGTAGTGAATCAGGCCAGATGACACAATAGCTCATTAAGGGTCTGTTTTTGCATAACTGCAGAAAAGAAACATCGCTTTCCTCTTCCGCGGCATTTGATTTCGCAGCATGGAAGTCGGAAAATCGGACTTAAAAAATAGCTCTGTAAAACGGCGCCGAAAAATCAGGAGAAATTGAATCCTCGCTCAACCGAACTTTTTCGATCCCTCTCCCTTTCTGTCTCCACAGAATCTCTATGCACAAACAGAACCTAAGAATAGTTTGGTGCTCATGCCAAAAGAAACCAAAAAAAAAAAGGCATTGTCTGGTGCTACGTTCACCGATTTAACAGCCCAGGTGGAATCATGCAGGTAGTTGGTGTGCTGAAGATGACTCATCACTCTTTAAACAAAAGCCGTATAGCAAACCAACATGGCATTCTTCATCTAGAACAAGAGAATATCCCTTGGGTACATTGATTCAATCCTCCGAGGCAATTACTATATTTGAATTAGTGGGGCAGATGAATCAAATCCAAACCAATCAAAGTCATCTTTTTTTATTTCTAGGGCATGTGTCCCTTCATTGCAATTATATCCACCATCACATTCATTCAACATATGAAACATGTATGTTTATTTATCTAGTTTTTGACTCCACACTCACATTCACGCCCCAAATCAGCTTAAACTTCTTTTCACGCAAGATCAGATAATGGGGGAGATGTCATAAATTGAGATGAGATTTTAGAAGATGGTGGGACAGGATCTTGAGCCATCTGAATTTTAGAGGTAACTCCACAGACGGATTTATAAAAGAGTTTTCCTAATAAATGTAGTTCAATTGGTCAAGGACTTTACCTCCAGAAAGCGGATAGGTCTTTGTGTTCGACATTTATCTTCCTTGACCACCTACCATAATTTTACCCTGTGCATGTGGGTAGAATGGTTTGTATGTGCATCTAAAAATTTATTTTCGGTCATCCACAATCAAGTATCCCAAGGTCCAAAAAAAAGAAGAAAAAGAAGCCATTTAGACCGATGTGCCTGGGTATGAACCCACTAGATATCTACAAGGTCGAGTCCAGCCAGAGAGTGGCAATACATTGCTCAAGCCAATTTTAAAGTGCGATTTGACCATTTTAACATTTAATGCTGGAGTTTGGATGATTAAACCAGCACAGTTATAATCGTGTCAAATTATCAGCTACAGCTTACAAATGGATACATCTTGCTTCCCAGTTATGCCACTGAGTGGTCCAAGTGAATTATAAAGCTAAGATTAATCGAAGGAAGGTCCCTTACCCCAGTGGTAAGAGGCGGCGGTTTTTATATAGGCAATCACCTTCTTTCAACCGAGGCCTGTCCTATTTTACCCAAGGTATACTTTCCTCACACGAGGTCTACTTTCCTCACCAAAGAGCTGGGATTCCATCCCCCCTAAGCTGGATATAAAAAAAAAAGTTATAACAAATTCGAACGGATATGTAAGAACTCTAGGAAAAAAGATTGGTTGCAAAAGGACATAATTAGGAATATGATATAGACTGTGATGAGTTTTTTTATACTCATTGCAAAACTAACATCCATTTAGGAAAGGGTTTTTTTGCAAAAGGACATGATTAGGAATATGATATAGATTATGATGAGATTTTTATACTCGTTGCAAAACTAACATCCATTTAGGAAAGGGGTTTTTCTTGTACGTGTTAGAGATAGGATTAGGTTGGTTGGTTTGGTTATTAGAGATAATATTGCATTTGAATTTGAATCATCTTGGTTATTGCTATGTATAAATTGAGAGAATTTCCTCTCTTCATAGTTATGGTGAAATTATGGGAAGAAAGTGATTCTAAAAGTCTTTATGGTACCAGAGCTGGGCCCAGTGATGATCTCACGATCAAGCTGGGGCATGGTCCTACTTTCCGCAATAATTACCGTCAATTTTTTACGTCAAATTTTCTATTTCAATAAACAATTCCACTCATTTATCTAAGCCCTAAGATGTCACCATCTTTATCAAAATTGCACAATCAAAGCTTCTGAAAGAAATCGCGACAGATCTAATCCGGCGGGCCACTGGCACCGACGGACTCAGGAAAGAGCGGGTTGCAACAGTGATGGATTCACGGACAGACGGCGATCACCGGGAAGACATGATGCTTGATTTTGCAAGATATTTATCATTTTTTCTTATTTTAGAGATCAATTTATTTTCATGTTGCCAATCACATATCTTTTCTATGAAAAGATCATGTAATTGAGGGGGATGTTAGAGATAGGATTAGGTTGTTTGGTTTTGGTTATTAGAGATAAGATTGCATTTGAATTTGAATCATCTTAGTTATTGCTATACATAAATTGAGAGGATTTCCTCTCGGTGAAATTATGGGAAGAGAGTGATTCTAAAAGTCTTTATTACGGTCACCATTAGATGCCGATTTTCATGTATGGCGACCAAAGTAGAAATATTTCCCTAGAGGTTCTCAATAATGTTCATTTTTTTAATATCGCAAAATTTATTACTTGTGAAAGACTCAATGGGCACTTTTTTTTCTACATAATCTAATAAAGTTTTGCAATATTGCATTAAAGTTTTGTGGCGTCACAAAAATGAAGCAGTCCACATAACAACTGGAAAAATACCTTAACTTTTGGTCACCACTCACCAGGCGTAGAATCGATGACTAATGGTGATTGTATGGAGAAAACCCCTTTGAGAAATAATATTTGTTGCTTCTCCACATCAGGCCTCCATGTCAATTTGATTTTAAAAAATGCATCCTTGAATGAAAATCTTCGAGAATAATATGAACTCTGCGTGTAGCTTATCAACTTAATCAAGTTTGTTGTCTCTGCATGCAATTTTATAGTCTCATGCAAGCACCTCAAACCTTATTTCAAAGATTTAGCACTATAATTTTACTCAAAGTATGCAGGATTTTGCCTTGGTTCTTCTCCATTTTGATCAAAGGCACCTTTTTTTTTACGTCTATATATTGATGATATGATCACAACTAGAGCTGATGCACAAGGGATATAAAAGTTGAAACAAACACTTCATGGTAGTTTTGAGTTTTGACACGAAGGATCTTGGCATTCTTTTCATTCTCTCCTGGAATTGAAGTGGCTTCCATTCATTGAGATTACAATCCAATAATGCTAACCTTACACAAAGCTGATCCATACAATTCGTTGGTGGGATTTGGATTAGATTCATCGATCAGTTTAGATTTAGCCACCCATAAATTGATTGGGGACCAATCTGTATTGGAGCTATTTATTAAGTGGATCAAACTGGACCCCTAATGCTCCCTTGCTGTATTTCCCTTTCCCTTATCATTTTATTGTTTCTTAGAATGTATGAAATGACATAATTATTAAATTTCTTTAGCCAACCATTGCTACCAAAACCTTAAGGCGTTAGTAGAGGCAGTGGAAACCACTCCTCAATACCCTCCTCAGGTGGAACCCGGCAAGCACATTTTTTTGGCGATGCGGATTTTTTTTGTGCCAAGTTGTTCATCCTCGGATTCAAACTCATGACCAGTTGTCTCTGATACCATATGAAATTTCTTTAGCTAACCATTGCTACTAAAACCTCATAGAGGCCGCGAAAATACTTTTCAATATGGTGGAGCACATTCCTCAATAATAATAGCTTCCCTGTGTATGGTTGAGAATTTGGGTGAAAAAAAAAGTGCTACACCAAATGACGGGGAATTTGTGTGCGCAAAACATACATAAAAAAAAAAAAAGAAAAAAGCTTTATCCTCGTGAAATCCTTAGCATTAAACAGATGTGGCTAAAAGTAAGCCACATTTTCATGAAAATCCAAATTTGGTAGTTTGTTTTTATCATATCATTTGGGATTAAGACAGTATAAATAATAAATTAACAAAATAGAATATGAAGGCGGGTAAATAAAGCTTCAATATATCTGAAGACGGGTTATGTCGTAGAGCCCTCAAGCATCCTTTTCAGATTAAAAAACCCTCTCAATGTGGTCCATCTGAATGCATGATAATAAGAGAGGCTTAATGATTAAATAACTCGAGTATAGATGAAGGAAATATGAGATAGAGACCAACCAAGCGATATCAACCCCCTTAGTTTTAAATACTAAAAATTTATATCTATACTTCATGCAACTTTGCAATAAACAATCTCAGGACTGTGCAAAATCCGGAGTGATGCCAAGTTAGAATGGCCGATGTGTGTGAACTGTGAAACAGATTAGATTGATTAAGGTGACTGAGACATGGAAAACATGGGTTACATAGATAATTGCACTAACTTATTTACTGAATCGATGCAAGGGCAGCCCTTTTTCCCATTCAACAAAAGGCTTTGATCTAGATGGTCTGGATGGTCCTACTCTCTTTCCACATGTAAGATACACAGCTAGAACTTCGGAGCCATCCTTGCTCCACTCTCTTACAATGTTCAGTAACTTTTTGAAGAAGTGTTGGGCTCAAGAAGCCAAACCAATGACAGCACAATTGAAAAAACCAATAGACCCCATTTGTAACAGGTCAGTGGCTACTTAGATATGTAGATCTAAGAAGGGTGGGCAGAGTCCCAGCCCGGATACTCCTAGGAACCCACTCACAGTAAATTGGTGAGGTATTTCAGTGGTGTTATTTGCCAGTAATCTAAATTGATAAAAATAAATTCTCCAACTTGTATAGAACCAAGTTAGGGCATGTTTCTTTATCAAAATTCCTAACAAGAATTTGCCATGTCGGAATTTTTTTTGGATTCCATGTGACATCTTATCTAGAGTTTCAAATTTCGGACACCAAGAGGAGGGATTTGGAATTCCACATGAAGTGGACAACTTTTGGAGAATTTGAAATTCCTATAGACATGAATTCGTAGAATTCTAGTAAAAAACAAATCATAAATTGCATACCAGTTGGAGCTGAGAGTGTCCGTTAGACTTACAATGTATAAAACATGTAAATTTTATGGAGTAATATATGCAAATGCTTTATACATAATTAATTTATCAATCAAATCAACTCTTATTAAAAGAGATTTAGCTAGGCTCTAGATAAGATGGTATAATTATATTTTCAATTAAGATTATTTATTGACGAGGATCACGAATTTCCCCTAAGTGAGAGCCTAGATACTCACATTGTTTGATTAACAACATCACAGAAAGTATAGTGATGCTCTTCGGTAGAACCCACCTAGTAAAATCTGAACAACCCAATATAAATGTTTCCCTCTTATATTTGCTCATTCAAATTTTCACTTTAGGTACGAGTTGGGCCCACCATAGATTAACACAAGCATGGTTGTGATTGTGGAGGGCCCAGGTAGATGCATGCCATTATTAGTGGACTCAATTAATGCCCAGCGTACATTGTGAACTTGAGATTTGACCAAAAATCTCTCTAACCTCTTTTCCTGTTTTTTTATATTTATTTTATCCAAGCCAAGGGGTTGGGCCGTACGAGAGAGCTCGCGCAAGCAGAAAAAGGAGGCCCACATACATGAAAATGGAAGCCCGCATACGTTGCATGCAGGAAAGGTGTTATATCCACGATTTGAGTTTTGGGCAGTGAACTCTTCTTTCGCACTTGGGTAAGGCTCCTTACCACTTAGGTCAAGTATATGGATGTAAATGGGTACCCGGTTTTTCGATTATCCGGGGGTTCCGATCTGTTAAAAATCGGGTCTGAGTCTTTATTTAGGCCCCGATAAGTAAATGGGTCTGGGTCCGATTCCACATTAATTCAAATCCGTGGACCCGAGACCCGACATATTACCTCAATTTCCAAAAATCTATCATAAAAATCATGTTTTTTTAATATGATTTTCTACCTAGACCCGGACCCGGATCCAGACCCGTCTCATATATGGTTCTGGTTCCGGATCCGAAGCCAAGAAACCGGTTTCGGGTCCGAATTCGGTTCCACCTTCTTCTTAACGGTTCTGGTTCTGGGTCCACTACGGACCCGGACCGGAATCGACCCGTTTACAACCCTACAGTCATTCTGTAACTCTTCACTTAATCCCCTTAAAATTATAACAAATTTATAAGTGCAATTTCACTATCAGGATCAAATCCAAAAGGGTATATTGGCTTGATCAAATTATGCTGCAGGGTTCGAATTGATAATAGGTGGGCCACACTCAATCCCATTTAATCTATTGCCTAACAGTGGCAATTTTGAAATTCCCGCAAAGAAGTGCACAACTTTCCCAACCATGTGGTCATAGATAGCGGCACCTGGGGCTAAAAGCCATCGCCTTCTTTTTCTAGCAGAGCGAGAAAGAAAAAGAGAGCTCATAGACAAAAAGGAATTCCTCTCTGCAGACGCGTTTCCAAGAAATCCATCCGATTTCATCGAAAATGGCGGAGGAGAAAGGCAGCAGCTAGGGTTTCGAGTACCAAAAGCTCCATTCTTTTCCACCTGCATTGCCTAAGATACCTTCAAAAACAAAGAAAAAAACCCACCTCTCCTTC
Organism: Litsea cubeba; assembly: GCA_012931725.1. Classification (NCBI taxonomy): domain Eukaryota; kingdom Viridiplantae; phylum Streptophyta; class Magnoliopsida; order Laurales; family Lauraceae; genus Litsea; species Litsea cubeba. The sequence continues at coordinate 89,061,125 of CM022948.1, read as the reverse complement.
GAATCTACCCAAACCCAAACAAATCCCCGGAATTTGAAGAAAACCAAGTGGAAAAAACGCCTCTTCTCTGCTCTTTTCCGAGGAAAATCGGTGAAAGAGAATGGCTTGATGATGAGAACGAGTGTTGGAGCTTCAATTCGTTCGAAAAACATCAAATGAAGAGAGATTTCAGAGGTACGGATGTTTTTGAGGGTTTGCTTGTTTTTTTTCATTGAACCTTCTTTTCCTTACAGCATTACAGATCTAGTTCTTGTTAGAAGAAATGGAGAGCTGTTCATGAGATTTTCATCGTTTTCGTGTATATGAACTTTGAAATTTCCGTTCTTTTTTGCATTTTCAGAGGTCAGAGACTGAATCTCGACCGTTGATCCTGATTCCTTGAATCGTGGGATTTGAGATCAAGCATCTCTCTTCTTCTTTTTCTTCTTCATCTTCAGGTACGTGTACTACTTTCTTTTCTCTATCTTCCATGAATTTTGGATTACGTGATTTTGTGTTTCCCTGTTTACGTTTGGATAGTTGGGGAGGGAAAAGAGTGAAATGTGTGTGTGATTTTTTCGTTTAGACCATTGGATATTTCGTTGTTTTAGGCTGAAATCTGGACCGTTGGATCCCGAATCCCCAAATGGTGGAATTTGAAATTAAGTGTCGTCGTCTTCAAGTACGAACACTGTTCATGACTTTTTTAGATTTGGAGATTTTATTGCCAGAGGAACCACGAGATTTCTTCTGTGGGTACCCTGGCGAAGAGGACACGTGGCATGGAGTCTGGCCCAGCAGCCCATCAGGAAAAAAATTTCAAGCAATTTGAAATAGGATGGGTGCAGGAGTTTGTAAACCCACCTTACTTAGATGTAGCAGTTATGACTTATATATAAAGCCCTATAAACAGATCATCAAAGTGAAACTTCATCTTTTACCAATTTAAGTCTTGAGGTCTAGGGGTAGTTTTTTTTTTTTTTTTACTTACTACCTAACTAGCAATAAAGATCGTAGTAAGTCCCGGCCAAAAAATATATTTAAATTAGTATTTTTTTAAAATATTATTGATATAATATAAATCATTATGTAATAAAGGCTCGTGCTAAGCCTAAGTAAAAAAATAAATATATTCACATTTGGTGTTTTTGGGGGAATATTATTGATAAAATTTAAGTCTTGTGGTCCCGGGGTAGTTTTTTTTCTTCTTTTTTACTTATTACCTAATGGGGGTGTTTGTTTGCGGAAAAAAATTATTAGTAATTCGCTGCAATATAGGGAAGGGATGGAAGGATATAAGGTTATTTATGTGCATTCCAAATGAATTTGGTAGAATATGATTTAATACGATAATGATTCATTTTTCATTTTTACAATTTAGTGCAGCATTGTTTTTGAAAGAAAAAATATATATTTTTTTGGCTATGCCATGGAGATTTATTTTCTATCGCACTTTTTTGCACAATAGTAAAATGAAAGTCTGGACAAACAATTTCCATACACGAACATGCCCTCGACTATTTTGTAAATCTTCAATTTTATTCACTTTGACATGAGTACTAGTTTCTAAAATTCCCAAAAATTAAATTTCAAGCAAACAAACAGGCTTAAAATACTTTCCTAATCAGAAGTCGGGGAATGGCCCAAGCACAAGAGGATCCAAATCTAACATGGGTAGTCTTAAGCTTGTTACTCAGCTGGTTACTTACTGGTTAGAGATATATGGTCAGTTGTAAAAATAAATATAGGATTATTTTGCCTGTGATTTACTGGTCATAAATGATAAATCCCCCAAACGCCCACTCCTTTTCCTTTTTAAAGTAGTGGGGTCTCTAGTCTCCACATCAACGTCTCTATAACACTTCTATTTTAGCAGTATTGTCCTTTCACATTGCTGCTGCTGCTCTGAGTTTGGCCCTTATCTGTTTCTTTATGTTGTGTGATTCATCATTTATCACCATTTGTGTTTTGGGTGATGCGAAACAAAAGCTAAAAGAAGTGGTGCGCATAGAAATCTGTCCTGTTTGGTGATACTTCTGCCAGAAAATCAAAATCCTCGATTTCTTGCTTTCTCTCCTCACCCTCGATTATCTTTTCCCTGACGTTTTCTCAGACATTCCGTGTCTTGTACCGGTGTTTGCAAATCGCTGCTCTCGAGCTTTGGCCCCGGATAGAAAGAGACAAAACTAGCCATTGATTTTTTTGAGGGCCAAACCCCTTCTTTTACTCCTTGGGTTTCCAACGCTGTCGTTTGACGATTGGGACCACCGTCACCCCCAATGACCTGGCTAGTGGCTACCCCTTTTCTCTTTAATTTACTTACATGAGTTGAACCCACCTCACCTATGATAGCAATGGCTCCCATTGTGGGGGTGATTTATCTATCCGCCCCTATCAGAAATAGGTTCGGTAGTAGTCAGTGTGAATTTATAAACGAAATAAGAGTCCAATTCCAAGTGAGTTTTTGATTTTGGTTATCTCATAGTTGAGACTCGAACCAAACTCGTTTGAAAATGAGGCCTCTCTCATTTGCACCCAAATGACCACACCACGGGATAGCAATAGATTTGCTTAATTGGGTCACTCACGTCAACCCAATGTTATTGGGATGGGTTTGGTGATGGTTTTTCAGGTTTGGAGTGAGTATAGTTTTCAGACCTTTCACAATTGGGACCACCTTCTCAAATGAAGTTGCTGCTCCTGTTTTTCCCAAAAAGAGACCCCACCCTAACCTATATTGATGACTAGGAGCCAAGAGCATACTTAAAAAGGCCCACCTGCTTGGTCTACGGTACCACATGGCTCACGTAAGGTCTGGTCCCACCATGAATAATCTTTAGCCATTTAGCTGGTGGTGGTGGCCGTGGCGGCATCCAAAAGGCAGAAAAGGATCTGAAAGTTGTGGCGGAGTGTTTTTATTTTTTATTTTATTTTTATTTCAAATAAAAAAGGAAAATATTATATTAAAGTGCAAAAGCCAAACAAAAACTGACAAGTCTTGATAAGGTGGAAATTTTATGCTATTAAAAAATCACAATAAAAGGGCCTCCTTCCTTAGAACTAGGCATTCTTTGTGGGCCCACCTGGCTGGATGTGCCCCAAGGTTTGCTGCATGTGTTGGGCCCACTGGATGCATGCCAAATTATGGAGTTAATTAATTGGGGATAAGAGTACTACATGGTGGGTTAGGAACTTGATAAATGTTATTATAACACAATAAGCCCTAAACTTTAAAATAAGGACACTATTTTTGGCGAACGTGGAAACCTTTATGAGTTGGTGAAAATATCTTAGGTTTGTAATTGATATTTTGGTTTATTTTGAGATTTTTTTTCTCTAAAATATATGATTTTAAAAGTTATTTTGAAAATAGAAGGAAATTTTTCCATCTTTAATTTCAATTGCTTTTAGAGTATTTTGGATAAACTGAAATAATGTAATTACTGTTTTAGGCTTAAAACTGAATTCATAAAGATTAACCTCGGTGGTGGTTGAAACTTTCATGTATAATATAATGCTGCAACTCAGTTTTGGCCAAGTTTTAAAGCCATGATCTCAATTCTTTTGCCCAAAAAAGTGAAAGATAGGCTTTATTATTATTATTATTATTATTATTATTATTATTATTGTTCTTTTGGATGTTTATATCATAATATGTCCTAGACCCATGATCTACAGGACAATAGTTCACTTTTAAAATATTACAGTAGAGTGCTTCATATTGTGAAATTACCAAAATACTCTTATGAGTTGCGATATTGCACTTAAGAAAATGTGTGGGAAAAAAAGGATTGCATTGCTTGCGATTCATGCCTTGAGATGTTTAGGACACATTTGTGCAACTCAATTGCTGTAGAGAAGAAATGAAAATGTGCCGGTTTCCTATCAGAGCATTTGGTGTGAAGCCATTAAATCGCTAAAAATCGAAAAAGCATTTTTTTCCATTTAATCGCTAAAAACCAAAAAAGCATTTTTTTCTCCTTTGTGTGTGAGGATTTAAGTTTTTGTTCTAGGAGGTCGGACTTCCCTTTCCTTGGGTTTCTCTTTTGTGGGGTCTGCACAATTAGTATAAAGTAAACAATGGCTTCTATGGGCCATAAAATGGCTCATGCTCTAGGATAATATGTTTGTGCGAGAAATGAAAGTGATTTTTAAGGAAGAAGGAATGGTTTTTATTGTTTCTTTTTAATCTTTTTGAGGTTTTCGTTTTTCATGGTGAACATATGGATCAAGGGTGGCCATGCCCCTAAATCTTTTTTGAAATCCATAAAGCTTTTTACTATGATCCCCTCATAAAATTCTCTCTTACACAGTGGTCCCCTGAAAGACTCCACCCTTCGTACCTAGTGAAATCATTTCATGCAATTTTCAGGAAGCATGTTCAGACTTCAGACCCAAAATCTTGAAAGCCATCTTCTTCGGTCTTATTACACAAAAGAGGTAAAAACACATTTCAATGCAGGAAATGTTCCCCCCACCCCACCAAACACTACAAACTTCAAATGAAAGTTAAAAGGGTTTTATTGTTTCGAATAATACAAGATCTCAAAAACCTTCCCCTTAAAATTTGCTATCAGTTACTAGATAGAAAAGAAGATAAATGTACAGCACGGAAGATTCAAATGGGGGAGAAACTGTGTCCTTTCTCCTGTGTGTGGTAAAACCTGATATGGAAACTTCCTTTCTCCGCTCATGTAAATGACCTTTTCTGTGAAAGCGGGAAAACGTAAAACACAAGTTCTACTTGTCAGCACACGTCTTCTGCGTACTGTCCTCATAATTGGATACGTAAAATCTAGGTATATACTCGAATTTTCTGTATTGGTTAAAATGCCCTTGCATTGATATTTACCTGAGCAGTTCTCCCTCACTGTGGAAATTAAAATAGGCAAATGGCTAAATATGAATTTTCTTCTCTGCTTGGATTCATTTAAGAGGAGATAATTTCCTCCTCTTTTTTTTTGTTGTAGAAGGGAGAAAACCCCATTTATTCTCTAGTGAGATAATTTTTAGTGTTAATTACATTTAAATGCTTTAATAATTATTTTTTCTTTAAATTAGAGGTTTCTCTCTAACTAGCTTTCTTCTTTTAAATTCAAACGTAAGGGGGAATTTCTGTTAAAGAAACGTGGTGATCCTCCACCCTAGTTTTCTCCTCATTTCTTCATATAGTGAGGTTTTTTTGCTTGTCATTTTCTCGATTAAATGGGGTCTTTAAAAATGCCCACTTATGGTAGAGAGTACTGGATGAAACATGAATGACAGGTGATGGAAATGGCAACAAAAAGTTTTAGATGGTGTTGTATTTAATCATAAGACCTTTTGCCTATTAGAAGGTAATTTTTTTAAATAGATATGAATGTCTAAAGCAATCAGGACTTTTTTTTTTTTTTTTTCATGTAACTTTTATGATATGACTGAGTTTGCATGTGCCACTTTTACTTAATAACAAATTTAAGTGTACTACTTTTACTGTGAAAATTAACTTTGTCCATATTAAGTTTAAGGGTATGACTGGTTTGATTTCTTTTATTGAATCACACGTGCCAAACAATCTACGGGTAGAAGGGTCTATCTCAATCATCTCTATTTCAAACAAATCTATTTGAATCAGCTTTATTTACGTAGATGAGACTTGCAAACAGCTTGTGTCTTCATATAGTTCAAAGTCGATGTCTCCCTCCATTAGAGATGAACCTTTTTTTTTTTTTTTTTGTTGGCGATCGAGGTACCATTTGGTTGATAATGGCCAAAATTACCTAATAATAATCGTCGTTGTCATCATCATCATCATTAAAGCTTTATCCCAACTATATTGGGTCGGCTATATGAATTTTGTTTCTCCATTCATATTTATCTTGAACCAAATCATTGGCCAAAATTACATGAATAAAGAGAACTATTAACCCTCTCTTGTGGGGGATGCCCTTTCATGCAAATAAGTAATAAATGTATAAGATTTATTAATCATATGATCAATCTTACGGTGGGATCAACTTATATAGAGCCTTTGTTTTTTAAATTTTTAATAGACAGGGCCACCAAGTTATACATCGATCTTCCATTCTCTTTGGTAATTTCCCTTTAGATGTACACTATCACTTTCCCTGATTGTTAACTCTTTGGCCATCTTTCCTGTGTGATTGTAGGGGGGAATATGGAACTCTCTCACTCTCACATGATGGGATTTTCCTGGAACTCTGTGGATCTCTCTCACTCTCAGATGATGGGATTTTCCTGGAACTATGTGGAACTCTCTCACATGATGGGATTTTCCTGGAAATCTGTGGAACTCTCTCACATGATGGGATTTTCCTTTCTAACCTTCTTTGACAAGTGGGGTGGTGGTGGAATGCCTATATACCAAGACTTGGTGCATGTCATCTTCATGTACTTGTTTTATTTCTTGTTAGCCATTTGGTAAAGGTGGTTTCAGCCAATGAATGTGGTGATATTGGCGGGACGGCTCAATCTCTTTTAAGCATATGCTTAGCGACTAAATGCATACTTGCAGTTTTTTCTAATACTTTATTTTTTTTATGTGATTGTGAAGATGGGGTTTGTTATTTTCCATTCTTGTTATTTGGTGGTTCTTTCATTTCTTTTCATTGTTGTTTAGTTACCCCACTTTAAAACAGGTGTATATATTGAAATGATCTGATGAGATGACTTTTATATGGATTCATTTGAATGAATGACTGCAAACTACAAAGGGCATGGGAGATTAAAAAATTGTGATTAGTGCAAGGTATGTGAAAAAAATAACCTCTTTAATACTAAGGAGTACCTTGATTGAGAAAAAAAACATTACAAGTAATCAATCAACTAAAAGAATTAAAAAATCGAATGTGATCTCCTTGTTCAATATCTTTCAACATGCAAATCCAACAAGTAACAATTGGATGAATATCAAATTTGCGCTTGTTGCTATTCATGAGGGTCATCAGACGACAATAACTATAACTTAATCACCGGTAGGCCACGTAAACTTAACATTAAATTTAATCATGCCGCTCGGACCTATGGCCTTACTTTGAGCCTGACTGAGTGGTATACACCATTAGATGGATCAAATAAATAAAAAAAAAAACATATCAAAATCCAATATATGTCAGATGTGTAACAAATATATCACTTTAGTTTATCATAATATTTCTCACCTCATCAATACTTAAAAAAAAGGGATTAAAATATCAAAATTTAAATCCCTAATGCCAAAATAATGTAATAAATCATATCATCTCTAGGTTAGAATTTGAAATTCAAGCTTTTTTTTTTTTTTTAATATATAACCTAAGGTATCTCCCGATTAGTCCAGTCAGGAGTACATGAAACCCTCATATTCACATGTGCTAGATAAAACTATGAGAGGTGACCAACGAAGGTAAGTGTCGAAAATAAGATCTCTCTGCTTCCTGAGGAACAATGTGGTTTAGGGGATTATATTTTATATTTCACTCACTCATCTCTATTTTCAATGCTATCACAAATAATATGATCTTTAGATTAGAATTTGAAGTTCAAACAAACTTCTTTTTTCTCTCAAGGAAATAGTTCAAATTTATTTCCAACTTAGTATTGGGATTAGTTTCCACATTGCACTCATCCAAGCTCTACTTCCCATGTTTGGCTTTAGGTCCTTTGCCTATTTATTTTAAGGGAATTATCATTTCATGGCCCATTGTGGAATTTTCAGCTCCTTCACTTTTAGCCCCCTTTCATTCATATATAAGGGCCCATTGTCCCACTTCATATTAAAATTCTAGGATTTCACAGCAAAGTGAGGTCCTACTAAGGCGTACTTTAAGAGGTTATAAGTGAAGGACATAAAAGATGGAGATGTATACCAGACCCTCAATTTTCTAAGATTTGATTTACCTTGGATTGGATTGGTAGTTGGTAACCATTTCTTACTAAGGAAAGACCCATTTGATTTGATAGCCCCTTTGTGTCCTCACCAGCTTCAAACCCGAGCCCCCAATTGATAGGGTACATGACCAAATTCCTTAAATAAAGGGACCCTAAACAAAAAGGCCCAACATAAAATAAATTTGAACTATAAGATAACAGACTTTTAACTTCAAATTCTAAACTAAAGATCACATGATTCTGAGTTAATGACATTATACTGGCATTTACCTTATTTCAGTTTTCACATTCAACTTTTTTTTTAAAATTATTAATAAAGAAAAATCCTAATCAATTTAAATGATTTAAGTTTGAAACGTAGTCACGCTGTGTTATTGTGTTATATTTGCTAGATATGATCCATACAACAAAGCTATTAAGCCCACACAGGTCAAAGAGGCAATCAATGGATAGGTATGATACTGTATAAGATAATTTATTCATGAACAATAAATTAACAATCCCAACAGACATAAAAATCCTTCAAATTTATTCAAAGTTATATATCACTATGAAATCCAGACACAAAAACCAAAGCACAGTGACAGATCTAGAGATCCTCCAATAGCATAAATAGTTGGGCACATTTGCTGAAACCATCCCAAACAAAAGCAAGCACACTGGGCCACTGGCCATAGATAAGACTCAACAACATCATAGACTTTTTACCAAAAAAAACATCATCATCATAGCCAGGGAGTGAGCTCCCTTTTATTCCTCTAAACAGACCCAAACAGATTGAGATGGATATCAAAACCAAATAGATGGTAGAGATATCAAAACTAAAAGCAACGAAAAAAGACAGATAGATGTCAAAACACAAATCAAATATAGATATCAAGACCAAGCATGAGAGACATGAGAAACCTGGCTGGCTGCCTCACTAATCCAAAGACAGGACGCATATGCAGTAACGCTATTTCATGCACCTTCCACATGTTGGTTTTTAGAAAACCAACACCACATTGTCACCAGAGCCACCTTCCACATCACGAGTATTACAGCCTCCCACCTCAGTATCTTCCTTTGCATTCACAGCCCCCCATCCATCCACCTCCTCCCAGCATGACTGCAATATCGACCTAGGAGATGTAGCCATTTCAACACCACCCTTCTTAGAGAAGCACAGGAAGAAGAGAACACCACCACAGGGAAGCGCCTGCTCCTCGACTTCATAACAGTTGTAGCCCTTGACATCAAGGGCCTTGCCCCACTTGCTGGCTGGCCCGAAGCAGGTGACTGCAACAGAGAATTCTGATGGCCCAAAACAGCGCAGAACACGCTCCACCAAGGCCTTGAAGTCCACTGAGAGGGGATCAAGCCCCATTGCCTCATAGCTAGCATAGCTAAAACCATCCTCTGGGGTGACATGTATTGTCGATAGCGCATCGCCCTCGATAGCATTCATCGAGTACCCGCATGGTTCAAACTCAAAATCACATATCTTGAACCCCGGCAGTATATCAGGAATGCCTGCCCTCTTCGTCATTGTCATTTCCATATCAGAATCCTTGTAGAATATAGATGCTCGCTCCCTGTCAAGCCCAGTCATGCACATTTCAAGTGTAACCGAATTGGGCTGTGGCTTCTCAGCTGCAGTGTATACATGCCATCTCCGATTGGGAACCAGCAGATCGCCAATTACAAAGGCCTTCCCACCTGAAGCTAACCTACCAAAGTATCCATTTAGCACCGCAACTTCCTCTGAGAAACTACGGTGAGGTGCGGGTTGCGCATTTGGGAAGATGAAGCTCCCGCGAGAGTACTTGACGGCAGAGACATTGAGTGAAAGCATTGAAGCAAGGTCAAGAATCACTGGGATCGATTGGAGTAGCTTGGTGGTGCCACATGTTTTAAGAATTATCTTTAATGGGTATACAAAGAGGCTTGATTCAGACAATACATATGAATCAAATTCATCATTCATGAGCTGGGCGACAATTTCACAGCGTGCAGCAGAAAGGATCGAATCAAGCTGAGCTCGGGAAAGTGCACGAAGGCCTCTCCCTTGTGGATCAACAAAGACGGGCGCATCAGAGAAGGAGATTTCTAGGCGTTTTTCATAGCCTTCAAACCCAATGGGCGAGGACAAAGGTGGTGGATGTGGGCTCTTTGTTTCAGAAAACATGATTGCCATCTCTGCAGCAATTGTGAGATTAAAAGAAGACTAATGCAAAAAACAGAGGGAAACACAGAGTGAACCTTTTGGTTATTGAGGAGCAGCTAGCCAGAGAATTTCAGTTACTATAGGAACTAAAAACGGAGAATTAAAATGATAAACTCCTACTCTACTGGAAAAGGCATCTGCTGGAAATCAGGATGGCTTCCTTGCACACTGCATATAAAAAAGAAGAGGGTTAAAGACCAAAAAAATTTAAACTGGCAGAGAGAGATGAAACCTTTTCTTTGCTTTGCTTACGTTGGAGTAAGCAGCAGATTGGAACTTCTCTACTCCACCGTGCGGTCGAACGTCTTCAATGCTGTATCCAAGGGGAGCTTCGTATTGTAAGGAACTACTACTGGATTTCTTCTTGCCACCTTTAGACTCCATTAAAACATTCAAATGATCTGCTCAAACATGCAGAAGACAACCTGAGCATTAGCTCCTATGCATCAATTAAAAAAAGTGAACATACAGTCATCATATAATGGGAGATATCATTACTTTACAGCCCAATGCCTTCACTCATTGTGGATAGAAGAAGTAACTGATAATATTGAATAAGACCACACCCAATGGTTCACAAGCATCAGAATATTCATTCCATGATGGCTTATTTGATCCAACCATACCACGAATTTAATTGTTTCAACCACCTATTCTTTCATATGAATTATAGAGCTATGACAATCAAGAACCCAAACAAATAAAATTTTGATTAAATCATACAATCTCTACAAGTTACTTACTTTTGTACTTGGAAAATATTTCCAAGTATTACTTTGATTGAGGAAAAGAGAAAGAATCTATGTAGAGAGGATTGGTTTGGAGAGAGATTTCTAGTGACCAGAAGGTCATACAGGAGTCGGGAAAAAATCTATGTAGAAATTAGAATGATGACTAATTTCATGTAATTGATTCAAATTTAAAAATAACAAAGCAAGGACCCATTAGAGTTTACTGATCCAACTTGCAGTACTTTTTCAGAGATGGTAAATTACTTCAGCAATACAGCATCTCATCCAACCATAATCCTAATCCTAATTATAAAACTGTTATGAGCGAAACCCTGGAAGATACAATAGAACTATAATACTGCTTATTTAGTGCCCATTTGTCTGCATGAATTAAGTTCCTAGGAATTCACGGAAAAAGGTGGAGCTGCAAATGATACCTTGCCTTTCCTAGGATATGATTTAGTACGGTATCAAAGAGGGCCATTTGTGGATCTTCACCTTTATTTCTTCAATTTTAGTCATTTTGGTAAGAAAACATTTCTTAAAAAATACATAGGAATTTATAGTCAAATGAACTCCTCCAAAGGATTATTAGAGGAGAGAGTGAAGGATATAAGGTCGTGATGTATATGCAAACCCAACTTCCCTGGGATTTGAATTACTAGGATGGTGGCATGATATTCATTTTCCTACCTAGCCCTCATTCATTTTCCATCCAAAGGGAGATAATTTGATGGCCATTTTTGAAAATTTCACAATGTTTCTTTCCTTTAGGCATTTTTAAAATTTCAAATTGTTTCTTTATTTGTTAAAACACAATATCCATTCAAATAAACAGAGAACATGCCCCCACCAAAAAAAAAAAAAGACAATATTTAGGAGAGAAAAGGCATAAAAATAAAAAAAAAAATATATGATGATAAAAACAGAGGAAAAAAACCACAAAAACCTCAAATAAAGAGAAAAATCACATATGGATGTTTCAGATGCAAAAAGAAGAACTAAAATAAAATCAAATCCACAAAAAGGCATGTAATATACAGCAATATTCTCATACAAGATGGTCACCCTAACTATCAAAAAATAACAAAACATGGATATTCAGATTTTCAACAAATAGCCACATCCAAAAGCTCACATCAAAGAAAACATTCTCTATACCACAAAAATAAACAAATAAATAAATATATAAAACAGAATGCCAGATTTTTTTTATGAGGTGGGTATCCTTGGGTCAAGGACTAATCCCCACCCTTATGCCACTCCACCAACTCCCAGTTGGTATAGAGAGAGCATACGAAAATTATTTTTAAAAAAAACTTAAAGAAGATTAAAAAACATGCATGGGTATAAAAGATTGCTACAAAATAACAAAACCCAAATCATCATGCCAAGGAAAACCATCTCTATACAACACAAAAAACAAAAAACAGAGAATTCAGAATATGGATCTAGCAGATTCAAGCAGAAGAAAGAAACCCAAATCAAAATCCACACAAAAAGGAAAACATGCAACAAAGACTAATACCAACAACACTCCATCCTAATCAAAATCCAAAAAGAGAAAAGAAAAGAAAAACAAAAAACAAAACATGGGTGTTCAAGTTTTAACAAAATAACACACCACAAATCCTCTCAACAGATAACACCATCTCCATACAACATCTAAAAGGAACAAACCAAAGGAAAAAACTTACGTCAAAAAACAAGAGAGTCGATGGCAGCAAGATAAATACAGAGACCCCAACAAAATGCCTTCTTCCAATACTAAAAACACCACTCCTTCAATGCAAAGCAACACCCAGGGATTGAGAGAAAGATAGAGGAAGCAAATCGGAGAGCTGGGCAGACAAGGGCTGAAATAGACGAAGCTGTGATTGAGAGAAATAAGAGGAGAAGATGGTTGCTATTTATAAGCAAAAGCCAGCTACAACAGAGATGCGTTAAGAGACAATTTCGGTGAAGAAAGAGAGATACGTTGGAGAAGATTTTCGTTCTCTGGAATAGAAAGGTGATTCCTTGGACACTTGTTCTTTACTCAACATCACAGCCGTCCATCTGGGGTGGCTCAGTTGTGATAACCATCTTCTTTGTAGATGCAAAGAGTTAATCGGATTAACGGTTCAGATGTTATGAGTAAGGGGAACTAACCTGTAATCATGGAAAAGAAGGATTGGGTATAGGTCTAATAATATGGAACTTTTTTGAGTTCGGGTCTGACCCAAATTGGATCAACTCAACCTTGAAATGAATTTTATGTCGGCATATCCAAACTCGAAACCCAACCCTGGTGAAGCCTGGGGGAAAACTAACCCCATTTGTATTGAATTATTTAGGTATGGATTTGATTCTAAAAGTTTACTTTTATTGAGTGCAAATTTTGGTTCAAGTTTGGGCTTCTAATTTAGGTTTGAGTATGGGTACAGGACTTGTGACATGGGCTAGAATCGGGTATAGAATTGGGACCCAAACTAAAATTGGATGTTTGGCAACGGTGGAAGAATTAAGCTAGCGAATGAGTGAGGATTTGATTGCCAAATGTAACCAAAATCCATCTAAAAATATAGTATAAAAATTTACTTTTTATACGGTGACAGTAATCTCCTCATTTTCAATCTTTATTGTGTGATTTTCATTTAAGCTCTAGATATTTGACGCAAAAAGTGAGGATTCCTTAACTTGAGTTGTTTACATGTGATGAAACAATTTTATATGTGGGACTAATTATATGTGGTTTGTGGGACAAATAACAAGTTGATACTTGTCAAAACTAGTTATACCAATTTTAACTATGGTTAGTTAGGGACAAATTGTATGTGGGTTTGTAGAACAAATAACAAATTGACACTTGTCAAAACTAGTTAGATCAATTTTAACTATGGTTAGTTAGACCAATTTGTCCCACATATAAAATTCATTGTCTTAATTCATTTTCGATTTCGGTTCTTACTCATTTGCATGTATCTGGTTGTTGGGTTTTCCTAATGGGGAGAGTTTATGGTCATGATTCAGATCAAACAAATGGAAGGTCTCAACCACCAACCACTGAAACTGTAATTGATGACGTTTTACAAATAATTCCTCATTTGTTGATTATAACTTAAAGTACCCATAAGTACCCCCGGTAGGAAGACAAGTTAAGAATATCTGGATCATTCATCTAGTGGCCCATAATTTAGGTTGGATAGAGAATTCCAACAGAAGGGAAGAAAAAAAACTTAAAAATGAAAATCTGACATCCTATCATGATCAAGCAAATGGGTCATGGCCCATTGATGATGATGATGGACCTCACCCAAAGATCCATGTATTCAACTTTTTATATTCATTGAAAATTAACTTCAAAGATGAAGACATGATGGCCCACTACAATGATGTGTACCCATGCTTTGGCCTTTACATTATAGTTTTGGCCTAGTCTGTTACATGATCCAATGCCTTGTTTTAAAACTCTATGTTTAATCATTCATGTGTGCAGTATTAAAAAATAGTGAAAAAAAGATAGCAGATCTTTGATATGTTATTAAAATAATAAAAAAATACCCAACACTAAAATATCCAAAGAATAATGCATCATAGGTGGATGAAAAATTCAACTAAGAATATGTCCCTATCATTTTTTGCTCCCGCTAAAGAAAGAAACAAGTAGAAAGAGCAAAAAGGCTTGAGAAAATAACAACTGTCATCTATAAAACCCCATGTGGTTCAGGTGGGCCCCACACATCCCATCCTTTGGATTTGCAATAAATAAAAGGTCTTTCCATAATCGACTAATGGAAAGTTGGCTGTTTGGGGGTGGAATTGATCTAATTAACCATAGTTAAAATTGGTCTAACCAACCATAGTTAAAATTGGTCTAACTAGTTTTGACAAGTGTCAACTTGTTATTTGTCCCACAAACCCACATACAATTTATCCCACATAAAATTTATTGAAATTTTATATGTGGGACAAATTAGTCTAACTAACCATAGTTAAAATTGGTCTAATTAGTTTTTGACAAGTGTCAACTTGTTATTTGTCCCACAAACCCACATACAATTTGTCCCACATATAAAATTCGTTGACATGTGATAGATGGTGCTTTTGTCTTCTTTTTTTTTTTTTTTTTTTTTACGGCCATTTACCGGTAATTAGTCCATTTTGGAGACTTGTTTGTACAATGAGAGGACTCCACACTTTGTAAATTTATGTTTTATAAAAGAGAGATAAATTCTATATTTTTATCCATCCTATAGGAAAGCAAAATCATCTATATCAAGGAAACTTAGTTCATATTTTTCCTTTTTGACGATAAAAATGGGCTGCACCAAACAATACATGAGTGAGCTACACTAAAAATTATTATAATTTCTCACTACATAGAGGAATCTCCTTGTTGCACAAATATATCCAAAAACAAATGGGCAGTGCCTACTTGCACCCGCTAACCCTCATCATCACCACCACTTGGACCATCTTTACCTCTTGCATTACTTTAATATTAGTGAAGATGTTTATACTTGAGCGACTTTTCAAATAAATCCATGGCCTAATGGCTATTAACAAGTAAGTCGGTGGCTGCCCTAATGGCTGTAGGATCTTAATGGCAACTTTATGTAATAAGTAATGCTTGAACCTGCACTCTACCTTCGTGTCCCTCACTACTTGAGCTAAGGTTGGCAAGACCATTTTTTTCCTCATTTGCCTTGGGGCTTCTTTGGTTTCAAAAAAAATTCTTACTGAAACTTTATTTGTAGGAAATTCCTAACAATAGTATCATGTCAATGGTTGCCTAAATTCTTTTTCTTTTGGGTAAAAGTTTAAATTCTTAAAATTTTTTGTTGATAGTGTAGTTATATAAACATGCATTCCAAATTACATTTTATCTTTTTTAAGATCTTTGTGGGTCTATTTTTTTGTTTAGAACACATAGGAATTAAATACATCTGACTTTAAAGTCAAATGAGCTCCAACGAAGGATATAAAAGATGTGAGACGTGAAGCAATTGAAGAGTGGGATGAAGGACATAAAGTATATAGCAATGTAGATGCAACTCTCACTTACGTTAACATTTGTAACATAGGGCCCACATGAGATCCCATGTGGGTGGGCCCTAAGCATCAGATAAGAAGCCCTTCTCTTATGGTAGTATTCTGCCTTGATTTAATCATTGGGGTTCTCATTAAATTTAGATCCTATTAAAGGAGAGGTTATTTGATAACTTTTTTTTTTTTTGTATATTCACTTAGGATGTTCATTTTGAACCACTTATGACATGAATTCTTATGCTTCTAAATCTAATAATCTTGAATGTTTAGTTGATTAGAGGGACTTAAGAATTTTGGAGAATTATGAATTCTCTCTTACAGAAAGTTTTCAAATTCTCCTCAACTAAAAAGACCCCTGACCACAAAATCTGCTGGCCAGCCTCCTATTGCACGATGGTAGAGCCCAACAATTAATTAGGTTATAACCTTGGTGAATTCCATTTGCCTTAATAACACCATATAAAGAGGTTTGGCAAATTGGGCATCTAAAAAAGCCTAGTTGCATGTCATTAGAAGGCAATGTAAGGGAATGAAAAGCGTGGAGATAATAAAGGTCTACAAGCACCAGCTTTGTCAAATTGACAAAAGTCTCACTGAAGTGCATGTAAAGTAGAGGCCACCAAAACCCTAGTTTAATATGTTTGTGAAGTTGGGCACCTTACAAATGATTCTCTAACTCTTTCCTTGACCAGTGGCCTTCATATAATCACCTATATCAACTATGCAAACATAAATTAGAGCCAACCCCATTTTCAAAAGAGACAAACATCAATACAATATGATTTCTCTTTTGCAAAATGAGAATCAAACAATACACCCAACACAATTCTAGATCAAAAGGGCAAAAAAAATGATATCCCATGAGGGAAATTGGATGTATGAGAATAAAGAAAAAGTAGCCATTGCTTTCATTTTACCAAAAAAACAAACTCAAACCTTTTTAGGAACCACTTTAACCTAATTTATTTAAGGTGGTGCTAAATCTTTCTTTATTTGTTTTTATCTTTATCTGATTCCCTCCTGGCTAGTGAATAGTGACACTCATAATCTAAAGCTAATCAGCATCTATTCTTCTTAGTAGATTTTTCTAATTTTGCTTTTTCATCTTGTCTTTTGAATTGCTATGCATTGTGCACATGGGTGCATTTGATATTCCATATGGACTGACACATGTTGTCCCACTGTTCTTGGGCCTAGTTTCAAAATCTTTTGATCACCACAATCTGGTGGGTCACAGAACAACCAATCCAATTGTCTATATGGACTGAACTGCCCATCTTGAATGGACCCCTCCTTGCATCACCCATGCATTGAAGGTGGGCCATGCCTAAGTGTAACAGTATACATGGGCCAACAAGCCAGGACCCAATCTCTTTTCCTTTGATGTTGTGCAAGTACAAGTGAAAAAGAAGAGAATGATCAGATTCTTGTTTTTTTTTTTTCTGAAATCTAACACATACACACATACAAAGCTGATGCAGTCGGGTCTTTATCAAAACAGCTGCCGCCCATTAGCATCTTTGGACTGAACCTTTAAAAAGAAGGATGTGTTTCCTTTGAGACCTTCCAAAGGCCCTATGTAGCAAAGGCATTGGAATCTTTCTTTTTCTCTCAGGTCCCGAATCCCAACCATAGCAGAAATGTCAGGTGTTCAAGATGTTTGCTTAGCAAATGTAAACATCAAACAGCTGGGATTGTGGAAATAAAAACTCTTACAACTAAAATAGTAGATGTACCCCTGGACAGCACAATTCAATTGGTTAGAACCACCGATCACGAACACAAATCAGAGGTTTGTGGTTTTGAACACACACTCTATCCTTGGAATTTGTTCGCCCTTGTGAAAATATAGATAAAAAAATTTTTTTAGGAGAAACTTTCCTGGCCAGAATTCTATGTTTGTCCTTGAATATAAGGACAACATAGGATTCTGGTCAGAATTCTGACAAGAAAGTTTGTCCAAGTAATATGGCTGAATATAGATATACACATGCAAGTGCTGAAAGTTGAATTCATTGGTAAATATTAACTGTTGGGTTTGGCCCAATAAATTTGGACCATTTTCTATTAGATTATTGGCAAAATGGATGGATTGAAGCTTGTGGCTAGAATTTGATGAGTGACTGAGTATTACTTCTTTTAAAATCGAATTATTATTATTATCATTATTGTTGTTGTTGTTATTATTATTACTGTTATTGCTGAACTAGGGTACGAGCGTGATTCGAAATTTGATTCTGAATGTGATGCAACTCATCTCTTTTATTGGCACCCATTCACATGAAGTTGACCCACACCTGACAGATGAAATAGAGTCGGCATAGGGCTGGGTTTGGGCATATTCTAGAACTAAGGATGCAGCCATGTGGACTATAAATAGATTGTCATTATATTATATATAAGGACCGTCCTTACAACTTACGGTGCGGACTGCCTAGTGGGGCCCACCGTGAGACCCCACTGGTCGGGAACCGAAAGATCCAAGTGGCCAACCTACATATCAAATTTGAAGTCAATTTAATACCTCTCACCCCTTTATCCGTAGTCCACAAGTTTAATATCTTTATATTAAACAAGAAAAATTGACTCTCAATTCAACTTTATCCGAATCAATGCAAATTGATTGGATTCGGTGTCTATAAGTGGGCTTTCAGAACTGTGCGAACCGTAAGGACAGTCCTTATAGGACCGGTTCCCATATATATATATATATATATATACAGTAGAACCTCGATAATTTAATACCCGATTAATTAATAACTTCGCCAAAATAATATTTTTTTCCGGTCCCGACTTGGGGACAACTGCTAAATTAATAATTCGCTAATTTATAAGATAATAGAAATTTGAGAATTCATATAGACCCCATGCAATATATAAATTAATAATGCCTTAATACATATGTAATTGATTATACATTTAGGATGACTTCATAAAGAATGAATCAATTGTGATTGTTGCTTTTTGAAATTTATGTCACCTTGAATCTTATCTCGGACTTTTCTTAACATGGTAAGGATTTCTGGTGTTGTCTTCTCATGGTGCAACAAAAAATTATTCAATGTCTTCGCTGCTTTGAGAGCTTCCTTTCGTGAAGGCGGCTCCATAGCATCATTTTCGTCTTCAACTTCATCACTTTGCTCATTTCTCATGATGTTCTCAATCTCCTCCTCATCAGTCAACATCTCTGAAGTTGTGTTATTCTCTTCAAGGTAGTTCAAGAGGTATTCGGCATCCATTTCATTACGATAATTCAACCCTTTGAACAAGGTACAACAATAAATATTTTGTTGAATTTTTTAAGAAAATAAATAATAGTTTGATAAATTAATAAGTTATTAATTAATAAATAAATTAATAAATTATTAATTTATCAATTATTTAATATCTCACTAAATTAATAGATTTTGCCAATTAATTTAGAGAAGTTTAACTGTATATATATGCCCAGAGCACACGAACACCTAGTGAGGCCCATTTTATGACCCATCTGAATAGACCATATAACAGGGACACAAAAGATAGGGCCTCAGTGGGGCACCATAAGACCATTTGTGGAAACTGATCCGTGCAGACCATCCACTGGGGATTAGATTAGACCTACCAAAGTAAGAAATTCCAAGTCCATTATATCATCTTAACCTTCTTGATCCATGACCATCAACCCCACCCCCGTTGAATATCAGAGATCCCATGGGTTTTAAATTTATCCAAATGGCATTGATTGTTGGGCTGGAACTAAAAGAAAAATTATGCATTCTAAAATCGTTGAACTTGCAGGCCTAGCTAGATCAAGATTTTACAAGCAGGTGGGTCACACATATATCTTCTGTTGCTACACATCCTCCATGATCAAGTAGGGATGTCCTGCGGACTGCCTTGGGGGACCGGGGCCCACCTGGGTGGGGCGTGACAATCATGGGAGAATGAGACCTACCTCATATCATATGTACAACAGTTGAGAATGTGACCGGCCTTGTGGCATGGACACCATCAATTTGATTTATTTCTAGGGCCCAAATTGTATCCCTTGTACATGCAAATTGTAAAAGCATTGAATTTGGAAGCCTTGAGGAGATTTGTCATGAGAACAAGTATAACCCCTGATCCACCCCTGCCTCTAATTCTAATGCATTAAGAGGGGCCTCATGTAATTTGTTCCTGATTTTGAAAGTACTGTGCATTCTTAGGTTTAATAACCACATGCAGTTGGAGCAGGCTTGGGCTGGATCAATACCTGCCCCCACCTGAGTTGCACCCCCATCCACATGCAATTCAATTTGGCCTTGAGTTGGGTCAATATCCAATAATGACCAACCTAGCCATCAGCCCTTCAATCCCAAGTGCATCACCTAATTATTATCAAGAACATCACACACACAAGCTTAACCTAAAGACCCAAACATGGAGCCCAAATCTATACTCAATTTCTACCCGGCTTTGCATGTAACATGGGATTAAACCAGGTCTGGTTCAAGTTGGCTCCATATTGTATTTGAACCTGAACCCAACGGTACCTGTAAATGGGTCTGATTCTGGTTCAGGTCCAGGTATGTATCCACCTATTTCATACCTAAACTTAAATTATGGACCCCAAGCTAGACCCAAACTAGATAAAAGGCCTAGATCCAGCCTAAAATTGTAACCCAGTTACTTATAAAGGGACCCGGGTTGACTCATACCGGGTCAATTCGGATCGTTCGAGTTCAATGACCCGGTTTTCATTTGTACCCGCAACTGGCCCTATCGTTTTCTCCTCTTCCACTTCTCCCACACCACTGATGTTGGAGCAGGAGTGCTCTGCTTTTTCTCCATTTGAACAGGTACTCTCTCTCTCTCTCTCTCTCTCTCAATATGTTTGATTGGTTAGCTTGATTTGGTGATGTTGGGGACTTTGAATACTTGATAGAGAGCGTTTTCTTCTTCAAGTGTATAAGAATTTTGATTTGGGTCTTTTGCTTTTAGTATTTGCTCTCAGTTTATCTTAACTAGTTCTCTGTCATGGGTTTTTTTTTTTTTATCTCAGTTCTCATTTCATTTTGAGTTCATTGTTTCTTATTTATGTTTGATTGTTATGGGTGTGTGAAATTGCAAATGGTTGTAGTGGCCAAAGGAAATAAGAAAAAGGCATTGTCTTTTTTACCAAAATTTCCATATACCTTGTTGGGGTACTCTGGAAATCCAAACTCTACATTCCCATAAAGTTTGGGATTGGAAATGGTTTTTAATTAGTGCTTTTGAGATTTGCTTCTGTAAAAAAGAAAAAGAAAAACCATAAGCCCTTCAACCTCAAAGAACCCATTGTCCTGTCTTGTTTTTCCTCTATGTGAAAATTCTAGAGTTGATGTACTTACCTTGTAACAGTTATTGGAACTATTGGGTGATCCTATCTCCTATGTTAAAGCAAATATATTATGTATAGTACATCATAAAATGTTTGCTTCTCACATTCTTAACCAAGAATGTGCAAGCAACTAATAAATTACAACAGCAGGTGCTTGATGAAATATCTAAGAGAGATCAGGTGAGGCTCTGATACCATATATGTTTGCAGCTCACGTTCCTAATTGGCGGGTATCTTTTGCACACCCTTCTGCTTTGTGGCCTGTGGGTGCTCATATTTATATAGATGGATACAACAGAATGCATGAAACAGTTTTAATGTGCATGTAGATTGTAGAGTAACATGACTAGGTCCATGATGTAGTTTAGAGAAGATGTCTTAGGTAGACTTTCCCTTCTCCGTAGGCTGCTTAGACTCTTACTTCTCTGGAGGAGATATGAGACAGTTAATGCATTAGTCATCCTTCATACTTGAGGTCTATGATTCAATTATCATGGGGCTGTGGAATTCCTATTACGAAAGCTTATCCATCATGGAAGAAATCCATTTGAAAAACAAGAGATTCGGTCTTTTGTGATGTATGCATTCTTGTTGAATGCTTAGAACCATGTGTGCTTATGTATTGACTATTGAGAAGCAAAACTATCTACTTTTACTGTTCATTTGTGATGGCTAGAGTCCTTTTTCATCTTTTCTCTTTTTCTCCCCCTTTTTTCTTGAAAATGTGTGGCAGTTTTGTTTTCGATAATTGGTTATTACAACTAGTTGGGCCAAGATATGATTAAAACACGCTGTAGAGCCTTAACACTACATCAAAAATAGAATCCGGCAACATAGTATGGACTCCACATAGAGGCTTTGTTTGTTGGTTTCTGATTTATTTGATTCTCTCTTCATTTTATAGTTTGTTTTTGTTAGATTTTTCTTTAATGAAGTCATCATCTTCCTTCAAACATAATTTATTACAAACGACGCATGCATCCAGTTATAAATATTTTAGGAGTAGAAGGACTATTTCAGAAATATCTATTTGGTAGGTTTTTCGATAATTAGAATAAAAGCTTTGAGTGTTTTTGAGATCCCTTAATACTATTTCATTTTATATATAATATTAATATTAATCATTGCCCAATGAATATTATTTTTCGTTAGTAATGCTTTTCTTCCTAATTTTTTTATTAATAATATCATTCCTATTCCTTAATCTATGCCCAAGAAATATTTTTCATTAACATTTTAACTTTAGAATAAGATTTTATAGTTTTCTATGCAGTTTATATTGGCTCCCAAGCAAAAATTTCCTAGTTCCTCCCCTGCTATTTTAATATCATCCCATTGTGTGGATTCTAACGAGCAGAGAGAGATATGATGATATGTCAACAACAGCATCAGCAGCAACAGCATCTCTCGATCTCCCATGGCAGCATCCTTCATCCCAACTACAATTTAACCACAAACCTTTCATTACTCCATTTCCCAAACCCAACCAAAATATTCAAACGGGTTAAGCCCCTTGTTGCCTCTTCCCAAAAACACCCAGTTCACCATGACAACAGTGAAGTGGCAACAGAATTGCAACAATCACAACCACAATCAAGGCATCTCTTCCGAAAGCATAACTCCAAATCCATTGCCTTTCTTGACAACCTCTCCCAACATCCAGATGCAGGAAAACAAGAACATGAAGTGACATCATTAGACAGGGATAAAATGCTGGAACTATCCCTCATCAGTAGTAGCAGAAGGAGCCCAACATTTCCTGGCGCCGTTGACTTCCCTGCTATTGAGAGCGAAACTGAAAATGGTGGCCCCTCTCCCAAAATCCGCCGAATCTTTCAAGACAGCGGCACTGTCATAGATGAGGAGGACCAAGATAAGATGCTGATGCGGGCATTAGATATCAGGCGCAGCGTTACAGCCGGCATCCTCAACCAAGTCATGAGAGGTTCCAAGCTGAGCATAACATACTCCTCCAACCTTGTCTCTCGCCTGCCCGATTTCATTGATCGCATTATGATTGCAGCAGCATCCATGAAGCAGCTTCCTGACTTCTCACATTCCACATTTAATGCCAGGGTCAAGGCCTGCATACAAAATTCCAAGGTCATTCCCCTGATTCGGTAATATGAAATTCTTCCCCTCTTCCTATTACACTTTCTCCCTGTCCTATCTCTTAAAAATGGGTAGGTGATTATTAATAGGTGGTTGAAGCATAATTCACTCACATATCCACAAATTGGGAAGCTCATATGTATGTGCCCTGGTGATCTCGAATCGATAAGACACTCGGTGGAGTGGTTGAAATCGATTTATGTTAAGGGAAAATTTCTTGGCTATGTGCTTACAAAGGCAGATGGCATCTTGGAACGCAGTCAGGATGAGTTGGAAGAGATAGTTGGCTATCTTGAGAGTAATGGAGTTAGGAGGGGGTGGATAGGGTTTGTTGTCACCCGCTGCCCACATGTATTGTCTTTCTCCATGGATGAAATGAGAACACGGGTGGATTTCTATTTGGATATGGGCATGAACAAAAATGACTTTGGAACGATGGTCTTTGAGTATCCCAAGGCACTTGGCTCCTTCAGTTTGGACGAGATGAATATCAAGGTAACTGCTGTATGTTTTCATTATGCTTGATATTTGACAATTAGATTATAGAATATGCATCCATATCTTTTCTTTTGATTGAATGCTTGGTTGGGTATCGTTTCACCCTTAGACTAACTTCCTTGCAGAGACATTTCTAAAATGTGTGCAAGGTCTCAAAGCTTCTCAATTGGTGAGACTGCGACCCGTCATGTTGGATCTTCTAGGCAAAAATCAGTCTTGTTCACTCATCATGTGGGCAGAAATCTATATAAGTGACATTTTAGAATGGCCCACAGTCAATGTGAAGTTCTATTTGATGAATGAACTGAGCTGGTTTTTGGGAAGGAGTTCTTCATTTTGATCGTATCAATTGAGCAACTTCTCTCTTGGATACATGTCATGAGTTTGTAGATGTGCCTCTTGAGTAGTAGTTGTGGGTAAGCTTGATACTCTGCTTCACAACTCATATATCGAGCACATATTAGACTGGTGAAATGTCCCATCCCTAATCTTACTTCCATGTTCCAAGCTCTAAATAGCTCTTAATCTGTGTTGTTGAAATTCCTTGATTTCTTTAAGTGGATAGGCCATTTTGGAAGTGGAAAGTTTCATATGCTCTGAGCCTTTTCTTGTAAGTTCAATATTGCGGGTTAAACCCTGCAACACCAAATAGATAACCTCCATATGGATTATCTATTCAGGAAAAAAAGTGGCATTTTTAATAAACCAAAAGCTTCTCTTCTGTTTTGCAAAACAATCCAGGCTATCACCACCTTCCCTGCAAGCTCCACGGTTGTAAAAGTTGGCCGAGTCGAGTCAACCCCCTCAATCTCTTTCTAACCAATTCCTATGGAAAACTCCTTGTGCACATCATTTTCTCCCTATTTTCCTGTTGGAAGAAGCTTTGGGAGGCTTTTGAGGATCCACTACTCTGATTTAGACGAATAAACCACTTTTTGTGGAAGATCTAGACATTCAGAGATTGGGAGATTGGGTGCACTGTTCATTTGTTTCAGTAAAAAACAAATGACAGCACCCATTTATACTTAAACTCATTTATAGTATAATTATAAGTTATGATGCCTGGATACGGCATGGATACCGCAAAGACACGTGATGGACACGGCAGGGGCACATATTTTATACATAAAAAGTGAAGTATCGGATACGATACGACACGATACGATGCCCATTTTGAAGTATCCGTGCATCATAGTTATAACACCATGAATCTTGAAATACTGTATTTGCAAGGCCTTATTTTTTTTATTGTTTGGTATCTTTATCATATTTTTCCTTATTTTTGAAGATTATTTGGTTCTAGGGTGCGAGACTATCCGGCTTGGGTGAGTCTCATGTGACTAGGTTGATTCAACTCAACTCGAGGGAGACCGTCTCCTTATGGGTTATAATTTTTAAAACCTTGGCAAGCAAAAATACCAATTTGATGCAAATAGAGATGAACTGGCGAAATTGGGATAATCGAGTTGGTTTGGATCTTACTTAGATTCAGTCCAGAGTGACTAGATTAAAAGGCCTAAAAATTGCACAGGCCCTAAAGGGGACAACAGTCACAACGCCACTAATTTTAAGTTTTCCATGTGGAATGTAGATTGTAGAATGCTTTGGCCAGTTTCGGGCCACTAATATGGCCAATTATACTATATTAAGCTGAAGGGTTCTTCAAGTGATTTTGACCATAATTTATGATTTTGACTGGGAGTTATAACTCCCCACTTCCAATATGTAACCACTCATCTCCACTTCCAACATTTAACCAGTTAACCACTCGTAACCACCTCTTTTTCCCACTATTCACTTTTATGCGAGAACTTCATTTCTACTTATATCATAATCATATCATGGTGATGAGTATTTGAGGATGATCTTGCGCAATCTGAGTTTTTCTTAATAAATCAGTAAATTTACTTTTCAGTTAGTGGTGAACATTCCCATGCTAAGCACGGGTTGTTGTGCTAGTTTAAATTTATTCACAACCAATTCAAGGATTCACATGGTTGCAGGGCTTCCTCTAAAAAAATAATAATAATAACCAACTAGTCTTTCAATAACATTTATTTGAAGATTGTGACCCACCAACCAAATCAAATGTTCAAGTTGCTGGCTCTTCAGGCCCTTCTAATATGAAAAAGGTTGTGGCAACTGGCAAATACTAACCTGATGTTAAAGCAACCAACTATTCAGAGTGTAATAAAATTTTCTAGAGCTATTGAACAATGCTGCACCAAGTCCTGTTTAGTTTTTACATAACAGGCCTCTTGTTAGGCTGCATAGATGAGCAAATAAATAGATTTGAAAACTGCATGCTCTGTTGGGAGCACCCCAACCAAACAACCCTTTTTCAGATCAGAATTTGGGTTGATCAAGGGTCGTGCAAATGGTTTGCAATGCAACAGTAACAATTCAACAACGGTTTTAATATGTAAAATTTTCTTTAACCTTCTTAAAACAATGTCTGACCTTTTAATATAAGCCACAGAACTCTCCACTATGTACGAACACAGTCAACCCTCAATTTGCTTGGAGCACGACTGCAGCTTGGGCTCTGTAATCTGTATTGTTGATTCGCAGTTGCTAACTGGACCTCCAAACATTATTCTTAGAGGAGATAATATCATCTGTGCCATGAGCTTGGGCCAAATGCTGAGCTTTGTTGCTTATAGTTGGTGCAAGATCGAGTAGGAAGTAGTTGCATGAAGTATGGTGCAAAGTTTTTAAGTCTTTCATGAGATATAGTTTCAGACGAACCGAGGAACGGCTTTCCTCAAAAACCTGAAGATATTTTCTTATTCCAATAATAATCCAAGAGTTCAGCGGTTGAGTTGCTACATCCTTTTTCTAAACTGAAGAACAAAGTATCTAGACATTGGATAGCATTAGGTACTAAATCTCATCACTAAAGAAAACATCTTTCTAACTAAAGAGCCTCAGTGCTCAGAAATACTCTAACTAAACTCAAACTAATTAAAATTAGAGAAAGGAATTGTTTTACAAAGAGAAGAGTTGCTGTTGCTGGGTCGTGTTGGGCTTCAAGCCTATGGGGCAGACTCAGTTGGGCGGGACCGATGTTGGATCTCGGCTTGATTGGACCAGTGAGCCTGGTTCAGTGAGGTTGGATCTGTAGTACTCGTGGCTTGGTCTGAATCTGGTCCTGAGCTTGACTTGGACCTGCATCATTTTGTGACATAGAGTATACTATTGAAATCATCTGTCCATAATTAGTGGCCATGAATTCGTTTCTTTCTGAAGGCTCGAAGACATTTTCCAGGTGGATGTCATTTCTGAAATACTTTGTGACTAAACACAGACTCTAAGAAGATATGTTACAATAAAAAATATTATTATCCTTGCTCGTGTGGCTGTGAACATTGAAAATTAAATTTGTACTTTAATATACAGGTTGAATACCTCAAGGAGTTTGGGCTTAGTCATGAAGACACGGGCCGGCTATTGGCATTTAAGCCGCATTTGATGGGATGCAGCATTGAGGGAAGATGGAAGCCTCTTGTGAAATATTTATATTACCTTGGAGTTCGACGTGATGGTATGCGAAGAATACTAACAGTGAAGCCAATGATTTTCTGTGTTGATTTAGAGACTACAATTGCACCAAAGGTAGGAATTCTCCAAATGTACAATGGTTATACAAATTCAAAGTATATCTTGATACACTCCAAATCTCATCTTGGGACCTCTTGCTTACAGGGGACGGAAAATGAGCATGAAATTTGATCCATCAATGAAATTTGGAAGACGTTAACAACAAATTCTCTTAAATATTTCTATTGATACTCTGAAGCTTTACTGATGAGGACCTCTTTCCCTTCTGAAGGTACGATTTTTACAGGATATAGGCATTCACGAAGAAGCAATTGGTGGAGTATTGGTCAAATTCCCACCCTTACTAACATACAGCCTCTACAAAAAGATTCGACCAGTGGTTAGTCCTCTTTCAATTTCTCCTTTTCTTTTTCCTTTCTACTTTCACTGATGGTATGCCAGTTTACTAGTTCTGCTCCTGCATATAGTTGCCTCTGACATATTGAAATAAGTTTTCTATTAATCTATTTTCACCTTTCATTTGTTTATGATATTTTTAATATGTAAGACAGTAAATAATTACCGTTGCTGCTGACATCTTGAAATAAGTTTTCTTTGTATATACTTTCACCTTTCATTTTTGTGCAATATTTTTATTACCTAGGACTGTAAATGATGACAATTATATACAGTAAGAGTGAAATGCGTAACCGCTCAAATGTGAACTACATTCTCTGTACACTAACTAGGTGTCCATTGCACTATTGTCTTTCTTCCTTTTCATCAGTTTGTCTATCTACAAAGTGTCCAGTTTCTAGAAAGTTGGATTCAAATTGGGAATAGGTCTTCCCATTTCATAGTATAGAATCAAAGCTATTGCAGATTCAATGATTTTATAAAATATTGGTGCAATTAATCATGATATTTTTCTGTAAAGCTGGAGGTTGGATGTGATGCTCAAAGTCCAGCCAGACATAGAACATGCTAATTGTTGAGTTAACTAGTTAGCTCAATCATGTAATAACATCATTCCTGGTTTCTTTCTGTAAACACATCAGTAGATTGAATCTACTTATGTTCATAATATTATATAATGGTATTTCATTTCTAAAAGATATATAATGATACCAATATCCTCTTTTTAAGTAAAATGCTTGCTAATTAATTACCTCTACCTACATAGGCAAATAAAGGTTTATAAAAGAAATAAAATTGACTGAAGGAATGTTTCTACTTTGGAATATTGTGTAGATTCCCAATTTACCATAATTCTTTTAGTTTCATACAATGATTAGTTCAGTGAAAATGAATCAAATATCTTCGTACCTTCTCGTGATGTTTTGGCTTCAGCTTATTAGACTCCTCCTCCTCCTCCTCCCCCTCAAAAACAAAAAGAAATACAGCCACTTTCAGGACAGTAGTCCAAACTCCAAATCACAACACTCATCTTGATGACATCACTTTTCTCAGTAGTAGAATAGCTCTCAGGTGCCACTAATTACAATTATAGTGTTTGGTCTGTTCCAATATTTTCTTTTGATCAGACTGATTGAACTTCAGTATGCACTTATCTTCTTGATGGAAGTGCATATTGATTGTTTAAAACTGTAATAAATGATAAAAGAGTCTGATTGTTTCATTTGTAAAAATCAAGTATAGACTTATCTTCTCCTTTAGGGTGCGTTTGTGCAAGCCCCATTTCCGTGGAAGCAGAGCGGATTTGTGTAGCGTTTCTGTGCATGAAAAATAGAGGTTGTTCGGTGCAACCTTTCTCAGCGACGAAAATGGCTAAAAATGCGCTTCTTTTTTGCCGAGGCGAAGTTTTTATTTTCTTATTTAACAGGTTGGAATTACACTGCCGTGGAAGCGGAAAAGCTTTTTCTGCTTCAGTGGCATCTGCACAACAGACCCTTAAGGAGGAGTATCTGCCTGGTTCTGACTAGTCCATGAAAGATGTTTTGAGGCTATCCTTTTATGTGGGTCCTAGACATTACTTTAGTGGTCCCCGTATCAAATACTTTTGGGCCCAAGTCTTGATGGGCCATGGGCCTAGGCATAGTGGGCAACTTGGAACATTTTTTTCATGCCTAGAAGCATTTTCCTGATTGCTGTGTATGTATGATGAACAGGTCATTTTCTTGATGACAAAAGCTGGCGTCACCCCCAGGGATATCGGGAAAGTGATAGCATTGGATCCTGAGCTCATAGGGAGCAGCATCATAAATAAACTGGAAGTTAATGTGAACTACTTCCTTTCACTGGGCATTTCTCTTCAATCTCTAGGAGAGATGATTGCAGATTTTCCCACGCTATTGAGATATAATTTGAATATTCTTCGTCCCAAGTACCGGTACTTGAGGAGAACAATGGTCCGCCCTTTGCAAGACCTCATTGAGTTTCCCAGGTAAAACATCTCAGGTTGTCTGGCTACTGACCATTTTGTTGCCTTGAGTACTAGGCTTTCTGTTTCAATTGGAGAAAGATGGTTACTTGTGAGGATGATCTTTAATAGTGGGCATTTTGATGCCTTGATGATATTCAGGAGCGGCATAAGATGACAAAAAAGGCACAGATTCTGGGAATTTTCATTGTGTGTGTGTGTGTTCATCAGCAATTGGCTACTGGGAACCTGGAATCATATTGTGCTGTGAGGCTTAATTGGACTGGACCTTATGACTTGATACTCTAACAACTTGGGCATGTCTCAAAGAGAAAAGGTGGAGAAAACTGCCGCCACAGTATAAATTTAAACTGGTTAAGCAGTTTTCTCCACCTACATCTCTATCAATTCTCCTAATACAAAGGATGCCTTCGCGATTTCCACTCAAGTGAAGGCTTTCATTTTGCGCGATTGGATCTTTTTTTCATTTTTAATGCAAAATTCATTTTTCATTGACTGGCATTATCATGCTTCAGCTTCACTCAATGTCTGTCTTTCGGGGAAATCTCTAGAATGTATACTGATGTCTTTGTCAATGTACTTGCAACTTATCCAAGAAATTTTTTTGCAGGTTTTTCAGTTACTCTCTCGATAACCGAATAATTCCCAGGCACAAGGTTTTGGTGGAAAACCGAATAAATTTCAAGTTGCGCTACATGTTAGCAGGGCCCGACGATGAGTTTTATAAGAGAGTAGAGGCTGCAATAGAAAGGCGTCAAAGGTTTGAATCTGGTATCATGGACATCAATCCTCAAACTCAAACAACCAATAGCTCTAATGAGCAAATTCAAGTTAATTCTTCAGAAATGAGAAACCCACAAGACTCTTTGCTACTACCCTCCTGATCATCAATGTATAAATGTGCCTTTTTTTTTTCCTCTGTTTACTAGTGTATAAATGTTCCTATCAGAAATGAAGTTATGCATTGATTTGATTCCTTATCTCACCCTTGTGTGAGCACCGGAACATTTCTCACATTATACCTCTAAAATCTTTTAGTACTGTACATCGTATGTGATTTTCTTCTTTTGTCATTTTCAAGCAAAATTAACAAGATACAGACCATTAAAAAAAAAAAATACAAGATACAGTGCAGTATTTGCTTTGGCAAATCACTATAATTATAATTTGCACCAAATTTCATTAATGTGCTATCTCATTTGACTGATGAATTGAGTAAGGCTGAAGTGGAAAACTATATTAAATATGAATTACAAAAGTTAAAACAATCAAAGCAAGAAGATACCTAGTTCCTGAATTGAGGGGTTAAGATACCTAGTTGTTGAATTGAGGGTTTTCTTCTTCTTCTTCTTCTTCTTCTACGAGAGGGAATCTATTTGCTTGTAGATTTTAGCTGACACATTAGTTAACTATTGTAAGTTTACAAGACTATATATCTTAATATACTAATCTATCAACTATTATTGCTCTAGCTTAAAAGGTCTTCACTGCTTTAACCATTCTAATATGAAATATCTAGGCATTGTTGGTACATCCTTTTTTTTTTTCTTCATGAGCTGCACTTCAGGTTCCTGTTGATATGGAATTTAGTATTAGGCAAATGCAATCTATAATGATCCATAATTAGGAAGTTGGATACAAAGGTTGTAAAGGCTTTCTTATCCAAATTTCTCTTTCAAAACAGTTTTTGGGTATTTTTGCACTACCTAGAGTTAAGACATTTGCTTGGACAGCCACCTTAGATAAAATCCTTTGCATTTTTCTGTACATGTTTCATGTGTGGGTGTGTGTTGTATCTTATGGATCTTTTCCCTCTCCATTTTCCATCTACACCTGGTCTTCCTTCTTCCTTTAAATCCCCCATGGACAAGTGTCTTGTGGGTCCTTTTCCTAAGAGGGGGCATGTGCTACCTTCAGGAATCTCTTGGGGATTTTGAAGGGAGAGGAATTGGTGGATTTCTTTAGGAAAATGTTCCCTATTATGGCGAGACAATTCCAAATTCACAGGGAGAGTAGCCTCAATACTGCTTGATAACCTATGATTGGAAATACAGACTGTCCTCACAAAGGTTCTCATGAAGCTTTAAAAAATGTTTGGGTTTAGGTGGATCCCAACTAAGGTTTCCATGGGAAAATGGGCACGAGGAAGAATAGGCCCCTTCTTGGTTTGTTTGGTAAAAATACTTGTAGACTGAAATGAAGTGAAGTGAATATTGAAGAGAAAATAAAATATTAGGGGATCTATTCATATTTCATAGTATGAGGAAATTTTGTTTTTAGTGTATTGATAAGGAATCTTTTTGACTTTTTGGGTAAAAAGTAGATGATATCTGTCTTTTAGTGGTTGCTTTTTGACTTTTTTTTTTTTAAATGAAGGAGGGAGTTTTGAAATTTTGTACTTTTAATATGACCCCTAATCTTTCCTTGTCAGGTGAAAGGAGGCTTTACTTCTTTTTTTTTTAATTTTTTTATTTTTATAACGGTAAAATTTATTGCTCAAAAAAGAAAGAGAACAAAAGATTAAAAACCTTATGGTAAAGAAGCATGGATATTAGAAAGAAAAAACCATGGATAGCAGAAATTTGCGTGCATGTGTACCTGTAGGCACTTTGTTTGAATTTATAAATATATATTCTGTATTTATATATGTGTGTCTTTATATATAGATATATATTTGAAATAATTTCAAAGATCCATAGAGGTCATTGTAGCTGACCTCAAATAGATAGAATAAGGTTCCAATGATGATGATGATACAATGGCGAGAGGTTTTGATCGTATTATAATATATTAAGCCGGAAGGTTTTGGATCTAATTTTGACTTTACTTTTTAATTTTGACCAGAAATTAATTTTGGTTTCTACAACTACTAGCAAGTTATTTTCGGTTTCTACAACTGCTAACATACTCTCTCTCCACTTTTCTCTAATATACTTTCCCTACTTATGGACTCCCATCTTCCCCCTTTCTAATATGCATAGAATTCTATCTCTTCTTGCATACCCGTGATTAGCACGGGTTTTTGTGCTAGTAATAATGAATTATTACAATATTGGAAGGAACACATTTCCAATACCATGCAAAATGTGTCTGTTGAAACAGGTTTAAATCTTGACAGAGAGGTGTCCTGGTACCTATAGTCTCCCACCCACTTAGAAGGGACAGCCAAAATAAGGCCCTTTCTGACCCTCAAAGTTGTATGTTACAGCTGGCTGTGGGTGCAGTTTTTTATGCTGTAAATCGTGGCATGCATATTATTGATGAATGCCAAATTTTCACTTGCTGGATTTGATCAAGGAGTCCAGGACAGCTCTGGTTGGAAACAGGAGTTTATTGAAATGCATGCAAGCATCCCCATTCCCGGGGCCCCTCATCAGTGATTTTGATGTCTTACGATATGACTTGAACTAGGTAATTTTACGATCAATTTGCATGAATAAGACTTTATTCTTATCATTATTTGAAGGACGTCTCTTCATTTATTTCATAGTTTGTTTTGATTATTTCTTTACCTCTGATTTTGCTGATATCAATTGCTATTTCCTGTATTGGAAATTTTTTTTTTCATATTTACACTAATGAGTTTCTGTATTATATTAGTAAACTTACTGCAGATAAGTCTGGTGAGGAAGGCAATCATAGAACCACAAGGTATAAACCACGTGTGTCCTTCCATTTTAGGACAGAACCTAGGCTTCGACTTTAAGAAAGTTATATATTGCTTGATCCATTTTTTATGGGAAGAATGTTGTTTGTTACAGTGATTGTCGCCGAGCAGCTGCCAAAGTACTTAATGTAGTCATATCATGGTAGCAGCAGGAATAATTAGTTTTTTGAAAGCTATAATACCTGGAGATGTTTTGGATAGGCAGTTGCATGGATGGGGCATAGGTTTTATGCACAAAGAACGAAGTATGAGACTAGAGAACATGGATATGTTGCCTAGTTTTAAGTATCTAGGTAGCATAGTTGCAAAGGTGAATGTAGCTCTGGCTAAGCTGTGTGGATTTCCTTTCTGTAGGTTACATTATGACCAAACATCTACATTCTCTTTTAGCCATTTTAACAATCTTACTAGCTAAATAAAGATGGACTTATTTGATGGTTGCATTTTCCAAATTGTGCTTCAAAGTTTGCACTGTTTGCCAGCAAGCAACCAATATTAATTAAACTGCAATGTCATCATGGCATACATGGCAAGGCATTTGTGATTCTAGACAGAGTAATGTCTTTTAATTACAAATTTACTCAAGCAACATGCCACATTCTTTCTGTGGTATCTGTAACATGATTGAAGTCCTGTATTCATGAGCTAGAGATCTCTGATTGTTGTTGTAGCAGAAGTTATGTATCTGAGAGGGTATTTCAGTGAAAGAACATGCATGTGGTGTGCCATCATATGACAGTTATTGCTTATTGTAAGATATAAACAACACACAGGAAATACCTGCTATAATGCTGTGTATTTGACTAAAGATTCAGTGGCATAAAAAAAAACTAAACTAGTTCATAAGCCAAGAGTCACCTTCTGAAATTGTTGTGGGGAGATCATGGTGGCATAACATGAATGGATTGGATCACTTTGTGTTAGATTTGTGACTTTCAGGCCACGCCGTGTCCTAGTAGGAGGTCTCTTGTTTGGTTGCTCTTGTGTTCATCTTTGTTTAAGTAGAATCAGGTGATTTATTCCCATCAGAATGTGGTAAATTGGACGGTGGTGCATGATCTATATAAGGGGTTGCACTTGTGATTCATTATTCCAATAGTGCGATGATCAACTCATCTATGTGTCTTCTGGATCAGACACTGGCATTAGTCTATATCCATGGTGGAGCCATTCTACCTGCTTTTGCAATGGATGTCCGAGCCAATGGTCATCTCTTAGGTACAATTCTAAGGTCTTGGTTGGCTGGCAAGCTACTAGGGGGAAGAGACTTCTGTTTGGAAACTCTAGTCTAAATAATGAGAGCTAATTAGATTAAGGTCTAAAATGAAAGCTCTAGTTTTTTTTTTTCTAATTTGCAATTATATATTTGGTAATATTATTAAAAAAAATCTTATTTCATGAGATAATTGGGGCCCACTTTTAAGAATAGCGGTAATTGGGCCCACCATTTAAAAATCACAATGTATAACCTGCCATTTGCATCATTTCGGATTTTTTTTTGAGGTTTTGTATCCAAAATACTAATAAATCTTGCATTGTCCATCTAAATCACAAAACAAGAGCTTGTTTTTAGAGTTACCAAATGCTAGGGTTGCAAATGGGATGATTTCGAGTTAGAACCATACTGGACGTGGACCAGACCGGTCTCTAAATAATGGTTTCGGCTCTGGATTCAGTTTTGACTCGGATCCTATTTTGGGTTCCACACCCAGTTTCAATAGGAAAACCCGAATCCGGTTTCAAAACTGTGTCCACGTAGAGGAATGGAATCTTATTCCAAAACTGATTCTAGTTTTTTTTTTAAATTAAATAAGCACACCATTCAACTTATAACAGTGCATCAAACCGGACCTCCAAGTTTATATATAAAAATGTTGAGAAAAATAAAAGATTGGTTGTGACCTATAGTTTGCAACATCAAAGACTCGTATGCAAGGTTCCAGGCCCGTGGGTCGAAACCTATATAGACCGCAAATAGGATCCGTTTATCAATCGGAACCTAAATTGGTTACGGACCTAGACTCGTTCATGAATTGAAAACTAAAATAGGTTTCAAATCCGATTTTTTACGGGTCGAAACTTTTGGAGAATTGCATACCCATTTGCAACCCTACCAAACGCCCTCTTGGACCTATTTGGATAGGCAAAAAATAGAGTAGAGTGAAGTAAAATGGGCCATAACAGTCTAAAATTTTAACTCTACTCCGTTTGGATGAGTCTGACCCGATAGATTGAGTAATGTTATAAGCCACATGTACTCCATTTCACTTTAACTCTAAATACTTTCATTTCCTTGAGTAAAAGTGGATTCTACTCCAAACATTAACTTCAAAATAAGCATCCAAATGAAGTGAAATAAAGTACTCTACTTTAACTTCAACCTACTTCTCTTCACTCAACTCCACATGTGAAATCCACTTCATTTCACTCCACTCCTCATTTATCCAAACAAGCCACAAGCTATGCCCGTTCGTGTCACCCATTGAGTGTTATATCTGTGGCTGTGGGGGCACACTTATGGGTTCGCCCTCACACCACAAGAAG
The DNA here is from genome assembly GCA_012931725.1 of Litsea cubeba. Classification (NCBI taxonomy): domain Eukaryota; kingdom Viridiplantae; phylum Streptophyta; class Magnoliopsida; order Laurales; family Lauraceae; genus Litsea; species Litsea cubeba. The sequence continues at coordinate 89,025,203 of CM022948.1, read as the reverse complement.
GAGAGCCGACACTAGTGAGAAGGGCACACACATGGGTTGGAAGAGTGACATGCGGAGTTGCCAGTTTGTTGTCCACGGCCCACTCAACCTCAAAATCGCCACAAGACCTGATTTGACTTTTTTCTTTCTTTCCCACACACACGCACCGAAAAAGAGCCTGCACAAGTGAGAAGAATGCCACATAAAGTGAAAAAGAAGCTGATACAAATGGAAAGAAAGCCCACATAAGTGGAAAAATATGGCGTATCCAAAACTCGAACCCTGAATAGCCAAGTAACAACTCCCGCGACTTACTAGTCAGATAAGTGGCCCTTCTCGACCCGATTTGAGTGTTACATATGCGTGTGGGCTATGTAAGAAATTGGATCTAACATTCAACAAATTTTTTTTAACATTGATTATGTGGGGGCCACCACATAGCGATCTCGATCATCATACATTCTTTAGACCTCAACCTTCCCACTTCTCTCTTTCGAATTTCCAAGTTGGATTTGAAATCAAATTTATTTGAACCTTTGATTTAGAGGCCCCCAAATGTCTCCATCTTCATAAGTTCTCCTCCCACATTCCTCCCGACTGGACCTAGGCATCAAGTATGATACTACTCTACTCCTTGCCATTTCTTAGAAGAATAAAAAGCATACGACTTCCGAAAGTGACCGTTATGGCCCCACTGCTGCAAAGCACTGCTCCCTACGCTTTCATTCAAATTCAAATCTCTACCCTCCTAAAAACCAAACAAGTTCCCACGCACGCTCTCTGTGAGTCTCTCTCCACTTCACATTGCTGTCTATTGCATTTGTACTGGACTCAATTGACATAATAATGACAAAACATCCTTTTAAAGAGTCAAGTCCTGGACCCCACCCCTTGTGAGGTCCGGAATTTTATGAGGCCAGCCCTTCAAATCCACAACTGGGTCCCACTAGGCTTCACAATACCATCATATAGAAAGTTGGGCAAAATTTTACTCTATAATCTGATAGAAATTTCACTCCAATGCAAAATTGCCCATGATAACATTGGTCTGTATGAAGGTTTCAATTTTGTACTCATTTACTCATATGCTTTGACATTGGTGATAATTTGACATAGGTGTAACTTCTATTTGAGTAAAATCTAGCTTGAAGGATTACACAGAAATATTTCACAAAACAAGTTTTCAAGAGTACAAGACTTTGAGAAAGGGACAACAGAACAAAAAAGTTCACCTCTTTATCATGTCCCGCGGATTACCATAATGCCACAATTAAAAACTCAACGGCTTATACTTGATTTTCAAATCTCCTTCCTTTCTTCCCAACCAAACCCACACCTCTTTAAATTCCCATCTCCTCTCTCTCTCTCTCTCTCTCTCTCTCTCTCTCTCTCTCTCATATTCATGGCTGGTTTCAAGAAATCCTCATCTCTTTCCCACAAGTCTTCATACAAATCCCTGTATGTGAATCCCCTCAATGAGCTGAAACACAACAGAAGCAACAGTGATGGTGGAACCCTCGGCCTTCACCTGTGCAGAAACCGAGCTGTTTGCATCAGTGGCAAGGAAAATGCAACACCCAATCACGATTCTTCTTTGTTGAAGCCCAAGCCACTCTCAGAAAGAAAGGCCTCCCCTTCTTCCTTACCCCTGCTTCAGAAAAGGGTCTTGAAGCCCTCTTCCCTTCAGCTCTGTATGCAGATGAACGAGCCCGATTCGGCTTTTGGGTCATCTCTTCAGGGTGATGACAAATCGAACCCACTAAATGCCTGGGACTTTTCGGATTCTGAAGCTGCTCCTGCTTCTTCTTGGTCTACTCTCCCAAACAGGTATATGTCTGTCTGTATGTGTGTTTTGTGGGGTGTGTGCTTTCAGTTAGAATATTAGGTAAAAATCTGTCCACTCTACATCTGGTGGGTCCCAAAGTGATCTGAGAGTGAATCTCGTGGGACCCACCTCGGATGGATCATAATTTCCAGTCATCAGTGACCACTGACCACAGTGATAGTGATGACTCAAATGAGAAGCTTTGGTTCTATCAATTCCTTGTGGAATATGCCACATATCTGGTGGGCCTCACTGTAGTCTCACCCATTGACCATTGCCACCCGGAAATGACATTGATCATATCCATGATAGAGACCATCAGATTGTGTCCATAATTAGGCCTTCAACTACATGGTTTGATCCATATGATTAGTGGGCTATGACTCATCCATGACAAGGATGATCAAACCAATATATCTTGCAATCTCTGCCACTTATCTGGTGAGCGCAACGGTGATCTGGAATGATACCCGTTGATCCTGCTAATCGTGGCCCCCACACACTGATCACATAAATGACAGTGACCATCCAATTATGAATATGGGTCATTGTCCATTCCAGGCTACCCAATCATAACTGTTTGATCCGTATGATTATTAAACTGCGGTTCATCCAAGACAAAGCCCACTGGATGAACTGTCCAGATCACCTATACGACTTACTGGTTACTGCACATTAATTGCAGTGTTCATTAGCAAGGGGATGGTTTGTTTTTTCAGGTCTTTGTTGTGTAGACCTCTTCCTTTGGATATTGGGAGGTGTACTTGCTTTATAGTGAAGGAGGCATCACAAGAGCTGAAGGGGGCTTCTCTGTATTGTCTTTACACCAATGTAAGATACCAAGCATTCTTAACAACTTTCTGGGTCTCCTTTGTACCAAGAAAATTGCCACTTAATGTTGCTTTTTTATTAGTTTCTACATGGATTTGTACCTTCTTTTAAATGGGTTTTAGTTGAAAGATGGATTAACAGGGTCCTGGTTTGCATGTAGTTTTCAAATTTTCACTTGGGATTACGTGTGTTTGGATGTACCCCACATTTCAGGGGGGCTCCACTTTAGTTTCTGAAAAATCTGACTAGTGCTATTCCATCAAATGTAAATTATGATTTAGGATTGCTCATATGCATGGAGGAATGGACCAGCAACCATACTTCCAAAATGTACAAGCCTATCGCAAGGGTACATCCAAATTCTTCACAGATACATTCAATGATCACTTAGTTCCAGAAAATACCAAATTCTGGAGATCTGAATGCCTAGAGTATTTTAGTTTATCTCTAAGCCTTGACATGATTAGTCACTGAATGATTTGATTGCCCAAAATAATTTACAGGCCTGCAATGTTGTTTCTGAAAGGATAGTGTTAGAGGATTCTTTTATGGGAATTTTTGAAAGTAAAGATTTCTACTTTTATAGTTTACTGACACACACAAAAAAAAAAAGGACTTGTGTAAAAGTGTTCATCAAATTTATTATTTGACCCAGGTATTCCCATAGATGACCATATTGTCGCTTGTAGATAATTACCACAACTTTTCTTTTCCTTTTTTTACATTTGTTAATGGTATATTACATTTCATTTTTACGAGTCTGTTAACTTGGTTGATCTGATTTTTTTTATTTTTTATTTTTGGGTTTTACTATTGGATTCCCACTTTTAAGGAATAAAAATACTGAGAGTTCTACTCTTGTGTTTCAACAGAATTGCCTAAAACAGAAACTCTGAAATTAGATTTGCTGAACACATTATAACTCTAAGGTCCATCATTATCAACTTAGCCTAATCCCATCAATATGGAGTGGGCTAGAAGAGTTCTACTGAAAAAATACACAAAAACTATGACATGGTATATTCTAAATTTTGTAGAAGGTACAAAGCTATGACATTCACTCTAATGTGCATGTATTAGAATCTGACATACCAATGACAATGTGAATCTCTCCATCAGGAAATATAAGAGTTATATTACATCATCACAATCATTAAAGCCTTGTGCCATCTATATTGAGATCAGCTAGTTGAATTATGTTTCTCCGTTACGATCTATCATGAGCCAATTAGATTTATACCACACACAATCCAAAACAAATGCACTGCCTATTAAGATTCCCTTCGACTAGTAGTGCCCTGTCAAACTAATAATTATTACAAAAGGTACTAAAACAAACATTCCTCCCCAGGAAAGATAGACGAGTGATCACCAACTTCACACTGTAGCTTTTGAAGTTTTACAATTTTTTTAAAAACTTTTTTCTCTATGAGCAGGAGGGACAAGGACGACAAGACCGGAAATTAGCTGTTGCTCAACACAGGCGTCGAAGTGGTCGGTCTGAGTTCAGGATAGCTCAGAATGTGAAGGGTATATTGTGTAGCTCAGATGAGAGTTTCTTGGGATCTATAACAGCTAATATCATGGGATCAAAGCACCACATATGGGACCAGGTCCGATTCTCTTCAATAGTACAATTTGAATCCTACTTCTAAGAAGATGAAATGTCCAGTTTTTTTTACTTCTTATTTTTTTCCCCACCTGTTGGTGGTCCAACCAATTTTGTATGTGAGGTCTTTAGAAAGCTCTTCTGCTGGATGATTTTAACCATTTGAATACTAACCCATTTGATAACCTTCAATAAGCAAATTCATTTTAATTTCAGGGAAGCCCTGATTCTCTAAAGAAACAGTCTCAGCTCCTTCTTGCTGTTGTAATGTACGCGACCTCCCTCTTCTTCCACAATCACAAAAGATTACAATATTTTCGTTGAAATATTTGCTCATTGGTGCTCTCTGTTTGACAGGTTCACACCTACCATAACCACATTGACTGGAAGTTACAGAAGCATGCGGGCTTGGATTCCAAAGCACCAGTCAATGCAGTTAAAGAATGCAGCACAGGTGAATTTTACAGTACAAAAGCCTTCTTTTTTTCTTTTTGGCTAAAAACAAAAGCCTTCTTTTTACTTCATATACAATATAGAAAAACATGGAATAGTCTTTGATAGATTTGATATTCTTTTGCAGATTCAACATGTCAATAGACTTCCCAAAAACTGGGAAGAGAAAATGAACAAAACCCATCAGCTCTTTTCCAAGGTTCCACACTACAATAATGTAAGCACATATATATGCGCTCTATGTGACCATTTTTTATTTTTATCTTGTTAATGAAAGACAAGGCTTTTCTTTAAAATCTCATGGGAGTTTTGATTTGTGTAGAGACGTACGCTTGATATGAAAATAAAAGAAGGTTTTCCTTTAATGTGTCTTGGCAGTTTTAGTAAAATTGGGTGCAGATGGTGTTATTTGATGTGAAGAAGGTTTTGTTTTTCTTTTTTCCTCAAAATCTTATGTTGGGCTTTTCAATCAGATATCAAAGCGGTATGAATTGGATTTCAGAGAAAGAGGAAGAGCGTCAGGCCTAAGAATTCAACCCTCTGTAAAGAATTTCCAGCTGGTAATGGAGGTATGTAATGGTTTTTTTTTTTTTTTTTAGTCAAAGTTGTTTCTTAAAATTTTACTTGGAAAGCACTTTTTTATTTTCCAACAAAATCTATTATTGAAGAATAAGCAATCTTAGAAGACCTCAATTGTCTCATTACCTTGATGGGAACTGAAGAGATTCTGTCATGATTTTTGTAAATTCTTAGGTGAGCATAGAATTCCTGAAGGGTCATAGAAGCCACTCATAGTCTTTTTTTTTATTCATGTATGAGCAAACCAAATATCATTGTTGAAAACAATCCTTACAAGAACATCAAGCCAATTCATTCCTGCACATTTATCGTTAAAAAGGAAAGAGTTGAACTGAATCCCCCTCCATACACAATAACTTTTGCACATTTTGAAGTCTCATAGGAAGTTGGCAGAGAAGTTCTTTCCTGTTCACATATAGTTATGGCGTTTCTGAGTTCCACATTGAAGATGTGGTTTTGCACCTCCTATTTGTTGAGGAAACAAGGAAATGTCATTAGACTTCTGGGTTTAGGGTCTTTAAGGTACATGTGCAAAAAGGAGAGTGTCCCTCACTCTATGGTGAGGGAAAGATGCATATGAATATTTCCCGTATATATATATATATATATATTTTAGGCTAAAGAAGGTAGTTGTGATTTGGAGTGTTAGAACTTGAATGATTATGATAGTTGAGTTTGAAATACTTGAAAGACAAGCATGTATGGGCCAGAGAGCAGAGAAACCAGTTTATTCATGTAATTATCAAAAGGTAGGATCATTCAAGGCAACTCATTTATTAATGGAACCAAAAAACACTTGTAGTTGACACCTAATATTAAGGCAAAAACCTCATTTTTATTTTATTCTTGTATCTTCCAAGCATTCAAAATTTTATTTACCATTTATCATTTTTCATATATTTCTAGCTAAGTTCATTCGAACTTCTATATCTTAATTCATGAGCACAATTATATAAACTGTATATAACAATACAATTTGCAATACACCATAGTTGGAGCACGGACTTTCAATGAAAATTAAGAAACATTCCATTCCACAGGGATGAGTGTTGAGAATTTGAGATTGATTTATCATTTTTTAATGTGATTTCCAACAAGTCAATAACTAACTCGTCTTAGTGGAACAGGAGAAGGGCAAACAATCAATTCTTCAGTTTGGGAGGATTGGGAAATCTAAATATGTGATGGATTACAGGTAAACTGTTAAACAAACCTTCTTAGCTGTTCGATTCATGACATGTTACACATATTCAAAAGAAATACTAATACCAACACTTTTCTTGGTCTTGCAGATTCCCTATGACTGCTTACCAAGCTTTCTCCATATGTTTAGCATCCATAGATTCAAAGCTATGCTGCTCGGTATAAATTGGGGTGCTACTCCTTTTGTGGTTCAATCTCTGAACAAAAGAGGGCAATGGCATTGCCATGAAAGCACTAATTATGTATCATTTTTCTCCCTACAATGTTAAACCGATAGTTGGATCTCGATAGTAGAATATGTAGCGTTTCGCATTCCATTCAGTGTCTCTGTGCATCTTCAGCTATTGATTGTTCTCTGCAGGGAGATTCTGACCCAATGGAATGAGAATCTTCCATGTAAAAGTCCCAATCATCCAACTTATGCGCTGTTTTTTGCAGTTGGGAAAGGAAAATTGTCCTAGTTGTCTTTATTAAATTTTTCATTACCAACACCAATTGTTGAATGATGGATGAGGATCTATAAATGGCCATCAAATATTCTTTCCTCAAATGAAAAATGAAGAACGGGGGATGGACAATGAATATCAATCAGGACTCTAATGAATCAACACTATAAGGAAAGTCGGGTCTCTATATATAGTTGCCAGTAAAACCTTTGTCTCTTTAATAATCCTTTGTTCTAACCAGCTTACCCTGAATTAGTAGAATTCTATGCAAACTAATAGGGCCCTGAAAAATAGAATATAAGATAAAATATGGGTATGGGCTCGAATGAATAGTAAGCCTAATCCATTCATTGATAGCGACTGATCTTTCATGGACTTGATTCTATTCCGAATTTCAAAGGAATTCAATTCTATGCGAATTAACAGGGCTTTGAGAAACAGAATATAGGATAAAATATGGGATAACTTAGTTGGCCAAGGACTTTGCACGTTAGGAAGTGGAGAGCTTTTGTGTTTGACACCTACCTTTGTTGGCCACCTTCCATAGATTTACCGGTGCATGTGGATAGGAGGGTTTGCATGTGCCTGGGATAATTGAGTGTCCCTCGAGCTCAACCGCTCAAGGCCTAAAAGGGTCCTTGGCTGGGTGGGAGAGACCTTGGGTAACAAAAAAAAAAAAAAGTATTAGTATTTTTAATCTATTTGTCAACAGGACCAATCTTTCATGGACTTGATTCTTTTCAACATTGGGTTGTTTGTAAAAAAAAAAAAAAAAAAGAAGCTACGATTGTGATATTGGGGTGTTTTTTGAGATGATAGGCAGTGGGTTCTCAAGTTTTTGCGCTAAAGTCCCATTTGATGTATAAATAATGAATTTCCAGTACTTTCAAATGCCTTCCCATCGAGCAGGCTAAAAGTGAAGAGGCCATCAATGGATTACCCACTCATCATCTAAGTAAATATGCCCGTTTGCTTTACCGGTTCTTACTATCAGGCCAGCCATAGATCTCATGGAAATATGGCCATGTCTAATCTTGGAAGAAGAAAACAAGTCCAGTCCCATACCACCTTCTAAATTCACTTGGAATATGCTGTACATGAAATATAGTGATCTTAATAAAAAAAATTAATATTTAGATAAAACCTATCCATTCTAATCAAAGACAAATAACAGGGACTGTTGGTTGGTCAGTGCCACAAGTAAACAAGGTTGGTTCTCAAAGGCATATAGACAATTTTTAAGCATAAATGTAGGCCAGGGCTGCCAGGCCATCGTTTTTGTAAGGTAAATTTCAGTGCAGATTCAAAAGTCAGGACTAATCTGAAGACATTCGTGAAAGTTATCATAAATGGAACCCAAGCCCATCTTGTAAGTGGCACTTGACAATAATTCTCCTATTTCCCAAAAATGTATATAAAAGTCACTTGAATAAAAGAACATCACAAGTGCAGAGAGTAAAGGATGTTATTGGGTCCCAGACTATTTGCTTAGCTGGTCATGGACATGGTGTAGTATGCATAAGTTTGAGTCTCCAGTAAAGCAGCCGGAGAGGGGGCGCACGCGAGAGAGAGAGAGAGAGAGAGAGAGAGAGAGAGAGATCATGACCTTTCCCACTAGTAGTCTACATTGTTAACTTTTCATTCTCTCTTGGTAAACCCAAAATGTTGGAAGATAGCAATATTTAAAAATGATGATTTACGATTGATAATTTGTCTTTGGTAATTGGGTTTGCAGGCAATACGTTTGTTGAAGAGAGATGAAAGCAAAGATGTGCAAATGTAATTACACTTTATTGACACTACTCTGTGGATAACTTAATAAAAAAAAAAAACTACTTAAAAAAGAAAAGAAAAACTCAACAGTACATATTTCCTTATACTCACTTTAAAAATTAGGCCAAAGCTTAGAAACTATTTAGAAAATCCCAAACTTCAAAATCCACGTCCATGGCTACAACCTGTCGAAAAAGAAAAGAAAGAAATTATTATTGCAATACTTCTTGATACAGTTTTCCTCTTCAACTAAACAAATCAACAAGCCATTATTTGATCACACCATGAGGCATATTTCTCCAGGGGAAAGAATCTGAATAACAACGAATCTATTGTCCATCTGCAGAAATCAATTGCAACTATCTTAAAAAAAAAAGTTTCTCCTCCATCTCATCATCATTGTCACTCGTATTCACAGCCCTAAAGGTCGTGTTTATGTAATGTGCACAGAAAGGTGCTTCCATGGACTTTTGATTTTCAGCAGAATGGAAAAGCAATTCTAACTCCGTAAGAAATGGCTTTCCGTTCCACACTATTTTATTTTATTTTTACTTTTCTCGTGGAAATGCTCAAAATAATCAATGATTTAGTCTTAAATTTTACCATAATTTATTTAATGTAGCACCGCAAGATAAAACATGAAAAAGATCAGTTTCTACTTATAAATGGAAATCTCAAAGTTGAGAATTGTGGTCATGTAATGTGATGGAAAACCCAATATCCTTTTTAGTAAGCATATTGGCACATAAGAAATAACAGCATTACTGGCTTTTGGGCTAATGGGATTTTATTAAATCAAATGTCAGTAACTTAAGCATCACTCAGTTACCTTTCTGTTCTAACCGACAGATAATATCATGAAAAAGTATTAGCCAAGTGAATTTAAGCTCCATGATCAAGAAACAGAAAAGAAATGACAGCACAAATTTAGTTAAAATGGCCTAATCTCATTGTGCATGCAAAAGATGGTTTCAGAGGCTGTAACAGTGGCCACAAAGAACTGATATGGACTCATTGATGTAAATATTTCTACGTGAAAAGTAGAGTACATGTTATAACAGATACATATCTAATGGAAACCTGACATCAATTTTTCCCAAACTTTAGAAAAAGCGGTGTAGATGTAGAACAGTAGATATCATGCCATACATCATGGATTTGTGAGCCAAAGTGGTATTGGCAAAAAACTATTACAAAATATTAACGGCTGACGTTCAACCTATGTAAATAGTAGAATGTTCCATGGTCTCCAGCTTCTATACAAGCTAAAGCAAATCTAAACATAGAAACATGATGCATAGTGCAGCAAAGGCTCCATTAGAATCAGATCAGCTTATATGACACATTCCAGCACAACCATTCAAAGTACACATATAACCACCAGTGCAGATGTATTTTTTGCATAGAATGAAATACACCATGAATTATAATTATGCAAATCAGATAAATGATATTTCAAAATCACCACAATTAATGAGATCAAGAGGGCAAGCATATTAACTCCCAGACATCCATAACTGCAGCAAATTCCCAAATCATTCAAAAGACAAAACAGAAGCATTGCAATTCAATGTTCTTGAATGTTGCTTTTGAAAAAAAAAAGCCCAAAAATGCTTAAGCAATAACTCAGTGAAACTTACACTTTGACAGAACAAAATCAAAAGAAGCAGCCAAAAAAAAAAAAACAAGAATTGAGCACTTTAAGGTGAATGCATACCTTCCTTAATTCTCACTCTGTACGTTGACAATGTGTTGAATCTTCCTCCAGTCTTATCTGCGTTCCTTTACCCACCTTCCATACCCTTTAATCCTCAACAAAACAATCACCCATCTTTCAGTACTCTCTAATCTTCAACAAATAAATCATTGCTTCATAGCCCCTCCTCTGGTGAAGATGTAAGCTCTTTACAAGAAAAGGGCAAAGTAATTTCCACCAGCTCAACACAATAGCTTTTTAGAGTTAATGAGCTTTCAACTATCAATCTCTTTGTTGGGAATGTGCTGTATCTTTTCCCAGTCTTCTCCACCCTCCTTTACCCTCCCTGCTGTTAACAAGGGGCACTGTTTAATCTTCAGCAAATTAAGCATGGCAGGTAGTCCCCTCTCTGGCAAAGATGCAAGGTTATCACAGTGGCTAATGTTCAATTTTCTGAGTGCAGCCAGAAAACAGAAGTGAGGTAACTCTTTCAGCAGAAGGCAATTACTAATTTGAAGTTCACGGAGGCATGGGAATTCACCTTCCTCTATTGCAGGCAAACGCTGTATATTAGGTAAGTAATTTAGCTCGAGCATCTCCAGTGATGGAAACCCCTTCACATTGCCATTGCCGAAGAAGCTACGATCTACATATTTCACTCCGCACATTCCATCTATGAAGAGGAACTTGAGGGAAGGCAGTTGCCCAAGTGGTGGCAGGGTTTCACAGCTCCTACAAAAATACAGGCGAAGAGTTACCAGATTGGAGAGTAATGAATCGCCCAACCAACGTGGAAACTGGGCACTGCCAAATTCTCGTATCTCTAGATGTTTGAGTCTTTCGTGAGGTCGAAGGCCTTCAAGAACTTCCATGTCAATGCTATTGACTCCATCGCCTTTCCCATTTGAAGGTTGTCCCCATTCCAACTTCAATTCGTGAAGACGCTGCTTGTCCTCTAATTTTGCTTTCTTTGCCTCTTCCACATCTCTTACATTGTAGAGCCTGAAAATGGAAAGCGATCCTCGAAGTTCCTTCAAATCCTTTAACTGTCCTATTCCGCATCCACTACCTATGCCCACAGTGAATATGGGTAATGTTTGAAGGCAAGTTAACTTTCCAATTCCTGGTGGCATGGAGGTCAACGGAAATATGGTGAGATGCCGCAAGCTGATAAGGTTCCTGGTGTCTTTGGGTAACTCAGAAAGGTTACGACAATCACTAAGTTTCAATGTTTGCAGATTATAGAGGGCACATATTGATTCAGGCAACTTTTGTATAGGAGTAGAAGAAAGGTTGAGATAACGCAAATGTTTCAATGTGCCAATTTAATTTGGTAACACCCTTATGTTAGAATAAGTCAAGTCCAACACACGTAGGTACCGCAATTCCGGTAGTAGAGCAAAAGGATCCCAATTGATGGGGGTTTTCTGACCACATTTGTGTAGTGATAGAAATGTGCGCAACTTCTCCATTGCTTTCAGCTCTTCCAAATTGTTGGGTTTCTTTTCACATATCATTGATGAATGCCGGACTCTTTCGGAGATATTATGTGATCCATCATCCTCTATTCTGCAACACAGCTCTCCCGAAACAGATTGCGCCAGATCATGGATTAGATCATGCATTTTGTACCTAAATTGGTTATCATTGGAGAGTTCGAAGAAAGATCTCTGCAATAAATCATCAAAATACCCGCGACCAATGTCCTCCAATTGTCTCCACCTTTTGGGTTGAAGGAAGCCTTCTGCCATCCACAATAGGACCAACTCTTCCTTTTCAAATTCATAACCTTTGGGAAATATGGAACAATATGCAAAGCACCTCTTCAAATGTGAAGGCAAACAGTGGTAGCTCAATCTAAGGGCTGGAAGTACACCACCCATATCTTCTGTTGAGTCCCAGATCTCACTATTCAAAATATCATACCAATCACCCTCGTCTACTTTACATTGCAACAGACTCCCAAGTGTCTTCGCAGCCAGCGGCAAACCATTGCACTTCTTCACAATTTTCTGACCAATTACTTCCAATTGTGGACTTGACGCTCTAGCTCCAAATGCCTGTTGCTTAAATACAGACCAACAATCAGCATCTGACAAACCCTTCAAAACGTAGGCAGGAACTGTGCCCATGATCTTCGCAACGTTTTCACTCCGAGTGGTAACGATGATTCTACTCCCTTTAACTGCATCTTTCATCTGCGCTCTTAATCTCTCCCAATCAAGGGAACTCTCATTCCACACATCGTCTAACACAAGTAAAAACCTCTTTTTGGTCAATATGCGCTTAACCCCAACTTGAAGTGGGTCTAAATTTTCAAGCTCGCAACGCCTCCCAGTAGCAGACTCCATAATTTCTCTACATACTCGACCAAGATCGAAATCCCCAGACATAGTAACCCATGCTCTTAGCCGAAATCGCTTAATTACTCTCTTATCATTGTAAATGCACCGTGCAAGCGTCGTCTTCCCAAGTCCTACCTTTTCCAACTATGGGGACGACAGAAAGACTGTCCCCACCCTCAGAAACCAACAATTCAATTATGTTTTCACGATCTGGGTCTCGACCGAAGACACTGAATTCACTGGTTACAGAGCTAGTTTGCAGCGGCAATGCCTTTTCCACCACTCCAGATTCAATCCCACGATCTCCAATAACCTCTCCAAGGCTGAGCTCATCTCGATCTTTTCGCAATTTCGCTCAATCTCTCTCTAATTTCAGCTATTTTACCAATTATATCAAGTTTTATGCGGTGGGGGACGTTCAGATGGCAAGAATCATCTGGGTTTGGACTGTTTCTATCAGAAGAATGAGAAGGAGGCGAGGATTCACATACCCTTTTGCGCTTTCGACTCGGGATTCGGGTTTGTGCACGCAATTTGAGCTTTTCGGCTTCAGCTTCGTCGAGGACGTCTTCTATGTCGTAGAAGATGTCGCGAAGATCGCCGAGGAAGGTGGAGAGATGGGAGGGGTTGTTGGAATCTGAGTCTTGGAGAAGGGCTTGGATTTTGAGGTGGGTTCTTTGAAGCTTTTGGAGTTGTTCTTCGAAGTCGTTGATGGGTTTGAACGATTTCAGAAAGGAGAAGATAGATTCAAATAAGGGTTCAAAGAGGCTGCCTAGGGCCACATCTACTGCTTTCTCAAACACCATTTCCACCAACTTTGCTGCCATTCTCTCTCTTCTCTCTGTCTCTTCTTTCTCAAATGAATATTGAGAAGACCATCAGAGCAGAAGACATACAAATCTCTCTGTTCCTCTCTCCGACCATGGACGACCCAATTGACTCCTGATCCTTCCAGGAAGGAGAGAAGAAGTTGCACTGAAGGTGACAAAATTTTACCTCAAGTTGTTCGGATGAAAGTAAAAGTAGAGTAGAATAGGTGTCATATGCCTGTTTTATTTCACTGAAGCCCAGAGGAAAAGTAGAATTTTCTACTTGATTGGTGTAATACTGTAAACAGTTTGGGCCCCTCCAGTGAAACTAGTTTACCAAGCATCTTAGAATTGGTTAACCATTTAATTAAAATTATGATTAATTGAGTCTTATGCATATTTATTAATCTCATTCTTTTATTATCAAGCAGATAATGCTGATGTCATTCTGTCAGTAGGATGGGCCATCTTGTTATATTACTGGTGGGGTCTATCCTATCCTTTGTTCTTGCTTGGCCATTTTCCTCTGGGATTCACATCTTTAAAAATAAAAATAACAAATGTACTTAATTTAGGCATTGAATTGATTGACATGAAAACAACAAGAAGGGTCTCTAAGTTGGTTTATAGTTCTTGCTTCTTCATGCTCATGAGCTTCATTTTTTCTTGGTAAGTTTTAGGCATTGATTCCAATTTGTTTTGGATAGCTCCTAAACTACTCTTTTTCCAATCTTGTTTGCTTTGTGTACAGTGAATCCTTTGGAATTCACTATGAATAGAGTTCTATTCAGAGGACTGCGAGACAGAGAAGAAATGGAGGATTTTATGTGGCGACAAATTGTACCATCATTTTGGGATTTTATTTACTATGATGATGGATGGATAATTATTTTTTGTAAGAGAAAAAGTATTTAATAACGTCTCATGTATTTTCACCTTTAATTCTTAACTTTTAGCGCCATTACATGGAATTCAATTCCAATTAAATAAAGGGTCCTTTTAGAATTATTTTACAGAGTTGCCTACCTATGTAGTTCTTGCAGCTAGCTCAGCATCGCGTTTTGAACATAGCTGCTACCCTTAATCTAGCATGTTTTGGGTCAAGATTCACGGGGTAACAGCTTTCCATTGTCTATAGTTTTTTTTTTTTTTTTTCTGAAATCCATTGTCTAAATTTTCTTAGCTTCCTTACCATTGCTTCAGAGTTACCATAAAAGTCCATACACCAGGGGGTCGTTTTCATTTTACCCAAGGGATGGGAAAATGAGTTTTGCATTTTTCCCATTGTTTGTTTGGTGCAGTGGGACTCTCCATTTAAAAAATGAGAATTTTCTTTGAGAAGCAGAAAGCAGAGCCCAGACTTCCCCTTCCACAACTTCCACAATGTTACACAAACTTGGGCATGTTCTTATAGCAGAATTTTTTAAAAAATTTCAGCACACCAAATTTTTGTTAGAAACTCTTGTAAAAAAATGCAGCAAGAGACTATGAGGTTATGATTGTCCACTTAAATTTTTTGCATGTAATGTGTTTTTCTAAAATTTTGAATTTCAATCACTTAAAAAGTCATAAATATATTTTTGGAGTTCTCAAAATTCCATCAATCTTAGCATTTCAAAAGTCTTCGGTGAAAAGGAGGATTTAAAAATTTTATATGGGGACAACATTTAGAGAATTTCTAAATTTTATATATTACGCTAAAAGAAACTTAGAAAACATAAAATAGGAAAAATCCCCTTTTAAAAAAATAAAGATAATCAAAACTCCATCATGGGACCCATATAAAGATAATCAAAACAGTTCAAGATGAATCCTATATCCTCGAGCGACAAATCCTCATATTTCACTTTAGTAGGAAATATGTCCACCACAAGACCGAAAAACATGATTGGACACCGTTGCCGTGGTGGGATCCACTCCCACTTATCGAAGATCTGATTAAGTGTTCTGATTATCCCATGTGAGCCCCAAGGTGGAGTTCCAGGCAGTGCAATAGCAGGTAGAGGAATCCGAATACACCATGTCAGACAAACGCGTAAAATCCCAATTTCCGTGAAAAACAAGTTCCAACGATCCAAACTGACGCCAGCACCCTGGCTTTTTTTTCCATTATAGTCGTCGTTACGCGCAGCAAATCTTCGAACATCTGTGGGAAGTACATTTCCTCAAAATCCACAACGTTTCTTCATTCCACATCAGGTATTCTCTCTCTCACGGAGCTTTGAAACCCTAACCCTAACCCTAACATCTATCTCTCTCCTTTAATTGATATAGCGGATACGGAAAAACCCTATAATTTCCTACTTGATAGAAACTTTAAACCCTACTTCTCCAACGAAGATCAAACCTAACCCTATTTTCTCCACAGTGCAGATTCCTAAAAATAATGCCTTTCGATTTAGAACAAAAAAACCCTATAAAGCTTGTATCTTTTCCGAGTATTAAACCCTACTGTCTGATCTACACTCCGTAAAAACCCTATCCTAAGTTGAAATCATCTGTTTGGGAGCAAATCTGTCTTTAAGACAAGTTCCGACCGCAATAACGCAGCCTTTTTTGAAATTTTCATTCCGAGGGCATCTGCAAACCATGATTTTGTCATAAATTTACAATCTTTATAGATGTTGCATGCTCTCAAGAAGCAGCTTTACGTGGGCTTTTTTGTAGGACTTCTACTCTCCATGTCAACCTCTGCCTGCACTGTATTTTGCTGCCCACTATAAATAATACTTGGACATTGCTTATAAAAAAGTATCAGAGAATGGAAGTGTTATTTGTTATAGTTTTTGTATTCTTTTGATGAGCTTCGTCGAGTTGCATGGGTTGGTGATCTTGACTGCAAGGAAGTGGCTGAGTAAAGAAAAAAAATATGGGCGAATTTCCTTTTTTCATGTTTAAACTGTCGAACCGTTTTTAGATACTTTTAGATATTGAATGGGGTGCTTTCTTGTCTTAGTGAAAATTCATTTCCATTTTTTTAATGGTGTCTGTCTTCATTATAAATCATATAATAATCTCCCATTATTTGCAGGTTCAGTGATAATGCTCAAGACTCCAATATACGTGCCGTAGAATATTTGAAATATTGGGGATACTACTGCTGAGCGATTTTGGGTGTTATCATGTGGACTAACGTATTCAGAATTGTAATTTCTTTTCTCTATTCTCTTTTAGAACGCTTTATTTTGTTCGAAGAATTAGTTTCCGATATTTGTTTTAGCTGTTGTTGTTACTATATTTGTTTAGCTAATGTGCTGATATCTCTTGACTGGTGTTTGCATTCATTTGTACGTTTTCAGCAGAATGAAGTTTGATAATTTCTCAGTACTTAAATGTTTGCAGAATTCTTACTACATCATGTTTATCTGTTCGTCTCTGAATGCATCTATCCTGTTCCCTGTCTTGTGTTTGAATACGATGAACTATGAAGTGGTTTATTGTAGAGTGCTCCAAATACTTAAAATGAACAAGTGTGATCTATCTCTTGATAACACAAAAAGTGATCTCTCTCTCTCTGGGCTAAAAAGTATGCCACATGCACTGATTTTAGCTTTTTTTTTTTTTTTAACATGACATGAAATCACAATCTCAATTTTGCAATAGTCACCAGGGCGCACCTTCCATCAAGTTTTTAAATCACGAAATAAAAGATGTAAAATAATTGCTTGTGGTGAAAGAGATGGTGATTGTTTTGGCTAAATTGTTTGCACCTAATATGGACTCATTTTGTCAATTACAGCTGTAGAATGTTTTTTTTTTTTCCACTACATTTTGTCACCTTTATTCTTCAAGTTATTGAATCATGAAAATTAAATTGTAATATAATTTCTTATGCAACAGGAAAGGTAAATTAATTAGTTACAAAATGGGTATTTTCACATATCTCTCATTGTAGTCATATGTGGAAGGTGGCCTTTATGGCCGTTATCTGGCTTATTTGGAAGGAAAGGAAATATCGTTGCTTTGAAGATAAGTCTTCTAACCTTAGTCAGGTGGTGGACAAAGTGAGGATTATTGTGGCATCATGGACTGTCCCTCTGTTAGAATTCAGAAATACTCTGGATTTGTAAAGAGGTGGTTTTCTCATCCCCTTCAGTGGTGTGCATCAATCCTACATGGACCCCCCCCTCTTTTCTGATTGTTGTGTTAAAGCTTAACTTTGTTGGTAGTGCAGTCGGGAATCCAGGGTCAGCTAGAATGGGTGGTTTAATGCATGACAGTGAACGTCTATTCTCTTTTCATATTTTTGGTCCAGCTGGTACCTCTTTGGTTAACCAAGCAGAATTCTTCGTGCTTCTTTGTGGGCTTAGTGGCGCAGCCTAGGATCTTCGATTATAAGTAGATCAATCTCCCAAGGGATTGATCGAATCCAAAGATGGATTCAAGCACTAGGGCACACTCAAGATAATTGAAAACACCATAATCGAAGAGAATAACTTAGAAATATTTGATTAATTGAAAAAATAATCATGAGTTTACAGTGAGGCATATCCTCAATATATAGGATCGTTCATATTACTTGGCAGTCAGGACTTTCCTAACAATTAAAGGAATCTAAATAAAAAGAGGAAACTTAGAAATTGAAAATCCTAATCAATTAACAACAGAAAATAGAAATAGGAACAGGACCAGAAGTCCACATTAACTCTTGGTTAAATTGGGCCTGTGAGCTGAACCCAATGGATTGGGTTGAACAATGGGTCAATGCGCTGGCCCAGTTGATTTGGGCCTGGTTCATACTGCATCACTTAGAGAGGCCAATCGCCTTAATTTGGATCATTTTATGGTGGAAGGGGATTATTTCTGTAACTTGCCAATTTTAATTGCAAAGCCGTTTTTATGTTTTTTATGGCACATGTGCAGGGAGGTCTACGACAAGTTTCCTGGTTCCAATTTCTTCCTTGTGAATTTGATGCCAACTCTCTACCAGAGAAAAGGTAACTTCGCTGCACTATTTTTTTTTTCTCTCTTTAAAATTGGTGAGAGGACTCGGGGGTCGGGAGTGCAGGTGTATGTTCACATTTAATAGTGAAAGCACCCACTTTGTTTCAGTTTGAAAGCAGATCAGAAAGATGCAGCAACATTTTTGGTGCTTTCTTCTCATCTGCAGTTGCAGAATAAGGGGCTTCTCAGCACATGGACCAACTCTTTTGTTGGTCCTTGGGATCCTTCCCAGGGTATTCACAATCCAGGTACGATTTCTTAGCTGCAACTGACGCCATGCTCATTGTTTTTTCTTATACTTCTGATTGTTACTTGAATAATACACAAAGCTTTTGATATGTGAAATGCACAGATGAGAAAATCAAACTCTGGCTCTTCCTACCTGGGTGCCACTCATCTGTTGTTGAAACCGCTCAGGCCGCATTGTCTAAATTGAGAGGTACCTTTTTCTTAAATAAAATTAATACCATTTTCTTGCATCTCATAGAATCATGGTTTAAAAAACCTGGTTTAGGTCTGTGACGGTCTGCACAAAGACCTTTATGAATGGCCTATATAATGGTCCATTACATTAAATTGGTTCGTTTTAGTCAAGTTTTTTGTTTGAAAAATGATTTTATAAAAAATTTTAGCAAATGAAATATCTGAAAATCTACGTTCTTGACTTTTGAGTGTTTGATGATATCAATCAAGGATAAAAATATAACATACCATTGTACATATTATAATTTCTTTGTTGATTGGCTCTTCATTTTTATACATGCATTGTGTGTTTTGGGCCTTTGCATTGACATGATAGTGGCATTATCTGTGATTACTGTAACTGGTACATAGTGTTCACCATTGTCCACTGTTACATGTCAGCTGTTTGTTTAAGCCATGCATAGAATATATGGAAAAATTGTTATTGGTGTAAATATATTCATTCCTTTTAATGTTATTCATCACATTCATAACATTCTTTGAATATATTTGGTTTCGTTGTTCCTAAGTTGTTGGAGCTGGACAGTGGGTGGCTCCTGGTGATTCAGAAGAGGTTGCAGTGGCTTTATCTCAAGCTCTACGGAATCGAATAGAAAGGTTCACACTTATTTTCCTGGATTCCATCAATAGTTTTATACTCATTTTCTAATATGTATTGTATTGGGATGGCAGAGAACTGTTAAAGAATTCCTTTATGAGATTTGGAGATGTGTTCACAAGATGTCATTCTTTTGCGCAAAGCGAAAAACAATTCAGGTTTGCTATTAGGTTGGTCTTTGATTGCATTTTTTCACTGTTCTGGTGCTGCTTCTTGCTACAGTTGGTGATTCTCTAATCTGTGTATTTTAAGGTACTCAAGATATAAATATGAAAAATAGGTGAGGGATGTAGGACATCCCAATTTGTAAAGTACTGTGTGCTGTAAGAGTCTAAATCATTTGAGAATCTTCATTTTTTTTTTTTTTTTGAAAAATCCTGAATATCATATGTTTAATGTAATTCGAGGAAACTGTACTACCACAGACAACAATGGTGAGGGATTTTCCAAGACGATGTACTTAGCTATGCGGCGCAAACCCAAATAGCAAAATCGGCCTACTTAACGAGGTCAAGCGAATAAATTTTGATTGATTTGGAAAACCCTCAAACATGATCAACTCTGCCTAGATCAACAATCAAATAAGCAAAACACAAGAAGCATAGTAGAAGATTGCTTACCCAAATCTTGAATCCACTACTTGAATAGTCTTCAATTGTTTGGTAAAACTCAATGGAGAAGAGAAATAAAGTGCATAAACTGTAACCGAGAAGGATTATAATGGGTCCAAAATCCTCTTAAGGCCCATTTGTATGAAGCTAACCCATGTATGACATATAGGATGCCGAGAACTGTACAGTTTGTTATATTTAGACAATAGAATAATTGCAATTAGTGATTAAATCTTTATTGTAGCCTTGATTGGCACTTTACACAGCTATAAATATATCAGTTAATCCCACAAGAGTATAAATATATCAGTCAATCCCACAAGAGGGGTATGACCAATTCTCCAATTCTCTCCAATGTTTTCCATTCATCTGCTCTGTACTTGATATAGACATGCAAACTTTATTGAAGAAGAAATATAACAAAAGCCAAGATGGGTTGGACATCCCACTCTAATGTTGATGTAGTGCTTTCCAGTAAAAAGAACCCTAATCTCTACCAAATCATAGGGTTTAGTCTAATCTTACTAATAAAAGAAACATACTAAATGAACTCGTTACAAAACCCAACAAATTGCTGTAAAGAAGGAATAAAAAAATTAGTAAGTTTCTGGAAAATTTAAATTCAAATTGGATGCCCTTATGGAGAGTTTTTCTCTCCTCTGGCCTCTTTGAAACTTCCCTCCTTGAATTACTCCTTGATTTAGGAACCCTTCCCTCTCTTGGATTCTTAATTGGAAAG
This sequence comes from Litsea cubeba, assembly GCA_012931725.1. Classification (NCBI taxonomy): domain Eukaryota; kingdom Viridiplantae; phylum Streptophyta; class Magnoliopsida; order Laurales; family Lauraceae; genus Litsea; species Litsea cubeba. The sequence goes on along the minus strand of CM022948.1, from coordinate 89,004,280 downwards.
TTTCCAATTTTCAAATTGCACAAAGGGTTGTTGGATATCCCACTTTATGTGGGCTAGTCCCACTTTTGGCCATGTAGAGCCAAGTAGAGAGGTGCCCACCATGAGCCGACCCTACATGTCCATTATGGGCTTGGTTAGAACTCAGTTGTGTTTGCTGTGGGTCTGCATGTAATCATGCAATTTTGTCATCGAATTTGAATGACAAATTAAGCCCATTCAATTTTTTATTTGAGCCTTTATACTTGATTGTGCCCTATTCACCTGATCAAATTGACCCAAATCTTTGAGGGCTTAATCAATCATAGGATCCATGTAATATAGAACATCAGCTCCTGTGTCACTATGCCAAGGTAATGGGATAGAATGCTTCATAAGAAGGTTCTGCTGTAGGGCTCCTTGGCCAGATAATCTACCTCTGATTTTACATCTTATTGAACTTGCATAAATGATATTGCCATTTACACACATAGGTCTTATGTGCTGAATGATATAGCAGATTTCCTGGGGATTTAGCTTCAGGCTGGTGCATTATGAGTTACAGTCAACTATGAATGGATCCTTAAGGCACTTGTTTTTATTCTTTATCCCTCCATATCAGCTCTTTTGGAATCTCCTTTGTATACCAGCCCCAAAGGAGCAAGATTTTGCTTTCCTATATTATTCTTAAAGGTGCTGGTTATTCTGGAAATATCCAGGTTTTCAGACACCTATTTGAAGGTAGCAACTAAGGTTTCTTCTTTTTCTGGTGGTTTTTGGTTGGTAGGTGGGTATCTTCACTACAATTTCTATTGCCATCCACAAAACTTTACCCTAGCAATAGCACAACGACAGAGTCTTCATAGATTACCTGTATAATTGGCAATGAATTTTATGTGGGACAAATTGTATGTGGGTTTGTGGGACAAATAACAAGTTGACACTTGTCAAAACTAGTTAGACCAATTTTAACTATGGTTAGTTAGACTATGGTTAGTTAGACCAATTTGTCCCACAAATTGTATGTGGGTTTGTGGGACAAATAACAAGTTGACACTTGTCAAAACTAGTTAGACCAATTTTAACTATGGTTAGTTAGACCAATTTGTCCCCCATATAAAATTTATTGTCTTAATCCATTTTCGGCTTCTGTTCTTACCCATTTGCATGTATCTGGTTGTTGGGTTTTCCTAATGGGGAGAGTTTATGGTCATGATTCAGATCAAACAAATGGAAGGTCTCAACCACCAACCACTCAAACTGTAATTGATGACGCTTTACAAATAATTCGTCATTTGTTGATTATAATTTAAAGTACCCATAAGTACCCCTGGTAGGAAGACAAGTTAAGAATATCTGGATCATTCATCTAGTGGCCCAGAATTTAGGTTGGATAGAGAATTCCAACAGAGGGGAAGAAAAAAATTAAAAATATGAAAACCTGCCATCCTATCATGATCAAGCAAATGGGTCATGGCCCATAGATGATGATGATGGACCTCACCCAAAGATCCATGTATTCAACTTCTTAGAGTCATTGAAAATTAACTTCAAAGATGAAGACATGATGGCCCACTACAATGATGTGTACCCATGCTTTGGCCTTTACATTATAGTTTTGGCCTAGTCTGTTACATGATCCAATGCCTTGTTCTAAAACTCTATGTTTAATCATTCATGTGTGCACTATTAAAAAATAGTAAAAAAAAGATAGCAGATCTTTGATATGTTATTAAAATAATAAAAAAATACCCAACACTAAAATATCCAAAGAATAATGCATTATAGGTGGATGGAAAATTCAACTAAGAATATGTCCCTGTCATTTTTTGCTCCTGCTAAAGAAAGAAACAAGTAGAAAGAGCAAAAAGGCTTGAGAAAATAACAACTGGATGAAACAAAAAGGTCATCCCTATTTTAGGTAACCAATTCTTTCTAATTTATAAGTAGAGTTGGGTTTGAAACTGAGATTCCAAGCATTGACAAGGTGGAGCCATAAATTAATTTAGAAAAACATAAATGATCTCATTTAATTTAATTACGAGACAAACATTGAGATCCAACATAAACGATATAAAATATAACCACCAACCAAAACTAATCTACGTAAACATGTTCTAGATTCATCATATTGCGTGGCACCGACTTAGGCCACTTTTCCAATTTTGCTTTAAGAAGAGTCTCCCACGCTGCTGCTTCAGGCAATTTAACTGACTTCCATCCTGGCCAAACTTGAGGTATAGGAGCATCATCACGAAACACAACTGGCACAAAATGTGTTCCTTCGTTTATATGGGCAATGACGATTATCCGAAACATATCTTTTGGAGGTGCTGTCCTCAACGGAAAGTATGAAAGGCATACGCTTGGCGCAATGTAGACAAAGACCAGTTAAAAGCACTGGCAATTAAAGAACCCATTTCAGGGAGATCAAGCCATTCATTCTTATCCATTGTGAAAGGCTTGGTACACTCTAAGTTCCTTTTGTTGTCCTCAAACCTACCAGGCCCATACAACTCTGTATAGTATTCTGTATGTTTCAACAACTCTTCCAGCATAAGACCCCTGATTGTCTTCCACGCTAAGTGATCGCTATATCCTAGCAGTTCAGCTATAGATCTATAGCCACAATGCCCATCCGGTGCTACTTCATTCCATTCCACAATAAAGTCGCAAATCAAAGGATTTATTTCGCCCAGACCATCTTTCCACTTATGTTCGAGGTCTATATCTTTTGAAACTTCGCATTTTTTTTTTCTTTCAGCTTGTCTTCATTTTCTTTTTTGCTCCTTTTGTGTCATGATTGGAACTGAAATCAAGCTTTTTACACGTGACAATCGATAGTCATCAAACTCGGAAGCCTCTGTATTAGTGTTAGAAAAACACACTAGTTTTAAATAGTTCACCTACTACATATCAGATGCATCTAGAAAAATGATATTAATATAAAATCTTGATAATGTATTTCAAACCTGGGAATATAAGTTAATAGACGGTGAATCAGCTTTTCCGTTAAGGAGATCTTGAAAACTGCAAAGTGATTCAAGTTCAAGTGATTCAAGACGAAGGCAATTTCTTGATCATTTGTTGGAAGAGATCGTAATTCATCTAGCACTTTTTTCAACCCACACAAAGCAACTTGCCTTCGTCTTTCAGTCATGGAACCCTCTGTAACTACAAGTTGAGACATTCTTGCTAGCGCACTATGACGCTCAGATAAAGCAACCTCCAAGATATTATCCTGAGTATCGACGACAACACCACTTGTGGTATTTTTACTCCACCTAGTCAAAAAGTATCGAGAAGGGAAATTCATCACATTTCTCAGTCGCAAAACTTTTAGTGCGTGTGCACAAAGAACACCAATGAATTCAAATTTTTTGCACGTACAAGTTATTGTGCTGTCCGAATTCACGAACTCAACCATGCGAGGTCTTGCACCATTAAACGATAATACTTCATATATACATATTGTATTATTTGCATCAACTAGCTTTGCATCCAAATCCAAAGTTTTCTTCACTTCCTCCTGGAAATAATTGAACATTTTTCTAGTATATATCTCGGAAGCATGAAGTTCTACTGACCACTTTGAAATACGGATTGGTGCTGAAGTTCTTGACTTTAAATCTGCATTTGCTTCCTTTTGACGTCTACGAGACACGGCTTTTTCAAACTTTTCAATGAACTGTCGCAGAATAAGATTTCTCTTAAAATACTTTTTGAATAAATTGTTCATACTTTCACTTCATTGAGTACTCGCCATACCTGCACAGAAATTATCCCTAGCATATACCTGTGCCCGTTTTGTACGCAATAAAAATAAACCAGAAACCCATTTATTCTCCTTTAGCTGATACTCTTTAATTAACGCTTCCCAGTGTGACAAAAGTTCATCTTCTGTTTCAGCTACATATATTCATTTCTTAAAGTCATCATTAAATGCCGAAAATTCTTTGAACACATGCGAGAAGTTCCTCAAGGCATTTTGATAAATATGCCATATACACAAACGATGATGTACTTCTGGCAGTACTTTTTTAATAGCTTTAACAATTCCCAATGCCTGGTCTGTGAAAATTGTTTGCATTTTTTTGCCTCCCATTGTATCAAGAAAATATTTAAACAACCACTCAAATGTCTCACTGGTCTCATCTTTCAGAAGCGCGCCACCAAAAATGACTGTTTGTCTATGATTATTCACACCTACAATTGGTGCAAACGGCATATCATATTCGTTTGTTCTATAAGTGGTATCAAAACATACACGTCGCCAAAACATTGATAGTCTACTCTCGACTTTGCATCACACCAAAACAATTGCCAATCTGATTATTACTATCCATTTCTATTTCAAAATAAAATGAGCTATTCTCCTTTTGTCTTTTTTTGAAATAATCTAAAAGAAGTTGACCATCACCTTGCTTTAAAAATTTATACGCCTTCTTTGCACAAAATTATCACAATCTACTTTTAGAATGTTAAGATTCTCAAACCCACCTACTTCATTGCAAAGAAAATCAAAGATACTAGAAGAACCGATACCTGCAGATGTCATACTATTAATAATGCTTTTTTGTGCAGGACGAATACCCCTGTGTGACCTTAACATGTTGCGCTACTTGGTTCTGCAAGTTCATGGCTGTGCTTTTCTACGAATTTTGCAACGACATATTTTTGTGAATCATTTTCCAATTCAATCTTCATTTGAGCTTCACAGTCGAACCTTGTCTGTGCTCTTGCTTTGTTAGGTGTCCCAGTTGAATGTTTTTCTCGTTCTCCTTGACATGAGCAACAAAATATTCTCCACAAGAGTTTTTTTTTTTTTCTTTTTTAGTTTTATACTGCCAATGCCTTCGAATACTGAATCCGATCGATCTAGCGTATGCGTTATTGAACTCATACGCCTCGTCTTCTGATTTAAACTCCATTCCAAGTACGGGTGCATCAACCGAATCAAGACAAACATTACTTTGCTTCCACAATAACTTATTTCCAGAGTCTTCACATTGCTCGTCCATCGTACGAATCAACATACTAGGTTTCTGTTTTTGGAGAAAACATTTACTATTTTTTTAACGCATTAGAATAAGATAACCTTTTCACCAAAACCCAAAAGCAATGTAAACTTCAGATCGAGCTACAGGCTGCTTATAATTCATCCGACTGTAACAACCAATTATCCAAACCTATAATACCACCTCAATCATCACATCTTGTACTCAATGACATGATCATGAACAATTTCATATAAGATCTCAATGAATGTTCTAAAAGACATGGACTGCTACAAGATCCTATGGTTGACCATAGTGTGCTTTCGAAACATTGACAATAAACCATACCAAAAGTTGGAATTTAAATTAGGAATACTAAGATTGATTTCTACAATTAATCAATCAACAGACAACAACTTGAAGATGAAAATCCATCAAATTCATGAACCATTAAGCTTGGTCAAACCCCAACAATTTGAAATCCGGCTCCACGGCCATGTGGTAAAGGACCCATGGTGTGCAATTGATAGTTAGGATCTCATCATGGCCCATAGCCAAGATAAGCCTCCTTGTTATGGTGGATTTGATCTAGTGGAGCAACGTTAAGACTAAGTTTTTTTGGTTGAGGGTCACATAGAATTTAAAGTAATCGCCTCATGAGAAAACATGTACTTTAAATAATGTGTAGATTATCCCCTCACTTTGGTTGGTGCAAATCTGGTGGAGATGAACGGCTGCGATGAAGGCTTCGCACCTCAACCTTAAGTCCTTAGATCACCCAAACTTGCCTTTCTTCTTCTTCTTCTTCTTCTCTCTCAACTCCGTGAGAGAGTGGGAATGCTTTGTGAATGCTTATATAGATTTGGTAGTTGATTAAATTAGAAACTTTGGGTTGGTGCAAATTAGTTTTCCTAATTGACTTAGGAGTCTAATCATAGTCATAAACACTAAACTTTCTAATTTTCTTCACTAAGATACTTAGGCTTTCCTAATGATGCAAAGGATCCATGTCCATGCATAAAACCCCCATGCGGTTCAGGTGGGCCCCACACATCCTGTCCGTTGGATTTGCAGTAAATAAAAGGTCTTTCCATAATCGACTGATGGAAAGTTGGCTGTTTGGGGTGGAATTGGTCTAATTAACCATAGTTAAAATTGGTCTAACTAACCATAGTTAAAATTGGTCTAACTAGTTTTGACAAGTGTCAACTTGTTATTTGTCCCACAAACCCACATACAATTTGTCCCACATATAAAATTCATTGGAATTTTATATGTGGGACAAATTGGTCTAACTAACCATAGTTAAAAATGGTCTAACTAGTTTTTGACAAGTGTCAACTTGTTATTTGTCCCACAAACCCACATACAATTTGTCCCACATATAAAATTCATTGGTATAATTGGAATTGAAAATGTTTCTATATAGGTATTCTGCTCCAATAGCATCTTTGATAGTGACCTCAAAAGTGTTTTTTTTTTTTTTTTGAAATGGTAACTTGTATTAAATCAAAAGCTTTACAGTATAAAAGAGCGCCTCATTAAGTGTTATCCACCAAAGGATACATTGTTCTATCTTTCTGCTTTGTTTGATTCGAGACTTTAGTTTGCCTGGATTTCGTATGTTATGCTACCGATTTCATGGTGCAATATTACTTTTATAGTACTTTATGTCACTGCATTATTGTTTTATTTGCTTATATTGCTTACCTTTGTGGCTAGTTTATCCAGATGAATTTCTACCCTTGGTACGTCTGCATAAGTAACACTAATCTTATATGCTTTGATATGCAATTTGAGTTCCATTTACCTTCTCAATTGAGTGTCATTGCCCTTTTGAGCATTCATTCATTCATTTTATTTATGTGAGATGGTTTTGAGTATTTAGCAAGTCCTAAACATTTCGTTTTTTTTTTTTTTTCCGGCAGGAGAGTGCAACCTGCATGTGAGTTTATTTTTACTGCCACTGAGGAGGCAATCTTTGTTCATGCCATAATTTCAGCGAAGTTAGTTGAATTTGATGTCTTAAGTTTAGCAGTCTTCCATTTTTTCCTGTTTGACAAGAATGTAATCTGTAACTAATACATTATTTCTTGTTTTCTAGACATATTCGGTCCCTTTCTAGTGATGATGTGGAAAGAGTAATGAGGCAGCACTCATCTAAAAAATTGAGGGAAAGTATTTCAGGTCGGCCCTGTTTCAATGCTACATTGTCCTGTATAGATTGTTTACTGAAAAAGTTTATTTAGAAACTCTGGTTTTAATGTTGTTTTTTTTCTCTTGAATAGATGTCTGTTATTGTTTTGACGGTTTGAGCTTTTTTTTATATCTGTAAAAATACTATAAAGAAAGGAATAAAGGAGAAGGAACAGAATGAAAATGAGGTGATCAACCGAGGTGGAGATCTTTCTACATTTATAACCTTATATCAAAAGCTAAGATATTATACAGAGAAATATCAAAAGACTGCATGTATCGAGTAGAATTCAACATATACTATTGCTTGCTTTTGGTGCATATAAGTACTACCAGTTCTTACACCCCCTTATGCTATAGCTTAGAAATCTTTCATGTCAAGGCTTGCCTAGAGTGGTAGCTAAGTGAACTTGAAAAGTGTCTTTCTTCATAATATCTGCAAATAGGTTGTTTGTTCTCACAAATGGAATAGATAATATAGAACCTCTGTGCTACTTTCTCCTCACAAATTTTTTGTTATTTTCAATGTGCTTCATCCTCTCATCAAACACAATATTAGTGGCATCGACACAGTCCTGATTCACAAATCAGACTGTGTGCCCAAAACCCACAAAAATCAGCAAAATGGGAAAATTAGGGACTTAAAATATAATTTTTTTTAATTAACCTTAAGCCTTGACTATAAGCAAATCTCGATCCAGAGGAGCAGCAGTGTTGAGAGGAAAAAACTCAAAATTAGAAACTGTAGACAGTTAGGGACGTCCAGAGCACTCTGGAGTATTTTGATTGTGGTCCCATGTGGCCTATCCTTTTAATAAAGGGGATCGAGTACCTTTTAGGGGACCTTTTGACAAACCTAATGGAATTGGGTTTCCATGGAACTGGGTCCAATTTGTTAAGGCCTATAGAAACAAGAAGTTTGCAATTTGTTTCTGCACATTGCAGATAACCCCTGTAGCTTTATTCCTTATTAAAACAGCAGCTGCCAAATTTTTTTTATTTTTTATTTTGAGCTGTTTGGGATGCATTCTTTGATCATCACTTAATCCATCCCATGTGGACCTTCCTATTGTTCTTAAATTCTTCCATGAATGCTTTGGCAATCGCAAAAAGTTAATCCGCAATCAATTCTTCATTATTCGCACCCTTTGGTAAAGAACTCGTCCTCCAGTTGATGTCATCTTCATCATCAATCACATTAATGGCTGGAATTTGAATGCCGTAAGATCCAACATCCGATGTCTTCACATGATCTTAGAATTCGCTTTTGTAGGAATTATCCTCTATTTTCTGAATCACCTTGCATGGAACAATTTTTCGCCCAATTACCTTGTTGTAGGTTCCAATTGGAGCATATGAACTCATACCAAATCTCTAACTTTGAATAGTTGCTTTCGTCATCCTTATATCTACCGCTTCTTTATACTTGTCATTGCTTGCTTTGATTCTCTCTCATATGAATTGATTTGATGTGTCATTCTAATTCTTTGGCATCGTCACTTGCTTTTCCCCGCTGTTGATCGGCATAAGATCCAATGCGTTAGTAGGATTGAATCCATGGGCAATCTGAAATTGACTCTTCTGAGTGGATCTATTGTGTGAGCTGTTCTATGCGAACTCGACATGTGGAAGAATAGAATCCCTCTTTCTTGGCATGCCTTTTACCAAGCTTCTCAACAAATAACTCAAGATGCGATTTACGGCCTGTGTTTGTCCATCTGTATGTGAGGTGGTATGTGCTATTTAACTGTAGATCCATTCCCAATCTCCTCCATGAAGCGCTTCAGCAATGATCTGTGTTCAAAATACCGTGCAGCCGAACAATCTCCTGAAAATATAGGCCTGCAATACATATAGCATCAAGAGTCTTACGACATGAAATGAAGTGGCTTGTCTTTGAAAACTTGTCAATGACAACAAAGATGGAATCTATTCCACTTGGAGTCCTCGGATGTCCAAGCTTGAAGTCCATGTGCATATCTTCTTAAGATGTAATTGGGACGGGAAGAGCTTAGAATCTCGTATTTGAATTTGTCCTTTAGCCATTTGACAAGTCTTACATCTCTCCACAAATCTAGCCACGTCGTGCCACAATCAACTTTTTAAACGAACTTGGGTAATCACCAAGTCGAGCAGGGTCAGACTCGGCCGAGTCCTACCCTCATGCCCCTAATTTTCCACCTCTCTTTGTGCACACAAAGAGAAGGTAACTCTCTCTCTCTCTCTCTCTCTCTCTCTCTCTCTCTCTCTCTCTCTCTCTCTCTCTCTCTCTCTCTCTCTCTCTCTCTCTATGCGTGTATGTGTTTGGGTTGTGACAAAATTTTACCTTGGCTGTCAACCTACCTAATGCAACACTCCTTTACCCGGGCTTGGGACTCGCAGTAAAAACTGTCAGCGTTCAACTGATCTGAAGATGTGGATGGAGTTAGTTTGGCTCAAGATAGATCAGAATGGAGAAACAAGATTCGTCTAGCTGACCCCAACATAGTTGGGACTAGGCTTATATATCCGCACATGAGAGAGAGAGAGAGAGAGAGAGAGAGAGAGAGAGAGAGAGAGAGAGAGAGAGAGAGAGAGAGAGAGAGAGAGAGAGAGAGAGACTAACTCTTACAAGACCAGCTATCTAGAGAGTAAATTCATCTTCTTATTCCCATTTACATATGTAAATAAATCACGTGCGTAATGGTTATGCATGATTCCCATTTTCCTATCACATGCATAAAAGACAAACGACCCCTTTAAAAAATCTGGCCTGCCCCACGTTGCACTTGTTTCTATAACCTGCACATGCCGGGGCCCCACATGATCAATCCAATCCCATCACCCAAACCATCTACCCAATATGTCACGGATCCTATGGGTTTACACTGATCCGAATGGACTGGGCAGTTGGATTGAAATAATAATAAAAAAATCATTTATTATATAACTGTTTAACTCGAGGGCCACAGATTAAGGGGTTAGGATGATGGGATTGACTTGAAAATTCATATATGGGCTGGTCCCATTGGGATCTTTCAATCCCCCATTTCATCCATCAATCATGGGGCCTCGGGCAGGCTCCACAGGTATATTTATGTATGTATGTTCGTATCCTGAGCATGCAATGTTTCTCTGTCATAGCTGTGTGGTCATTATTTTTCATATTGGAATCTCTTGGCAGTTATTGTTAGTCCTCATGGAATGCGAGGTAGACTTACTGGTTATTGTCCTAGTGATCTTGTGAAGCAAGTGTATTTCAGGTTTGTCTTTGTTTCAACCTGTTTCGTTTCTTATTTGCTATCATTTTCAGGTATTGATTTTTCTTTTTGAATAATAAAAACAAATGTTCATGTTTCATTCCTTTTATTATTAATAATATTATTATTAATATTTCTTAACATATTGCGCTTGAACAATTTTCAGCAAGCACCATAAAGCTTCAAATGGATCCACTGCTCAATCTTTGAACTACCAGCTGCATGGGCAAAAGTGCTATGTTGAAGTTACAATTGGTTGCCCTCGTGTCGAAAATGATAAAGCAGTGCAGTCAAATTCTACTTTGAACAGGAATGTCTCCAAGCATCATAATACAGAGCAGAAGCCTGGATTAGCCAATAATTCTCCAGTTCTTGAAAGGACTTACATTTTTCCAGCTGAAGCAGTGCTGGTTCCTGTCATTCAGAGAGCATTTGCTAGATCTTCACTGAAAAGGCATGCCTTATTTTCTTAATGATCTGCTGTTGTACGTAATAAGACCACTGGCAGAAAAAAATCCCATGTGAAGTGTATGATGCTCTCATGTAGAAACGGCAACAAATACCATATGGGAGGCCCACTTTTGATCAGTCAAACCCTCCTGCATCTACATGTACCTTTATGCAACCGAAGTCCATCATAGGCCTAATGGCTACAAAAAGGGAAGCTTAAAAATAGGCTTACAACAATATGAAGCAGTGCATGTTCCAATCTTCTCAGAGCATTTGCTAGATCTTCACTGGAAAGGCATGTCTTATTTTCTTATTGATCTGCTGTTGTATGCCATATGAACACTAGCAGAAAAAAGCCCGTGCGAAGCACAGCATGCTCTGATGTAGAAACAACAACAAATACCATATCAGGAGGTCACTTTTGATCAATTGAGACCCTCCCACATGCACCTTGATACTGCCCAAGTGCGTCATAGGCATAGTGGCTACAAAAGGGAGGCTTAAAAATAGGCTTACAACGGGCCAGTGCCAGTGGGCTGAACCCAAAGTGCCAGCCCAATTGGGTCAAGCCTGTAGTCTATCCACTGTGCCTAACCCACGGCCAGCCGGCCCATTGGCCCAACCATATTTACTCTTTAGTGTAGAAATCTCCATCAAATTTCCTAGATCTACGTTCTTACCAAGCAAATTTTGAAGAGGGATTTTCTAAACATACTTTATTAGTTTGGAAAAATCTTGAGATCTTGTAAGGTTATTGATTGACATGTAATTAGTAAGAGAGAGGTAAGAAAATCCTATTTAGTGTGAAGAGATTGTCATGTTATCATTTCAATGGGGAGGAAAGGGAATTCTATCTTGGTTTTTCATCCGATGTTTGTCTTTCTTTTCCTGTTGTTTCCTTTCTCTTCTTAATAAAATTTACTGTTATTAAAAAAAAAGGGAATTCTATCTATGATCTCTAGTAGGCAGGATTGTTTTCCCATCCTCTATTTATTCCCCTGGAATCTCTCATTTATTCATCCAGTGAAAAGTCTCTGGTGGTCCCCTCTCATTATTGTATATGCATTGAGTTGTGTTTTCTCTCGGTGAAGACTCCTTGGGCTATCAATCGTGAACTCCAAAGCGGGGCATCCATGGTGAATGTGTAACTGCGAAGACTCCATCCTTAAGTGGGTCCCATAATACCTACCCCTCTGAATGGTCCCAATTTTGATACTAATACAACCATCATTTACTCTTGGATTAGTCGTAATGAAAGATGAACTTGTAAAACCATTAAGCTTTGAGCCCTAAAATCGGGAGTTATCCACACCTTACCTTTCTTATTCTCTCTACCCCTACGATTGACATGCATCCAGGAGGGCCCTAGGCATACTTGGTGTGAAAATTGGGTTTTATGGCATCCCCTCAATCAATTCTAAGAAGATATCTGATAGGATTTAAGTATTGGTATGCTGACATGGCACTAAGTAGAGATGGATCCTTTAAAGAAGAGAATTAATTTTTTAATGGATAAATAAAGGAGATAACATTAGTAGTTTATTCATGAATGTTGTACTATTTTTGTGTGTGTGTGTGTTTTTTATAACATTTTCTTGTATGTTATAACATGAGTTATTTAAAAACAATATTAGTTATTTATTCATAATTTTTTTCCCTTGTCATAAAACATGTTATTTAATGCAGTTTTTTTGGATGCTATTGCTAACATGTTATCTAACTTAAGCATTTGGAACGTGAGCAGAATTTGGCTGCAAAATTGGGTCGGAACGTCAGTGTGTGAAGCATGGCCATTGATGAACTTTCCAGATTCATCTTTCCTCATGCGCTGGTTAGTGCTGATGGATGATTTGATTTTCCTTTCAATGTTTCCTTACCTGACTACTTCTCAACATAAAAAGAAGGTTAACCATACGTGAAAGAAACAAAAGCCTATATGATTTTTATTTATTTTTGTTTTCTTTAGTCCTTCATGGAGGCGAAAAAAGGTGCTTGTTTTCTAAAGTTAAATTTTCTTATACAATCTACCTGCTGAGATTAGGCATGTTGTAATTTCTAACAAAAGTGAATGTTGGAAAACCCTTAAAAAACACAAAACACATTTAGAGTGCCAGAATGCCTCATAGGCTTTTTAGAATATGAAATTTAAAATGCTCTCTGTTGTGGTTGGGTCCTGGAGACATTGGTTACTATGTAATTCTTTAAAAATCTTAATATATATTTTTTATTTTAATATGATTAGCTTGTATCCTGATTTGACTCCACTCAGATTCTCGAGTTGAGTCCAGGTTAGAGTTGGCAAATTATTCCTTGGGCAACCTCCCATTGTATAATTGTCTTTTTTAAGATTTCAATTATGGTATTGAAAAAGTTTGAAAAGCTAGTCCAACTTTCTTCGGGATGGGATAGAAGAATAAGGTAAAGTTCAATGACGTTGGATGTGTACTGGGTAGTAGGGAGGGATGAAAGTCTCCAAATGCCTAAATACATGAACCAGCTGTATTGAAAAAATAAGGTATGGTTCAATATTTGGTCCCTCTTTTTATTTAATCCGAGGTTAGGTTCATTGCGTTGATCTGAATAGAACTCTCATTATGGTTTTGGTACATGGATTTCCTACCCAAGTGCCCGAATGCTAGATGCCACAATCGTATGTTTTAATTTTCATATGCATATTTAGTATATTAAGTACATTTTATGAGTATTATTTTAGGCCTAAAGTCCAGGTCCTGGTTAGGGTTTGGGTCTTTAATCTAAGTTCAGGTATGGGTATGAATCTTTTTTCATCCCTTGTTTATTTTGGTTGAGGTTGGTTTCACAGCATGGTCCCGAGTAAAAGTCATGTCCAGGTTTGGGTTCATGATTTTCATACTACTTGATGCCATGACCTTATATTGTTATTTATATATGTATATTGAGTATATCAAGCATGCTAGTATATGGGTCTTTATCCTGATTCTGTTTGATCTCACTTTGGGTATGTTATGGTTCTTTAACATGGACTTGAGTTAGGTCCGGATAGACTATGGAGCTAGCCCGAACTTGAACTCTTCTGTTCTTCGTACTAGAATGGGTGCAGAGAGTGAATGATGTTTAATTTAAGGAGGATGAATAAACTTGTGCTTCTCCTTGTGGAACTTTTGAAAGAAAAAAAAAATCATTCAAGAGGAAAATTCACGAAGGAAAGCAATAGCTTATGGTTAAGAGAAGGTGATGAAAATATGAGATTCTTCCACTCAGTAGCTTATGCTTGTTGGAGAAGCGAGAACTAATTACATTAGGGGGGATATTGAGAGGGAAAAAATAAAATTCTGAAAATCGGTTGATGCTAGAGATTATGTGGATTGCCAAACTCTTGATGGTACCATCTCTTTTTTAGAGGAGAGAGAACAAAACCCTCAGAACTTCTCAAATTTCCACCTTATGCCATTCGTCCGAATTTTGTGTTTCAGATTGATTTCTTCTGAATTCTTCGTTTTGTGGGGTAGGTGCCTCTCATACCATCATGCCTCATATTTCTCTCTTTATTCCAATGAAAGTTTAGAGTTACTGGGGAAAGGGAGGGAAAAAAACATGGAAAGAAAGAAAAGAAAACAGGGAGAGGAAAAGAAATGAGGGAGGGAGGGAGGAGAAGCGTAGTTGTTGAGGCTCTGGATGCTTGAAGTTTAATGTTGATGGAGTTGTAAAGACAGCAAATCAAATCCACATGTGACGCCATTCACATGTGCGATGGGTCCTTTATAGAAGATTATTCCTAGCCAACTTGCTCTCTTTGGAAGATTATAGATTAAGTCTAGATTAGCTGTAATGTATGTCGTAATGCCTTTAATGTAAAGATACAGGAGGGAAACAGATGCAATCTCGCCCAAAGGGATCCTTATAAATATCACAGTTGACCCATTCATAGGGTACACTGAATTTTCCCAGTTCTACTTTATCTTCTCACATTTTCTGATATTGCATGTTATAACATTGGGGAAGAGGTATACTTTCTCTACGAACATATAGAAGAGGCCATGGTAAATAGCAGTCTTGAGTAATAGGGAAAGTTTTGCTCCCTCTTTCTTGAAGTTTTTTCATTTTGATAGACATTGGGGAAGAGGTATACTTTCTCTATGACATATAGAAGAGATCTCTTGTGCCGTATTGCTGCTTCTTTTATCTTGCACATTTTCTTTTATTAATGGGAATTTGTTACTGATAAGAAAGCCCTAAAGAAATCCTGTTCCTGTAATAGAAAACTTGCAAATTTAAGGTTCTGACATCCTTCTACACTATGCTCTTCACTTATACATTTCCTTTATTCCATAGAATAGACTTTTTTGTGCTCATTAGAGAGAGAAACCCATGCATAAATGCCCTAATTTAGGCAAACTAAGTGGCTATTTTTTAAAAGAAAAGGTTCATCCTTGAGTGATTTAGGCAGAGACTAAGGCCTGTTGCTGTGGGAAGTTATAAAAAGAAGCTTGAGTTGAGTCAGCTGGTTGTTGTAGGTGATTCTGTTTTTGCGATTTCGTGGGCTAAAGGTGTTGCTGCTGCCTGGTGTCTTGTCAATGTAGTGGACAAAATTCACAATATGATCGCGAGTTTTCCAATATCCTTCTCTCGCACTTTAAGATATGCAAACATGGATGCTGATTTGTTACTGAAAGCGGGAGTTTCCGGCCATTGTGACCTTTTTATGTCTTTTTTTTTCTTCCTTTCTTTTTCCCCCTATTTTCTGTGTTGTCGGTTTTTTTTTTTTTTTGTTCAGTGAGAGAAAGGAGGGAGAGAGAGTGGGGGAGCGAGGGTACAAAAAAAAGAGAGAGAAAGGAACTGTATCTTTAGCTTTACTGGTATTCAAGAAAGTGAGGCATTAGGCAATACTACGAGCCAGGTAACTGTGGTTGTTCTTGATCTACTGATCACCATTGGTGAGTATATCTGTCTTTTCTAACCTTCCCTTGTAATGGTTTTTGTTATTCTATCGACCCACCTTAACCCTTCGCCCTTTTTAGCCTTTTTGAGTCTCAGGATTCTAAAACTAACTCATTGATTATTTCCAGGTTCACTCTTCTTATTTGAGATGTCATTTTTTTTATTGTACATCCATTTCCTGAAAAGTTTTTGTTTTGATCCTAGCTCAAGGCTTGGAAACAGTGGCAACATCGAGTCTTTATTGAGTCCATGGTTTGAATCTAATGGCATACACAAGCGGCATAGCTATAATAGTAGTAGCAACAGTAATAGTAGCAGCATCGGCAGCATAAGCAGTTCATCTAGTGACAGTGATACTGGAGTGACCACTGGAGCTGGTGAACTTGAGGCAGATGCTGATTCTGTTTCATGCAGACAGTCTGGCTTATCTACAAATGATCAGTTTGAAAATGATGGGCGCAAAATGGTACGACGACTTGCCTGCTCTTTATTGTGACCATAAATATTTCTCTTTTTTGAACTTTTAGTATGTACTCACTGCTGCTTTTGTGCTGCCTTTCCCTTTTGCTTAAGTCTTATTGACTTTGTTCTAATTGTTTGGACAATGCATGTGATTAGATTATTAATATTATTATTATTTTTTTCATTATTATTATTGTGACTGATGACATGACCTTAACCCACAACCTCAACGTTGCAATGGTGAGCACCTTCCATTGATCCAGAGCCTTCTGTGATCCTTTTATCTAATTATTATTTGAAGCTTTTAGTCTACTGAACCTGGTATTGAAGGATTAGTTACAAATATTTCTTCTATCAAATTTCGTTTCCTGATGTGGCGAAAAATCCAATTGAACAATTGAAGTTATAGCACATAATCTGAATTTTTGTTTTATGTCAATATTCTTTTAAGCAGATACTTACTAGTTTCTGATGTTGAATAACGACAAGGGTTAGTTTATTTTCTGCCTTTCATCTTTGAGAATGGACTGATAGATATTTGATGGCATGCATGTATATATCTTCACCGCTGGTTCCTTTACCAGCAGTAGTCTGGTTTTGAGAGAAAATGTTCTCTGGAAATGACTTTTAGTTCTTAAGAATTTATTTGTTCTTGCATATAAAGAGCAGCGCAAATTTGTCAGCATATCAGGTGGCAAAGGAGGGAGTTCTTCATCAGTCCTTATTAATTAATCAGGATAGAGTTCCATTTAACGTGGCTTAGGATTATGTTTGCTTGCGTGCTTGGCAGTTCCTGTTATCATGGCCGTTCGGTGTACCTCTCTTTGTACTGTTTAGCTGCTTTTAATTAAGTTACCATTCAAGAAAAAAAGAAAAGAAAAGAATTCATTGGTTATTAATTTTTTAGATTTTATATAATATCATATTGTCTAACCAGGAAATGACTGTAAGGAGAATGTAGCACTTTTAAGAAACTGTTTTGAGTGGAAACAGAGATTTAGGGCCATTGCTGTGGCCGAGCTGTCTGTAGCTAGATGGTCACAATCTTATATGTCGAGGCTTTTGTTATTTACGTATTTGGGTCATATATTCAACTTGGCTGATAAAGTATGACTTGGATGGTTTTTGGTGGCAAGTTCTACTTAAATGCTGCTTCCATATTTTAGTATTATTGGGTCTGTGTCTCTGCCCTGATTATTTGGATTAATCTTGAATCTTGATGACATGGGAGTCCTTTATTTTTTTCCTAGGAACTCTTGGACGATTGAAAGACATCACAATATACTTATGGTTTGTTTGTTAAGTCTTGTCTATTTGAAATATAGCTGATTGAAATAGTGCTGTTTCAACTAGACCTTCTAAATAGACTGTTTGGTATGTCTGATTCAATAAGAAAAAGCAAACTTGCAAATTTGTCATTAGCTAACAGTATTATGGGCAGTCTTGTCATATTATAAAAGTTAGATGGGCAAATTCCTCAAGAAAAAAGCAAAAATATCTGATTGCTTTAGGCATTCATGTCTATTTGAAAAAAGTCACATTTTGTTTTCGATTTGAAAAGGAGGTAAAAGGTCTTAAAGCTGATAGAATCAGCATCAACACTCAACAGGCTATTGCCAAACAGGCTAAAGCACTCGGAACATCTATTTGGCGCAACGGTAGAGTTGCTCCTTTGGTGACCTCGAGGTCACGGGTTCGAGGCGTGGAAACAGCCTCTTTGCAAAAAATGCAAGGGTAAGGCTGCGTACACATGCGCCCACCCTCCCCCTACCCCCGCTTAGCCGGGGAGCACTTTGTGCACCGGGTGAGCCCTTTAGACATGAAAACTAGGCTTAGACTTGTCAATTGGCACCTAAATGGTCCAGTATAGAGTAGACTTGTATGAGGTTGGATTTTCTCAAGTGATGACATTGGTGATGTTCAGTGAAAATCTGTACATTAAAACTATTGGATTTCTTTTAACCTGATCACATCGTTAACCGTTAATAAGTGTTATATATGGTAATAAAAGAATCATAAAGCTATCATGCATGCAATTTACATTATTAACATTATAATCTTCTTTGTTTGTGCACCTATTCCCTAGTAACAATTTCAATTGCGACAATCTGTCAGATTGGTGCCTTGCAATTGACTCCTTGTTATACATTAAGAACTGGATTACATTTTAGTTTTTTTGATGTAGGGCAAGGGTTCTCTTTTAGCCCTTAACAGCAATAATAATGGGTCTAGCCAAAGAAGGATTCAGGCTATCAAGGAGTTTCAATAGTGAAGACACTTTAGTAAGCTGGGTCTGTAACCTTTCAATATCTTGAATTAATTACAATTCAACAATAAAAAAAAAAAAAAAAAGCTGAATTCAACAACATATACAGGTCAGTTCTAGAAAGCTGATATAATTTTACTTCTGGGGTAGTGTCTATTATGGGCATCCATAAATGATGTCAAAATTTCCATACAACAATACTTGTTAGAACATCTACAAGACAAAACTTCAAGAAACTGCAAAAAGACAACCAGAAAACTTATAAGAAAAACCAATGTGACACCTTTATGAAATTTAGATGAAACATACCTAAAACTTTTGAAGTTACATGTAAGAGCAAGTGCAGATGTTACCATTTGCAGCTGTGGTTCTTTTTGATATGCTGTTGATGTCCATTCTCATGGTACTTGCACAGCCATGTTTCGCCAAACATCAAATGATGCAGTTCCTTACTTTCAATTTGATGAAGTAAACGCACATTCCTCACTACTGCTACAAGCTAATAGGGATTTGTTTTGAGCGCTACACTTCATATCTCTAATTCGTCAACCAACCAAACAAACAAACATCCCCTTCTAAACCGTTGTTTATCAGCAGCAAGTTCTAATTTCGACCTGCTTGCTGCTTCAGAAAATATCAGAAGGCATTCCCTTTTTTAGGGCCTGCAATCAGCAAAATAATGGAATGATCTGGTTTTCATCAGTTGCCCAAAACAACCAAACAAACTCGGGTTCTTCAAGTTAGGTGCCAAGATTTGATCTGTTTCGGATATAAAAACAGCTGCTAGATCATTGTCAGAATGTGGCCTAGTTTTCAGGTTTTGTAGCAGAAAAACAGTTTAGAAAAGAAGACTTTTTGAATGTTAAAAGCCGGCGGCAACATGAGCCGGATTGAATGGTTGATTCTCTGCTAGAGCTGAAATTCATCGAAATTTTAAATGAGACGCATAAAAAGAAAAATATTATTCAAAATACATCTCATAGTCTATTCAACTCTTTTTTTGAATACATATTAGCATAGAGAATGCCCTAATTACAAGTTATTCTCAACTCTAAATCTAATGTACTCAAGTGAAATAAACTTAACCCTAGTCATGTAAATCTAATAAAGAGGTATCCAGACCATAGTTACCTAATTCGCTGGTTTAGGACTCGAACTGCGAACTGTTCGAATCGAACAATTCGCAGTTCGATTCGCCATGGTTTTTGAAAAATAAAATGCCCAATTCGAGGCAGTTCGCAGTAAAAGAAAACTGAAAAATCAAAGGCTGCAGGTTGGGGATGATGAAGTTACAGGCTTACCTAAATGCTTTTAGTTCTCAGTTACACGTTCTCCATGGTCCGGCACATGTTTTCACTGCTGGAATCTCAATGATAAAGTGTTCGGTCATGGGCACCACTCGAAGGCGTAACGTTTTCAACTGAAAAAGAGGAGCCGGTCTCTAGTCGAAGAAGAAAACCATGAAAAAGGGAAGCTTCTCGCTTTGCTCTCTCAGTCGTACTGTTGGAAAAATGGAATTTGAGCTTTCCTTCTTCTTTCTCTTTCTTAGCTGTCAAGTGTACAATAGATTATTATTATATCATATATAGGCTAAAGTCTTATCCTGGATGAGATTACCTAATGCTTTAGTAGCTAGTCTATGCTATATATATATATATATTCATGACTTGGGTACTGGGTTTCCAATCTACACTGCTGAAAAATCATGAAGCTATGTATAAAACATGATTGATCAAGCTTTGGGCCTCACTCCAATTGAAATTAAATTTTGGTTACTATTAAATTGATGGCATACAATTTTAGGAGGTTTAAATCTAGCATATGTTTATGTTACCACCATTTTTAGAAGAAAGTTAGATATGAGTTAGACCTAGGAATATGCAAGTCATAACAAATCTCATTAAATTATATATTCGAACTATTATATCGAACATGTCGAATTCGAACTATGAATTAATTGAATCAGGAAACGAACTAAATGAACCTACATCATCGAATTTTCGAATTTGGATAAGTGTCGAATTGCGAACTACGAATTCAAATGCGAATTATTCGAACTACGAACTAGGTAACTATGATCCAGACCAATCATTTATCTTGCATGCAGTATGGTAAGATTCAAAGGAAGTTGACTTTTTGATGGGGATGCGGACGATGAGCCCATGTGAGCATAGCATCCTGGGCCTCCGATTTAGTTTTCTGTGGCCTGTTGATGGACCTTGGTGGAGGGATGCATCACTGTTAAGCAGCAAGTAGATCACCATCCTGGAATGAAACCTCTCAACTATACAGACCCTAGTCTTTCTCTATATGCTCTTGTAACACGAGAAACACCTATTGATTTATGCTCGTGTTTCTAGCGATTCTTTTAGTTTTAGGGTACCGGAAGTCCTTTGCAAGTATGAAGACATGATTATTTGAATTAGACTGCCTCCAAACTGGCTATTAAGCAGCAGGTAGTGTCAAAGTTGCTAGCCAGTAATCCCAAAACCAATTGGTGATAGGAAACTGCACAAACAACTACTTAACACCCCCCCTCGGGCGGGACACCACCCGGATCCGAAGCACACGCCTGCACAAGACTATAACGCGGCATGGGGCCTTTTTGCCCTGCGCATTTTGCGCCCGCACAAACACACAACGTGGCATGGGGCATTTCTGCCCTGCGTGGTTTCGAACTCGAGACCTCAGGCTCTGATACCATGTCAAAGTTGCTAGCCAGTAATCCCAAAACCAATTGGTGATAGGAAACTGCACAAACAACTACTTAACAGGTAGATCACCTGGATTGAAACATTTAAGCAATTGGATCATAGTCTTCCTTTTACAGGCTCTGAATATTAAGCAGAATATGACAGTATCTACTCTTGTATACTTTGACTCTTTTGTTCTAACAGAACTTGCTATTTATTAGTTGGGGAGATTAGGTATTCTTGAAGATAATGAAGGTGCTTTTCAATTAGTGGTTCATATAAAATTGTGAATGCCTATCATTAGTGTTAATCCAATTGAATTTTAGAGATTAGAGACAGAATGATTTTATGAATGGAGAAGAAGCATTTAGGGTTTGGTGGCAGAAGAAAGTAGAAAGAAAGAGAGGAGAGAGAGGTCATACGGCAGAAGAATACGAGAGATTTGTACTTAGTGAGGTGCGCACGAATCCCTCTTAGTTTTCACTAAAGTGGAATTACAGTAATGCTGTTATAAAGGCAAAAAAAAAAAAAAAACCATATGGCCCCTTACAGAATAACGTAAAAACCAAATTGGGCCCATTACAATTAGATTCCCAATAAATCCCACAACCTAAGTGCTTTCGAACTTTAAAATATTGCAATATGAATTGCTTCAGCTCGTGAACAAGCCAGTAGCTCATTTGAAAAAAAAAAAAATCTTCATTTTGTAATGACTCAGTTGCGTGTTTGACTCATTTTAGCAATAAACAAAAACAGGAAATTGTGTAGGCTTATAATGTCAGTGACATGGTGGAGCAACATCATTGTGTGCTCAACCTGACAAACAACTATATGATTAGTGATCATCTCAACTTTGGAAAATGTTGTATCTTGGATGCTCTTTAAATAACAGCAATGGCCTTTGTAAGGGCAAATGTTTATAAGAGTAGAGAGGTTAATCCTCGTCACAGACCCTGTGAAACCCTTGCAGAGGGAATAGATTTTATATAAACTGGAGGGAGATGAATAAGGTTATGCTTAGCTGCATGTGGTTGTTGTTAGATAATCTTCAGCTTAAATTTTTTGACATATTATCATTGTTTGCACGTTCTTTCTTTTCCATTTTGTGGCAAATAAATGATCAGCAAAATAAGTCAGCTATACGTTTTAATGTAGGTTTCTAAGCGTCTTCGCACAGGCATAACAGAATCATTTGGCCAAGCTGGCAGCATCATAAATGCAACCACACAAGATGCATATAAGTCTGAATATAGTGCTGTTGGAGGAAATAATTCAGCCAATGCAGGAGGGGCAAATGATCTGGTTGGGTCTCATTTGGATTGGGATGATGATGATCAAGGCATGGGCATGGACATTCAATCTCTTCTCTCGGAGTTTGGAGATTTTGGTGACTTCTTTGAAGATGACGTGCTTGCAATTGGGGAGGTAAATATTCTAGTGGAGAAAAGATATGATTATGGAACTATGCATACAGAGGAAACCACAAGTGCTTATTTGAAATTTACAATTTTTTGGGCTTTAGTTGGTGTTAGAAACTTGTATGAAGTATAATGCTGCTGCTTGTTGAAACTAAGTTTATTTGGTCCTCATGCAGCCTCCAGGAACTGCGGAGTCACAGGCTCTTATGTTTTCAGTTTCTGATTGTGGAGATACAAATGGCAGTCCGTGTACAGCTGCAATGGATGTACAAGATCAGATACTTTTACCTGCTTTGGGGATTACATCTTTTGATGGTTTCAACCAGCTGCCTCCTGCCTTTACAGAGGAGGCTCAATGCAAAAATCCAGAGAGTATGAAGGATGCCCGGTCATCAGGTGCATGCAGCTATTCTTCAGCCCCAACAACAGGAGAGTTTGATCATCTGTCGAAAACTGAAGCCATGATGACTTTTGCTTCTGAATATACAGCGGTTGAGACACCTGTAAGTGAGCCCTTTTCATCAATATTTCGAAGTCCATATTTGCCCAAAACCCGGAATATTGAGCTTTCTCATTCGTGCTCCAATTCTTATGTTTATGGGCCAACACCACCAGCTTCTCCTTTGGAAGTATCTAATGAGAAGATTGATATCTCTTCAAAAGTGAAAGCAGGCTCTGCGAAATCTGATACAGGTTCTCATCTCCAGTCCAAAAAACACTACACATATATCCAGAGCAGCAAACAGCAGCTTGATAGGGGATTGATTGCTAATAATGATGGCACTTCTTCATGCAAAGGCGAGGTTCTATCTTCAGTTTCTGGATTTAATTCATCAAATGCTGCCATCTCTCTCCAGATGAAGAAAACTGAAAATCCATTTGAAGCTGGGAATTTTCTGATGTCTCTTAGGACTGTGCTTGCTACTGAAGTTGAATGCATCATGTTCCAGGCTGCTATGTGCCGGATGAGACACACACTATTATCTTGCAGTAACGTGGTTCCTAATGCGATGAACAGGTCAACTGAGTGTATGATTTTGGATCAGCTCCCTAGTGAAACCTGCACCATGACAGACCAGATTTCTGGCAAGTATGAGGTGAAGAGTATACCTGTTAGAATAGCAGGTGATATTGATGGTCGAATGCATGATGGGCCTCTTAATGCACCAGTTGGTGTTTGGCGCTCTGTTGGAGCTCCCAAAGGGGCAAAATCTGCAAATATACCAAATATAGACAATGCCTCTACTCTGCCACACAACATATTCAGTGAGGAAGGTGTTATGGCTAGTGGGCAAAGGCAACCTCTTCAGGAGCTTCTTGACGCAATGGCATTGCTAGTCCAACATTCTGCGTCTTTTGTTGATGTGTCACTTGATGCGGACCATGGTGACGGTCCCTATGGTTGGCTTGCTTTGCAGGAGCAGCAGAGACGTGGTTTCTCTTGTTGCCCTTCTATGGTTCATGCAGGGTGTGGTGGGCTTCTAGCTGCTTGTCATTCTCTCGATATTGCTGGCATAGAGTTGGTTGATCCACTTTCTGCTGAAGTAAGCTACTAGTGACTTACACGTCAGTTGAATGTTGTTTCTGCTGATTGAGCTGCTTATATTAAACAATAGCTGTAGTCATTAGCTATTTTGAATCTACGTTGCTCTTGATCTTTTGGCCTTATAATACACTCTACCATCAGGGGAATGAATCAACAAGGTTTCAATTAGGATACAGAGTCCGACATATAGTCGAGTTGAAAAAGAATAAGCGAAGACTACAAAGGATTATCCACATTGAGCAAGATCATTTAAGTAGTGAAAGTGCAGGAACTTTATAGTCTATACTTTTTCAGCATAGTTCTCCACCTTACTATACAGTTCACAAGCTATGCAAAAAATAAAATGAGAAAATTTGAAAGAATTTGATGCCATGCATGGTACCCCCATGGGTTGTGTGGAACTACTTTGGGAAATGCCTTTTGGGTAACGCAAGGGCCATCTGACCCATGGCTGAGTAGATCTAACTTGCATCTGCGTAACTTGGTGTGAATATTTCCCATTCAGTTATTCTTCTACTAGCTATTTTGTTTTTATGTGCTAGGAAGTGTGAACTATCCTTTCATTCATTATGGAATGTGTTGGGCTACATAATTCCTGGAACTTTGAAGTACCTACAGGTCATGTTTGAGCTTCTAGGAGTTCTTGCAATCTTAAGCAGTTCTTTTCTTTTATACCCTTTTGATCTTTTACTTGATATTTGATTAGATACTTCATCAAGTCCAGTTTTTGACTTCAAATAAGTCTGAAGTTTCGAAGCTGATTGAGATAGAAAGAGTTGTTATAGTTTCAATGCCCAGCTGTGAATTCCCCGTGTTCTGAACCATGCCAAAACGTACACACGTACATAAAAATATTTTCTAACCATTCAAAAAGAAGAAAAAAAATTGAAAAACTATGTTATATAAACTTGATTAAGTGCTTCTTATGGTGACTGAATAAAGAGATTCTTTGAACAGGTTCAAGCATCTTCTGTCATTAGTTTGTTGCAGTCAGACGTAAAAGAAGCTTTAAAATCTGCTTTTAAATATTTGGATGGTCCATTGTCCATAATTGATTGGTGCAAGGGCCGGAGTCAATCAGGTGACACAGGGTTCACAAGTGATGGGTCTTCTGTTGAATCAATGGTAAATGAAGCTCGAATGTCTTCAAGTTGTGTCAACTTTTCTGCTGGAGAGCCGATTAGCCCACCCCAA
This sequence comes from Litsea cubeba, assembly GCA_012931725.1. NCBI lineage: Eukaryota > Viridiplantae > Streptophyta > Magnoliopsida > Laurales > Lauraceae > Litsea > Litsea cubeba. Next base: position 88,978,926 of record CM022948.1, on the reverse strand, counting down.
CCCTCAACTGGTGGGTCATCTTTCCTCAAAGGTACACTTCACATCCTGACATTTAATAATAAACTTCTAAAGTGTTTGAGGGACTGATTTATTGTTGAAAACTACAGATGGAACTAGACTTGATGAGACATGCCAAAGGAGATCAAACCAAGAAGTCTGCAATTCAGAGTCAGAACAGCAAATAAACCACTCTCGCCTAAAGCCATCCCTTTTGGTGTTTCCATTGCCAGCCATTCTTGTTGGGTATGCATTCTGAGACATCAGTACCTGTGCAATTAAAGAATGGCAAATTACTTGGCAAAAATCTTGATAGCTACTGGATAACATTTTCAATAATAGGTACCAGGATGACTGGCTCAAGACATCAGCCAATTCCTTACAATTTTGGGAGAAGGCTCCTCTAGAGCCATATGCTCTACCAAAGCCCGTAAGCAGTCATACATATCATCAACAATCTTAAGAACTTTTTATTTTTAATATTTATAGTGTCCTTTATTTTTGTTTCTACTTGAATGTTTGCAAAATGCCTTTGTAGTTTGACCACTCATACTATATACAAGATGGATCTGGAATTTATTTGTCTTATTGTTGGGAATTTGTTTATTTTAGTTATTCATTTTTTATTAACTATTGCAGATGACTTACTGTGTTGTATGTCCGGATATTGATCCACTTACTGCTGCTGCTGCTGATTTCTTTCAACAATTAGGAACTGGTGAGTTTTATAAATTTTGGACTGGTAGTTGTGACTTGCACATGAATGTTTGTTATCTTATTTTTTTATATGCATATGTGGAAACATTGTGAAGTTAATTGTTTGATTTGATCCAATTGTAACATGTAATTGAAAAATGCTCAAATTCTGAGCATATTAGATTTTCTTCTAGAAATCTGAAAATATGCAATTTTCTCATCCATTATCTTTCCATTTTCATTAAAAAATGGTTTTAAAAAAATCTTTCATAGAAAAATGCCAATTTTTAAAATCATGTTTCAAAATAAGCAGTATTTATGAAGGGTAGTGGTTGCATTATTGGCCATATCTGCCGAGGCCGATATGCACTTTTGAAAAAAGTGGCACTCACATGTGTTGTGGTGGCTAGCGGATTTTCAAATATCCATATATATATATATTTTTTTTCTTTCACTCTTTATTTTCATGGACCATAATGCCTTGTAATGTGTAGATCTACGTTTCGCATAGATTAATCCCAAATGGCGTTTTTTTTTTTTTTTATATTTACTTTTGAATTATTTGGAAATTTCTGCTAAACAAAAGAAGAGGTTTTTTCTCCAAGTGGGTCAGCCAAATCACATTGTAATGCATTCTAACTTGTAGATCTATGTTTCCCGTAGATATATCTAGATATATCATAACTGGTTTGAGTTTTATATTTAAATTCTGATGATACCTTTTAAATATTAACATTTTATTAGTTTCTAATTTCATATAGTTGATCTGCATGAATATATGTGGACAAATAGAACAATACTGTTGTTTTATAATCATACAGTGATATAGAGCTTCTATGCAAATGAGGGGTCCTTACGCCCCCCGCCCCCCCCCCCCCCCCCCCCCCGCCCACCCACATCTTAGTCACTGATAAAAAAAGGGAAAAAAAAACGTAAATTCTATATATTTCAATATTCTAGATTTTTTGGATTTTTTAACCTCAGTTTTTATTTACACTGCTACGTTGCTACATATCACTATAGCCGCTGCATATTGCCTGCTACGTATTGTTTTGGTTGCGGCCGCTATGTATCCAATTACTGAGATTAAAGCCACACATCTGTTTTAAAACCATGCTTTAATCCAACAAACTTCTCTTAATTTGCAACAATATTGAAAGAATATGTGAGAAAGAAAGCGAGCAAAAAAGGAGTGTTTCTGAAGAAAAAAAAAATTATACAAAACTGCAGGCTAGGGTTGGGCACCCAGTCCTTCCCTTTTTATATTAATGAATCTTTACAGAATTACAAAGCCCGCCTCATGTTTTAATGAACTACAAAATAGACTATAAAATTATGAAAATTACAATGAGTCCCTGCATGTGTCTCAACACTCCCCTTCAAGCTGGTGCATAGATGTTTAGTATGTATGGCTTGAAAAATGAAAATCAAATATTTGCTGTTTTTTTTTTTTTTTTGGCAGGGAAAATAATTGCTTCTTATTGACTGCTTTTGTGAGGAAATCTGCTATCCGGTCTTGGTTTATCCTTGCTCAAGTTCTATCTCTTTCTGTCACTCTCTTAAATAAAGTGACAAATTGACAATTTACTTCTATATTCTCAAATCATATCTCTTTCTGTCACTCTGTCGAATAAAGTGACAAATTGACAATTTACTTCTGTATGCTTTGTGTGTTTAAGAAATACTGAATTAGAAGCAACTTGAAGTGCCATTGTATTACAATGTAAAATCTTGGAAGCACCTACACCTATTGTAATTCCCAACTCTCTCAATAGAATAATTACAAAAAAGTCCCTGCTGCTGAAGTGTCCCTTTATAAAATTAAGGGAGTTTCAGAAACGATAAGCTTTTCTCCATTTTGCCAAAACATAGCTTAAATTATCATCTGCAGTCCTCTAATCTAAATCTGTTAGGCATTCCATTGCAGTCATCCTATCAAAATATGCTTCCATCATTATGGAACTACTAGTGATTGGATTAAAGTAATACTAAAGAAAGTTCACTCTTCTCCAAGTTGATTGTTTTCCTATTTATATTGTGAAAATGAACGAGGTTCATAATTAGAAGTTTTTGGCCATAGGTTTCAATTTTTATTTGCTCTCCAATTTTTTTCAGTTCCTTATCTGCAGTTGCTGCTTTTAAACTTACACTTATTTTTGAAATGGTAAATTTTGATGTGTCACCTTGTTGATCTATTTGTTTGTTGGTCAACCATTTATTTTCCTCCTTAACTTTTCAGTTGCACTATAAGATAGCATTCTTCCTTTGCGCTTCTTTCTCCTATATCTATTGGTGTGCAGCACCAAAAACAGTGTGCAGCCTCATTTTCTTATCTCCAAATTAGATTCTTCTATTTGAATTCGACCATTCACAGAGTCTTATTGTAAATAATTTGACAGTCTATGAGACCTGCAACCTGGGAAGTCATTCACCACAAACAATTGGGGGTCAGACGGAGCGTTCATTTGGGAAATGGTCATCTTCTGGTTTTGTTCTTGTTGATAGTCCCCAATCAGTGAAGAATTCTAGCAAAAATGCATCAGTTATGGGCTCCATTAGTGATTATCTTGTAGCACTATCCAAAGGTTGGGATGTGAAAAGCTTCCTCAAGTCACTTTCAAAGGTTCTCAAGGCTCTAAAGCTTGGTCCAAATTCGACAGAGTATCAAAAAGAAGCCACCAGTGGTTCTTGCATGGTGAGTAATGGTAGAATTGGTCCATTTATTCTAGAACTTGTTATGGATGTTCAAAGCAGATGCAATGGTGTCTTACTAGTGACCACAGTTCGAGTGTAAGGAGCCCAATTGGCATGCCCACATGATTGAGATAACTTTTTCATGGGAGAAATTATTATGTACAGGCAATAATATGGTAGGCTCCCATACTGTGATGTCACCTGTGGAGTCCACTTCTTTTCAAGGTAACCCTTGGTTCAAACCCCCTCACTTTATAATGGTGACGGTCTGAATATCAGCTCGAGCAAAGTAATTTACAACTGGATTGAATCGGTGTAGGTGACATGGTTAACTCACATCATTGAAGTGATTTTATTCAGGCCTGATAAATCCAGCTTTGAGTATCACTTTGATGTGTGCAGTAGTTGGTTCCAACTTCCACCACCAATCGCATGGGAGGGGTGGGTGTTATCTTGACTAGAAGTGAGCACCAAAAGTCCAAATCAGCTTGACAGAATGGAACATACCATATTGTTGATGGTACTGAATCATCTCTCTCTCTCTCTCTCTCTCTCTCTCTCTCTCTCTCTCTCTCTCTCTCTCTCTCTCTCTCTCTCTCTCTCTCTCTCTCTCTCTCTCTCTCTCTCTCTCTCTCTCTCTCTACACGTATGCATGCACACACATACATACATATGTATAGATGGATGGATAGACAACATACATACCAAACATAGTCCCCATCAGAGATGGTTTGGGCATTCCGGTTCTGGATGGGTGTTCATCTGGATGATTTACAATCATGGGGGATAGGGGGTTGAAAGGTCTCTCCTAGACACATGGGCATTTGCAAAAATGGGGGCCATATGATCATTGTAAACTTACGTTTAAGGCTCTTATAGTTTCAGTTTTTTAACCATTAGTCCTATGGGCCCATTAACAGTCGTTTGTATGAATTGGCCCTTTAAAATTCTACAGATGCAATGAAGCACATGCTAATAAGACAATCTCCTCACCCAACAGCAAGTACATTGGGGCGAGTATATTGGGATAAATCACCACTACCACAATTGCTGGATTGTGACAAATCACCACCAGGCAGCACATGCAAGGAAGGCAATATCCTCTCAATGCTCAATAGCAAGTACATGGAGACACATCACCATGTTGGGTTGTGCCTTGTGACAAATCACCATTAGCATGCATGGAAAGTTCCTCACTCAACAGGCCATAATAGAGAACATAAACCTTTCCATCTTTCTTTGTATCTTGGACACCTTTCATTTTGATCTCTTCCTAATATCTACATATTTACTCCTAATAATCATGATCATGATCATAATAGCCTTATTCCAACTATGTCTGCGTCGGCTACATGAATTCTATTTCTACATTCAGATCTGTCTTGAGCCAAATCCTTGGATATGTTGCACTTCTTGAGATCTATCTTTACTAGTTCCATCTATGTCCTCTTCATCTTACCCCTCCTCCTTGTTGGGCCATCAACCTGCATAAAAAAACTTCTCCTCGGCAGCAGCATTGTTGGCCTACGTTGGACTTGTCCATGCCATCTCAAATCAATCTTTTAATTTATCACCTATTTATTCTGTCTTTAAATGCTCTCGAGAGCACTCATTTCTAATTTTTTTTCCTAGTTTTACCGCACATCCATCTCAGTTCTCAACATTCTCATCTTTGCTACGCTCATTTTGTGCGTGTGTTGTTTCTTGATTGACCAATATTATGCTCTATAGATCATAGGTGGTCTAATTGCTATCCTGTAAAATTCTCCTTCAATCTTGATGGTATACGTTTATCATGAAATACTACAGAAGCAAAGCCTCAACTTCAGCCATCTCGCTCTTATCCCATGTGCGACATCTTCCTGAATCTCTCATCCTTCTAAGTCAAGGTATCAGAATGAATGTCTTTATTGTATCTCTTGAGGTTCAATTCTCACAGTAGTTTTAGGTCTTTGCACATCTCCGTTGAAATTGCAATCCATATATTTTTTCTATGTATAACTTACTTTAAAGCCCTTGATTCTAAAGCTTCCTGCCATTTCTCAAGTTTCACATTCACGCCATCTCTCGTTTTATCCACCAACACTATACCACTGCAAACAAAATACATGAAGGTTCCTCCTCCTGAATGTGAGTAGTTAACTCATCCATATTTAATTAACCAAATTAATTTTCAGATATCTTGGTCTTTTCTCTAAGTCTTTGCTCCATTAATTTCTCCTATAGTTTCGTAGTGTAACTCATAAGTTCTCATAAGTTTAATCTTGCTATAGTTGGTGCAACTTTGTATACCTTCTTTGTTCTTGTATAGGTACTATAACACTTATTCCTCATTCATCCGACATTTTCTTTTGTCCCTAATATCTGATTGAAGTGCCTAGTTAGTTAATCAAATCCATCCAATATCTCCTAAGCATTTCCAAGCCTCTATGGAATGTCGTTTGGTCTAGTAGTCTTTCTTGTTGTCATTTGTGCCAATGCAATATTCACTTCTACTTCTTAAGTCTGCGGTGAAACGCATTTCTCGCTAACAAAATGTCCTCTCTCATATTTGTGCCTCCTATATTATCTTTATTTAAAAGTTATCTTCATATATTATATGACACTGTCACCGAATTACATGGATCTCCATGACAATATACAAACTGTCAAAAGACTGCAATCTACACACTATAACAGGGACTGTTATAATGTTTATGAGGTTTTGCCAACATTGGGTAGGATCGTACACCCAACTTATATGGTTCACAATCACAAACACTCAGAAAAACATAGAGCAATGATCAGGAAACACACAGTTGAAAGGTTATAACAGAACCTTTTATTGAATAACAATTATCAATCAAATATGCACTGCCTCTGCATATCGACTATCAACACTCATATACAGCCCCAAAACCTAATTGAAAGATCTCTTAATATCCTAATACATTCATACTACCTTAACGAGACTCAGGACAACACAAATTGCTAAGAATAAACAGTGAAAAAGGCAATTTGCACACTGTCGACAGTGGCTGCCACACAGTCAACTGTGCACACACAAACTTCCCCAAATGTTAATGAATTGGCACTCAAATCCACATTTCTTGCCTCCAATCACTACTTATTATCTAATGACAGTCTAATGGAAAGAAATAGCATCTAAATTGAAGAAAATTTGCAAGAAATCAGAAACTTCCTAAAGCATGGTCATTCCAGACCAATTCTACAAAATTTATCAAGGGCCCAACATGGCCCACCTTCTGATCAGCCCATCTCAACAAAATGGAAGAGAGATCTTGGGCGACCCTGTTGGTTCAAGTCCTGAGTCATTTGGACCTGGTATGGCCCACAAAATCATGCTTCAAAGAGACAGCACGTGTTGCCTTTTTCTCTCCTGTTTTCTTCAAATAGGTTCTCATAAATTGCAGAAAACCCCTCTTATGTTCTGAAATAATTAAATGGCCCCTGATTGGTGTATTTTTCAGCAAGTCCTTGGGCTGTGTGGGTTCTTTCCTCAAATCACTGATCTCACATAGGTTCAGACCCCATGTGCTCGATGAGAGGCCTCAACGAACGTCAAGGCCTGCTCAATTTCATAATTTTCAATCTGAATTGGGCCACGCGCGCGCACACAACTTCATTCTATTAAATTTACAACTTAATATACAATATCTACATTGAGTAATGAATCCCTTTAATGTGCCAATCCACTGGAAGCTCAGTGGTGAGGCACCTCCCTCTCGCACAAAAACAACCAAGTCGTCTTTGCTTGTAGCATTGATGGTTATGGACTTGGGTAAGGGGTGTGTGTGAGTATTTACCATAGAAAACAAAAGGAATCTCAATTCCTGTAATGGTCAAATAAATAAGAAAATTGAAGGAGCATGCCTAAGTTGCAGAAGAAGCAAAATTCTTACAGAGATGGGAGGACCCATATGAAGAAGTAAAACAAAGAAGCAGGCAAACGGACAGAGATGGGAGGACCCATATGAAGAAGTAAAATAAAGAAGCAGGCAAACGGAGATAGGTACTTCCTGTGTAAGGCACTAAAAGAGCTGAATGGCCTTGTGAATGAAAGAGACCAAAATACCATGCATGCTCAGCCTTATTGGAGGACATATTGGTTAAAAACGAACTCATGAAAGAAAAGAAGGAAAAATTCCTTGCCTTTGTCAAATTTCAGCCTAAATATGGGATTTCGACCTGTTTGGCTGAAATCTCCAAATTTGAAAGAAACTTGGGATTTCAGCCAAACTGAACTGAATCAATCCCAAACAAAATCTTTCAGAGGGCTTATTTGTGTGAGCCCGTTGAGTCGTTTCATCCAAAAAAAAAAAAAACTGAAATCAGCTAGTGTTAGGTTGCCCTCACCATGATCCTAGGTGATTTGTGGTTACTGATTGGATCTAATGTCTCAGACTGTGATATGCCTATCGACCTGGAAGCTGGCTCCTAGCCTGGATTCAAGTTGATTAGGTCCATCAGAACACCAGGTCCCACCCTTCTTCTAAGAGCTAATTATTAGGAGTATATTAATTTATATTTATTTCTTACCGATGCTTTCTCAGTGTCAATTATGCCTGCAAATTTTCCTTTTTCTATGTTTTCATAGATGGGACTCTGTATGCGTTATAATTCTAGTCCAGCTGTGGCTCTCATTATTTTCTATATTTTGATATTCATGATTTGATGATTAATTGCTTGTTAGAGAGGTGTTAACTCATTGCAGCACAAATGATTAACAACACTGAAAGCAACGTCATTTTTACTTTGGTGGTTTATACTGGTCATTTATGTTGTATGCCCCCTTCCCTGACCAACTAGGTTTCCTCATTGCAAAATGCAATGCATATGATTAACATCATTGAAAACAACCTCATTTTTACTTTGGTGGTTTGTACAGGTTATTTATGTTGTATGCCCCTTCCTTGAACCTGCTGCAGTTTTACAGACTGTGATTGAGTCTTGTGCTGCTCTTGGGTCAAATGCTTTTTCATCAAACAAGGAGAGAATATCCTTTCTGCAATCTCACGTTGGGAAGGCTCTAAGTTGTTCCACCGCTGCGGATGAAGCATTGATGTCAAATGTTCTTGCACTGTCCGGGTTCAGTATTCCTAAGTTGGTCTTGCAGATTGTCACTGTAGAATCCATTTTTAGAATTAGTAGGCCAGTGCTTACTGAGCCTGTCATTCTGAAGGAAATTGCATTTACCGTTTACAACAAGGCTCGGCGGATCCCACGGGTTTCTTCCAGTGATGTAGTACAATCTTCAGCGATCTCAAGTAGACCTCAATCTTCCTATATGCATATGGCCTCTCACATTCCAGGGCTTTGGAAGGATAGTGTTGCCCCTCGCATGACAGGATCCTCCCTTTCAAGAGAGGGTGAACTTGATGTTGGCTTGAGGCCCAGCGCATGGGATGGTTCTTGGCAGGCAAGGACTGGAGTACTGAATTGTGAGCCAAACAGAACAGGAGACTATTCTTATCACAACGATGTCTGCTACTCGTTTGAACCACTTTTTATTCTGGCAGAACCTGGCTCTGTGGAACATGGAGTAACACCAGCACTGTTTATAAATACAATATCAGACTCAACCAGTTCACGACCTGCAAATGATGATAGCAGTGGGGTTTACATTCATGGTTCAGTGGGAAGTAGTACCGATACTAGCCCGATCTCTCTTCTTGATGGATCTGAGTCTGATAGCATGGGAGCAAGCCACCAAAAGACCACGAGCCTTCATTGTTGTTATGGGTGGACAGAGGATTGGCGTTGGTTAGTCTGCATCTGGACAGACTCTAGGGGGGAATTGCTAGACAGCCACATATATCCTTTTGGTGGCATCAGCAGTCGGCAAGACACAAAAGGTCTACAGTGCTTGTTTGTTCAAGTTCTGCATCAAGGTTGCCAAATATTATGTTCTTCATCCGATGTTGATACCATCAAACCTAGGGACATTGTGATCACACGTATTGGATGCTTCTTTGAGCTTGAATGCCAAGGTATTGTTGTTGTGGTGGCGGGGTTGGTGTAAAGGTGCCAGGGTTTTATTTCTTGCCATCTTGCTTCCAATCCATGCAACTTTTTCTGGTAGATTTTATTATGTTTTTTGTTATAAGCTTTTTTTTTTATAAGTGTGATCATTTTGATGTGAATTTTGGCATCTGATTTTATGAACAGAATGGCAGAAAGCCATTTACTCTGTCGGAGGAAATGAAGTAAAAAAGTGGCCTCTGCAGCTACGACGGTCTGTACCTGATGGAGTTCCATCAAGTAGTAATGGAACATCTCTGCAGCAGGATATGAGTTTAATTCAAGAGAGAACAATGCCTTCTTCGCCCAACCCTTCTTTATACAGTCCACACCCAAAGTCCAGTTTTATGAAAGGTAGTTTAGGACAAACCAATTCAAGAAAGCAGCTCTTAACTGGTCAATCGACGATGGACAGTTCAAGGGGGTTATTCCAGTGGGTGCAGAGCATCAGTTTAATTGGAGTTGCTATTGATCATACCCTTCATCTGCTGTTTCCAGCAGATATGTTATCCCAGGGTAAGTCATTTTCATTCTTTAACTGATTAAAAGAAAGTTTTTTATCAGTTTTCTGTTAGTAGCATAAGCCTCTATTCAGATGAACCATATGTTACAACAAATATGATCTGTTCACTCACAGGAAATATTCCCAATGCATGGTGATTTTTTCCAATTCATTTTGCTAAATACCAGTTATGCTTGCCTCTATTCTGAGTCTGACAGGAATGAACTGCCTTTTCTGCGCCTGATTTTTGAGTATCTCAAAATTGACTTAATACAATGATAATGGCACAACAAATTTATCCTCGAGTAATGCATCAGTTGTTGTGTCTCAATATCCTCACTTTAGATCATCCTATAATTTAGAGAATTTGACTCCAATTTTATTGTGTGAATGCTTCAACCCAGTACACCTTACCAGCAATAATATATTGCTGTGCTGCCTTTGGAAGGGATGATACCATATGTGAGCAGAAAATTGTTGTACCCATAGTTCCCTTTAAAGAGAATTACCAACGCCAATTTTACTACATCAAATTGATTCACACGTATCAAAACTGTATGTTACCTTTAGTGGAGGATTTGCAAGGCCTTTGACTAGCCTATGTTTCAGTTGTTAGAAGTTGTCTTTCCAAGACTCGAACAATGGTTTTGTAGGCTTCTATTTCAACAGCAGACCTCATTCCCAAGGAATCACCAACAGTAAGTCAAAATGGTTGGTTGGATCTGGCGGCTAGCTCACCTGTTTGTAAGGAATAATGGAAACTTCAAGAACCTTTGGAAGTCTTGTATGGGCATCACCACGACGCAACCTCCATTGGTCCAGTTGAAATTTATGAACTACATCTCAACAAAGTCCTTATTTGTTTTATTGAGAATAGCCGATGCTATTCATAGAGCACAACCAAAGATATGAACCTAAGCCAGGAAACCTAATTACTTCATAATTGGAAACCCTAATCACATCATCTCATGATTACAACTTAAACCAGAATTACTAGAACAAATTAGTCCCACTGTCTCTCAATACTCCCCCTTGAGCCGGTGCCTGGATACTATGACCAGCTCGGAGTAAACATCATATGACCGGCATCCTTTTTAGAGTGCTTGAATGAGAACTTTCTCAGCTTAATTTTCTGCATTTATGATAGATCATCGGTCTGCCTTGTACCTTTTTTTAATTGGTACTGTCTTGTACCTTGACGACAAAGAAAATGAAAAACTTAATTTGCTCCACAGCATTTCACAAAGCACAATCAGCAACAATGTTGATTTAGATTGCACTTTGGTATGCTACATTGCTTATCTGAAGAGGCTAGAATGGTATACATCATTACACAATCTTTCTTAGTGAGTAGGATTTTACACTCGACCCTTTATTGGATGAACGCTTACCCATAACTCACCACAACAATGGATGAACACTCACTCATAACATACTAGTTACTTGGATTCGCACTACCATATTATTCTGTGGTAGTCACCGACTTCCCCGCCCCCCCCTCCCCCCGATTTGAACAACCTCATAAATCTTGATTGAATTAACTTAAACCTGTTTTATTAAAAAAACACTAAGATATCACAAATGTTCAGATTTGAAGTCCTGTACAGGTAAGGATGCAAACGGATATCCGACAACTCAATTATCCGGACGTTCCAACTATCAAAAAGGGGTTTGGGACCAGTTTTAGGTTCCGATTTGTCGCGGCCCTACCCAACTCAATATGAAATTGTCCGCTTTGGCCCACGTGCGCTCGCGGGGACTTCCCAAGAGGTCACCCATCCTAGTACTACTACTACCCTAGCACACTTAACTCGAGAGTTCTTACGGTTCTCAGGGTTGAACGGTTTTAAAACATGTTATCTTGAGTTAAGACGAAGTTTTGACTTATAAGCCCAGGGTCGGGACTTGGCCATTTCCGATGTGGGAATGGTGGAGTCCCAATATCCCGAGTGTTCTTTGGCTGGTGATGGGCACACCGAATTTTAACTGGATCTACCACCTCGGCCCAGGCCCGCCGAATCTCAGATTCTCCCTCACCGGAAATAGAGCCATCATCGGCTCTGATACCAACTGTCATAGCCCCGCCCAACTCAGTATCAAATTGTCTACTTTGGCCTACGTGGACGCGCGAGGACTTCTCAGGAGGTCACCCATCCTAGTACTGCTCCTGCCCAACTCAATATGAAATTGTCCACTTTGGTCCATGTGCGCGCACGAGGATTTCCCAGGAGGTCACCCATCCTAGTACTGCTCCCGCCCTAGCACGCTTTAACTCCAGAGTTCTTACAATTTTCAGGGCTTCACGGTTTTAAAACGCGTAATGTTGAGTTAAGACGGAGTTTTGACTTATAAGTCCAAGGTCAGGACTTGGCCATTTACGATGTGGGAATAATTGACTCCCTAATATCCCGGGTGTTCTTTGGCGGGTGGTGGGCACACCGGATTTTAACCGGATCCGCCACCTCAGCCCAAGCCCGCCGGATCTCACACAATTCATAAATGGATCCGGATCCAGGACCTAATTTAGATTTGAATCTTGTTCCAGATCCTTATAGGTTCTGACCTGTGGACCTGGGAGCCGGCATGTTGCCTGTACCTTTCTCATATCTCAGATTCTCGATTTTTTGGTTTTATAAATCAGAATATAGAAATTGGTGATATTTAATTTTTCCTTTTGCGTGCAAATATTCGATATGGATCTTCCTGGTTGCTTTTAGGGAGATGGTGTCGCATGTCTGGGTGCTTGAGTTCAATTTTCTTGTAAAGCAAAAATAAAAACGGGAGAGGGGGGTTAGATACAAGCGCAAACTCCAGCTTAAAATCAACTTCGTTGGGCATTTTAATGTTTAGTCCTGGAGGCAATAGACTTGATGCATTGTTATAGATTGAATGATATCCCTTTTAGATTTTTGGGTTGAATCGTATACCAATTTCAAGCAATAAAAAAGAAGTCGAAATCAAACTCGATCCGGGTCTTCTTATCGGATCCGGAGCAGTTCGGGCCAGAATTGTCGAACCGGATTTGAAGCTGGAACCATCCTTTAGAAAGCGGTTCCAGTTCCAGGTCTAGTATGGTTCGGACCCGGAACCAACCCATTTGCATCCCTATGTACAGGTTTGCTGGATGGGCACTTAAACTCTAACCTTCAACAAAAAGGTTTGAGCAAACTGGAAAAATTGGATCAGTACGTTGATGCGCTGACACGACTTTTTTTTATCGGGATGAGTGTGGGCATGCATGCATCTTGTCTTTAGGCCTCTAAGCATAGCTATCAATTTTCAGTCTGCCCGGAATTTTGGGGAAACAATTCAGAGTTCCATTTCAAAAAAAAAAAAAAACGTAAAATAAAAATAAGAAACATGTATATAAATGTAAAATTTATACATTTAGTTTATTTTTTCTAAATCAATAATGCGAGATGTTATTTCACATGCATATGAATAATTCTTAGTCGTTTAGATTTTTATTTATTTATTTATTTTTTAAAGATTTATAATTCAGTGGGTGGGGTGTGTGGGGGGTGGGGGAGAGATGAAACGCCTATGAGAATCCAAGCTCAAGAGATACCACAAAGCTTGGCTTGATAGTTAGTAAGCATGGAAAGATTGAGGGAAGATGTCAAACATGGGATAAGAGTGGGATGGTTGAAGTGGAGTCTTGTTTATAGAGTGCTTTGTGATCGACTTATACTAATAAGGCTGAAGGAAAAATCTTGCAGAGAAGTGATTAGACCAGCTATGGCCTATGAACCAGAACGTTGGCCAAGAAGCAACACATGCACAAAATGAGTATAGTAGAATAAAATGTTGAGATGGATGTGTGGTAAAACTTGGAAAGATTGAATTAGAAATGAGCGCTTTTGGGAGAATTTAGTGGTAGCATCAATGGGTGATAGATTAAGAGAGACTTGTTTGTGATGGTTTGGACATCTCTTGCACATAGCCATTGAGGAAAAGTTTTTCCATGCATGTTGATAGCCCACTAAGGAAAAGGGGGCCAAGGAGGATATGGATGGGAGTAGTAATGATGCACATCTGAAGAAGAGCAACCTATCTGAGAAAGGATCATTCGGAATGGAGAAATAGAATTCATGTAGCTAGACCTCAACTTTGTTGTGACAAGGCTTTGATGATGATGATGATGAGAATTTTTTTTAAGTGGGCCTATTAGCGGAGGTGGTGGTGGGGTGGGGGGTGTTTAGAAAAAAGAAAGGTTGGATACTAAGGCCAAGACTCACAAGAATTTTGTAGTAGGGCCCACTTGTTAAAAATATAAACAGCTCAATTAATGCCTTTCTTGTGTTTTGGCCCTGGCCAAATATCACTCTAATTGAATACAGGCCCACTCTCAGATTGATCGGATTTACTTTATGATAAGCTCCTGATGAATCCGACTGCGGTGCATCTCCTACATGAAAGAAAATTGCTTAGGGCTCATACGCGAGTGTTTAGATTTTTAATTAGGTGGGCCTCAGTATCAAGCCCATGCATCTCATGCGAGCCGGAAGTATTACTGTATATTGAAACGAGAAAAACCAAATTGAGACTAAAAAAAAAAAACGACGCGAAAGAAAGGGAGAAAGAGAGGAAAGGGACGGAGAGAGAAGGGACGGAGAGAGAGGAGGGAGAAGGAGGAGTCCCATGTCGTAGAAATTCAATGAAATGAGGGATTAGGTCGTCAACTTCATCTTTGACTTGTCATGTCCATTCGCAAAGAAATCTTCATCTGTATCTAACTCCCCTTTCTTGCTAACTTTTCAGCTTCTTGGGCTTCAACTAGAAGTGGTATGCAACTTTTCTTCATTAAGGTATCGATCTCTCGCTTTATGTGCTAGGTTTTTTGTGCCTTATATGAGAGGGAGAGGGAAAAGGAGAGATCGACCTGACACCCATGGACATGAGAGCTTCTAATAGTGCAGCAAGCCATGGATATGACTGGGTAGTGAGGAAGGAGAGTTTCATGGCAAGAACTGAGGGCACTTCCAGTATCTTCCTAAGACCTGAAGATTCAACACCAAAAGAATCATGAACAACCCTTTTTAATGCCAAACAGAAAACTCGTTTCCATGAGCTGGGTTGAATGCACTTGAAGGAAAAGTAAAAAAATAAAACACCTAAACCTAACCCTTTACTTAAACCTAAGCTTTGATACTGAGTAGAAATTTAGAAACTACATCTTGACAAATTCTTTGTTTTTTATATTGGGAACAATTAATGGCTTTTTATAGAGTACAACCAAAGATACTATAACCTAAACCAAGAAACCTAATTACATCAAATTGGAAAGCCTAATGGCATCATAACACTTGCCTAAAATAATTCAAGTTTAATCTAATCTTAGTATTATACAAACCTATTCGCATAATTGCAACCTAACCAATAATTATTAGAAAATCACAGATGAATCCCTGACTATCTTTCAATAGATCCAAGATTTGAGGATAGTGCTAGATCGGCCAAAGGGCTGGATGATCGTAGTTTCTCAAACAAAATGTTACGGTCCTAAATAGTCATAGAGCTTGATTTGACACGTTCCATCAGTCTCCTGCCACCGGAGTAAGAGCCGCCGAGGACGTGTGCTGCAGAAGCATGGTGGTATGTTACGGTCCTAAATAGTTATAGGGCTTGATTTGACGTGTTCCATTAGTCCTAGGGCTTTTGATGTATTGGTTAGGTCCATTAACACACAAATGATGACGATTTGTGCAGGAAACGAAAAATATATGGGTTTTTTAATCCCAATTGTCCCCACCAAAATAGCCATAGTTTGGCTTTATAGCCACAGTACTTGTTTGAAAGCTATCCTAAACTGAAACGGAACGGGGTTCAATGCAAGGCGGGTAGGGAAAGATGGAGGGATAGGGAGGATAGGTCGGACCTCACGCCTGAAGTCGCATCCGATGGCCTTACGCCATATGATTAATGAAAGAAAAATTCGAGTGATTCTGCTCTCTGCGATCTCTCTTCCCTGCGAAAGGGTATGGCCTAAGGAGGCATTACATCATTTTAGAGGAAAAACAAATACTCTAGAACATCAAAACGCATTAATGGTTAAGATTAAAACATCCAACAATTTTAAAGCAACAAAACTCTTAACTAAAATAAAACATGAGAATAGATGGGCTGGGCCCAAAGAGCTTGGCCGACCCACAGATCATGGGTTGTCCTGCATCATAAACTTATTTAAATAGAAAATCCCAACCAATGTGCTTTCTAAAGAAATGGTTCTGTTTAAAAGAAGAAAAATCCTTGATAAAAATGGAATTTGCCACCACAATATTAAAGGTATGCATGCAATTGGGACACACTTCTTTTGTTGGATCTTGGGTTGGATTCTGTTAGGACCAAAATTGGAGCTAGGATGGGTTTTCCAAACTCGGGCACTTGATTCGGCCTGTCTTATGCTGTTGGCTTGGCTGCTCTTGGGCCTAGATTTTCCATTTTCTGATCTCCTTCTAGGTAGAAAACGTGCAGTCTCACTGTTAAAGAAAATGAGCATTTTTGTTTTATAACTTCAGCATATTCCTGCATCTCCATTTTCTGATCTTACAATTCTGTGCATGTTATTATTTTACAACTATTGCATATTCCTTCGTCCCAGTATGCTGATCTAGTACTAGTTGCTCTCTATATTCAGGAGCTCAAGGGGGCGGTGTTGGTCTTTCCAGCTATTTGGAAGGGTTCAGTCCCGTGAAATCCCTCGGAATGACACCAGCAGCATACATCCTTATCCCTTCTCCCAGTATGCGCTATCTCCCTCCGACACCTTTGCAGCTTCCTACATGCCTGACGGCAGAATCTCCGCCCCTTGCCCATCTTCTACACAGTAAAGGTTCTGCAATCCCACTATCAACTGGGTTTGTCGTGTCAAAAGCAGTTCCCTCCGTCAGAAAAGATCCTTCCATCAGCACGAAAGATGAGTGGCCATCAGTCCTCTCAGTAAGCCTTGTTGATTATTACGGAGGCGGTAACAACAGCAACGTAGAAAAGATGGCCAGAGGGAGTAAACAAGGCAGAAGTCAGAACTCGGAAGGTAGAGATCATGAGTTGGAGATCCATTCAATTTTAGAATCTGTGGCAGCGGAGGTTCATGCTCTTTCATGGATGACTGTGAGTCCAGCATACTTGGATCGGCGGACTGCGCTGCCCTTCCACTGTGACATGCTTCTGAGGCTGAGAAGGCTTTTATACTTTGCGGATAAAGAATTTCATCAGCAATCAGATAAGGGGTAGTGAGTGTAAGCCACTTGAAGGAAAGACGCATAGGCAAATCCACTTGAAGGAAAGACGCATAGGCAAATCCAAGACCATCTGATTCTTGCTGTGCTCAGCTGGCTAATTATTTTTTGTGAATTAAATTTTTTGTCCCATTGATATCGTTGAGATTGCAATCCATAGCAAGTAGCAAGAGCACGCCAGTGTGGTCTTTTTACTGGAATCCTATGCATTTGTATGTACATTATTATACTTACTAATTATCTTACAAATGTAATTTAGTTACCCTGTGAATGGGGGAAATATATTGCATCTTCTGTTTCTGTTGATCTTTTTTTTTTTTTTTTTTTTTTTTTTTTTGTGTGGCAAAAGTGGATTATATTATTACTAAGGAAAAGGTTTAGATGCAGCTTTACATATAATTTGGCTAATTACAGAACACACTGCCGGCAGTAGTCTCAAGTACAGAACTGCTCCTCAGCAGAGACCTCCGGAGCTGAAAGGTTCTGAATATCATCTAGTCTGGCTGAAGTGTGAGAAGTGCCTCCTGTGGTGTCTTCATATGTCTGCTGGTCCGCATTTCCTGCACGCGCAAACAATTTATATCGGGTGGCAATGTTGATCTAAAAATGTTTTAACATTGGCGGGCTCAACTTTGATAGAGCTTCAGCAACCACATTGGCTGTGTGCCTGCAGAACTGTGCTGATCACTTTCCGATGCTTTTTCAATCGAGTTGAGATGTGCTTCCAGGTGAGCATAAGGTCCCAGGATAGAGCTTGGCCACCATGTAAGAAATGTAGTGAAGTTGCCATCTCCAGGCGCTTTTAAGTAGGCCATGAACTTTCTTCCTGTAGTGGATTTGTGGTGCACATTTGGCAGGCATAACTGTCCAACATGATGCCTTGGTGGTCACGAATGAATTCCACCAGACCCGGCATAATCAGTTGCCAAATTGACACAGCCATCAAACTTCAATTTCGTGGTCCCTGGAGGAGGAGAAGGTCCCCCACATTACAGGTGCCCCAGTGTAGGTTGAACAACCGCCAAATCAGTGTGTTAGAAATATGACATTGGTGTACTTATAAAATGATCTTTAGGTGCACTGAAGGAGGTAATGGTAGTTCCAAAACCAATCCGTTCTATACTAGTGTTGGCTGGGATTGGTCATGGTTAATAAGGAAAGCGTTGTGCAAATGAACAGTGACGGAATAGGTGGTCTTAAGGTCTCATTGGCTGCCCATTTGGCTATGAATTCCTATGTATTTAATTCAATGCCAATAAAAACGATCCCTAGCTTATGTGCTGATGGATCAATGGCACAAACGGCAACACTTTTGAAGGGTCATTTTAAGGCCCTAGTAGGGGCAGGCAACAGATCGGACCAAGTTGACCAAACAGCCATAGGTCACACGTAGTTGTCCAACCCAAACCCAGCCCATTTATAAACGAGGTACCCAATTTAAAAGGGTCAATTGTACCCTAGATTACAAGGCTGGTTTCAGGTTGAGCTGCCGAATCAGAGTGTAGTTGGTTTGGTCAGATTGGCAGGTCAAACAACGAGTATTTTGCTAAAATCCAAATCCAATTCCAATTCATTTATTAAAAGGAATATTAACCCGAATCAACCCAAAAGTAAAGTGTCAATCTTGCCCAAAAATATATCAGATTGGGTTCCAGATCAGGTCAAAAATTGCCAACCCTTGGCTACAACAACATACATTTTATAAGTAAGCATCAAATTCATGGAATCCTGGATGAAAAGTGATCACTGATGATAATCTCAAATCAAAGATGTCAGTGGTCCATTGTAGATCTCCACCACAATAACAATATTGACAGCCCATCCTATAGTTGTAGCAATTCCTTAAAAAATGTCCAATTATGTTTGGGATTGGCCCCTTCTTTGGTGGACCATACCATTCCAAGAATTCGAACAACTCGTAAGCCAATCTCATTCTCTCTTTGGCTAGCCAATCATGACATGATTTCGATCATCATGGCTGGGCCCCCACCATTCAGGCCTGAGAATATGAGTCCAGATCCTTTGAGCGTATCACCCAAACTTTTCTTACACTAGAGAATGGTAATCCATCCTATTAAAAATTTAAACCGTTCAAAAATCAATGCCTTCACTTTGTATTGTCGCAGAATTTCCTCATGGAGGAGTCCACATGTGTAGAGAGACCTGAAATCTCATCTCTACCATTACTGCAGAGGGCCCCACACTGCATTGAAGGTGGAGATGAATTTTCACACAAACTCATCTTGCATATGTCTCCAAATTTTATTCAAACAAGAGCTGGTCCGAACATAAAGATCAAGTATCATTAATCATATACTCAATTTTACGATGGGATCAACTCCTCTAGAAAATATTTTGATGAAATATAGTTTAGGAGGTGAGGTCCATAGGAGGAATGAATTCACTTTCGACGGTCCTGATTTTCAATAGGCCGGGCCCATTGTAAATTACCATCTTCCACTCATGGGAAGCATGAGTGAGAGAAGACTTGTTTAAAAAGGAGAATCCGGACTCTCATTGTTTGCATCTCCAGTTCTTTTTAGAGAGAGAGAGAGAGAGAGGGAGGATGGAGAAGGGAAAAGGGTATGTTCGAAAGTGGGCGATCGACTTCACAGAGAATCAGACAGCATCTTCATCTTCTCGGGACATTCCAAATCCCTTGGGTTTCGATCGAGCCTCTCAAGACCAGGTTCCTTTCTATTCATTCCCTTCCAATTTCCAACTTCTTTTTTTCTAGGGTTTCTGACTCGGGATCTCGAATTCTCGATCTTAATGCTGTTGTTGTTGTTGTTTCATCATTAGGATGATTCAACCGTCACGAGGCAAAAGAAGGAAGCTGAGGCGACGTGGAAAGCTCAGGTATTTTGCTTCTTCCCTCGCGTTTTAGGATTAGGGTTTTGGAGATTGGCTCTTGTATTGTTTAAAGATTGCTGCTTTTGATTTTTTAAGGTTAGGGGTTTATAGTTGGGATTTTTTTTTATTGCCTATATTTCGATTATGTGCTTTCTTCCTCCTCCTCATCATCATAATCATTAATTCATTATCATCATCTTAGTCTTAATCTATTGATTTTGGGTTGAATTTAATTCATTCTGTTCAAGCGATCATCTTTTGTGCCTGCTTTTAGAAGTATGCAAGTATATGTTGGTTTTCTGTATTGCTCAAATCCATTATGGCCTGGTTATGTTGAGAACATTTAATAAGAAGAGCTGAAATAATTCCCTGATGGACTGGAATTTCATTGTCATGTTAGGAAATCTTTCTCCCATGATGCGAACTGCACATTAAGACTGTCTCAGAGGCAGGATCCACATTGGAAAATCACCCCCTATAGATGCAGATGCATGGTTCTCATGAGAACCCATGTGCAGGAGAATATTTTTCCGTCATGTTAATACTTAATACATGATTATATTTGTTTTTTTTTTTTCGAATGGTGATACATGATTATATATATAGGGGGGAAAGTTTAGCATAAAAAATATCGATGGATATTGCAAATGATAAATTTCCTCGTAAGTTTAATTCAGGGAAAAACTCTTCCTTACGTGTGTGTTTTATTTTTTCTGCAATCGGTGGTTACTTGAGCAGCTTCACTTAACATGCAGAAAACTATCTGTTTCTATGTTTAGCAGCTATTCATATGTTTTCCTGATATGGATATTTATGATGTGATATATTGAGTCTTTACACTTTGTCACTTGTTTCACTGGGATATTTTTCAGCGATGGATCTTTTCTTAAATTCATTTTGGCCCAAATGTTTTAGCTTCTAAATGACTGTTCATCTGCAATATACTACTTCAGTTTCATTTACTAGGAAATATGTTCTAATGGGCATCATCCAAATATTTGCTGTATCTGGTCGAGAATATGAACCATTGATTTCTTTTCTCCTTTATTTTGTATGAGAAGAAAGCCTGGGAAGTGGCTCAAGCCCCTTTCAAGAATTTGTTGATGATGGGCTTCATGATGTGGATGGCTGGAAGTACGGTTCATTTGTTTAGCATTGGCATCACATTCTCAGCTCTGTGGCAACCCATTAGTGCCCTTCAAGGTGTTGGGAAGGGTATGATTCCATGACTTCCTAAATATTTTTCTTGCTTCTTTATTTGATCAGTATTCTGCTCACTTCATTGTATGTGGGACTTGAAAGCTTGCTTGGTTCTTACTAAAATATCTTTATCAGGTCAAATTATGACAAATCTTTATCGCATTAGATGTTATCTTTCATAATCTATATTCATAATTTCTCCGGGAAAATTATACGTGGTTCCCCTAATAAATGGCTTTTATATTTTTAGAAATAGCTTATTGATGTTGCACGTATCATAATTTGAGAAATGATCCTGTACTTCCATCAAACGATGCTGATGGCAGCTAAAAACTGATTTAACCTATGTGGGACCCACCTTTATTTGATCCAACTTGCTCTTGTCACATGGCTCCTTGTGAAAGTGAGGTGCACCACTAGGTTTATCATGAGTGAAATATTTGGTAATGTTTTCTACTCATGATCCATCTAATGCCATGCAACACTCCAGGTGGAATGAAATTTGGGTCAGTTCCCATAAAGAGGTGTCTGTACAATATGAATGAATTTGATCTAGTAAATGTCAACCCCACATGTTGAATTGGACGGTTAGCTGCCATTAGTGTGATGCTGACCAGAGCAAAGGATCTACATGAATTTTTGTTTCCTGTTCATTCATGGTGAAAACAACTATGTATTTGTGAAAAGAAAATACGGCATTTCCAGCAATGGTGGATACACATATTGGATTTTGATATCTGGTTCCAGGTTGTCTGCTTAATTTATTATTTATTTTTTTTATAACTGCTTAAAAATTTAAATTGCCCGCGATGAACTGATATTCAATTTAAGTTTTCTGATCCATTAAATTGACCAGAAATTTGGCCAGGTTGACTTGGCCCAGTCTGTATCTAGGTGACTGGGTAGCGTTAACCCAGACAGGAGCATTTTGCCCCAAATTTGGTCAACCTGCTTGTTCAACTAGGAACTCAGTTCAACTTGGCCTAATTTTACAATTGGCAATTCTCTTTCTGTAATTTTGTTTTATGTTTGTTCTTCGATGCTTTTTTTCATTTTTTTTTTCTCCAACAATCACCTGTAAATTTATGTAAGTTTGGTTATGCATCATTACATGAGAATTATATGTGTTTATGGATTTTTTTTAATGTTTTTCTTTGATTTAACTATGATTTGGTCGACCCACCAAGTCTCTTGCTCAACTCATCTCACTAACTGTCTATGATTCCTTTCTTTTTTTAAATGAGCCATATCTGTATGTAATAAACTAGCAATGTTATTGTCATGGCACGGAGCTAGCCTGGCCTGACCTTGGCTTGCCTAATTTGTCAGACTGCTACACAGTGACCTTTGAACAGCTGAGCGTAGTTTAGGCCTGTTCATCCAACCCTCCTGGCAAGGAATCTGGGGCTAAGCCTGACTCTTGACAGGCCAGTGTCTGGCTGAAGGGCTTGTCTGACCTGTAACACCTTTTTGTATAGTATGAGAAACATGCAGACCTTGATACTTAGCATTATGGAGTCTATACAACTAAGAAGTTGCTAAATATGCATCTTATTTGCAGTTTTTGAGCCTTACAAGGATTCAAGGGTGGACATTGTTGCGCCCAAGTTGCTTTTCATTGCCCTGAATTTGGCTGGGCTAGCACTGGGTGTCTGGAAGGTAAGATGCATTTGGTTACCATTTTGACATGAAATCTTCCTATTTATATGCTTTTACCCTAACTTTTGGTTTTTTTCTCTTTACCTTTGCATCATACAGCTGAACACATTGGGCCTTCTTCCAACTCACCCTTCAGACTGGGTTTCATCTCTGCCACCAGCTCAGGTGTGATTTCCTTCTGGAAAAGAATGAAGCATTTTATTTTAATTGTCTCATATTACAGTTCTTTTAAAACATAAACATGCCCCATTTGTCTTTAGAGCTGTTTGAAATTGGTTTGCTTTCAGAAAGTAATTCAAATTTCATGCTACTTTCTTCTCCCTTTGTTATACCTGTGTCTTTTGTTTTCATCAAGGCAACTGTTAGGATGTTCAACCTTTTGCAAACAGACCATCCAATATGTAAGGCCATATTTGTGTAATGCCAAGGATTCCACTGTGCCCGCAGAAAATGCTTCAACTTTCTGCATACGTGAAATTTTCATGGTTTTGTGTAGCTCTTGTCTGTGGAACAAGGAAAGTTTTTTAACTAATTTCCCTCGATTCCACCAAAAATAAACCTTTCGGGAGGGATATGGTGGAGACCTCTCGGGAGGGATATGGTGGAACCTAATTTATGCAGCATGTGGAAACAAATTTCTTCACAATGAGGAATAACAGCATTACAGAAACAAGCCCTTAATGTGGGTCTCTTTTCATTGTGCTTGAATAATGGGGCAGAAAAATGTGGATTGCCTACCATTTTGGTGCAGTATTTATCTGCAATTGGGTAAACATGGATAATCATGTCCTTGAGAACTGGACAGGTAGGGTATGTTCTGAACAATCTGTGAAGTGGCGGTGCATACATTTCTGTTTGTCCCAGATTAGCAGTTCGCCAACAGCCTGGGTGCATAGCCTGACTACCACCTTTCTTCTATAGAAATCTATGTTATCATGTGTAAGATGGCAGTGTAATATGGATATACTCTACTTCTGATCGGATGGCAAATTCTGTTTCGGAAAGCTGGGCTTTCAATGGTGCTAGAACTTTCCTGTTATCATGCCATAAAAATGGCTTTTTTTTCCTTTGAGTTGATAACTAGTGGAATTTTATTGAAAGAAAGATGGAGAGATGCAAACAAAGTATATATATATATTGAGAGAGAGACAGAGAATTTAATATCCAAGGACGAACTAATTTCCCAAATTTCACTCAAGATGAAGTGGAGCCTCCAAGGTCCAGCGACTCTCAGAATAACACACCTGAAGGCTGAAACCATTAGCAGAATCACTTTCTACAACCATGCAGTTTCTACAACCACTGAGAGGCGAGAGAGAGAGAGAGAGAGAGAGAGAGAGAGAGAGAGAGAGAGAGAGAGCGAGGAGAGAGAGAAGAGAGAGAGAGCCGAGAGATGAGAGAGAGAGAGAGAGAGAGAGAGAGAGAGAGAGGAGAGAGAGAGAGAGAGAGAGAGAGAGAGAGAGAGAGAGAGAGAGCGAGAGAGAGAGAGAGCGAGAGAGAGATAGAGGAGAGAGCGAGAGAGAGAGAGAGAGAGAGAGAGAGAGCGAGAGCGAGAGAGAGAGCTGTGGAGCTTTCTACAACCACTTTTGGAGAGATTCTCAACAGCGAGAGAGAGAGCTTCTCAAACAGAGATGAGAGAGAGGAGAGAGAGAGAGAGAGAGAGAGAGAGAGAGAGCTGTGGAGCTTTCTACAACCACTTTTGGAGAGATTCTCAAACTTAGTTAATGCTTGCCTTCAGGCATATAGCCTGCGCCTCTACTTACTATTTGGAGACTCAACCTAATTGGATCTGAAAAAGCTATTGAGGTCTCTTCGTACTCACTAAGCTGTTGCGGCACACTGCTGATATCTGTAGCTCCCAGATTACCTCTATCTGGTCCATCAACATTGAATTTTAAGGTGCCTGAAGAGGACTCCCTTTGGCCTCAAAAGATACAACCTTCCTCCCAGCCTTCATAGAATCACCTCAGGGCCTGCTTGGCATCATTCTGGGAATGTTTGTCTGAGAATGAATGAAGAAAAGTTAGAGAGAGCGAGAGAGAGAGAGTGTGTGTGTAGTGTGAAGAAAAACTTGCTTGGCCAGCATTTTGTGAGAGGAGGGAGAAATTTTATAGACATGCACAAAGGGGAGAGAAAATGCCTTTCAAACAATTTTTTTTTTTTTTTCATTCATTCTCAGAATGAAACATTCCCATAAAGATGACAAATAGGCTCCCAATTGAGGAAATCATTGAGGGATGCTCAAAGTCATCTTGACACTGCCCACCTCCATATCATACCATAAATGGTATTTATCAATAACTCCAAAGTCATCTCCTTGCCATTGAAAATTGTCATTTTCCCTTCCAAATGAGCCACAAAATAGCTCTAAAAGATAGATCTCACAATGGAGAAATATATGATCGGCCTTCTTTCTCAACGCCTTACAAAGGATGCCTATTTCCAACATTGCTTCTAGAGGGAAACTCTGCTGTCTTGAATTATTAAATGTAGAAACTTTCCTGCATCTGGACCCTTCCCAAAATGAAAACAAGGAGGTCGATGGCGTTCCAGAAAGACCTAGAAGAGCAATGACCCTAGAACTGTACTATATGTTTTTTCTTTTCTTTTCTTTTTTATTTTATTTCACATATCATGACTGCGTTCCCACATGTTCAACCGCATTTTTTTTAATTATCATCTTGGTTGTCTACTTTATAATACCTGTGCATTTTGAATTTCAGGAAGTTGAATATTCTGGTGGGGGTCTTCCACTCTAATGGTGCTCTCTTGGTTGGCTCAATCCATTTGATGAATTGGATTCCTCTTACCTGCAAAAGCTGGAATTGTGTGTGGAAGTACTTTTGCCAATGCAGGAACCAACCCAATATCCGCAGCCTTGTCTTGCAGTTCGTTAAGTTCATGTATCATGATTTTTATGTTACAAACTAGCTAGTTGGCTTACAATTTGGGTATGACACCCTATTGTGCCGTACATTTATGTTCTGTGCCTTTTTCCCAAAGATTTTCATCCAACATTTTCCGAAAAAGGATGGCTTTTATCTCTGTGTTTGTTTATAGTAGTAGATATGCATAGCAAGGTGGCTTGGATGATATGAAGTTGCCATGCAATTTTTGTTCAATTTTTAATGGCAAACTGGAAATTCACCCTGGTTAAGAGTGTGGGGAACAACTTGACCACAATTAAAGATCATGGGCATGGTTGCTTGCACGGTTTTAAATTCCTTGGAGTTCTAACAAATAGGGGTGTTCAAAAAATCCATCGATCCGTAAAACCCATCCGATCCGATCCGTGGATTTTTAACTGATCCGAAGGTAAATGGATTGGTAATGAATTGAAAATCTTGTAATCCATTAGCAACGGGTCGGTGACGGATTTCACCCTCAATCCGTGGATTCAATTCGATCCGATCCGCTGATATTAAATATAAATAAAAAAATTTTAAGGGGTCTAAATATAAGTTAAGTTGTCTACAATAGCATGGCCCAAATTCTAGAAAATTGAGGGGCGCATCTACATCTTCAGCTTAAATATGCCTCTCCCCTCTTTAATTTTCTAACAATAGCATGGCCCAAATTCTAAATCCAGACCTATCTTAAACGACAGAAGAAGTCAAATCTTCACTCAGGAAGAGCTAATGAGCCGATGAAGCGATCGGTACAACAGTGGGGATGTCTTTTGTCACACTTCATCTGGCTAGCAAGTAGCAAGATAGGACTAGACTTCATCAGGGCATGGGTCCTGAATTTTGTCTAAGCTTGTGCTTTCGATTTTTTATTTTTGTTTTCCATTTTTTGGGTGTGTCTGTTTTGTTGGGCTTCTTTTGTATTGCTTTTTCTTTAGCAGAAACAACAAAAGAGTTTCCTACCAATGTCTTCCTAGTTCCCAGTCCAAATATCAAATGATACCAAAATTCTTTTATCCAAGCTCAATCCGAGCACTGAAATTAAGGTCCAAACTGCCCCAAGCGGTTTTGGGTCATTTCTGGGCCCTGTCTGGACTGGCCCCTGAGTAGCCTTGCTATTAGGGCATCACAGGTGGTGGAATGTATCGTGACAAGATAGAACAGAGATTTGTTGATTTGTTAATATATTTTTTGGTATTTGGATTCACCTACTTGGGGTCTTGAACCCTTTTCATAAAGGTAGGAGAGGACAGGACTGATCAGTCTGTTTGGAGTTTGGACTCACTAACTAGATTCTTTTTCATAAAGCGGACACATAAGGGGGTTAAAAGGTCAAAGCTAACTAAGGCAATGTGATATTGACTTGTGAAGGCACAATTTACACACAAATAAGAGGATTTCAGCTCCTCGTGTTTTCTAAGAGTCCAACATTCCATAAGCTCATTGCCACAACTTAGTTCAAACTTGCTACTTCTTAACATGTACTTCCACCTCGACCATATTCATTAAAAAAAAAAAAAAAGACAAACAAACCTAAGTAGATTGAGAACACACAAATCCAATATCAAAACAGGCAGATCCAGTGAATAATTTAAACTAATCTTTTCAATTCAACATTTCATTCTTTTGGGATGGGTCTTTGAGTAGGGCAAAAGCAAGTACATAAGTAAATAAAGCTGAAAGGTTGAATGAATCTAATGTGGGTAAGTAGAATCTATGCTACTATGACATTAGAACATTTAATCACTGACTAAAAGTACTTGAATCTTTTGCTAAGAATTGTTTTAATGTGTCTAGAAATCTGAAAATATTGCTGTAATTGACCTTGATGGTAAAACCCAACTGTGTGAGTTAAACCTTGTTGTGAAAGATATCAGTTATTTGTCCAAGCCCAGAAAGCCCAGAATTGGAAGTAAGGCGATGACAAAAAGTGCATATGCAGCATCTATGCCCATAAAAAGGAGATAATAGTGGGATGTGGGCTTTATAATTTATATAACCATTACGTTTAGTGGTTGGTAAGTGGGGCAGAGCATTACACAACATTCTATTAGCTGAATGAATCAAATGTCAGTTACCTACCAAACTATAGTTCATTACACAACATTCTATTAGCTTGATGCCGCTTTGTCTCCTTTGTACTGATCTTATTATGTGATGTCCCTTCAAACTTTAGCTTTCTTGTTTTACAAGAGCTCCTTTTTTTTTTCCTTTGCAATAGCTCTTAAATCGCTTTTTACAGCAACAGGGGTATCCCACGTGAACATTGTGTGATTTTTTTTTGTGTTGTCCACAATAGTAGAATTTCCTTAATTAAAGGTGTGGGCCAAATTTTCACACAGCAAATATGTGGAAATCTGTAGGTGAAAATTGCCCGGCTCTTAATTATCATCTATCGCATTTTGGCCTTAAAAGACTATCAATTTTGAACTTTCTATTATCCAAATTCTTATACAAAACTTGATCTCCACTCCCTTTCTTCTTTTTTTTTTTTTTTCCTTGCATAGGTTTCCAACCATTTGACTGCTGGGGCAATTGTATGACAAGAGAATGTCAAATAAAGAGGAAAATTACTTCAGGTTTCTGTGCAACACATTTCCTCGTGAGAAAAGGAAAAACAAAGTAATTTTCCTCTACATAAAGGATTTTGGTTTCCATGAGATGGGTAGGAATACAAGATTCTTTTTTATTTATTGTGGAAACAAAAATTTGTAGAGTAAAATCCTCTCTTTACACATACAAATCCTTAACAAACTTCTCTCTTGAGGTTTAGATTCATCATTTATTTGATATTTTTAGTCTAGGTAACCAACACCACATGACCGTCCCTAAATAACATAGGCTAAAGATCTTATTCTTAGATAAGTGTTGTTGAAGGACTCATGATAACAAGTATGTGCATGATCTCCATACATCTTCATGAGATTTGTCGTCATAGTAAATGACTTTGTAGTTTATACTGTGTAGTAAATCTTAGATAACAGGAAATCATTATAAAAGCTATTAGGGACTTTTACAAAAAAAAAAAAAATCTTAGAGTCTAATTAAACAACATTATTAAGAAAAATCATAAATTGATGGCAATTATGTTCATACATTTTTTTACGGTGAAATTACCCCTGTTGAGGATATTGTATAAACCCCAAAGTTCCATTGTATAACTAGTAAGCTTTGTCAGTCTGTATGATTCTAGACATGTAATTTATTTATATATATATATATGGGGGTGTTCTTATGATTTTTTTTTTTCAAGGTTCTTCTTGCATTCAAGATTTTATACAAAGGAAGAAAAAAAAACTAATTAACCAAATTTATTTTTTGTTGTTTTCTTCCACAAAGTGGGTCCTAGCCTGGACCGGTCCATTCCATGAATGATTGTACCAAGCGATCCCCAATTAGATTCTTACCATTCAATTGTTGACTAGTCTTATTTGTCTTCTGTTGAAATTGGCATCTACCATATCTTTTCAACTATTTGTTTTCTGCCATATTGAGAAAGATTGTCATTCAACGGACTAAAATAACTCTGGATACACATCAGGAAAACAAGTTGAGGAGATTCCAAAAACTCTAAAAACATCATCCCCTGTGAATACGCCAACTGCAGCACACCTACCTAGACAAAAGGAAAAAGTTTGGAATGGATTGAGAAGCCCAAAAAGAGGTGAAAACTAGGGGGTGAATTTGAAAAGTTAGAGGGTAGAGTTGGTAAAAATTGAAAATCTTACTCTGAAAGTGCTTCCAATTTTCATGAAAATGAAAGTGAAAATGCTTCATCACTCACGCACACTCTCTCTCTCTCTCTATATATATATATATGAGAAATAATCAGGTGAGAGAACTATGGGTGGGGCCCACGTATCACCCAATCCAAACCTTGCAATAGACAGGGATCCACTTGATACTTAATACGCTCCAAGGTTTGGCACCAATGTGAATGAATTGGACCATTTGATCGACTATATACCCATATGAATGAACTGGGCTTGTCGGTCATGGATGATGGGGTTAAGAGCATGAGATTGGGGCCACACTTGATATTCATGGTGGTCCCTTATATATATTTCAATCCCCACCAGTCCCATCCCAAAATGAGACCCCCAGTGGGCCCTACAAAAAAGTTCTCATGGTGACTCCGTGAGAACAGTTCTCACTTGATCAAATCCCTATATATATATATTCAAAAAAGGGCAAAAAAAGTGGGTTATTTGGAGAATTGATTTGGCCTGTGCGTTTGGACATTAGTTTTATAGCTCTTGCTTTTGACCTAAAGATTTAGAAGTTTTTCTAGTATTGGGATTATTTTATAATCATGCAGTTATGAGTTATGAGTTTATTAAAAGGATGTGATCCAGTGAGAATTGTTCTCACGGAGTCCCGTGAGAACTTTTTTATGGGGCCCACTGGGGGGGGGGGGGGGGGGGGCATTTTAGAATGGGACCGATGGGGATTGAAAAATCTATATGAGACCACCTCAAATATCAAGTTTGGCTCCAATTCCATGCTTCTAACCCCTTCATCCATGACCGACAAGTCTAATCCATTTGTATGAGTATATACTCGATCCAACGGTCCAGTTCATTCGCATTGGTGCCAAACCTTGGGACGTGTGGGTATCAAAGGGTCAAGGTTTGGATTAGGTGATAGATGGCCCCACCCCATAGAGAACAGTTCTCACCTGATTATTTTCCTTATTAAAAAGGATGTGATCCACTGAGAACTGTTCTCACGGAGTCCCGTGAGAACTTTTTTATGGGGCCCACTGGGGGGCCCATTTTAGAATGGGACCGATGGGGATTGAAAAATCTATATGAGACCACCTCAAATATCAGTCCTTTAATCATTCAAAATACATGAGCACAAATTTCCCTTCATGGTGCAAAGTTTTAGTTCTTTTGAATCTTTGCTTTTAAAACTATGATTTCTTTTACTCCCGGAAGTCATAGCATTGCTGGACCATAGTAGTATAGTGCAGGGACCATTCCTCCAATACCTACCCGCAGCGTCAGCCCTCTTTTTGAAGAATTTTCAATAGCTTTCTTGAAGTCTCATCAAAATCATTCTTTCGAAATAACTATAAAAAAAAGGGCATTTGTGGTGTGAGTTCGTTGATGCAACTTAAACAAAATAAATATTTAATAAATTATAAAAGGGTGCTAAAATATAACTGAATGATTAGGTCACAAGGCAAGAACGTGTATAGATATACAAAAATTATCCAATGCATACTGTTCATAGCGGGGCACACTTAATCACCCATCCAAATAGACCATGCGCTTATGACCTCCTGTGTTTGTATCGGTTTTTTTTTTATATCCATCCGTATGAATTGGACTGTTGGATTGACTTTATAATATTTTTTCTGAAGTGAAAATTTATAGACCGTTGATCAACTTATTAGGATGTTCAGGTGAGCTTCATATTATGCACACATATAGGCCGCTACTAGATCTTTCATCCGCCCCATAGCAAAGTGCACATGGAAAATTTTGAAAACCTTATGTAGATTTAGCCATCGAGAGAGAGAGGGGCTCCTACCTCTTCTTCCAGTTTTCAACGGCATAAAAAGACCAAAAACTCTGGTCATCTTGAAGAGTGGTGCTATTGGCACCACATTTCTGCTCTTCCACACCGCGATAAAAAAAAAACCCTTTTCCTAAACTACCCCTTCTCCCTTTTTTCACTCCTCCTCATAATCCCTAACCCTCCCGTCCTCTCCCAGCCTCCACCCCTTCCTCTCCCAGCCTCCCCAATAACCCCTAACACCCCCACCCCACCAACAGTCAGCCGGCGGGGAGGGAGCCCCGGCGGACAGCCGGCTGGCCTCCCCACCTCTCACCTTTCTCCTCTCTCCTCTCTCTTTCCATCTAACATATTCTCTCCCTCTTCTTTCCCTCTTCTACCTATCTCCCTCCCTCTCCTACCTCCCCTACTCTTCTTTCTCCCCCCCTCCCATCCCCACAGTCGCCGGCGGGGCGGGAGCCCCGCCCGGCTGGCCTCCCTACCCCTCCCTCCCTCCTCCCTCTTTCTTCTTTCTCCCTCTTCTTTCCATCTTCTCCCTCTCTCCCTCCCTCTCCTTCCCTCCCCTACTTTCTTCTCCCTCCCCCCCCCTCCCCCTCCCAGTCGCCCGGCCGGGGGGGGAGATCGGGCTGCAGCAGGCGCTGCAGCAGGCGGCCTGCTGTAGCCCGATCTCCCCCCCCCCCCCCCCCCCCCCCCCCCCCCCCCCCCCGCCCCCGGCCGGCGACTTGGAGGGGGGAGGGGGAGGAGAAGAAAGTAGGGGAGGGAAGGAGAGGGAGGGAGAGAGGGAGAAGAGGGAAAGAAGAGGGAGAGAGGAAGAAAGAGGGAGAGGGAGAGAGGGGGAGGGAGGCCAGCCGGCTGGGGGCTTCCGCCGCCGGCTGCCGGCCGATCTCCCTCCCCGCCGGCGACTGGGAGGGGGAGGGGAGGGGAGGGGGATGAGGGTGGAGGCTGGGAGAGGGAGGAAGGAGGGAGGAGGAGGGAGGAGGAGGAAGGGAAGAGAGGGAGGAGGGAGGAAGGGTAGTTTAGGAAATTTTTTTTTTTTTTTTTGTCTTGTAGCGCGGTGAGAAGAGAAAAATTCGTGGTGCCAATAGCACCACTCCATCTTGAATAGCGTACCGAAGCAGAGATGAACAAAACGTGTCCAACGCACCAAAGCATGTATTCATATCATTTTATTGTATCTAAAAACAGCATTCCCTATAATATGACTCCCACCCACTCCCCACACCAACCAGTCCTCCAAATACCTGAGAAATAAAAATGGAGAAGGGGAAGACGAGGGAAAGATTGGGTGTTGTTTGCTTCTCATCCCCTGCTCCTCCTCCTCCTCCTCCTCCTCCTCCTCCTCAGCTCTCAATGGGTCTGCTGCATCACCACCTTCCAATCATCTAACCCACAGCAGGTCAAGGACAGGGTGCCTGGGCTGCCAGGCTTACCCTTCAATGTTAGCTTTGCCCATTACTCTGGGTATGTGACAGTCAATAAGGACTCTGGAAGGGCCCTCTTCTATTGGTTCTTTGAGGCTCTTGAGGACCCTTCTTCCAAACCACTTGTCCTTTGGCTCAATGGAGGTAAGTCAATTTTACTTACAACACACAACCCCAGATCCCATTCTATTCTGTTTTGATGATTTAAGGTGTGTTTGGATGTAACCCAAATCATATTTGGTTTTAATGTTTTGGTACAAGTGTTGGTTGCTACCCATTTCACTGCCATAAGTAGGTGTTGTTTTCGTAGCTTTATTTATTGATTTGAATCAATATAGCCAATCTAACAGTGTACTGATTTGTAAGGCTGCAAAGAATGCACTAATAATGATTTTTTTTTTGTGAAAGTATATGTGGGATTGAGATAAGTGCTTGAACTGATGTGGGAAAACTGTTTGAACTGATTGTGATTGGGGGTGCCCCTACCCCAAATGAATCTTAGATAATTAATTGAAGTAGCTGGTGGTTGTGGAGATTGTTTTATTATATGACGTTGTTGTCATTCTGGTATTAAAGGAACTGTTTTTATGAAGTGATTTTTTTGTTGTATGGATTAGATAAATTATCAGATGTGGGGAAACTGTTTGAACTGATTCTGATTTGGGGTTCCCCCATCCCATATATGCATCTTAGATGATTAACTGAAGTAGTTGGAGGTTGTGGAGAATGTGTTATTATATGACGTGCTTGTCAATCTGGTATTCAAAGAACTGTTTTTGGAAGTTATTTTTTATTGTATGGATATTTCTAAGCTTTTGTTGATTATAATTTATCGTTATTCTTCCATCCCTTTTTGAGTTTTTTTTCTTCTTCTGATTGATGCAGTTTGTTTTGGTTGTTGGGTGTTGAGATATGATGAAAGAACTGTTTAAATGAAATGTTTTTTTTTTCTTTCCTGCCGATATTTTCTTTTTCTTTTTCTTTTTTTTTTTAATCTTTGCCTTTGTTTTGTTACAAGTGATTGAATAGTTGCTCCTTCTTTTTATCGCCCAACTGGCCACTGGTTTCATTTGTAGTCTTCTTTTATGATCTCAATAGTCATGGATACTTTCAATTTTTTTTTCATGATAAAGTTTTATGTTCATTTGATGTTGTTTTGGTTTACTTTATTGATTTTTTTATGTTATATCTTGTTTAATTTCTATGTTTTTGGTTACGAGCCAAGAGCTGCATTTGGAGTTTTGGACCCCCAAATTCCTTCCATTACGAGGGTGCCTTTGGAGAACCTTGGTAGTGCAGTTTTTCAATATGCTAATGCTTTAGTAAAGTTGGAAATATTTCAAAGATTCAGCACTATTGTCCTTTAGATTGTAATTTTTAGGAATATGGCATGAGTTGGCAGAAGGCAGAAACTTCATGAGTGTCGAGTGATTGTTCAGTCCTACTGGCACTTCTTAGCCAGTTCAAGGAAGTGGAGTAGAATACCCCCACTTCTCTATTTACAGATCCCAGTTTCCCTGTACAGATGTGATATGGCTGGTTGGATGATTCTTCTTGTTTTCATTTTACTTTTGTGCATTTGTTTCTGATCCAACAAATGGTTTCAGGACCTGGGTGTTCTTCCATTGCTTACGGGTTGGCAGAGGAAGTTGGTCCTTTTCATGTTAATGCAGATGGGAAGAGTCTTTATCTGAATCCTTACTCATGGAATCAAGGTATGAAACACACTTTAACTCTTCTGTTTCTTGTAATAAAATAATTTCTTTTAATTTACTTTCTTGAGTTTTCTTTTGTCATTTACCTACCCCTTCTCTCAGAATCTGTTCACTCTTTTGAGAGGAAGGTTGCTGAAGCTTTTTTTGGTTGGAATTTGTGTCATATGGGATAAAGATGTTCATTTTATTCTTTTCTGACTAGGATGTGGCACTAGTATCTTTTTTTGTTTCTTTGTTTCCGTCTTTTTTATTTTTGTCTTTTTGACAAGATCTGCCCACAATTTATGAAGAATATGCGGAAGAAATTACATGCAACCACTTATGCTTGTAGTTACTTGTATCATTTGCAGTGGCCAATATATTATTCCTCGACTCCCCAGTTGGTGTTGGATTCTCCTATTCAAACAATTCTCAAGATATCCTAAGCAATGGAGATGCAAGGACCGGTACTACTTTTTTTTTCCTTGATTCTTTCTGTTTGAATCTGATTTTTCTACTTTTTAAATATATCTAATTGTTTTATGTCATCATTGTTGTCGGTAGTCCCTTCTTACTGTATTCAATCCATTCCTCTACACTCTGCAGCAAAGGATTCATTGAAATTTCTAAAGAAGTGGCTCAAGCGATTTCCTCAGTATAAAGGAAGGGATTTCTATATTACAGGAGAGAGCTATGGAGGTGAACATCATTTCTTAAAGCTAGTGCCTTCTACCTCATAGATTCTTGTATCAAGATTTTCCCATCAATGGAATTGTCTCCAAGTAAAGGATTAATGCACATAGGGATGTCACTGAACTGGGCCTAGGCCTGGGTCACCAGTCACCACTGAGTCCAGCCTATGTATTTGGTAAGCATGAAATTGAGATCTAGGCCTAGCCTCAGCCCATGAGGGTGTTGCCAAACCTGAAACAGTCAAGTTTGTTTAATTGTCTGGCCTGAAGATCAGTCCTATGCTCTGGACATGGGTTTAAAACTGGGCATACGATTGGACTGTGACACAAAAGGTTCAAAGGTTGACAGCAATAAAGCCTAGGCAGACAATAACTTTTGTGATAGAGACTTACCAGTACTATGATCTTTGTTGCAGGACACTATGTTCCTCAACTGGCCCAAGCAATTGTCAGGTCCCAGAAATTGACAGGGGAGAACTCTATCAATCTAAAAGGTTATATGGTATGTCTCTCAGACTGATTAGGCATGCTTTCTCGTGATATTGAGTGACAACAAGCTTTCAATCTGTTGAAGGTATATTTGAAACAACAAAACGGGGTTTTCTTGTTTTGCAGGTGGGAAATGCTCTGACAGACGATTTCCATGATCACTTGGGCGTTTTCCAATTTATGTGGTCCTCTGGTCTAATATCAGATGAAACATTTAAGCTGCTGAATGTTTTTTGTGACTTCCAATCATTTGTTCACACCTCACCCCAGTGTGATAAGATTCTCGACATTGCTAGTAAAGAACTCGGAAATATTGATCCTTACAGCATCTTCACTCCTTCCTGCACTGGCAATGGTACCTTGTCAAATAGGCTACTGAAAAGATTGCATGTAAGTATTGGCATCTATTGTAGTCATCTCATAGTTCTTCATTCTTTATTTTATCCTGCA
This sequence comes from Litsea cubeba, assembly GCA_012931725.1. Classification (NCBI taxonomy): domain Eukaryota; kingdom Viridiplantae; phylum Streptophyta; class Magnoliopsida; order Laurales; family Lauraceae; genus Litsea; species Litsea cubeba. The sequence goes on along the minus strand of CM022948.1, from coordinate 88,942,891 downwards.
CTTGGTACCTTCTCAAGCAGGCTACAGAAAAGATTGCAAGTGTTGGCACCTATTGTTGTTAGCTCCTATTAAGCTTTTCTTCTTCATTTGCTGTAGTTATTTTTTCCTCATCTATTGTGAGTACTTGAATCTATCATAGTTAGCTCGCCGTTACTTATTCATCATCATCATCATCTATCTTAGTTATCTCGTTGTTAGTTCATTATTCCTGAGCCTCTATGAGCACTTTTTTGTGGCTGTCATATGCTGGTATTAAATTCCAGGGCCATCTATAAATGAGCTGGGCCTGTGACTGAAACTCAGGCCAAGTAGGTAAAATGGTAAATAGGCTGAGTTGTGCTGACCTCAACCCTACTCTCATCCCCTAAAATCTAATTTGAGCATCACAAATCTGTTAAATCTAGAGTTAGGCATCATATATAGATTTCATGTTCTTTTATGGGTACTTATATCACTTAAAATCTAGTTTTGAGCATCATAGCCGAGTTTCATGTTTATCTTGAACAGGTACTCTTATGACTTGAGTTGTGATCCTTAAATTATCTGCTTGAGATTACTAATGGACTTTGTGAAAATCTACAGTCAGTTGGTCGGATTGGTCAAAGTATGATCCATGTACCGAAAAGCACTCAACTGTGTATTTTAATTTGCCTGAAGTTCAAGATGCGCTTCATGTTGATCCAGTGGTTGCACCATCAAAGTGGGAAACATGCAGGTATTCACACAAACAATATATTGTCTAAAGAAATTTCTTCATCCTCTAAGCTCCAAAGTTCTCTTGTTGTTTGACCTCTACAATTTGATGCAATAGCGAATACTGTTTCTTGAGAAAATTTCTCATGTTTTTAATTTATAGATATAGTGTATTAGATGAAAGTTTCTCATATAACCAATAAATCTTTGAAGAAAAATGGAGAAGATCACAGCTGTAGCAATAGAGAAGAAAGAGAGCTGTAGAAATTGCCTTACCACGTTTAGTGTTAGTGTATATATAGAATTTGATTCCCAATTGCAGTAACAATCATGATCTAATCACTACCAATGAAGGCTCCTAATGATTATAATTATCCCTATAATTATGTATTCTAACATGTTCTGACATACTGATCTTATCTAATTACATAATATACAACATGTGGACAATATGTATGGTAGTCCATCTGTGAGTACGGTAGTCTGAAGAGATATTTGCTTAAGTGATATTTAGTGTCTCTGCATTCAATACCCATAGTGTGTGGGATTGATCCTTAACTCTTAAGATTGGTTTATGTGTCAACCATCAAGGCCAACTGGCTGATAGGCCGCCTCTTGGATGGGCCTATGTTCAGAAGCTTTTTCAAGTTGATTTTTGTTTTTGAAATGATAACTGGTTCATTAATATAATGAACTAACTAAACATACAACAACCAACATACGCTAACGCAGAAAAAATAGAAAAAAGGAGCTACATGAAAGAAACTCCTCAGCACTCCCTCCAGCTTCTAACACTCTATAAGTTGAAACTCCAAAAATTCTTTTGGGATTACTTCTTTAAAGCCTCTCTCCTGAGTCGAACACTGGGGACAGGTGGTATGTGAAAGTGTCTTCATCATTTATTTGTATTGTAAATGGTTTCCCTTTTTCTTTTTTTTTAAATGAAGTTGTCATTTTAAAAGACCATCATTTTTTTCAAACTCATATGCACAATAAAGTGAGAAGTTCAATTAAGGAGTATGCTTTTTCCATAGAACATATCACGATATGAAGCTTATTTTGTGGACTTCAGCTACTAACATATTCTATTTTATCATTTCAAATACCTTTGGTGCCTACCCCTATTCATTGAAGAATACAAGGTGCATCCTTTTTGATAATTCTGCAACTTGTGCTTCTATTCTGCAGTGATGTGGTTGGTTCTAACTGGAAGGACTCTCCAAGTTCCGTCCTGGATATCTATCACGAGCTTATACATTCGGGGCTTCGCATTTGGATGTTCAGGTTCTTCCAACCTCTAGCTTTCTTTCTTTCTACGAGTTTGCGTGTACATCTGATTTCTAGCCATAGACTGCCACAGGATGGATAAGGCCCATTTTTAATGCTTGTCAAGTCAATTTGTCTGGGCTGGCCAATGTCTGGTAAGCCTGTATCTTGTCCCATCTACACTTACCGCGGACTAGATATATCCTAAATTTTAGGCCTACCAAATAAACAAGCAAGGTTAAGCAAAAAATTTGTGGTCATCAACCAGACTTACTAGTTGTGAATCATTGCCTTGCCAAAATTCATCCCATAAATCAACTGTCACCTGGTCCAATGCCATTGTCACATGAGACACATTTAAGTTCTTCCACAGATTTCAATTTTTAAAGTTCGTGGATTTTCGGTTTTCTGGAAAATCTACTGTCATAGCTGTAGGGCAATTGTTTTTATGAAAACTTCAGCAAAAAAAAATTGGTTTTTATGAAAAAATTTAAATAACCATGCTTTTTGTAAGAATGGTGCAAGTTTATTGTTTTTCCAAACATTTTTTGCGAAATTATCTTCAGGTATATTTTGAAGTTAATAAACTATATCAAGTTCAGCCTTGCATATGTAGGTTTTTCATTCAAGAAAGGAAATTATAGGATTTTATTTCATAAAGAATCTTCTTGAAGCCCGATAAAAGGTTAATAATAAAGAAGCCTCTTGAAATATGAACACAAGTTTTGGTTTGTCTACACTTGTTACTTACGCCCATCATCATTGAATCATTATCTCTTCATCTATCTAGGATCAGCTTTGTGATCTCTATTTCTCCACTTAACCCTTCTTTGGATTATGTACTGCACAATATAAAAATGTTGCTTCTAACTACTTCATTTGAAGTTCTTATTGGCCTTCCCCTTCTAGGTTCTTGTACTTGCAGACTTGCAGTAGGTGATCTGTTTGTATAGGGCTGTTCCCAGTCTGTTGAGGACAAACCCAAACCATCTTAGATGGGTTTCATTGATTTTCCTGCAACAATTTCCAATTCTATCTTTTCTTGTTACTTCATACATCCATCTTAACAAAAGTGTCTCTGGCACAGTGGCACATGTACTTAGTTTTCTTGTCTTTTCTTCCTTGCTCAACACTTAGCTCTCTATAACAATTTAGTTGCGGCTGGCATCTTATAGACTTGAAGTAGCACTCAGCCAATCACAACTCCATTTTCTTATTTTTTGGTTGCTCATCTTTCTTGACCGTTGTTTTTTTTTATACCTCCACTTTGGTAACCTTGTACTAATCCTTCTTGCAATATCTCCATCAAGCCCTTTGTTTTATTTTATAGTTGCTCATATGTATTGGGATCTATTGCACTAGCACTACGTTGTTTTTCATTGACCTGTGATTTGTGATGGTGGCTGAAATATCCATGAATTTCAGAAATGCCCATAACTTTTTCACCCTCAATATGTGTGTATGTAGGTTGTGTTTATTGACTGAAACTATTCAGTAATAGTTAAAATACTACGTTCGAGCATTGGTTAAATCATTTTATCCTTGTATGTTTCTAATAACTAATGAGCGGTTTTGAGCCAGAATTTTGTGCTAAAATCCAAACGTCACTCTTTTTTGATATATCAGTGGAGACAACGATGCTGTAATCCCAGTTACATCAACCCGATACAGTATAGATGCTCTCAATCTTTCAGTGGAGACACCTTGGCATGCTTGGTATGATGATGGTCAGGTATGCAACAATTCTATATCCTTATTCTTAAAAAAAAAAAAAAAACCTGATGCTTGTGATGTTTCTGTGAAATCGTAAGATCTTCTATAGGTGACCTGACTAGCATTGATCTTTATGCTCCACACTGTAACAGCATAACCCTACCATTTGTCTAATAGAAGTAGATGATTTAGTAAAATAGAAGTGGATGATTTAGTAAAAACCAGTGCTTTTCTGATTGTCGAAAAAGGATTGAAGCACGTCAGAATAATTAATCCTTCTAACTTTGGACACAAGTTGGTCTCAGATAGGACAAAGAAGCGAAATGTCTTAAATGTGCCACTGCTGATGTAGGAGTTTTTTGGTACCTAAAAATCTTTGGGTTCGCAACATTGGAAATGAAATTCCTAGTTCACATTCTTGATTCCCACTTAAGTGGATAGCTTCTCTCCTTGGCTATGTTTTGCGAGTAGCGCTTGGCATCTACATGGCTTTTACCTTGATCCCAACAAAGCAATTGATGTGATTCAGTGATCTTGCAATGCTGTTTTGTCAACTGAAATTTCAGAAAAGCTTGATGGATTGTTGAACCTTCACTCACTTGATTTTAGGGAGTAGTTTGCTAAGTACATGTTTTTGTGTTAAACAGGTGGGAGGATGGACCCAAGTGTACAAAGGTCTCACCTTTGTAACTGTAAGGGGAGCTGGTCATGAGGTCCCTCTGCATAAACCCAAGTTGGCTCTTTCCCTCATCAAAGCCTTTCTGTCGGGCTCTCCAATGTCAACCTTACCAGGCTTCGCTGATTCTTGAATGTGTTATATTTGAAAGTGATGAAGCAGATGCAACGCAAGAAAGCTGGATTCATGAAACTGTTGCAACTCCACTGATGACAGTCCTTACAGAAAAAATAATAATAATAACTTAAGGGTGGTTTTGCTTTATTGTCCATGTTGTTTCTCTCAATTGGTTCAAGTTCATCTATCTATCACTGTCTCCAATATCTTTTCTCAGGAAGTTATTTAAAAAATATTTTTAGTAGTTTTCCTAATTTTCCTTTTTATTATCTTTCACAAATATCTTTATTGGGAAATTGTTACAAATATTTTGAGATTTTTCCTGATTTTCCCTTTTTATTTTGAATTTCTCACAATTTTCTCATGATAATTGATTTTCAATATATCAACAATATATGTGACAGTGATAATATATATGGAAAACCCTCTCGAGAGAGATGTCTCTCACAGCTTTTGCCTGAGATACAACTTCTTTTACCACCACATGGGACCTTCACTTATTCTAATTTGATACTAATCCAATTATATGCCAATGGTTTCAATGATAGGGATTGAGATTATTTTTACCCAAAATCATATTCATAATGAGACATTTCCATCAAACTAATCTCTTATGATTAACGTGCATTCAAATGGGTCCCACATGGGACTTATAATTTAATGCCAATGGTTCCAATGAGGCACATCACTTAGGAGAGAGGGTGGCCTTGTATACACATATATACAGGAATGCTACCTAGAATTCTAAATGCCCGAGTCACACCTACTTTTAGGGTGTGTTTGTGCATAGCCGTGGTTTCCTCTTCCACGACTTTGGTTTCCGATGGGTCTAGGTTGAATTTCCGGATGCTCTCAAGAGTTGGATTTCCGGTTGCTAAAATCCGGAATTCCCTCCCTTTTCATGGCTGCACCAAACAAAGAGTTCTGATGCCTTGTCGGCAGTCCCTTTCCACATAGACCCAACCTGCACAAACAGCTCCTTAAGTCACCTTAAGTCACTAGCACGCACATGCATGTAAGGTTTGTTTGATGATGGCAAGAATCGAGCATATCTGAACCCCACAGATTCTCGTCAGAAACTGCCGTTGTTTATCAGATGCTAATCTCAGGGAAGTATTTGGAATTCTAACTTATTTGGTGCATTTCAGGAGCAGCAAATTTTCATGTTTTAAGAAATTATCCACGGGAAATTCAGGGTGACAAGACCTTACTAGAAATTTGAATTCCAGACAGCAAATTTCAGTCACCGGCCCTATTCTGTTTTTATATGGAGGAAACTGTTTATGGTACAAAGTTGAACAGTGGATAGTTTTATCCACCTTTTCTCCTAGCTTCATTTGGACGAGAGAAGTGAAGACTTAGGTGAATAAAACTATTCCTCCTTCCAAGTTGTATTGTGGGCAGTTTTCTCTGCTTTGGCTCACTCCACCTCACTATTCTTCTTTTGGATGAACAATCATGAATCCACACAGAACACTCAGCTTGTTCACTGACTCAGATGTGCAAATCATTCATGCAGACTACAGAAATTTGAACAAACCATGAGGTTATTATCATATGAGGTGATGGAAATTGGGTTACTGTCGAGCTATGTGTGGAATGGATTTTCACAAAAAGTTGGTTCACTGTCATCATTGAATGGATTTTGAGGGGCGATGGATGGGCCAGTCTGGTTTTGTTGAGCTTTCAGGCTCATCCTGCCATAGATTTCACTTGGATACTAATGTTAACCTAGTTGCTTGAATTTTCTAGTTGGGTGGTTTGGAGTTTGGACAAGGACCCCCCAATCAAATTTTTAGAAGAGAATCAATTTCTCTCATGTATAGCTTCTGCGAAAAAGGAAAAATTGGTTTCTCGCAAGAAGTTAGAGAGAGAACTCATTTCTCTAGCAATTCTTTTTTATTCAGTTATTATAAAGAAGTGGCTTCAAACCATTTATAAATGGATTTTTTTTTTATGTTAGAAAAAGGTTTTATAATAACTTTGAGCAAATTCCGCTTTGGATCGGTTCTTCTCATTTCTTTGTTGCCAAACACCAAGGGCCTTTTTGTTTGCATTACAATACATAGAATCTCTGCCATAAGTGATTAAAATTGAAGACCAAAGGTAAATTCTCAAAAATGACTATATTTTACCCTTTCTTTCTATGGAAATAGAATCAAAGAAAAATGCGAAATGAATAACTAAGGGTGATATCCGGTTATTCATTTTCCATTTTCTTTGATTTGTTTCATAAAATGAAATGTTGTTTGATGCTCATTTTTAATATCATGGTCTTCATTTTTTATTACATATGGCATAAATCCTATTCATTCAATTCTTATATATTTTAATGTAAACAGCATACCAAGGTCCAATGTCCTCTCCAATAAACCTCCATTCAATTGAAACAAGTCAAAAATGTGTTTTATATATATAGGAAAATATTCAAGTACATCTATCCCTCATCATAGGGTGAGGGACACTCCCCTTTTTAAAAAGTTTCAAGTACAAAAGTGACTTTTCAAGCACATAGGAATACTCCTCATGTACTTGAAATTTTTCAAAAGGGGGAGTGTCCCTCACCCTATAATGAGGGATAAATGCATAGGAATACTCCCCATTTATATATATATATATATGGGGCAGGTTCTCCTAAGCTGCAGCTTAGAGGTATCCTAAGCTGCAGTGTGTAAACCGCACATGTGTGAGCACATGTGTGACCCATCTTTACACTACTGCAGCTTAGGATACCCCTAAGCTGCAGCTTAGGAGAACCTGTCCCATATATATATATATATATATATGGGGCCGGCTCTCCTCAACTGCAGTTGAGGAGAGCCTCAGCTGCAAACGTGCGGCTCAGGCGTGTGACGAAATGAAACTCCTTTGTCTTACCGCTCATATTCATTTTCCCCGTCTTTTTTCCCTCTTCCATTTCTTTCCTCTCCTGTCTCTCTTTCTTTGCGATTTCGCTCTCCCTCCCCAGCACCGGAACTCTGTGCGCGACCAGAAATCGACCCGACCCCAGGCTCTCTCCCGCGACCGCCGATCGTCCCCTAGGTTTCGTCTCTCTTTCTCGACTGCGACCGTCGATCGTCCCCTGGCTTCGTCTCTCTCCCGCGATCGTCTATGGAGATGCTCCTGCGAGAGCAGCTCTGATAAAAACATTCTGAAAAACTCCCCGGCCCTCTCTCTATCTCAAAAAAAACCGAAAACCCCCAAAAACCCGAGTCCTTCCTGCTGCTTCTCTCTCCCTACCGACTCATAATACTTCTCCATCTCACCGTATCTTTCTCAACCCATCCGAAACTCCGCCCCACCCCTCCTCTTTCTTCACCTCTGCCAACTAACCCAACTGCTAGTCCTCCCTCCCATGACTCTCTTACGAGCTACCAAATAGATAAAGGACTTACAGTAAGGTAGAGAGAGGAAGAAGGAGAAGAGGTACTTGCATCAGGTTCTTGTGTTTTTCATTTTCTATTTTTTTTCTTTTGTTTCTCTGATTATATTAAAGGGATTTTTACCAAAAAAGTGTCCCTATACACAAATACGTCGGATTTAATCAGAAATACACGAAAATGACCATTTTGGTGTTCGTACAGTGATTTTTTACTCTTTTACCCTCCTTTTATCGAACGATATCGTTTTCAATCCCACCCTTTTACCCTAAAACCATCGAAAGATTTTCTGCTCCTTTCTTCCTCCTTCCTTCTCCCTGCATTGCGGCTCTAGCTCTCTCGTTCCCTCTCCCTCTCCGATGACTACTCTCTGTTTCCCTCTCCACTCGATGCCTGGATCAAGCTTAGACTTTAAAATTTGGGCTCAGGGTCGAGCTTGGCAATATGGGTTCCATCTCGAACTCAGGCCAGCCCACATTCATCTCCCATCATCTTTTCTCTCTGGGGTTGGTATTACAAGTAGTCAGAGAGAGAGCAAAGCTCTAAAAAATCTCTTTGCATCCATCTAGATCCAAGCCCTAGCCCTAATTCTCACTGCAGAGATCGGCATCTGAATAGCAAAAATCCAATATGGAAGAATCGATGGGCATGGGAGACTCTGGCTCGTGGGCGTGAGCTATCGTGCAGATCTCACCCTACACTTTCTCCGCCATTGGAATCGCCATCTCAATTGGGGTATCGGTCTTGGGAGCCGCTTGGTTTGAGTTCATTCTATCCAATCTTTTCTTTTGGATTTCGGGTTCTGAGAATTTTTTTTTTCTCTTTGTAACATCATCAGGGGTATTTTTATAATGGGAAGCAGTCTGATTGGTGCTGCAATCAAAGCCCCTCGCATCACTTCCAAGAATCTCATCAGGTCTGCAATTTCTCCTCTTCAACTGAAAAGATCTAATGACATTTTCATTTATTTTGTGCCACTTTTCTTTCGAATAATTGGATCAGTTTTAAAGACGAGGATCTTGTTTGGTTATAGCATCATCTTAGCTCTTTTTTTTTTTAGTTCTATGTCTCTGTAAATGTGGGGTAGATGAAATATAGAATGTTGAATCGGAACCTCATATGTGAATTGCAGCTGGATCTGATTTCACATATATTTTTTTTCAATCTTTGGGTGAAAAAGATAACTCAAAAGACGTGAGAATATCACTATGATATGAGCAATACATAGGCCAATTGTGATTCATGAGAGGTGTTTCTGATCTGAAGGTCAAACATGATGAGAGTGACCCTCAGAGTGCAGATTTATGGATGGTTGGAGCTTTCAAACCTGTTTTTTATTTTATTTTATTGGAGAGCCAGGATGGTCAGTTAAAGAGTTGGGAACACAGCCTTTTAAACTCCGCACCTTATGCGAGACAAAGGATGAGTCATTTGGTAGTGCAATCCAAGCACATCCACTTTATGGAACGTTTATAGACCACCCCAAAGTTTCACTAGAAACCATTGAGGAATCTTGACGAGAGCATGTAGCAAAGTAGGAAGGCTCTCATTGTTTTAATGAGAAGGTCGCACATTCAAGGCATGTTGGCTATAAAGAAAGCATTCTATAAATTTTGAGAGCTTATTTGTGGTTGAAGGCTGTATTCACGTGTCAAATGGTTTTTGAAGATCAAATGCTTGGATTATTCGAACCTTTTTTACGAGCCATGTATTGCAACTATGACTTCTCTGCATTTCAAACTTGGTTAGATGTAAAACATGGAATCCTAAAAATTAGAATGGAGGGTCTGAAAATATGGTTGAAGTTGAACCCCTGATTAGATGTAAATTGGCTTCTTTTAGTAGTGCTTAAACTGGAACCAATACTAGGGAACTCGTGACCCAAGTGTAGAATATGCGAGCGGCAAACCATACCTATTAGGAAAATGCATTTCTGAATTAAATCCGTGAGCCTTTCTCATTGTTTATGCACCCCATTATAAAGTCATTGTCATATTTATTTTGGAGATTGGTGTAGGTGGGTGTTGAAGTTTGAGTCCTAATAAAGAAAGACTCCTAAATAAATGGAGTTTCAATCCACTCGTGTAATGTTTCCTTGGGTTAGGTTGGATTTTCACCTAGTGATGGTAGGAAATTCTTAGAGCTTAATTCTCTTCAAAAAGGCAGCATCCAGAGAGGTATCTTCTAATATTCATTTTTTTTATGTTTTTTTCTTTTCATTTTTACATCTTGATATGGTATGACCAGCGTGATTGTTTACATCCTCACCTCACTGGTAAGAGGCGTCAGTTGTCACCTGACTGCCCAGTATTCAAATCCTCGTTACCGTCCTTTAGAGTTTTCAGTCTCACTGTCCTTGGGATTTGAACTCTCCAGTCATTTTGGTGACATTTTATGACCTTCAATCTTTTGGGACACAAAAACTAATGTTGGCTTTTTTTTTTTGTCTTAATCCTATGAAAATGACTCATTTAGCCCATAAATTCCTATTTCAACATATTAGAAAGGTATCATTAATTTCAGGTCATTTAGATGTCATTTTGGGACTTTTCGCTTTTTAGCCTACTTTGGCCGGTTCCAACTTATTTGACTCAGAAGCCTATCTATTGTACCTCACTTGGCACATAACGTTCTTAAACTCATATGAGGGCTCCCTTTAGATTTTAATTTCAGGCTTGATGTGCATATTACTTTGGGTTGTTTTGTGTTAAAAATGGGTTGAAACGGGGGCGATAGGGCCCCTGAATGGTGGTGGGAATGTTGTTTGGGCTGATTTAGTGTTTGATTTATTCGGAATTGGGACCAAATCTGAAGCTATTTTCGTGAATTTTTTTTGGAGACTACCATTTACTTCAAACTTGAATGTGAGTCATTGTTGTACGCTTTGCTGGACTATGTTAGAAGGATGGGGGATTTTATATTGGTTTGATAAGATTAGCATAAATGATGGTGGTTGTCGTGAAGCTGTGGAGGTGAAAGTTGCATCCAACAAAATTGTTGGATTTTTATTACTTTCTATCTAGTATATGCCCTGTAATGTTGTTGGTTTAGGATTTTGAGGATAGTTGAGAAGTGGGGTTTTCCCATGGTTCCTTGATAGATAATTGGAATGTGACTTTTTTTTTTTGTTGATGGTCATTCAGACCTCTTTGAAATTTAATTTTGACTGTCATCCTGTGTCTTTATGTAACACCGATATATGTAACACTTATAATTTCCAATACATAGTTTCTATCGATTTGCACTTTTTTTGGTTAGTATCTCTCTTTCCAATAAACAATCTCTCTCTTGATTTACACCTTTTGGGTTAGCATAAATTCCTGAATCTATAAATCCCCCCCCCCCCCCCCAAAAAAAAAAAAAAAAAAAAAAAACCCACTCTGTCATTTCAGGTATACATTTGTAATAGTTAATCAATAATTTCAATGAATCATTATAATCCATCATCTAATGTGTACTTCTCCTGCCATGTATTTTGCAGATATTTACATTATAGACATGGAGTGATGGTGCATGGGAAAGAGTATCCCATGGAGAAAAAGGATTTTGCGTGATGGGTTGAGACTAGATGTTGCCATATACATGGGTGATTTGTATGAGAATGGTTGCCGCTGCACATGGAATGTTGTCATGTAGAAAGGGTGGTTTGTGTTTGGATGTAATGGGATTGAATGCATTGTAAAGACATGTTGGGATGTTAGTGTTGGAATGTAATGATGTTATAATGATGTTGGGATGTTGGAATGCTACATTTGTAATTGAAACTTGCACTAAAAAAATGTTTTCCTAGATGAAAGCAGTTGAATGTTGAAATGGTGGGTGGTGGAATGACAATTTTTTTTCCTGGATATTGGATGGTGGAATGGTGGTTTTTTCCTAATGAATTCTAAATGTTCATGATAGGTGTCAATCTAAATGAGTATTTGTGAAATCTGAATTTGTGATCTTATTAATTTTTCTGGAATTCAAATGATTCTGAATTCTTATAATAATTGTGACATGTTTTAAATGATGGACCTATTTGAATGAATGTCCACACTGCATTGGAGTTTCAGATGTGTCCAAAGAATACGTTACCATTTTGTATTTGAGTTTCAACAAAAAAGGGTGTTTTTTGACTTTTGCATCCAGCCACTGAAATTGAAACAAAAATGGAGGGCCATCATTGAGCTCTCTCATATAGTTGGTGAGAGTGTCTCTCACGTAACACCTCCCTTTTTATTATAATACTTTTTTCTTTAAATTTAACGATGAACCGAATCAATTCATAGATCCCATAAGTAAGGTTAAGAATAGCAACAAACATAAGAAAAAACATTTTGGCATTGCAGATGGGATGATCTATAGATGGTTTTTAGGGTGGGAAATCTTTTGAAACTTGAATTCCTACTCATACGAACTTGAACTTTGTGCCCGACATTAATTTTTGATAACGATATCGTTACCATCTTTTATAGTTTCTTCATCCATTTTTTGTGTCCAACAAGAAAATAATAGTGATTTTATATTGAGATGCATAAACAATAAGAAAGACTCACGATTTCACTCAAAATCTAGTTTTCAAAAACTTTCTGATAGCGATATCGTTACAATTATTTATTGGTTCTTCGCCCATTTTTTATGTTCAAGAACAAAATGAATCAGACTTTATAATGGGGTGAATAAACAATGAGAAAGGCTTACGGATTTGGCTCAAAAATACATTTTCCTAATAGGTGAAGTGAAGGTTCGAACCCTCAAAATGAGGGTTCGAACCTTCGGACTCTCTGGAATTTGGCCCAGGAAGGCAGTGAAGTGAAGGTTCGAACCCTCGTTTTAAGGGTTCGAACCTTCACTTCACTGCCTTCCTGGGCCAAATTCCAGAGAATCTGAAGGTTCGAACCCTCGTTTTGAGGGTTGGAACCTTCACTTCATCTATTAGAAAAATGCATTTCTGAGCCAAATCTGTGAGCCTTTCTCATTGTTTATGCACCCCATTATAAAGTCCGATTCATTTTTGTTATTGGAGACAAAAAATGGGCGAAGATCCAATAAATAATTGTAACGATATCGCTATCAGAAATTTCTTGAAATCTAGATTTTGAGTGAAATCGTGAGTCTTTCTTACTGTTTATGCATCTCAATATAAAGTCACTATTATTTTCTTATTGGACACAAAAAATGGATGAAGAAACTTTAAAAGATGGTAACGATATCGTTATCAAAAAACAATGTCGGGCACAAAATTCAAGTTCGTATGAGTAGAAATTCAAGTTCTAAAAGATTTCCCACCCCAAAAACCATCTATAGATCATCCCATCTGCAATGCCAAAATATTTTTTCTTATGTTTGTTGTTATTCTTAACCTTATGGGATCTATGAATTGATTCGGTTGGGTTCATCGTTAATGCTGCACTGCTAAAATGTTTTTATGTTTATTGCACCCATCAGCAATGGAAGCTCGATGGCTACAAGGCAAAAGATTGTCGTTGACACCTAACTCAAGCCTTGAAAAAGTCATTTGAAACCTGACGTCATCTATTAAAGGAATGAGAGAAGCCTTTGAGGCACAAAACCGACTTATGCGTGCACATATCAAAAGCGGAAATTTAAGAAATATGTAATTGAAGGTTATATGTCATGTATTGGTGATCACTTGCTGTATTTTAGTTTACATATCATTCTGGGCGTAAATGATATTGTGAATGAACCTGTGTTTATGTAGTTGAGAACATGAACATCCAGTGTAATATGCTGTGATCAGCTGGACCATATGAAACATTTGTCACACACATGACAAATTTCAGGCTTCCTTACAAAACCCGTCTTCTTTGAATGTGTTAGAAAATGCAAATTTGAAGAGTTAGGTTTGATTTAACTTCTTGGTATTAATTCTTGGTTACTTGTAAATAGAGAAACATAATTCATATATAGTCATTTAGTCATTTAGCAGATCTGAACCCACTTGGTTGAAAAAGTACGCGACTGCAAAACTAACCAAACGCGATTGTTTCCGTCCAAAAAAATGCAGATTTAGAGTATGCCATATGGTCTTTGAAACCCCAAAATTTCAACCAGAAACTCCATCGGAAAGTGGACTAACCAGCCCCATAAACAGGGGTACTCGGACATGTTTTCAAGAAAACAGCAAATTTGAACCCACTTGGTTGAAAAAGTGCGTGACTGCAAAACTAACCAAACGCGATTGTTTCTTTCCAAAAAAATGCAGATCTAGAGTGTGCCATATGGTCTTTGAAACCTTAAAATTTCATCCAGAAACTCCATCGGGAAGTGGACTAACTAGCCCCCCTAAACAGGTGTACTCGGACATGTTTTCAAGAAAACAGCAGATCTAAACCCACTTGGTTGAAAAAGTGCGCGACTGCAAAACTAACCAAACGCGATTGTTTTCATCCAAAAAAATACAGATTTAGAATGGACCATATGGTCTTTGAAACCCCAAAATTTCAACCGGAAACTCCATCAGGAAGTGGACTAACAGGGGTACTCAGCAAGCTAAAAAAAAAAGTGTTGGCGAATCCCAAAGGTTCGAACCCTTACAGTAAGGGTTTGAACCTTTGCTTCGTAACCTTTCTGGGCCAAATCCCAGAGACCACTAAGGTTCGAACCCTTACAGTAATGGTTCGAACCTTCACTTCGTTGGTCTCCTGGGCCAAATCCCAGAGAGCATTAAGGTTTGAACCTTTGCACACAGGGTTCGAACCCTCACTTCTTTGCCATCCAAAACTTTTGAAAATACAATTTTGGGTGAAATTCGTGAGTCTTTCTCATTGTTTATACATTCAAAGGTGATGTCAGCCGGTTTTACAGAAAGACATTGTAACTAACTCCAGCTTCGGTGTTATTCTGACAAATTCCTTTCCACTTTGAAGGAAGTAGACCCATGCCTTCATCCCTGAAGCTCTCAGACTCTGGCCTCCAATCACACACACACACACAAAAAAAGATCAAATATGATATATAGGAATTGAAAATGAAATAATAGTAAATTGTGTTTAATGTGAAAAAGAAAGGCAAATGGTCAATGGTACTTGCCATCTTCTTTTGTTATCACCAATCAATCAAGTACCCCACACATAATTTTAGGATTTCACTTTAATAAAAAAAACGTAGAGCATTACAGTACAAAATTACGAAGACATGATGGGTCAACAAACATAAAAACATTATGATAAACAACATTAACGATGAACCCAATTAGTTCATAGATCCCATAAGTAAGGTTAAGAATAGCAACAAACATAAGAAAAAAAATTATAAGTGCAGATGGGATGATCTATAGATGGTTTTTATGGGGGAAAATCTTTAAGAACTTGAATTCCTACTCATACAAACTTGAATTTTGTGCCTGACATTGTTTTTTGATAATGATATCGTTACCATCTTTTATAGTTCCTTCATCCATTTTTTGTGTCCAACAAGAAAATAATAGTGAATTTATATTGAGATGCATAAACAATAAGAAAGACCCACGATTTCACTCAAAATCTAATTTTAAAAAATTTTCTGATAGCGATATCGTTACAATTATTTATTAGTTCTTCGCCCATTTTTTGTCTCCAATAACCAAATAACTCAGAATTGATAATGGGGTGCATAAACAATGAGAAAGGCTCACGGATTTGGCTCGGAAATGCATTTTCCTAATAGGTGAAATAAAGGTTCGAACCCTCAAAACGAGGGTTCGAACCTTCAGACTCTCTGGAATTTGGCCCAGGAAGGCAGTGAAGTGAAGGTTCGAACCCTCAAGATGAGGGTTCGAACCTTCATTTCCTTGCGGTCTTGGGCCAAATTCCAGAGAGCATGAAGGTTCGAACCCTCATCTTAAGGGTTCGAACCTTCACTTCACTGCCTTCCTGGGCCAAATTCCAGAGTCCGAAGGTTCGAACCCTCGTTTTGAGGGTTCGAACCTTCACTTCACCTATTAGGAGAATGCATTTTTGAGCCAAATTCGTGAGCCTTTCTCATTGTTTATGCATCTCAATAAAAAGTCACCATTATTTTCTTGTTGGAAAAAAAAATGGATGGAGAAACTAATAAATAATTGTAACGATATCGTTATCAAAAAATAATGTCGGGCACAAAATTCAAGTTTGTATGAGTAGGGATTCAAGTTCATATAATGTTGGGCCTATGATTTTACCTTAATACGCTGATTTATCCCCTATTCTTTTGTTTCCTAGTCATGTTTTTTTACGGTCGGTGAGAGATGACACCCATCATGTCTTTGTGATTTTGTACTGTAATGTTCCACCTTTTTTTACGGTTTTTGTCTGTGTATGCAAACCCTCTTTCTTAGTGTATGTGTGTATGCAAACCCCTGGTTGACCACTTGCATGTAGTTAGTGTGGTTGTCTCCATTCTTCTTTGACCTGTTTCCTTTTTTTGAGTTTTGAGTCCATAGAATATGTACTGTTGGAAACCATTGGGTGGCTACTTTTAAGTGATTATTGTGTTTGCAAGCTGTCATTCAAGAGAAGATATCGTGAACTTCACATGACAAATGGGTTGGAAACATGGAGTTGAAGAGGGTAGACTCAAATGGCCTTTATTTTATTTCAAATTGTTAGATAATATGCTTACATTATGGAATGTTTGGAACCCAATAATTATTCTAGCACACGAAGGTCATACACCATTTACAAGTAGATTGACTTCAAACAGAGAGCAATTCATCCCTCATACAAATGATACCCGATAAGGACCGCTTGATCTGCTTCCATATGTCAGCTTCAACATTTCAAATCTAAATAACGATGTGGACAAGTTGAAGTTATATCTCATCCCAAAAAAGAGGAAAATGATGATTCATCCTCTTGGAGGTGGATCTCTACATGTCTGTCTATTATGACCACGCTTCTTGCAATGGAAGCATGTTACTTGTTACTTCATTATCCTCTATTCATATCCATAACTTGACCATTAGAAGTGACATCAGCCGGAACAATGATAATCCTGCCAAAACCAGTTTAAGAATCAAAATTGGCAGAGATGCAAATTAAAAGATAGAAAAAGATAATCAATACAGGTTGCAACATTAAAAAGAGGTGTTCCAAGATGATGTTACAATAAGCAATGCACTGCCTTTGTAATCACTTAAAAAATCAAAGGGTCTTATCCAACAGTCTATTGTAATCACTATAACTGAAAACAAATTCAATACTTGTAGTTTAGCAGTCTATTGTATTGCTCATCTTGTCCCACTTAATCACTAAAGATTCCAATTCAAAGAAGTGAACCATACCTCTAAGACACTATATAATTAAGTAGATCTTGCCCCCACGCAATCAGTAAAGAAGGATTTATCAGATTAAGGCTCTCCTCTTTGATTGGGTCATCTACAAGTCATGCACTATCCACCAAAATAACTCTAAAAAAAAGATTTTTTTTTTATTAATATGAACTTGGTAGCAAGAAAGAAAAAAAATCAAAGTGAAGAAGGGAAGATAGCTCCTTTTGGTAGCTCCACTGGTCCTGACACTCGGTCAGTCAACAAGATCACTAGGAACATAGAATGTGTATGGTCTATGATAACATTGTACCCATAATCTAGAGTAAACCAACAGTAGTCTCATTTATGGACAACAAAACAGCTTCCCTTCTAAGTTCTAACCATTCACAGCACTTGCTCACTGAAAACTTTGTCTTAGCAAGAGCTCTAAAATAACACTAAAATCTTAACTCGAACACCCCTCCACTACAATCAAGCCATTCTAGATAAGTACTATATTCCTCAGCCCTATCTTAAACCTAACACCCAACATACATAACTCATCCCCATCCTGGTAATGGGATGCAATACTGTGAGCACATTTCACCTTCTCCCTCTTTGTCCCGAACTCCTCTCTCGCAGTCTCCCCCCATATTTACAAGCAGAAACCTTTCTCCAACATGCTGTTTTCTGTTCTCCAAATCTCCAACACCATTAACTTGGCAATGCCCAATTTGTGTATCTTTACACAAATTCCCTACCCCCAACACCTTTTCCTCTTTGGTTTCTCCTGTCTTTCCAACTCGTAAGAAGTTACTTTCTCGTAAGTACCTTCGCATATGAATTTTTTTTAAAAATCCCTACAATTGTCTTGCAACTAAAGCATCTAGAATGAGAACATAAAGAAAGAAGACATAGGTAAATTGGAAAGAGTAGCTCTAACAAGGGTGAATTATCCTCTGAAGGATAAGAATTGTATTTTCCATGAAGACAAATCTTTTTTCCTCAAATTTAGTCATCACTTGGTGCCACATTGCCTAGGGACAAAGATTAGAGCCTAAAGGTAAAACAAAATAAATTGGAAAACAGACTTCCCAACACTCAATCTTATAACAAATAAAAAAGTCCAATTACCAATGGATACTTGAAATTATAATGGCTAGAATAGAAACAGATAAAATTGTGAGTATAACAAAGGCAAACAGTTCGTCACTTTTTTACTATGTTTTTTCTAAGCTTATGTTACTTGATTCGGGTGAAGATGTAAAACCAAGAATTTCAGTCACCATTTTCTTAAAAAAAAAAAGAGGACGTAAAACCAAGAAAAAGGCAACAATTTTATTTTCGAAAAAGAACAATGAAAAGCTTTATCAAAAAATAAAATTCAGTTACCATCTACTGAGCTGTTTTCTAACATAGGAACTAACACAAATTGATCAAACTAAACCCACCTCCAAAGGAATTTATAATCCAAAGTCATTAAGCCTAGTTATTACATGAGGCAATAAATTGAAGTTTCTTGAACTGGCATTGAAGTTAGATCATTTTCAAATGCACGCAGTACTTAAGTTGAGTAAACCTAGTTATTACATAAGGCTATGGATTGAAATTTGTTGACTAACATAGGAACTAACACAAATTGATCAAACTAAACCCACCTCCAAAGGAATTTATAATCCAATGTCATTAAGCCTAGTTATTACATGAGGCAATAAATTGAAGTTTCTTGAACTGGCATTGAAGTTAGATCATTCTCAAATGCACGCAGTACTTAAGTTGAGTAAACCTAGTTATTACATAAGGCTATGGATTGAAATTTGTTGAACTCATGTTTAAGTTAAACCATTTTGAAATGCATGCGGTACTTATAATGAGTAACTACTAATTATTGCACTGATTTGGTTACAGAGAATATTTTTGTTGTGACATTATGCTGTGGACTTTGTCAAATGGTCATAGAGATGGCTTGCATACAACTATAAATGGTGGAGAAAGGATATAAGAAAGGTTATAGAGGGAGGCAGTGAGAGGAAAAAACTTTTAAAAGTTACTTTCAGCGATTTGATGTAAAGGATTAAAATATAAACCAGTAATCGTAACAAAAAAATGTATCAAAGATAGTCTATAGAGAGTAATCGTAACAGTCAAATCTAAATAAAAGTCACTACTCTACAAATAGGTTTTTGCTCAAACTTGCCAGCCACCATACCCACTCGGTTAAGACATCCAAAATGCAAACCCCATGAAATCTTATCTTGTAACCAAACAAGTAGCCAACCCGACCTTCCACATTTCATACATCTATTTCGCATAATGCTCCTCATTTCTGAAAGAATCACCTACCAACCCTACTTTCTTCATGCATTCTGATGCAAATTGGAGGGCCCTCAAGCCAAAGGCAATTGAATTAATAAATCTAGCCGAAACTCAGTCCACAAGGGGTATCAAATCCAGTCCCTAATAGGAAAAAAATAGCCTAAGGGTAGGCTAGGATAAGTTAGGTATACCAAATACCAATAAAACACTACGCCCCAACCCCCAACACACACACAAAAACCAGCAGCAACAGCGAGAAAAAAAAGAGTAGGCGGGGTGTTTCCGATGAGAAAGTGAGACCCGATATAATTAATGGAAGGTGGGCTTTCTTTAACATGTGTCTGCAACACATTATTAGGGCCATATGGTAGTTCTGCTTTCATTTAAATCACTAAAACACTACAATATTGAAATACATGAAATTCATACAAGGTTTCTAGGAAAAGAAAAAAAGATCTTTTGCAAAATGTACCTTTCTAGAATTTGATATGGATCCACTACAAGTTCAAGCTTTCCATCAATCCATATAGAGAACCGGGCATTGGAAAAAATTCTGTGCAATAGAAGCTTAGGGACCTGCCAAAGAAACATAAGATTAGAACTTACTAAAGTACCCGCCTCAAGGTGCCATTTTAACATACTTTAGAGGATGAACTGGAAGTAGATAGCTAACATATTAGAATATGTGTGCATCTTATGCAACTGTATTATTGAAATGACTTATAGAAACTGAATTATGAGCAACAACATTTACTAATAGTTCATCTTTAAAGAATTTCTTACACTGAGTGCATGGTAAAATAGGACATGATCCACTAACATTTGAACAAACATTATTATAGTCTTTAAAATAGGTGGGTATTTAGATGAGGATTTTAACAAAAGTAATTACAAGTTACCATATAGATATATCAAGAAGTTGGCAGCATCTGACTGACACCAAATCAGGATTAACCAACGAAGAAAGAAAAATGATCAAAGCAAATGAGCAAAACAGGTTTGAACAGAGGACAACTTTCTCCATTTCTCCATCAATTAATCAACTTCTTATCATCCAAAAAGACCCTCAGATAGCCGGTCCAAAAGTATCATGCAAATTGCAAATGAGCAAAACAGATCAAGAGGGTGGTTTTTTAGAGCTCAATATCAAATTGGTGTGGGTCTTTCCATATGCATGTGGATGGGATACAAAATGGGCGCTTGTTTATCTAAAGCTGTTTCGACATTCTTGAAATGCATTTTCTCTTCAACTTCCCCGAACTTTTATTCTCTGTTATACAAGCATGTAGAAGGCACCGTTTATATACATTTTTTCCTTCAAAAGCTCATCTCCCCGTAACCATGCCAATACATTACAAGAGTATGATTTCAAAGGCAATGGAGCCCACATCTACTTATCTTAGTGAAAATATAAATCTTTTACAATATAAATAAATGGACACTAAGATAAGTAGATGTGGGCTCCATTGCCTTTGAAATCCATGCCCAAATAAAGAACATAGTACAGTATAAAAAACATCATAACACGGCCTGGTAGTTCAAAGGCTCTTGAGCCCATGTGATGATCAAATAATAACTTAGAATTATGGGAAGATTAAATGTATAGGCAAACAGTAATGCAAACACAGTCAAGTTTCATAAACAGGAGAACAACACATGATTTTCTCGGTTTGCCTCAATACATTGAAACATGAATCCTTATTGTATAAAGAAAAATGTACAACAACTGATTGTTTTGAGGAAAATTGCATTGTATATAGAGTTTGGGAGTGAACGCTAACAAAATTCCAAACTTTCTCAATGATAAGAAAATAACTTAAGCACAAGAAACAATTCGCTTCATAACAACTACAGGGAAAAGTGTCTAGTACAAACATGCCATTGGATTTGAAAATATCAAGTTTTGTTTGTAATAGTTATGATAACAACTGCAGGAAGAAAATAATTACAATGGCGCCCATCACTTCTACGTTACATTATGGAATATCCTCTTTTCTTCAAATCTGGAGGAGCAATGAGAAAGAAAGCAAACCTATAAGAGAGCAGCAATAGTGCCAATAAAATGCCATAACATTGGAGCAAGGTCTTGAAACAACTCCTTTTTTCTAAAAAAACAAATTGAAAACAAAAAAGCCTCTAAGTTCATGATTTATCCATATAAATCTCATAAATAAACAAACCATAATTTGATAGCATAACCATAAAAGGAATATTGTGCTAAAGCATCCAACGACACAATGTTTTCACTAGGTCTGATACTATTTTAAAAAAAACCCAAAATGTGGCTGAACAACATCGAATCCTTGTGAATCAATCCAAAAATACCCTAACCCATCAAACCCCAAATGAAAATTCCCATTTTTAAACCACCCCATCAAATGACCCGAGGAATTCAATTCAACCTGCAAGATTCTTCCTTTATCAACAAATATTCTTCCTTTACCAACAAATATCCCCCCACCATTACAAAACCCCCAAAGATGTGGTTGAACAACAACATCAACTCCGTTTGAATAGATATGAAAATACCCAGTCCCATCTAGCTCCAAATGAAAAGATTTCATTTTGAAACCACCCCATCAAACGAAAACCGAAGAAATCCCAGATTTCGATTAGAAAAGGAAGAAAGGAAGGAAGAAATCACAGCCTTCGATCCAACTGTTTCAACAGACCCGTGATCCCGCTCTTCTTAGATCCTGGAGCTTCCAAATCCGGTTCGGAGTTTGACGAATTTGACCGGATAAGATGAATGTGATCGCCGGAATCGACATCTTCGGACATTTTGTTTAGGGAAGAAAGGAGAAGGAAATCGTTCGATGCTTTTAGGGTAAAATGCTGGGATTGAAAACGATATCGTTCGATAAATGGAGGGCAAAAGAGTAAAAAAATCATCGTACGAACACCAAAGAGGGCATTTTCATGTATTTCTGATTAAATCCGTTGTATTTGTGTATAGGAACACTTTTTTGGTAAAAATCCCTATATTAAAATGTTGTGGGTTTCTTTTTCCTTTCTAATTATATGGTACTAGTATTTTTCTACTCTGATTATATCAATTTGTTAGTTTTTTTTTTTTTAATAAATGTGATTATGTGGAGGAGAACGAAGGAGAATAAAAAAATAAATAATAGAGATGGGCATGTTCCTCTCTCTGGTTTGTAACTATGCAACCATGAAGGACTAGTTTTCTTATAAGCATTTCATTTAATCAAATTGTTAGAGGGAATAAAGGCAGATGAACAATTCTGACTGGGTCAAACATTACTGTACTGGTCTTGTTTCGGCTTTCACTTGGCTTTGCTAAGGCCTGCATGCATTTGGTCTCAATTCGAGTTACATGTAGGACAGTCCATCAGTACCAATATATACCCATTTCTTTCAATAGAGTGTTTGGGAGTTACAGTTACAGAGTACCAAATCTTTTATTTCTATATCTTGGGCCCTTTTTTGAATTGCTTACCCAAACTGCAGAGCAAAATTGATTCATCATTTCTTGATACCATATTAAATCTATGCATGGCTTGACACAACACAAAGTTGATTAAATCATATAGAATTACATTTTCCCAGTTTAAAAATATTATGGACTACTTCAATCAAGTTTTATCTTTTTGAATGACGAAATATAGAATTACATCATCCAACTTTTCTTCAATATGTTGTTTCCTTTCCCTTATTAGGGAATTCTAGGTAATGTTTACATTAGTGCTAATTGAGGTAATGCTTGATAGTTGTGTTGGTTATTTTTCTTTCTCAGGTAGAATCTATGGCATCTCTTCAGAAATAGTAGAGGAAGGCGCTGGACAAATATATGGAGAATACTTTAGAAATGAACATCTCTGTTTGATAGTTTAAGATTCAGCCGCTATTGATTGGCAAAAGGCTCAACAAAAGTGATGAGTTAGATGTAAAAAATGAAATTCTTGTATATCGGGGGGGGGGGTTCATATTTTTGTAATTTTAAAACTAAGAATTATATATTACCCCACTATCTCATAAACCATTATGGTTGAGTTGATATGGTCATGGCTGTAAGAAACCCGAAAATAGCTCGAGTTGATTCTATTTCTGTGGCAAAATGAAATGTCTGGTCTTAAGGCTTCACTTAGGTTGAGGTGATGGAAGTTGATCTTCTCTGTTGTAAGAGTTGCCAAAGCGTGGAATGTAAATTTAGCCCCATCACACGTGTTGATGAAAATTTAGCCCCAGTCAAAGCAGCAGCACATTTGTAAGGGTTGAAATCCAGCAACACACTTGTGGCTGAAATCCATTGCTTTAATAATCTAATATAGCTTTGAATTTCCAAATACCAAATAATCAAACTAATGGTGCAAAAAGTGGCAATGATTGTGTGCAACATCCAATAGAAAAAAAAAACAAATGGATAAGATAGTATTGGGCAGATTATAAATTCCATTAAATTAAACATCACTTGAACAAAAAAAGTCCCTTTAAACTCAATTGCAGATAACAAGAAATATGTTCCAATTACAAATTACAATCTTGACAAAATAATACAATCACTATTTACATCTCATGTTTCTTGGCCTTCACAATGGCATCTAACAAGAAATCCATTCCAATTACAAATTACAATCTTGACAAAATAATACAAAACACTATTTACATCTCATGGTTCTTGGCCTTCACATATTCTTAAACTCCATTACAAGAAATAAATAAGAATCTGTCAATGGGTTTATTATAAGATTACTATGTCTTCAAACTACATGGGAATGGTCTCTGTTGTATTCTCCTTCCCATTCCATTCATTCCTCTCCAAAAAGCCTGTCAACAGATTGAAAGAAGTCATTGTGAACTCAACCACCATTTCTAGAATGCTGCTGAACATTCAAAGAGGTTAGAGCTTCTGTATGAGTTGATGTTATGGGAAGAGTGCTTCTTTTAGTATCACAGTCTCATTTCCAGCCACTACGAACAAATATTACCATTATCCATAGCACATACACTTGACAAAGGAATCAAAGCTCTGCTGAAGAATGATGTGTACCTGGATACAAATATAACCAAATCTCCACATGAAGATGTCTTGGTGATCCAATGATCAAAACATAAGCAAGTGATCAAGAGAAGAAAAAAAGAAAAAAAGAAAGCATGCACCAACTTAGTAATATCTAAAGTGAAAGACTTCTATTAGCACCTTCAACGCACTGACACAATTCTAGAAATTCTATTTTGATTGTCAGGAACCCAATTCTAAAATCAAATGAGAATCTTTTGATCATCAAAAACATCTTGAATATGTTATGGATTTCTTGAAATGTGGGAAACGAAAACAAAATAGAGAGAAAAGGGAAAGAAACCCACCACTTGAATATAACCACAAGAAAAAAAAAAAAAAGGAAAAAGAAAAAATATAAGCACTTCATGCAAGGAGCCGTCTCCTCCCTCTTCCCTTCTCTTTATCTTTTACATTATTTCCTGTTTCTTTGCCTTTCTCAATTTGGTAGCTCGCAGGAGATGGTGGGAGAGAGTAGTCGGTTGGGAGAGAAATAAAGAGAGAGGAGGGGTGGGCTGGGATTACGGATGGGTTAAGACAAAGAAGGCGAGATAGAGATGGATTATGGGTGGGTTGGGACAGAGAAGCAAGAGGAAGGGTTTGGATTTTTTTGGGGGTTTTGGTTGTTGAGATAGAGGGAGGGGGACGGGAGAGTTTTTCCGAGTGTTATATCTCGGTTTGATTTGAGAGAGCCGGAAAATGGGTTTCCAGCGTTTGAAATGAAAAGCGAGAGAGAGACAGATCTCCGAGAGAGGGAGAGAACGCAGTGGCCGCAGCTGAGCTGAAAGGGGGAAATGAAACTCTGATGGAGAGAGAGAGAGAGAGAAATGAAAATGAAAGGGGGAATGAGATGAAAGAGGGAAATGAAGATGAAAGGGGGGAGGATCTCTGCTGGACGAGAGCTCAACCGCAGGCGAGAGGAAGAGGACTACGATCGCAGATGGGAGAGATGACGGTTGCAAGCGAGCCTGGGAGAGAGAAATCGCAGCGAGATGGAGAGGTCGCAAAAGAGATGGAGATGGGAGAGAGAAATCGCAGAGAAAAAGAGAGAGGAGAGGAAAGAAATGGAAGAGGGAAAAAGAAAGGGGGGAAAATGAATATGAGCAGTAAGCCAAACGAGTTTCATTTCGTCACACGCTCGGGCAGCACGTTTGCAGCTGAGGCTCTCCTCAACTGCAGTTGAGGAGAGCCGGCCCCTATATATATATAAGAGCATGCAAGTGTTCTTCAAACAGTTGCCACAAATAACATTGGCGGTAACAGTTTTTTTTTTTTAATTTGGAAAATATCTAAAAATATTAATGAATTATTATAGTTGCAATAATAAGAGCATTATTGCTGCAGTGTTTTTAAGATATCGACGAATCTTGTGACATTTTGAGACAAAGCTATCACCTTTATCAAGTCATTTCACTCTTCTTCTTCTTTTTTGATTTGGGGTGAGGGTGTTAAGAGGTAATTTATGTTGGATTAAATGGGTGTGGCCCACATGACCACAAACCCATTAAAGATATTTAATCATACCTACTTGTCTTTCATATTTAAGAGACCTAGTTATTTTTGAGCTCACTTACCAACAAACTAATAATGGGCTGAAATTAAAGGGTTAGGTGATAGTTTGGGATTATTGGTTCCTTGATGGGTAGGAATCTCCTACAAAAGGACTCCTTGTGTAACTCCTTTGGTTGCTAGTTTTCTTGGCCTCCATCACTAAGTAAGAAAGAATAGAAAAGGCAAAGGAGTTGTAAATCCCATTTGATTTTTAAGCCTCTGTCATTTCAAGAAGCTTTTGCGATCTTCAAGAAAGAACTATGAAATCAGGTAAGCTCCTCCCCATTCTCAGATTTGTTTACTTCATTGTGTCATTTGGATTAGACCCTATAGATTGAGGGATCTTAAGCTAACAATTTAGACTTCCAAGGAAAAACTACACTTGGTACATGTGTGTAGCTTTCATGGCCTGGCAGGAGTTATGTCAGTACTTGCATATAAAGTCATTCACTGCAAATGGTAGGTTGTAAGTAAAGAGTTTCTCTATCTCAAACATTTGGTTATAACACTTCCCCAGTCTACTTCCCCAAGTAGCTACATTCATTGTAAGGGACCAAATCTGTAACAATTCCATCCAAGAATGTAACCTCTCGGAATTTTGTCAAATACACACTTCCATTGACAAATACAAATACACACTTCCATTGACAAATACATTACTTGAAATGTAGACTATAGTTATAAAAAAAATTGTCATCAAAATGTCTGTTGTGATTCACCCGTTCATCGATAAGTGCCCCTTTGGTTGGATGGAACTGAATTCCTAAAAAATTATGGTAAAATGGGTTCAAAAGATGGAACATTGAAGAGGAAGAGTGGTGAAGACTACTATAAGGTGGAGTTGTGAATGATGCTATGACTTGACTAGGATTTGATTTACCAGTTAATATCTGGATATTCAATTTCCATCAAAATAAGAGGAGATTATTTGATAAACATTTGTGGGTCTCTTATGTTTCTCCAATTTTAACCACTTTGATAGAAATATGTTTATTAGAATTCTTAGGAATTTAATTCATTTCAAACAATGAGGCCCTAGGCATCATCACTCGGAATATGAGAAGACTTTCCATTTACAAATTCCAAATATTTTTTCTCCTCCACTCGCCAGTAACATGAACATGATGGCAACACGTTTTTTGCAATCATGCATTAAATTCAGAACCAAAGTGGTCACTTCCAAGTTCAAACAATCCCTTTGTAAATTAAAGTAGTGACCATGATGTTGTAAGATTGCAGATTGCCATATAATTATAATACATACACATACATCCAGCATTTACTATCCAAATATGCAGCATTCAATACCCAGTCAACCAGCATGCACTACCCATCCATTCAACTTTTATTAATTTTATGTTGGCCAACTCAACATCTCAATGTGTACAAAATAAATAAAATATGCAGCGGAAATAAAATCAATAAACACACACCACAAAGACACCAAATATAACATGGAAAACCCTAATCGGGTGAAAAAACACCAATCCAAACTGAATCAACAATTAAGCACTATAAATCTCACAATTATAAGGCACTCAAAGACCTCTCCCCAGATAATTCCTACTTAAGGACTGCAG
This sequence comes from Litsea cubeba, assembly GCA_012931725.1. Taxonomy (NCBI): domain Eukaryota; kingdom Viridiplantae; phylum Streptophyta; class Magnoliopsida; order Laurales; family Lauraceae; genus Litsea; species Litsea cubeba. The sequence continues at coordinate 88,915,368 of CM022948.1, read as the reverse complement.
TTACGTCTTGTGTAGCTTCACTCCTCAACGATTTCACACCGTTAATTGCAACAGGTTGAATCCCGCTTGACTCCTCAAATCTTCTACGAAAGAAGATTGTTTTCTACAAGTGATGTATAAGAAACTGGCTCTCTAAATGATTTATGTAGCACAACTCTTCAATTAACTCTCTAGAGAAGAAGTATCCCAATTATATCTTCCAACTCAGAACAAATCAGAGATAGTTTTTCTTTAGGGTAGCCCAAGGGTCCTTTAAATAGGCTTAGGGACGTGCTAATAGTTGCCTAACTTGATTATGACTAAAACAAGCAGTTTAAGCATAATTAGAAATAGAAAATTCAATTTTCGTAGGGCACTACTGCCTCATCCGCTCGAGCGGGCAACATTCTATCTGGTGTCTGGGGCTACTTTCTGGCAGAGTTCACACATCCGCTCGAACAGGTCGGCCCTGTATTTGAATCCGAAAAATCAGCATACTTTTAATTCTGTCTAGTTTTCTTTTCTTCCATCAACATACTTCTATTCTATGTAGACTTTTATCTTTTAATCCTTTTTCGTACTTTTAATTATGCCAGACTTTCTTTTATTAGTCCTTCTATAATTCTTTCTTTATAGCAGACTCACAGTCCTTTTTTTTAAAATAAAAAATTACAATTTAATAGATGGAGGATTTTGTCCAGCCCATGAATTAGTCGACGCTAAAAAAAAATACCTAACAACCTCCGTTTTTAAAGAAAAACTTGACTATCTAATGGAGAAGATGAAACTTATTTATATTATTATTAATAGATGGGCCCCACGTGGAGTTCCACTTCCACTCACATCCTACTCGAGGGAAGCGTGTGGGCCGTCCCGACTCCGGACGCCAACTTCTCATCATAAACGATACAATTCTCCAGAGAAATTAGCGAGTCAAGTCAACTCTACATTTATGTCAGTCATTATGTGTGTGTGAGAGACAGAGACAGAAACAGAAACAGAGGCACATTGACACGGAAAGAGAGAGAGAGGTGTTCTTCCTTCTTCATCAGAGGTATTTTTTTCTTCTTTAAAAGTTCTGTTGTGCTTTTCTTGTTCCATTTAAGAAGATCAGGGTGTTAAGAGTTTCAAGGAATTGATGATGGTATGGTTTCCCTCCCGGTCGTCAATCCCAATTTGGTGGGGCCCACCTGATCATGTTTCTTTGATCCCAATGCTATAAATCTTGGGCCAACAACAGATTAGGGAGGTTGAAGCCATTTATTTGCTTCCTTTTGTTTTGTACTGTTGTTTGTTGCTCCTTTCCCAACCCATTGATCTTGTTGAAATGATCCCAATCTCAACATACCTAGTGGGCCCCATCCACTGAAACTACTGTATGGAGTACGCACAGTGATGAATGATTAAAATGGACAAGTATGTATGATACCAGTGGCATGGCAATTTCTGAACCGACCTGCCAACCTAACCCATGCCTAACCGGGCAATTTGGTTTTGGCTTCACCCATTGTGTTATTTTTTTTTAATCTAGTTTTGGGTTTCAGTTATTATTCGATTCTTGGTTCAGGTCGAGTCCATTCTTGCTAATCAACATGCCAAACTGACCCAGCCTCCCCACAAGACTATTTGGATTATGACCCTTCACCCCAACCTCTGCCCAACCTGAATAACAGACGGTTTGGGTTGACCCCTTAACTTCTCCAGATCTCCTTGGGTTAGACCTTTTGAAACTAACCAGTACTGTCTCATGTAACCATCCATCTTTCTATGTTAGATGTTAGGACATCCCATTTGGTTTCTAAGATTTACCCAACATAATTGGGACAAGGCTTTATTGATGATGATGATTTGGATTCTAAGATTGAATAAAAAAGCCTAGGAAGAATTTGAGTCTAGTTTTTTTTTTTCTATTGGATTGGCATTGGGCAAACTTTTGATTTAAGTGTCTCCTTGGTCTGTGGACATGTGGAGATATTTTAAAGAGGCAATGTATCTTGAGGACAGACTTTCCATAAAATCCACCTACACGTGGGGGAATTTGAATTTGCTTGTCTTTAAGAAAGCATCTTTTAAGTAGTGCGCTTTGCCTCACTATTATTTTTTAATCATTTATTTTTAATTAAATATTTGTTTTTCCAATTAGCACAATTTTTTTTTTTTGTAAACCTTTCCCCAACAACAGTAGTTACAAAAACAGGCAAGCTTTTAACAAAACCAGTGTCTTGTTCTGGTATGAGGTAATCCATTTTGTTTTCACCTTCAATTCCTTGCATATATCTTTGACTCTGTTATTAATAAACCATGTTTTTTTCTCTTCTTGTAGGCATCAGTCACAGACTCACAGCTCCTGTTACTCTAGAAACACAATGGTGCCTTTTCAAGTCTTGGAAATCCTGAGCAAACCAGTTACTGAAGCTGGTAAAGAGTTACTCATTGCTCTGAAACGCCAAGCAGGTTATCTTTTTCACTACAAAAGAAAGATAAAAAATCTTAAGATGGAGGTGGAGAAGTTGAAGAGGATAAGAAATGATGTACAACAGTTGGTTGAAGTCGCTCAAAGAAACAATGAAGTAATCCTTGATGTAGTGCAAGGGTGGTTAGAAAGCGTACAATGCATTATAGGAGATGTGCAAGTACTGGATGACCAAGTTGAAGGGAATATGAGATGTTTTGATTTGAGCATACGCTACAAACTAGGTAAAGAAGCGACAATCAAGAAAGCCAAAGTTAATGATCTACAAAGAGAAGGGGAATTTACTAGTGGTGTATCATTCCGCAAGCTAAATCCAGATGTTGGATTTTCGCCTGATGGAGATTTTTCCACATTTGAATCGACAGAATATGCTATGAAACAGGTAATTGTTGCATTGAAGGATGAGAACGTCAACATCATTGGGGTATATGGGATGGGAGGAGTAGGTAAGACAACCTTGGTAAACCAAGTAGCCAAACGCGTGAAAAAAACCGAACTCTTTGAAGAAATTGTCGTGGTACCTCTCTCTCAAAATCTGGACTTGAAAAGTATCCAAAGTGACATTGCAGAGCAGTTAGACATGCGTCTAGAAAATGGAAGTGAACCCATGAGAGCAAGGAAGCTGACACAGAGATTGAATCAGGCTAAAAATGTCCTAGTAATCTTGGATAATCTGTGGGGAAGATTGGAGTTGGCCGATGTAGGAATTCCTCATGGAGAAGAACACAAGCGTTGCAGCATAATCTTCACCACACGAAGCATAGAAATCTGTAATGTAATGGAGTGCCAAGCTAAGATTGCGGTAAACACTTTATCTGAACAAGATTCGTGGAGTTTGTTTAGAGAAAAGGCAGGTGATGTTGTTGACACTCCTGCTTTACGTGATTTAGCAATGGATGTTGCAAAAGAATGTGGAGGTTTGCCTCTCGCGATTGTCACACTCGGAAGGGCATTAAAAGATAAGAACAAAGTTGTTTGGAAACAAGCGTTGCAGGAATTACAAAGGTCTAATCCCGCAAACATCAAGGATATGTATGCGAAGGTGTTCACTTCTCTAGAGATAAGCTACAATTACTTGGAAAGCGAGGAGGCGAAATCATGCTTCCTGTTTTGTTGTCTGTTTCCAGAAGGCGGTTCTATTCATATACATGACCTGATAAGGTATGGAATGGGGGAGGGACTCTTTCATGATGTCAACACATTAGAGGAAGCTTCAGGTAGAGTTCATACCTTGATCGACAAAATTAAGGCTTCTTGTTTGTTGTTAGAGGGAAAGAGTGATGGTTGGGTAAAAATGCATGATGTTGTTCGCGACGTTGCCATTTCAATAGCTTCAAGACATGAGCACGCATTCCTTGTAAAAGCTGGTGTGGGATTGAAAGAGTGGCCTGAGATTGAAAACCCTGAAAAGTGTAAGAGAATTTCATTGGCTCACAACAAATTCAAAGCGCTCCCTGACTCCATATCTTGCCCCCAGCTTTTAACCTTATTACTAGATGTTAATTATTCTTTGAGAGAAATTCCTGAAAGTTTCTTTATGAGGATGAAGGCCCTCAGAGTTCTAGATCTATGCGACACCAACATCTCATCATTGCCGTTGTCAATGGAATGCCTGGCAAATCTCCGAACACTGTGGCTAGACAGATGCCGTGAGTTAAAAGATGTAGCTTTAATTGGCAGGTTGAAGAAACTAGAAATACTTTGCCTAAGAAAGTCCGGAGTCGACAAATTGCCAAAAGAGATTGGTGAATTGACCAATCTTAAACTCTTGGATTTGAGTAATACAAAGCTTGAAATCATTCCTCCAAATGTGATATCAAGGTTGATTCGCTTGGAAGAACTATACATGGGGGACACCTTCAGCCAGTGGGAGCCAAAGGGAGCAAAAAGATGCAAGAAAAGCTAGCATTGCTGAGATCGAATTCCTTACTCATTTGAATGCCCTGGATGTTCATGTAGAAAACATCAACTGTATGTCTCAAGGCGGCAGCATTAGTAATCCATGGAAGAATCTCATGAAGTTTCATATATGTATAGGAGGTCATTACAAGTATGGCAAGGCACAAAAATTCATTAAAGTTGAAAACATATCAATCCCAATTCCATATTTGGTTAAATCGCTATTTGATATAACCAGTGAACTGCACTTAGTACGTTGCGGAGGCCTCACGAATTTTGCAAATACACATGAAATGAGAGGTGAAAACTTAGAGTCACTTACAATCAACGAATGTGGCGTAATGGAACATGTTATTAGTGTGGAAGAAGAGGCACCTCCACTGGAATTCAGAAGTTTGGAGAAGTTATTTCTTGTCCGCTTGGAGAACTTGAAGAAAATCTGCATTGGGCCACTTGCAGCTAGATGCCTCATAAACTTAAGAGTCCTTGAGGTGTCCATCTGTAATAACTTGATTAATATCTTGCCGTCTTATCTTGTGAAAGTACTGTGCAATTTAGAGAAACTTGTAGTTGATGACTGTCAGGAGTTGCTGGAAGTGTTCAACTCAGAGGATCTTGTGGAAGAGCATGATCTGCTCACTAGCCTCAAAAAACTAAAGCTGGAAAATCTGCCAAAACTTTCTAGTGTTTGGAAAGGAGCCATACCCATGGGCAGCCTTCATAATTTGGAGGAGTTAAATGTAGACGGTTGCGAGAGCTTGATATCTTTCTTTAGCAATGGGGACCCACCAACAGGATTCCTTGGAAAACTAAGAATCTTTAGTGTGATTGAATGCATGAAACTAACAAGGGTCTTGCCATCTGATTTGATTCAAGGTCTTGAAGCGCTTGAGGAGGTTGAGATTCATCATTGTGTTGATTTGCAGGAGTTGTTCAACAGTAGGTGTCTTAAGGGAGGGTCTGTTTTTCTCCCTCAATTAAAAAAACTGGATTTGTGTAACCTGCCCATGTTGACTAGTATTTGGGAGGGGGACATACCGGGTGATAGCATTCCCAATCTGGAGGCTGTATATGTAACAAAATGCCACAGTTTACGATATCTTTTCTCACCTGCTCTTGCACAATGTGCTGCACAGCTAAAGCTTCTCAGCATTTTAAGTTGTGAGAAAATGGAGAAGTTGATAATGGGAGAGATTTGCCAATCTCAATTGCCACCAGCTGGGTGTTTCAAAAACCTGCAGAAATTGAGTATTCATGAATGTCATGGTTTTAAGAGCCTCTTCTTATCCAGTTTAGCTCGAGACCTCGCATGTCTTAATGATCTCATTGTTCAAAGTTGTCATGGAATGGAGGTGATAATCACAAAGGAGGAAGGAGTGGCTGCTGCGGGTGTGCTTCGTCAATTGAAGAGTCTAAGACTAGTTGATTTGCCCAAGCTTACAAGTTTCTATGAAGAAGTATCCATTCTCGATTTCCATTCTTTGGAATTCATCTCCTTGTGGAGTTGTCCAGATTTGAAAGGGGTCCCATTTGGACCACAGAGCGCGCCAAATCTTAAAGAAGTGATTTCAGAGAAGTGGACAGAGCTAGAAGAGTTAGAGTGGAGTGATGAGAGTGTCAAATCACACTTTCGAAGCTTGTTCAAGGAGTGGTAAAGAGAATATGATTTTTTTTCTTTGTTGTTTTTATTGTTGATTTTTCATTATTTATTTATTTATTTATTTTCTTTTCTTTTCTTTTGCGTGTTTGCTCTATGGTAGAATTCTTAAGCAATGTCTTTATATTATCTCTCCTAGGATAATAATTGATTATTCAACCGTTGCCTTACAAATTAAATTTTAGGAATGTGATTATTTCACTCTCATCTACTTCTCAAACTTGGACCCTTCATTCTTCACCTCTTTTAGACTCCTTAAACACCACCACACCCATCCATGCTATGAATCTTATAAAATTCAAGCCCTAAACAATTTCTTTGTTTTATTGCATTCTCTTTTCTGCATTTCTTATCCTTCATTACTGAATCAAGAATTTTCATCTCTTGTTGCTTTCTCATATTTTTGTTCTAACATATGTCCTCAGTTTAGTAAATTGTGTAACCAATTTTGAATAGTAGAAGTTATTTGTGTTGTTTCCATGTCTATTATTGCCTATCTAATTTTTAAGCTTCATATATAGGTATTATCTTGGATGTGAAAAAAATTGTGAGTTTCTACATTTCAACAGCATTATGGTTGTACCTTTTAACCTCGTATAGACCATAGGGAGTTTCTACTGCTATACCCATAATTTAACATCTAGTGTTTATTTCACAAATTCCTTATAGATTCCAAGGAATTCCCATGGAGGGTTTTCTTCTTGAAGGGTGGAGATGTACAATGGGCAATCAAGTTCTTATAATCTGTTTTCATAAGATGAAGAGCAGGTGATAATTTCACATCAAAGATAAAAACTTAGATGGTCCTTTGTAGATCTACTATGTTAAAATCAAGCATGGCTCTCCTACTAGTTTCCTAGGAAAGGGGCTTTTATCAAAAGGGTTAAGAATGATCAAGGGTGGAGATCTAAAAGGTCTATTGCAATTTCTTCCTTCTGATAGGAAATAATATCCAATCTTTAACCTACACGAAAATGAGTCCTAAGAATTTAATGGTCTATTGAAAAATCTTCACCCTTGTTGACCCCTTACATTTGACCCCTTTGATGAAAACCTAGTTGCTGTGAAGTTAGAGTCAAAGATTTAGAGGATGGCTATGTTCAATGTTACTCCAGTGATTCTAGTCATAGGGCTTAGCGAGACACTCAAGTTTGAGATCACAATGCCACGAAGTTGTATTACATAGGAGTTTAGAATACTAAAAAAGAAATATTAAGTGGAGAGAGGAAAAAGGCAACGTTTTTGATAGATTTTTTTTTTCTTGTATGGGGTAAAAATAGAAGAAAACTTCTAAAACTCATGCAAAAGAGGGATGGTGGAAAACCCACTCTTGCAATTCACCACATTCTACTTGGAAATAAGATGAAAATCTACAAGCAAAAACTGAAATTTTATGATAACATCATGATATTCTTTTTTTTTTAATTGCATATACTTTGACAATGCTCGTGTGCTATCTAAAAGACCCTTTCAATGTTGATAAGTGACTTGTTTATCCATATAAAGGGCTAATGGGGCATTAGACATTACTGATGGTTGATTTTGCTATCAAATGATGGCCCACAGTGGCACGCTATAAGGATGTCATGAGGTGAGTTGGGGCAGCTGGAGTTTGTCAATGACTCAGCCAGTTTGGTCATCGTGCTAGTATTCATGTGTAGATCCATGCTATGGGCCTGAAATCTTGACCCTGGGCGCGGCCAATTTGCAAATATATGTAGAAGGTTTTAGAAAATGAAAATGTGGAGAAAGATGAAGTCCAAATATCCGGAATTTCGCTTCTCAATTAGTGTGAAAAACCACGCTAGCCCAAGACTCAGCACCAATACGAAAGAAGAAGAACAATCAAAAGATAGAGGGAGAAGAGAACAACTTCATTAAAAGATAGACATTACAAGTTTAGCTTGAGGCTACCACTTGCACAAGATATGGACTTCTTGTTGGTGTGACTTCACTTATCTCTAATTGCTCTACAGTTTCATGGACATGATTGTGAAGAGAACACAACATGCATATATATATATATATAGGTTTTTGAGAAAAAAAAAGCTAGCATAATAAGGTTGTTGTATGGGAAAAGAAAACAATGAGTGGAGGACCATGGGAAAGATGAGAAATGGTTGAATGTAAGTAATGAGATGTATGGAAAGTCTAAGATTGGTATATGGAGAAGTGAAAGGAGCAATGAGGTACATGGGAAAAGTGGTTTGGTGTATGGAGAAGTGGATGGGAGTAATGAAGCATATGGAAATATGGCTAAGTGGATGTGAGTAATGAGGTGTGTGAGAAAATGCATGATAGTAATGGCTTGGTGAGGATAATGATGTGGCAACATAGTAAGATGGAAAAGCAGTTGGGTGGAGAGAAGTTTAGAGGGAGAGTGAGTGACATCTGTCATCTACACGTGCAAGTGGGAACCATTTACAAAAGAAGGAAATTCCATAAAAATTACATAGTAGCCCCACTACAACACTCAAAATAAAAAGAAGGAAAGCAAGAAATCAAATTAAAGAAATTCTAGAAAATGCACTTTAAGAATTTAACAGAATACTAGATTGATGGTGATTGGATCTCTTTTTATGAGAGATGTAAGTGTGATGCTTATTTTTTGGACTCTCTAATTGAAGTTGCCCTTTTCTTCTCACTTATTTTAAAAAATGTCCATTCCTTTTCTCATATACACATGTTGAATTCAATACATATGTATTAATGAGATACATGTGTTTGCTATGAGGAGCTTTGTGGCTAAGATATGGAAATTAAAAATCCCACCTAGAGTAATGGCGTTTGGGTGGCTCACCCTCCGGAATAGAATTCTTACTATGGATAACTTAAGGCGAAGAGGTATGATTGTGGTGAATGCTTGCCCCCATGTGCTTAAGTGAGGAGGAGTCGGTTGACCATCTTTTCCTCAAATGCACTTTTGCTCAGGCGATGTAAGTGCGGTGATTGATTGGTTTGGATGTAGTTGGGTCTTTCCGGGATCCATTTTGGATCTTTTCAAGCCTGGATTTCTCCCCTTCTTTCTCCTCGAGGCAAAGAAATGTGGAAGCTGTCGTTTCCGGCTATCATTTGGCTTCTATGGAAAGAGAGGAATGCTAGGTGTTTGAAGGGGTCGAGTCATCAACTGAGTCTCTCTGATAATTAAGATAAAGTTTTTAGTAGCTAATTGGACTTCGGTCAACACTCTCTTCCATGGGCTTTCAGTGGACCAAAAGTATGTTCAACTGGAAGGATGTTGCCTCTTTTTAACTGGTTTTTTGGATTGTTGTTGTTCTTGGGTTGCTGGTGATGGTCCCCTTCCGTGGTGTTTGTTTTGTTGGTTTTTCCTTCCCTTTTGCTTCTGGTTGGGTGATGTAAGCATGTCAGTATAGCTCTCGTGTACTGCCAGTTCCTTTAATGATTTTTTTTTTTTTTTTTTTTTTTGAAAAAAGAGTTACACTTGTTTGCTTCAAATTTAATACACTCTATGGCAATTCAGGTAATAATCTGGCCATCCATGATGTGGTGAGTGGACTACATTTAGAAATGTGTTTTTTGCTTACACTTTTCAACCTTAGACCCTTCATTCCTTAGCTCTTTAATGCTCAATAACACCAGGCACCCCAACATTACAATGAAATGTTAGGATTTCAATAACAACCTAGGGAAAGAGGCCCTGAAACAATTTTTTTATTTTACTGTTTTCTCTTTTGCATTTCTTTCTCAATGAAAAATAAAATAAAATTCAGCCCTTGTTGATTTCTTAATATTTTTATTCTCATATACATATCCTTGCATTTGGGAGTTGCTTGCACATTTTTATTAGTTGATTTTGCAGATTTGTAGAAATTTGTGTAACCATTTTAAATATTAGTAGTAGCTTGTGTCATTTGCTCTTCTTTGATTAGCCTATCTAATTTTGGAGCTCCTTATATTGGTACTATCTTCACCTTCAAAAGATTATGATTTTCTGGATTTCAATAACATTATGGTTGTGACATTTTAACCTTGTATACATTATAGAGTTGTTCTACTTTTGTACTCATGACTGTGGCATCTATATAGCTTATTTGGTAAATTCCAAGTAGTTTATAGGGGAGGGCTTATTTTCTTGAAGGTGTGGAGATGTAAAATGGACAATCGATTTCATAGGATGAAAAGCAGGTAGTAATCTCACGTCAAAAGGGAGAATTCTTATGGTCCCTCATATCTTCTTTGTTGACCCTTCAGTATAGGTTCAAGCCTGCAACTTTCTATTCAATTTTTAGGTAAGGGACTTTATCCATAAGGTTTAGAGTGAAACATTTAAGTGGAGATACAAAAGAGTATCAGAATTTCCCGCTTCTTATAAGAAATGACATACAATCTTCACCTTATAAAACTGAATCATGAGAATTTAGTGGTCTACTGAAAATCTCAACCCCTTTGATAAAAGTTTATCTGAGTGAACCAAATTATATAGAGATCAAAAGATTACAGATGATTCAATTAAGTTTCTATTTGGTGTATGGATTCTGAATGAATATGTTAGTCCTTCTGCCTGACCCTGTATCCTTTTTCTATAGCTGCTCGGATTTAATTCCTACAGCTGTTTCAGGAAGAGCTTCTTGCAGATTTTGTCATTGTGGTGTTCCAAAAGGGAGGCACCCTATGTCATAATATGTTGTTTACATAAGCTAAAGCCATGAATGCAGTGGCTCGTTGTGGATGGCAGGATGATCCCAGCCATTGATTGTCTATCAGCCTTGGACCATGAGCTATTTCAATTTCATCCATGAGCAATTTCAATTTCATCCATCCAACTTTAGCTGCTCATCAAATGAGTAGATTGCCTTATCATTGTGACTTTCTGGCCCGGCGCTGCAAAATGAGAAGTCTGAACCCTTTACACGCACTGCACAATGAGAAGTCTGAATCCTTTCCAGCCTTAGCAGTAGAGTTTGACAATGGTTGTTTTCCATTTACAATTCCAACCATAATGGGCGGTGACTGTCCCACAGCTGTAGCTCGATTAGGGACTGTGCCAGCTGTAGCTCGGTTAGGGACATGGGTGTGTGATTAGTGTGCATGAGTTCGAATCCCTGATGTAGAAAAAAAAAAAAAAGGCAGTGCCAGGCCAACTAAACAAGCTGGCACCACACCCTCTACATTGACCATTCCTCAAAGCTCTCATGAGACAGATGGGCACTTCAACCAAACATCCTCCTTAATACTCTGTTTTCTCCGTCTAGAATGTAAATGTGAATCCAAATCTTTTTAATCTTCCAATTTCTACGGATTTTGAATGACTTGGATCTTCCTATGTTTCTCGTCATTCCAAGACGAATGAGAGAACAAAAGGGTCGACTCAATTATTACCAGGTGATAGTGTGATACCATCAACTTTATTCAGGGAGATTACTACCAAACCTTGAAAGAAAAAATGTTTTAGGGATTTACATTGAGGTTTCTTAAACATAAAAATACAGTAGGTGAGCCCAACACTGAAAACTCCAACCACAGAATTGACAATGGGATGGGCCCTACAAATTGGTGCTTTCATCCCAACCACCCATTTCCAGAGCTGGCCCTAGAGCTGTAATACTAAAACCCAAAATTAAAACCAACCAAACTACCTTCCTGTCTGGCCAATGAACTGTCAACTTATAGACTAATGCCAACTTAGTGGGTCCTTTGCCCATGAACCCACCAAAAATCCAATGAGTATCATGCAAACCATTCGTCAGCCAAATGATTAGGACTAAAACAAAAATAAAAGGGAGAAAGTAAAGTCAAGTAAAAGTAAAAGTAAAGTTGCATCGATTTTTTTTCCATCATCCTCCTTATCAAGTACTCCCTGTATTCTCTGTCTAGAATGTAAATGTATTCTTTGTCCCTGGAACCAGCCTCACTTCTGAGATCGTATAAGCTATATAAAATGAACCGGTTTTAAATTCCACTTTTAAAACTCCCACAGCAATAGCCCATTTATGGAAAAATTAAACTGCTTATTCCTTTTCTTATATGGATACTCATACAACATTCATTCCAATCACAGTTGGATTGATCTGATGCAAAACATTATTCATTCTATTAAAATTAATCAAGTATTTTAGATTTTATTTTCCCAGCTGTGGTTCTCAATCAGATTCAAGTTAGTGACATTTCTTTTAAAGTGCACATATCTATTGATAGTTGTGTGATTGAGCAACTTATATTCATGAATGGTAGGTATAGATACATTCTAAGAAGTAGGTGCATGTTATATGTACTTTTCTTTTAAATGACTCGAGATCAGAACATTTAGAAGTTACAATTTTTGAGGTCTGCTAAGTTGTTTTAAACTTAATTGCAAGAGTTTATGCTTGTGACTAATCTACATGTGTTTGTATCTCATTCTATTTTCCATGGGTTTGTTAGTATCTAATAAAATTTCCATTTTGTTTGCTTGATTTCACATGAAGGTGTGTTCCTTCCCAAGTAATGTGAAGCGCAGGGAGGCAACGATCGCCGAGAAATGGCAGAAGCTCTGGCATTCTAGCAACCGCACCATACTCCGCCTCATCTCTCAAGCACCCTCTCTCCTGCAATGGCTCTGCTCTGATTCATCTTTTCTTAGCACAGGACATTCATCGACTCATTGTCTTTTATGAATATATGGAGCTATCTATTACTTGTTTTACACCTGCATTTTCCTCTATTCTACAATAGTATCTTCTTGTATGAAGGGGTGAGTAACATAGGAGATATGAACCTGAACCTTACCAAAATGATTGGTGATGTTGAATCATGAAAAATATTTGAATTGGTTGAATGCTACGTTGACTAATTTTTCAAGGTGGATTTGACTGTGGGATTTGTTATTTTCTCATAGAACATTGGGATCAAAGAACCTATTTGGTGGCATGGTGTTAAGAATGAGATATGTGCCCCCCACTCATCATCATTTTGTTAGGTGGGGCCCAGGCACTTTAATTTTTCATGTTTATTTGATGATAATTAAACAAATATATAAAAAGATTTATAATGGGAATTTAAATGGTTAAACAAATGATATAGTAAATGGCCTAAATCCATTTTTTTTTCTTTTATGATTCTAGTTAGTTCATAATCTATTTATGAATGGCTTGTTGCAATGGGAGATGTGAATAAAGGAGCAAGCAATAAGAAAAACAAGATCTCTAACAAGATTTGTGAAAAGAAACACAACAGCCACGAAATCTACATGTTTCAAAAGGTCTTAATTCTTCTTTTTTTTTAGCTTGCCTTTTCAAAAGGTCTTAAATCTTCTTTGTTTTCCATAATAATGTTAGAACCAAGAAGAATCTCCACTAGAGTTTCAAACAAATAAAAAAAATGGCAGTCAAATAAAATATTTCTAATTTCATGAGCATATTAATTATAGAAAACAAAATAATTGAAATATATTTAACAACGAATCCAATGAAAATATCCAACAATCTCCTAAAAGTAGTCATATAAAAGAACGTGACTAGGTCCTTGGTATGATACAATGTTAAGTACATATGACCTAAACTTTAATTTCTCTTAATTATTGAATCAAAAGCCTGTAAATGGAATGGTTGGAATGGATTATTCTAGCCGATTATTTTGTAGGCCCCATCATAAAATAATGCTTATGATCTACAATGAAAGATAAGTTCTTTCGTAATACCCTTTTTGTTTCTTTTTTTGCTGATAATGGTGTCCGCCCTCTCTTGAAAACCGACCATTTTGCCGGGCACGTGAAGTCCCTGCCTCCCCCACGCACCGGGTAAGTCAATCTTTTATTTGGGCAAGTGGCCCAAGGAAGAGAGCGCGAGTTCGAAACTGCAACCTTCGGTTCTTGGGCCGTGGTCCAAGCTAACCACTCTTTTTTTTAGCAATACATAATCGAAAAGAAAAAAAAAAAAAAAAAAAACCATTTTTAGGCTCAGATCCAGACGGTGGGCCCAAAAGTAAGGCTCTGCATAGAGCACTAGTGAAGCATTGAACCGCTCATGCTTAAAAAAACTCCTTCACCGGGCTGTCATTCAGATTCAGTTGAGCGGGCCTTGAGGAAAACAGAGCCAATTCCCTGTCCATTAATAAGGTATCAAGCCAAAGTCTCAGCTCTGGAATCAGCCTATGGACCTATCATAATACAGTGCTCCTTAAGAACTAAGTCAAGTCAACTCTGCAATTATTTGGAGAGAGACAGTAAAGTGGACTCTATCATTATATATTAGTTTTATTAATTGAATAAGATATGGTTATGATTAGGGTTTGTTTAATGATTGAATTAAGATATTGTGGGTATTTAAAGATGAGTGGAATGAATTTGTAATCTGGTTGAAAAATTATTCAGAAATAAAGACAAGGAAGGAGTCCAATCTTACTCGAAAGGGTCATCTTCCCCATCTCCACTTTTTTTTTCCTTTCATTTCGTTGAATATCAATTGATACGATATCGGACGAGTTAACCTAAGTCGTATGTAGGATGCACCACGACGAATTATAAGTCTGGGTTTCTTACCAAAAAAAAAATTTGAAACGATATTGGGATCATATCAGATAATTGTGTAAAGAGAAGGCTCCTAATGGATAGCATGTAGAAGTAAGCATCCAGCAAGACATAATTTTGGTCTGTCCAGAGGGAACTTCACTATTTGGACAAAAAAAGGTACACTCCCAATCCTTGGAGAAATAAGGAGAAATCTAGAAATGGAGAATCTCATTGTGGAAATTCACCATTTTCTCCGGTAGTGATTCTCTGCCAAGTAGGGATTTAAATAGAGAATGACCCTCTGGAGATAACCGTTTCAAAAAAAAATTTCACATGCACACACAAAAGGCTAGTTATTACATTGCCAATATGAAAGAACTAATCTTTATTTCCCAACAAAAAAAGAACACTTAATTCAACTGTGAAATATACTGCTGGCGGACCAGAAATGCATTACATTAATTACTATACAGAAAATTAGAACTCTCGTTAACAAGTACCCGCTCGTTTGGGATCGCAAAACCATCCTTAAGAAATATGACTTTGATCAAATGCCTGCGGAAGCTTCAGTCACCTGCTTCTCCTTCTTTGGTTGTTCCTGTGCCTTCTGCTGAACTGTTTTGTTGGGGATCAAAAGGATAAAGATGTTCCTCTGGTCCCTGAAGTTCTTGCTCTCCTCCGCTGCAAGCTTCAAATGCCAACAATAAAACGTATAAAAGAGATGCACATGTTATGGGTGTCCATATCTAAGATAGTCAAATCCAAAATCATGCAAAAGACCCATCAATTGCTCTTTCTTTTTTTTTACTGATATGAGGAATGAAAGTGCACGGAATCCAAACTGGATAAAAGAACATTCCAACGAAAGACGAGGTGCTGCAATTTCAGTCTTGGAGGGGTCCCAAAAAAAGTAATCTGCATTATGAAGACAACAACATGTACTTGTTTGAATGGTCAAAATGTCAACCAATCTGTATCGGACATTGGCCATGGCCGATACAATAAATTGATACCATCAGATGATAGCTTTGTATCACGCGTATCAGCCATTAGCTCACCAATAAAGTATAGTTGTCAATTCCATTTCAGTCCAACCACCAAAATGAAATATTTCACCATCACAGAATTTCGGTGAAACTTTTAGGAGCAACTTTTCAAAAATATATAAATATATACAAATGTAGTTAGCAAACTACATTGTAAGTTCACAAATGCTTTTATTTCGATTTCTTGAACCTAAAACTACAGTGTATATACGTGGACCTATGATGCCCAAATATGGACACGGATGTGGATAGGACACAGGAATCGAAGATATGAGTCCACAGTTTTAAAAATCTAGGACATGGATAGGACAATGGTATCCTAATATTTTCTTTAGAATATTTCTGAATTTTCGTTAATTGCACTCGTTTCCAACATTTTTTTTATGGCCAAAAACTAAAAGAACTATATAAAATAATGGAAGTGGTGAGGAGGATATGCCAAACTAGTACTCTAGAAGTATTGGTGCATTATCGAGTACATATCGTAACGGTCTGACATGGTTGCTAGGTAACGCAAAAGAGAGAGGAGATGCAACAGCTCTAGATAAAATAAAGATAGGTGGGCTGGGCCCAAAGGCTGATCAAGATAGATGGGCACCAAGGATCTGTCCTGCATCACTAGGCATGTATATGTATCCAGGTATCATAGACGTGGACACCTCAAATTTATGTATTTTGGTCTGTAGTACTTAATAACTCAATCAATCTATTTCTCAACTAGATATAACGTTTATTTACTTCAATTTTCAGGCATGCTTGTCTCCACAAGTTACAAAACCTGTGTTAATATAGGTGCTATACAGATATTTTTGGGCTACAGTTTCAACATATCTTACTACTGCATCAATTATAATATAATTTTCAATCAACTTTCTTGTTTTCCAGCATAAAAATGTGAGAAAGTAACGAAGCAACAATAACTTATTTATTTAGAAATGTCCGTGCCATTGGCCACTCTCCCATTCTCAGAAGATAATCAGACTCACGTATCTCTCAATACCAATGGATGTGTCCTTATAGGATCTGGATCCTCTAATGCTTTTGTCGCTCGACTTCCATGTGGGTGTATTCTTTTTTAAAATAGAACATGTGTTGGCAAGTTTCTGTGACAAATTTGCCCCACGAGATACAAGAGGCCTCATAAATTACCATCTAAAAAAACTCAGGCCCACTGGATGTTCTCAATCATCCAATATAAAGCCATTTTTAGAAAGGCAGAAGTTTTAGTCAACAATCCGTTTCTTGCCTTAGATAAGATGGTTATTAACGAGCAATGGGATTAGGCTTTTGTAGATGGCTAATCCATAAAGCCTCTTGTATCTAGTGGGAGGAATGTAGCCAAAAACTTGGCACGTGTCCTACCGTTTAAAAAGTCTAGCAGAAGTTTTTAAGGCTAAAAAGTTGTAGAGGATCCATATTCATCATTATTCACCTATACAACTTTGTCTTCATTTGTTTGTTCAAAGGATTCATACATGGCTTTATCAAAATTAAGATCAAGATTGGCAAAGATCTCAAATCTACATCCAATGCAAGATGACATGCTTTTTTCCCTTTTTTTTTGAACTACAACAGGGCACATAGGCTTTTTATTTCTAGTTAAACACCCTTCTCTATCATTATCTCTTTTTTTTACCTTTTGAAAAATCCATATTAATTATGGATCATCTCCAAGACAGTGAGTTGACAAACATGATCACCATGCAAAGTAGTTCCCTAACCCCATTTTATGGGCAACATATCTGAACAACTATAGCAATAATGTCAATGTTCTCATTCATTTTAGTCACCTTGGAGAAAATGGCCATATATAACATAGAAAGTTTTAGTTCAATTTACATTCTAATCAGCATGATAATTGAAGCCTATGGCAACATGTGCCAACACAATTCAAACAGGCCTCTTAAAGCCTTTTCCAACATTAAGTGATACAACCTACTTAGACTATAGAGATGAATATGGATCCCAAACACCTGATAAACTGAAGGAGACAAATGGGAAGATTTGGGTATGTGTCTAGAATTTCGACCTATTTAAAATTTGTATTTGGATTTGCTTCCATAGATGTCTAAATAAAATTCAGGTTTGGGTCCAAGTACATGAGATCCAAGCCCCAGTGCCCACCCAAATGTCCGTGTGAAATTATGTGCAATTGCATTAATATATTCAAGTATTTTCTTTTTTTTTTAAAAGCAGCATTTTAATTGCATACTAAGTAATAAGTATAATAAGAAAAGAACCTGTCTAGCTGTCTCTAAGGTTATCTTTTAAGTATACAAAATATGTTTGCATCTCCTTTCCCATCTATTTTGGGTGTGACTACAGGTAATGACAGAAAAATGCATGCTGTTTCTTTTATGATCAACTGAGAAAGCCCTTTTCATTATAGTTTGTTTCCTACAACCAATGTGGTTTCTTATCCTTTCTTCAAATTTCCTTTTTTCTTAATTAAGGGGTAAACAGCAGAATCTATTTGAGTATGAAATCACCTTAAATTCTTTTTTTCCTTTTGGAATAAAGAATTTTGTGATAACCAATGAAGGAGATTTTTACTGTCACACGTACAAGTGTTTCAAAAGTGAAGTGTTTTTTTTTTTCTTTTTTTGCAATAGATAGTTGGCTAATTTTATTTTTATTTATTACAAACTTAGGTGCTCGCCATTGCAACCTTGAGGTTGTGGGTTCAAGTCATGTCTATTACAATTCTAAAAAATAATTATTATGAAGTTTAAGCTATTTGCGAGGATTTAAAAAACGCAGTGCAATTTGCAAATTTATATGACGATCCTGCAATCTATTACATTTAAATACCCAAGCTCTAGGTAAACTTCACACCCATGTCTCATTTGAGCTTTCCTACTGGGAAAAGTAATGCAAGCACCAACCAATGCTTTAAAGCATATGAATCACATGCATTTGACTTCCATTTCCAGAGCCGGCCCAAGCCCAATGGCCCCAACCTGAATTAAAACTCAATTTGGGGTGGATGTATTCAGGCCTGTGCTTGGCCTCGGGCAAGCACCTGGATTTGAACCATGAGAGGAATACGGACTGTGCTCAGGCTCAGGTCTTGGGTACCCAACATTGCCACAATCTTCTTCCGCACTTCTTCTGTTCACACATGGGCCCATCTAAACCCCAATTGAACTTGGACCTGAAATTTCAATTCGTAAAAAGGCTAGAGCCTAGCCATGTCAGAGTTGAGCTGGGCCTCGGATGGCTAAATACCTGGCCCTGCCTGCCCAAGTTGCAATCCTAGAATCAACAATCTAGTTCCTATAGAGTCAGAATGTGATACACGATCAGCATGAAATTTAGGGATCCGAGAATGCAAATAAACATCAAAATCTAATATTTTCTAATGTTATGAGTTATTTTTTATTTTTCCAGATTATATCTATATATATATATATATATATAACTGATACGTATCAATTTCTAGACCAGCCAATATGCCTTCTGATATTTAAACCTTGCTTGTTTGTTAGTTCTTGGAGAAAACAAAACAGAGATGGTTTAAAGAATCACGTGCTAGGGATACCAAAAAAAAAAGAGCTCATAAAGATCAATAAGGAATAGTTGAAACTTGTAAGCCTATACAAAGATTCCTGGTACCTCTCCAATGTCATTCTGGAAACGCTTGATCAGTTCAATAGCAATATTTCTGAACTCATTTTGGCGGCCCTTCAAGTTGACAATGACCTTAACCTGCACAACAATTTGAGGATTCAGTCTGGCAACAACTAAAGCGAAAGAGGACAGTTATACAGCTTCTAGGTATGTGAACAAGTTATCAGCACCTTGTCTCCATCATTTAGAAACCTCTGAGCAGCTCTCAACCGCACTGAATAGTCATGGGAATCAATGTTGTACCTATAAATAAAATCAAGATAAATCACATGATAAAAGAACTGGTTGATCCTGAACTCTCAAAATTATAAGCTACATAATCACTGTTCAAATCAATAATTTATTGGGACAAAATATTGGGGATATGTGTGACCATGACTTGGATTGGGAATAATGAATCTTGAATAGGCCCAGGCTTTCTTCACTCTATTCAAGATGTAGGCCCAAGCCCATTCCATGTACAACACTACAGAAAGTTGAGCGTGTGACTTAGTTGTGATGGACAAAAGATGACTGCATCTGCGCAAATACTTGAGCTGTATTTCTTGTAGAGAGAAAGAACTGAGTTGCCATTTAGCTAAGTATTAATGTACAGTCTGCAGACCCCATTAGAAAAGGTGGACATGAATGGGCTAACAACAAAAGAGTTATAGGTTAACTATAGTACAGGATCATTTGATACAGCACCATTGACCATGATGATCTTCCTAAATACCCGCTTTCGCCAATTCATTTGCTTCCTTATGTCCTTTCTTAGGATTATGGTAGAATCTATCAGATACATCTTTTGTTGTTGTTTTTCCCCCTTTATTTCCTCTTGAATGGTTTCATTGAAGAGAAGGTAAACAGTACGGAAGAAATAGACCGGCGAGCTAAGCGTTAAGCACCAAACTTCCAAAATACAGAAAATCACTAAAGGAAAAGCAAGCTTGTAGGAAAAGGTAAAAAATCAAGGGGGAACATGGATAATAATCAAACTCTGGTAAGAGACTCCCTCCTAAGATAATTTATCAGCTGCCTCATCCGTACTTCTCTGGACATGGTCAAAAGAAGCTCCAAGATGACAAGCAAGATCAAGCACCAAGGAGCCTTGCACTGTCACAAAGACCACCAAATGACACATGCCGAATCTGCCCAATATTTAACTGACTAGCTTCCGGGAGACCACTCTCCTCAAAGCAAACATTTCTGTCTTGCTGACAGTGCAAAGACCCTCCCAGGCCTTGATCTGCTGAATATTCAACCAACTAGCTTCCCAGAGAGGAGACCACTCTCCTCAACGCTAGCATTTTTGTCTCGTTGATAGTGCAAAGACCAGCTGGGCAAAAAAAAGATAGAGCCGTCAAGGAAGCATTATCACGAATAAGACCTCCAAATTCCTGTAGGACCTGGATTACCCACGACGCTCCCATCAAAGTTAAGTTTGAAGAAATGTGAAGCAGGAGGGAGCTGCCTAGGGATGCATATCATAGGGTGACGAATAAGTCATCCACTTTGTGTCAACTTCTCATGATGATCGAAATGGAAAGATCTTGAAATTAATGGAGGGTGGAGGCCCAAGAAGCCACATAAAACTTCATCTTATCAAGTACCACCTCCACATCAGAGGAAGTTCCTTTGAAACATCAAGCGTTGCGTTCCTCCCATATGGTCCAAACTAACAGCCACGAAAGAGCATCTCCACAGGATCCTCCCTTCTGTTGGAGGCTTGGAGCCCACTACCAAACTCCGTGATTGAAATAACTGGAAGAAGAAAACCAGCATAACTCAACTGCACTCAAACCAGCTAAGGACAGTGGGCCATATCATTTGAGCCACTCTGCAATGAAGAAAAAGGTGACCAACTGATTCTGCATCGGCCAAGCACAAGAGGCAAGCATAAACCACAACTGTCCTGCGACATCAAAGGTTATCTAAGGTGAGAGTTCTCCCAAGGAGAGCCGTCAAGCCAAAAGCAGTAACCCTAAAAGGGACTTTAAACTACCAAATAGAATTGACAGAATTAGGGATGCACCAACACCCGATATGCTCCTAAAGAAAGATGCCACTAAGAACTCGTGTTCTAAAGTACCTGACCAATCTCTGCTATCAGATCCCTTTTTCCGGAACATAGACCTCCCCAAGAAAATGAATGAAAGTGATAGGCTAATCCTCTTTTCTTTCTGATAAGTTCCTTTGAAAAGAAGGGCTCCAAGTCGCATATCGACCAGTCTCTTCTAAATAGGTAGCCACTTTTTTGCGCCTATCTTGAGCACAACAAAACAACTTTGAAAATTGAGAAGCTAAAGGTCTATCATCAATCCAAGCATCCAACCAAAATAGAATCCGGTCACTTGTGCACGCACGAACTCTAATTTGCCTCAAGAAAAGCATCTTTCACATACAGGATACCTCTCCAAACACAAGATTCCTGGGCATTAGAAACATGGGTATCCCACCCATTTCTAGAAAGACCGTATTTAGCCACTATAATTTGCTTCCATAAGTTGTTATTTCTTCTCCAACTTGCCAAATCCATTTGTCCTATAAAGCTATGTTCATCTACTTTAAACCACCCACCATCTTTGGCAAACCCAGGAGCTGCACCTCAGTGCCATCAACCGCCTTCCTAAGAATCCAAGTCTTACAATGCCATCAACCTCAGTACCTAAGTCTTACGCCTAAAACCGATCCTACTATCATTCATTTGCAATGCATTTAAACAACCCACCCCCCACCCCCCCACACACACACACACAACAAAAAACAAAAAAAAAAAAAAAATGAAAACTAATGATTTGCTAGGAGCCAAAGATAACCAGATTGTTGTATAAGTTCAGTGTACCGGTATGGCAGTCTCAATGTCAATACCAATTCTGCATGCACTATGATATTAAGGTTCACAATTTTAGAAATACCTTTTTTTTTTCTTCTGAATGGTATAATTATATGAATCCTTACCAATAAAAAAATAACAACTTAATGAATCCATGTAATTTTCCCATCATATGGATGTATCTGATGTGATGCCTGCATCCATCTTAATGTGATTAAATTTCATAAAAGCATCTATTGGCTTGGTTATCCATATATGTATCCAGCATCATTAAAATGGAACAGCTCGCATTTTCTAAGGAATTGCTAAAGTTGGGAGCTAATCAGCCAGGCAGGTGATCCAGCAGCGCTTTTGAAGTGTCTGAAAGCAATTAGAGGTTTCAAGTCATTTATTGTTCCTTAATTTGTAGGAATGGGAAGGTCTGAGATTGAGATAATGGGGCAGCAATATATGATATACGAGCATATACAGGTCAATTGTAGCTCAGTAATTCACAAGTCCTATTATATAAACAGATACATTGACTCTAAACTTGGATGCCAACTAAATGTGGCCATTCCAAATCTCCAAAAAGTAGAGCATACTGTAATAAACACATTTGCAAGCACATTGGAATAAAAACAAAATACTCCTACCCCATCTTGACCTCCTTGATATCCACGCGACTTGCTGCATGTACAAGAGCTTGTATAAGAGAAGATTTCTTTTCCGTAAAAAAATATTTTTTTTCCTGAAAATAAATATCGAGCAAACTTCCGAGAATAAAAAAATAGAAAAAACTCTAAGGAGAAGGACATTCACCGGCACTTTTCTTCTGTTGCTCTCTCTTCTTCTTTTGCAGTTCATATCTATATTTTCTGTAAAGAGGTAAGAAACATGTTCAGATGCTTCTCTATGAATGAAGAAGCTACAACATGCTAGAAGCCTAGAACTGAAAAGAATAGCAGTTAACAGGAGTCATATGTGACTGCTGAGTTTTCCTTAAATAATCATTTTATGAATATATCATACCAAGAAAATGTGTTATACTTTCAGGTGCATGATAAATGATGTGCTAGCTTTTTTTTCTTCCTGTCTTTTTAGGAAAGAGGGTAAAGTTACACTGCCACAGGCCAGCATATTCAATGGGCCAGATCTACCTTAAGATTGAGTCGAATCTGGCACAGCCCTATACGGCATGGTGTCTTAATCAATTCACCTAGTGAGTGGCAGTTACCAAACCAACTCATTAGTTGACCTGTTTAATTATATCATGCCAGATCATACAAGTTTGACTTCAGTTTGCACTGTTTACATTGCAATTTCAAAAACTGTACATTGGAACAAAGAAAAAGCCCACGCAATAAATCTTTGAATGATCAGTTACAGTTCTTCTTCTTTATCAGTGTACAAACTCCCATTTAGCTTTAAAAACAACATGTGAAGATTGAAAAGTAGTCACACACAATTCTGATAGCATATAAAGAACAACTTATACTTGTAGTCCATTATTTTGACAACTGGAGGATCGGCATCTGGGGATAATATCACCTGCAAAATAAAGGCAGCTAAGTCGTAAGACAAAATTGCCCGAAGCAAAACTATTCCTTTGGAACCAAACTAAA
Organism: Litsea cubeba; assembly: GCA_012931725.1. NCBI lineage: Eukaryota > Viridiplantae > Streptophyta > Magnoliopsida > Laurales > Lauraceae > Litsea > Litsea cubeba. The sequence goes on along the minus strand of CM022948.1, from coordinate 88,891,819 downwards.
TCAAGAACCCACTGGATCAAAACTCTTTCAAGTGAAACCAATATCCAATTCTATCGAGTATTGAGTATTGACTAGTGTAGCATGCATTCATTATCAAGCTTGGAACTACCCGGGCTGTGGGGCGCACTTAGAAGCATGCAAATCATTTGAATTTTATAAGCATTCTATCGAGTATTGAGTATTGACTAGTGTAGTATGCATTCATTATCAAGCTTGGAACTACCGGGCTGTGGGGCCCACTTAGAAGCATGCAAAATCATTTGGTTTTTAAAAACCAACATTTTGCACGCTCCCTAAGATCTACCCATGTGCGAAAAAATGGGAGGGACCATCGGATCATGATACTGTTCTGAGGGCCTCAAAGTTGTCCAATTCTTAGCCGTTATATAAAGCTGGAATCTTTCATGATTAATTGGAAGGCCAACAAAATTTGAGATGCAGCGAGGCGGTCCATAGGCCAGGTCAATTAGCTAATAGCTTGTGCTTCTGCTAGAACATACCAGATCAAGTCCAGCATCTTCTGACAATTGAACGGCTTCACGTTTTGGCACTATACCAACCTGCAAAGAAAATTAATGTGACTTGTTGGCAGGAAAGAAAATCCGCCATTGAAGATAGCAGAGTCATATAGTAACAAACTAACCATATTCTGTTGCGCATCTATTAGCCTTACAGAAGGCGACCTGCATCGAATGAGCACGAGAATTAGTCAGATGGAGAACAAGGAGAACTGATAGCAGCAAAAATAATCACATGTAATCAAGCATACTGATGTAGACTACCATAAAAAAGCAACCTTTACAGTAAATCTTAAAAAAGAAGACCCAAGAAACACCTGATGGTGGATAGATCAAGCGCTGGATCGGGATCGAAGTCCGACTGGCGAGTGTCCCGCGGCCGCCTGGAGTCGCCGGAGTTTGGACGGAATCCGCCGCCGTAGCGTGCGGTGATCGTGGCCCGCAGCGTCACCAGTGAGACTGAGGGTTTAGGGCTTTGGAAGCGGAGAGAGAATGGTTTAGGGTTTAGGGTTTTAGGAGGAGTAGGAGATTGGAAAGGATTCGGTGGTAAGGTGGCGGCCGTGGCTCCTGCCATGAGGGTGGTGCGCAGTTAAACGCACACCCCCACTGTGAATGAGTTGGTTAATGTGAGGACCGAGGAGTTGAAGTGTGGGAGAAGGGAAGATGGACCGTGAAACCTTATCCGGATTGCTTTGGTTTCTTCAGTGGGATAATTTATCATATAGTCCCTGCATTTTCCTTTTATTATTTGGTATCTTCATATTGATCAAAGGGGGGCTCCTATAAAATTCAAATAGTTCAAATTTACTTTTCCACCTTATTTTATTATGAAGTGCACATTTGTGCACGAGCAATTTTCACGGAAAAATGAAATTGTCACGTCAGTAAATTTTATATATTTTTAAATATTTTGAAAAAAGCTTTCCGTGCGAAAGTTAAAAATTCATGTTTTGTACAAATTCTTTTCCCTTAATGAATTGGTGATGATATTGTTTAGTGCGGTTGAGGATTCTTTTTTTTTTTAATTAGTATTAAAAAGAAAGTGGAGTAAATAAAGGTGGGGTTAGTTTTCTGTAAAAATGAACTTTTCATACCCCTATAGAAAGTCTATTTACAGGCTTAAAAAAGATAAAGTTGACGTGGCAAAAAAATAATTTTGCGAAAAACTGTTGCACCAAATGCATGAAAAAAAGGATTTTCTGCAGAAAAATACCTCCAATTTGCGAAAACGGACCTCACAAAAGTGCCCAAAGAAAATCTCACCACCATCATCATGGTCTTAAACACAAGCTTATTGTAATTATCATCACCATTGTCGTTTCTATGTTTATCACCACCAACACCATCATCATCCATCTTTGTAATCACCTTGATCTTGTCATTCTCATTATCATCATCATGGTCATCATCATGAACACTACCACCCCTTCACCAACATATCATTGTCCCAACATTTTGTCAAGGGCCGTAACTTTTCACGAACAATGGTTGCAATAGTGTCACAAATATCAAGGATAGGTCGCATAGATCCATTTGACAATAGAGTAGAGGAGTGCATACTATCCATTTGCGGGGTCAAGGGCCGGCCATATCCCCCAAAAATTTCACAAATGTAATTTTTTCCTATGACACCTCTAAGATTTCTTTCATTTACAAGTAACCCCTCCAAGAAAAATTTCCAGGGTTCGCCACGATAAGAACATTTCTCGTTCATGTAATACTTGTGGCATGATCCACTTAATATTTTTTTTACTTGTGCCGCAAAAGAAATTTTGAAACTCCCAGCTTGGGTTTGGGGGGGTTGCGGGTTTTTCAAAAAATGGAGAAAAATCTCTTAGCTTTTTAAAAACATTTGTATCCAAAGTTTCAAGAAATTGGAAATGTGAAAATTGGAACAATTTCTAAGGCCTCACATCCCTAGTCAGGCTTAGAATACACAAACATGGGAGGACTGAATTAATGATATGTTATGTAATTTCTATAAAACTGGAGGACTGATCTGTCGACATTGAAACAAGAGTACCTGTGGACTCTTGCTGTAGTGTTGTACACCGGAGTGAAATCCAGGACGGTGACTCGGTGAGGCAACAAAAATAGAAAATCCTTTTACTGCAACCAAGCTTCAACGCCATGTTAGTCTGCCACATAATAAAAATTAAGTGGCAGGCCATCAACTTTAGGTGTGGTCTATATTTATGTGAAGAGATTTCACAGTCAATAATTTCAGATGGCATAGACGCCGATCCGAGAAAGCCAACTGCCCATTTGGGTGCCATCACATGATGCTATTGAACAAGTAGTTGAATAGTGTATGAAATGAGAAGACACTTTTCATAAGCAGCTTATTTCTCCCATTTCAAATGCCATTTGAGGTTTTGTTTTTAGTTTAAAATGCTATTTTTATGAAAAATATATTATATATTAATCTGCCTTCATGTTTATTTTAGGGTTTTTTGAGTTTGAACTTTCGTGATTAAGGTAATGAAAAAGTTAGTTTAGAATTTGGTTCAAGGGTTTCTAATATAATTGTTTTTTTTATTATTCGTTAATGGGCTGCTTTTACCCATTTGGAGAAATAATCTATAGCAGTTAAGATAAAGTGATGGCCTTTATCGGATGGTGGATGTATTTTACCAACGATGTCCATACCCCATGCTTCAAATGGCTAAGAAACTGTAGTAAGATGTAAATATGCTAGCGGATAATGTATATAGTCATCGTGAATGTGACACTCTTTACACTTTTTAGTGAACTGCATAAAGTCTCGTTCCATCGTAGGTTAATAGTATCCCAACCTTCGGATTTGGTCATGGAGTTTAGGTCTAGTTTGGTGTGCACCACATAAACCAGCATATACTTCTTTGAGAGTTTCTTCCGCTTCCTTTTGAGAGAGACGTCGAAGCAAAACTCCATCAAATTACTTTTGATAGAGAGTATTAGATGGCATGTCGAAATAATATCTTGGCGCGTGCCTTTGAATGTTGGTACGGTCTTTAATATTATCATGCAAGATACCATGTAGAATGTAGTCGATAAAAAGATCTCTCCAATCTCTAAAGGAGTTTTCATAGGAAGAAGTCCGACTCTTCGAAGCTTGGAGACAATCAAATACAGCACGATGAGTGTCAAGCGGATGTAAGAGCTTTCGTTCCACCACTGTCACTTCCATTTTGTCATTTTTCGGTAAAGACATGCACGCGGCCAATCATGCTAGGGCATTTGCTTTGACGTTCTCATGTCTCGGTACATGATGAAACTCGATCAAGACAAATTGCTCCTTAAGTTGCCGAGCTTTGTTGAAGCAAGGAAGTAAGTTTGGTTTCCTCACTTCATATTCAATATTCATTTGTTTAATGATCGGCTGAGAATCACCATAGACGTCCAGAATAGTGATGCCAGATTCCAAGGCTAATTCCAACACCATGATTAAGGTCGTATATGCTGCAACATTGTTAGAACATGGTTCTAGTAACGAGAAAGTATGTACTCCCTTTCAGGAGTGCAAAAAATAATTCCAACTCCCGACACCATTTCTCCATATTCATTGGTCCGTGTGGCTCCATCAAAATACATGGTTTAATGTAAGTCTGGATCAACGGTGTGTTTAATAACTCTTTCTGTGAAGAATATTGGTTCATCGGGTAAGTTATCCTTGAACTATGAATCTTCAACAAGATGGTATTCGGCTAGAAAATCAGCTAGAGCTTATCCTTTGATCGCCTTTGCTGGAGTATATTTTATGTCACAGCAAGACAATAAGATAGATCATTTAGCCAAACGGTCATTTAGAGCACCTGCCTTTGTCATCAAGGTCTTGTGTGGGTTGATGCGATACATTAAGGCCATGTTTGGCAAATCTTATCTATGTGAAATAGATCTGCATGAAATAGATCTGTTTCAAATGGCTCCATTTGAGATAGATGTTTTAAAAATAGTGTGTTTGGTAACACAAAAAAATTAATGAAAATAGATCTTTTTAGAGCAATGGTTGAAAGTTTTTCATAAATATCTCGAGATCCATAAGGAATCAAGCATTGAGATTTGATGCCATAGCCATGTTTAGTCTTACAAAGAGAATTATCGGTTTGGATCTTCCAATTGGGGGCCATGGATCTTTTAAAAATAGATAAAAACATCTGGGTTTTTTTTGCCAATATCTCAAATTCTATGATAATTGAACGGCTAGAACTTGGACCCATATTCGTGCCTGGTCTTCTTAATATATCCAATGGTTTGGATCATGATTTATGGCCCCACAACTTATAAAAAATACAAAAAAGCGGACTGCTTGTGAATGGTTTGGATCATGATTTATGGTCCCACGACTTATAAAAAATACAAAAAAGCGGACTGCTTGTGGGCCCTTCAAAAAAACAGCCACCAATTATTTTTTAAACCAACGGTCCATGATGTATCTTAAATTCCTTGATATCTGTGGGGAATCAAATATTAAGATTTGATAGCATAGCCGTGATCAACCTTACAAAGGAAACTAACGGTTCAGATCTTACGTTTGGGGTCCACAAAAGTAAAAAATATATAAATCAAAGGTCCTGGAGTATTTTGCAAATATCTCAAAATATATGAAAATCCAACAGATGGAATTTGAAACGTGGCCGTTTTTGTACCTTCTGATTATTCCTAACGGTCTGGATCATGATTGTGGGTCCATAAACTTAAAAAAAAAATGAAAAAACCGGTCTGCCTAAAAAGACCGTCAGTCACTGTAGCGGAACACTGTTTGCCCGCATCAGACATTATTGTCTGTTTCAAATGTGCCTACTTCTGGAGTTTTTTCAAACAGAGGCAATTCCTCTTATAGTGGTTTGAAATGGACATGGGAAAAACACTTTCCAAACAAACTAAAAACTGATTGAATCAGTTTTAAGAGAATAAGAGGTGTATAGTAGAGACGCCAAACACCACCTAAATACATTGTATTAGGCAGTAAATAGTGCCGCAACTTTAGCACGACAAACATAGTGTGCCAGGCATCCTTTTTCAACAGCATTGTATTTATGTTCGGCTCACGCCAGACAATAAAAGACTCCATCTTTGCCTCCATCATTGTTTTGAGCTAGTAATGCCCCTAGAGAATGATCCAGAGCTCTTGCATAGAGAGTGAATGGTCTGCCTGGAATTGATGCAGCTAAGACCTGTGGATTTGTTAGATATCGTTTGATATCATGGAATGCATCATCACACTCCTTATCCCAAACAAATTCAACTAATTTCTTCATAAGTCGAGAGAAAGGTCTACATTTGTCGGATAAGTTGGAAATAAACCTCTGAATATATGCAAGTCCTCCTTATAATCCCTTAAGCTCTTTGAGAGTTTTCGGAGGAGGCATATCCATAATAGCTTTGACTTTTACTAAATAAAGCTCAATTCCGCCTTTCCGAATGATGAATCTTAGAGATTTCCCGCAAAGATACTCCAAAAAACATATTTCAAAGGGTCATACGGAGTTTAAATTTTCATAGCTGTTCGAAAGCTTTATATCACTCGGATCTTCAAGATGACTTTCTTTTCATTTGCTTTTGAAGGTTAAAATCATGAATATAACATTTGACCGTTTTGTGCTGCATATCTTAAATATTTTCATCATAGCCCTTTGATAAGTATCCCATTCATTTTTTAGACCAAATGGCAGACTCCGAATGGAGTTCTAAAGGAGTTGTGCTTCTCATCTTTTTGGTACATCTCAATTTGATTATATCCAGAAAAGTCATCCATGAATGACATCCTTTTATAAGCAAAGGTACTGTCAATCATGATTTCTGCGATTAGCAGGGGAAAATCATCTTTACGACATGTTTTGGAAGTCGATGCAGACCCTGATTTGTCCATTCTTTTTGGTGACTGGGACAATATTGACTAACCAATCAGGGTGTCTCTCTTCTCGAATAAATTGAACATCTCCGAGTTTTTGGACTTTTTTCCCTATTTTATCCATTATCTCTGATTTAGTATGCCCTGGTCTTGCTTTACTGGTTTAAAACCTTCAAAGATGTTTAATTTATGTACTGCAACCTCCGGATCTAAACCTAGCATTTATGCATAAGTCCATGCAAACTGATCTACTAAGTCACGTAAGAAATACACAAAATTCTCTAGTTCATTTCCTTTAATTTGAGCATTTACTAAGGTAGGGCGGGGATTGTCCGGGGTCCCTAAGTTTATTTATTGCACTTGGTGCTTGGTTGGAGGGTTGAGATGAGGCTCTTCCATATTATTTTCGGAAGCTTCCAGCTCCACAAATCCCTCCGGGGTATCATTTGGTGATTTAAGTGAAGTCCTGATCCCTTTGCAGGGATTTGGTTTTGAAGGCTCTTTAGCTTTTACATTCAAAATTAAATGATCCCAAGGAGCATCATTTTGTAATTCTGGTTCTTCATTGATTTTCGGTGGTCAGGAGTCAGTTGCTTGAGATGAAGCATCATCATCATCACTTGCGTCTTCAGGGTGTTGGAAAATAGCCCAGTTAGCTGGATCTTGAATATCTATTTCTAAGGAATCATCTTAATCATATTCCTTAAGGCACGTTTGGTAACCATCCTCAGAGAGAATTCCCCGTGATTTTTTCGTGCTCCCGTGGAAAATCTACGTTTGGAAATGCAAAGAAAAGCACGTCATGGATTCACTGCACCAACGTTTTTGATTATATGTGATGAGTCAGGCCCAAGTGGCCTAGAATATGATGAGCCAGATCCAAATCCACCGGGGAAGCCCAGGTCCAGATCCACGGAGTGACCAAGTCAAGGCAGGCATCTACGTCGCTTTGGAAGCAGTCCCGCTTCTACCAATTCCTACGGAGAATATCTCACCTGCCTCCACCTGGCCCGTCCCTCGAGGACAGCTCTGAGGCTCCAAAGAGAAGTCGTCCCCATCTGTTAGGGGATGACTATAAATAGAGGAGCCCTCTTATCACTGAAAAGAGGATGATTACATGAACATCTTACTCTCTCTCTCTCGCTTGTAATCCACCTTATCAATAAAAGATCACCATATTTCAAAGTGGACGTAGGTCATACAGACCGAACCACTATAAATTCCCTCTCTCTCTCATTTATTTACTACATTTTCACCTAGCATTTATTACTTGACCGGTGGTGTCCGAAACCTATTTTTGGCATCATCAGTTTGGCGCCGTCTGTGGGAACGTATTAAAGTTCTCATCCGTCTTCTCAAGTTATGGTGATCACGACGAGATCAACTAGGCGAGCAGAGGGCGAGGATGATCTCCACCGACTAATCCTCCCCCAAATGCTCCCACTCCTCAACAAATGTTGGAGACCATTCAACAGCCTACAACTCCTGCTCGCAGGGCGATGAGGAACACAGCTCGGAGGAGTACTGCCTAAAGTACCGCATCTAGGATATCCAACTGCTCCATGTCGGGAGCACCTCATCTAGGATATCCAACTGCTCCACGTCGGGAGCACCTCACCTAAGCGCCCAACCCTATGGCGCAGAAACCCCGGGCGCCCAGAAGAGATCCAAGCACCCGCCATCTGTCCTCTCTGCAGACCCAAGTTGCCCTACGCAGAGGGGGTCCGGGGGTGTCCCCCGGCGGGGGTCGAGCTGACCGGTCAGCTCGCGGGGGCCCAGGGGGCAGCGCCCCCGAAAAAAAAAAAAAAAAAAAAAAAAAAAAAAAAAAAGGAATACACGTCCGCCACGGGATCAGACTCCCCCGGGCGCCCAAGTCCCTCGGCGCCCAAAGCATGCCTCGCCCAGCGCTGCCTCGCCCAGGGGGGCCCGCTCCTCCCTCGCCCGAGCGCTGCCTCGCCCAGGGGGGCCCGCTCCTCCCTCGCCCGAGCGCTCCCTCGCCCAGCGCTTGTTGACACCAAAAATGTCACTTTGCCTTTTCAAGATCCAAAGAGCTACATGAAGTCGCAACCTGCCATAAATAGGCAATGCTGCTTCCAAAAATAAAATCTTGTCAGAATCAAACAAAAACTGCAAGATTCATCCAGACAGCCAAAAGAGGAGTACACAAGAAGTTTCAAGCCATTTCAAGATCATTTGGCCTAACTTCGCTTCTCCGACAGCCAAATCAAGCCTCTCGGTGGTAAAGCTCTCCGGGACCATGGTTTCCAAGACAGAACCTATGGATCATCTTAAAATGACTCCAATAGGTTCCCTGTCAAATTTCAAGTCAATCGGACATCGGTTGACCGCACATCAAACCGCGACATCTTCATCGCGACAAAAAGCAAGTCTACAGGTGATAGGACCCCAAACGGCTTCAAAACTCAAACAAAAGCCTATGGTTGGTCTTATTTATTGCTCAGCAGGCTTCACACCAAATTTCAGGTCATTCCGACATCGTTTGACCCAGTTTCAGCTTCTGACGGGAAATCGGCAACTCTGCGCGACAAAGTCTTCGGCTTTCTCAGGAAATTGGAAACTTTGCAAAATAAAATGCAAGGATTCTCATCAGGTTTCCTACAAAGAAATCAGGCCAATAAATGATCAAAATGTCAAAGAAAAGTACAGAAGAAAAAAGAATCAAAAAAGAGCAAAAACGGACGCAAAACGGGACCAAAAAGGGGGAAAACCCCCCCAGGGTCGCAGACCCCTGCGACCCTGGGCCAGGGTCGCAGGCCCCTGCGACCCTGGCCCAAGGTCGCAGGCCCCTGCGACCCTGGGCCAGGGTCGCCGGCGACCATGGACCCCGGGGTCGCCGGGAAAACCCCGGAAACCCCGGTTTTCGCCGTTTTTTTCGCGATTCGAGAAGCCCAGCCTCTGGTACTTTTCAAAATTCATGCTTTTGAGACACCAAGTCCTCTGACATCCGTCCAAAACACGGGTAAATCATCAAGAGTATCGAAGACAGTATTGATCGCCACCCGGTCAACCAAAAAAAGTGTGCTTTCCACCCGACCGATCGAGAAATCGACAGGACAGATGGCACCGACCCGCTGTTGGCAACAAGCACCTGAAATTACATGGTCAACTGATGTCGATCTACATGAAGATCCATCGATGATCATCGACAGAAGAATTCCAAAAGACGTGGCACGGCCCGCGACTCTTCAGCTACTCGGCGACCACTTAATGCGATTAATTGACTAGCTTTATTACAGTCATTAATCCATTTCTTTGGACGGCCCAATCAGAAGCAAGCATTTGGGAGTTACAAGTATAAAGATTCATGGCATTTAACCCATGAAACTCCTCCCATCATGGCGATTAAAGGCGATTAAATGCCCTCAATCTCCTCCGGCCAATCAGAAGCCAAGAAAAATGAGTTACAAAATAAACAATTCAATTTTGTAACTCCTCCCATTATGTGGCTTAATGACATTAAAAGCCCATAAGCTCTCCTAAATGGCTACCAAGAGCCTATAAATAGGAGAGCACTCCAAAGGAATCCAGATCATCAGAAAAACACACAACAAACATCAGACAGCAGTCAGAAATCCAGAGAAAAGAAAAAGAGAGAAAACTCTGCGGAAGTTCTACACCGGCCACCGCAACAAGGTGACAAAAGTCCCTTGGGGGGTACCCCCCCCCAAGGTCCTTGCCTTCTCCTCCTGCCTCCAATGGCTTAGATGTGGCTTTTCAGCCCGTCTACTCGGTTTTTTATTGGACATAGGACCTTCCTTTGGTCTTTGTCTTCTAAAAACCCGAGGTTATAGCCAAGCCAAGTGAATCAAATAGCATCCTCTGTTCTCATCTGCATGGATGATGGCGAAGCCCACATATGGCTTGCGACCGTCAATCTAAACGAGTCCCCCACAATCTCCTGAGAAGTTAGATCCTCCTTTTCTTGCTTTTCATTGTAGTTTGTATTTTTTTAAAAGAGACAAAAATCACAATTCTTGTCTTTCATTGTTGATAAGGATTGTAAATCGGCTATAAACGCCAAAATCGGCTATAAACGCCAAAAATCGGCTATAAACGCCAAAATCGGCTATAAATGCCAAAAAAATCGCCTTTCACGGCAAATCAAGAAAAATGTCTCTTTTCTTAAATATATGTGCAATGGAAAACTTGAAAGAAGTTGATTTCCTTTTTACTTGCGAAGGTTGATCTCCGGATCACCACTTGCAATTCCAAGTAAAATAGAAAATCTGGCACACCCACAAAAAAAAAAGAAATGTTGATGCACGCCCCTGCCCCCCGGTTACGAAAGGGTCGGACCCGACGGACTCCCACGTCCGCCGACCTCGGTAGGAACCCGAGCAGGAGCGCGGTCCATCAAGCTGGCACACCCGGTGGGACTCGTTTGTTTGAGAACACGATGCTAGAAATGAAATATTTGCATATCATATATTTTGCTCTATGCTTATATTTCTTTTCTTGATTCCTTGGCTACTTTATAATTGGTGGCCTATGTTGAATTCTGCAAAAAAAAATGAGATGAGATTTTTTGTTTGGAAATTTCTAATTCTTTGAATTTATTTCCATTCTTTCTCTTTTCAAAAAAAAAAAAAAACTTTTAAAAAAAAAAAAACAAAAAATTTGGATTTCTCAATTTGGATTCAAAATTGAGAAACCTTGATCCGTTCCTATCGTTCATCGCGCTTGCAGAAATGTTGAGCCTGTTCGACTAAGGTTTTGGGCCATGGTTTCTCTTCGATGAGTTCATTAAAAAATAAAAAAAAAAATATATATATATATATATAAAAAAAAAAATTTTTGTAGATTTCTCAATTTGGATTCAAAATTGAGAAACCTTGATCTGTTCCTATCGTTCATCGCGCTTGCAGAAATGTTGAGCCTGTTCGACTAAGGTTTTGGGCCATGGTTTCTCTTCGATGAATTCATAAAAATAAAAATAAAATAAAAAAAATATATATAAAAAAAAAAGACATAGACCACTAAGGTTAAACCAACTGTGTTCTTTGATCATGGTTGATTCAAAGAAAAGCCTTGTCCAGAGTGTGGAGACAGCTTGACTGTTCTAGGCAAGGGTCCTCCAAACGGGTTCATTAAGTAATCCTACCCTTACCTGGGGGCAATTCTATCAATCAAGATTTCATAAGACCGGGTTAGGAGGCCTATGTGTACTCTCTCGTCTTTTAAATAAAAAAAAATAAATAAAAAAAAAATATAAAAATTTTAAAATAAAAAATAAAAAATAAAAAATTTTTCAAAAAAAAAAATCTTAAAAAAAAATTAATTAATAAAATAAAAAAAAATAAAAAAAAAAGATTTTTTTTTAAAAAAAAAAAATCTTCAAAAAAAAAAAAAAACTTCCGTCATTTTGGGTTTAGATTGGAGAAATCTTGGTCTTCTTCTTTCTGAGCACTGGCGCTCGCGGAAATCGCTGAGCCCGTGTTCAGATTGGAGTGCCTTTTGCTCTCTTTGATGAACCCGATATTGGCCTTTCAAAAGAAAACTCGTCATTTTTAGATTCAGATCCGAGAAATCATGGTTCATTTCTTTCTGAGCACTGGCGCTCGCGGAAATCGCTGAGCCCGTGTTCAGATTGGAATACCATCTGCTCTCTTTGATGAATCCAATCTTGACCTTTCAAAACAGAGAATCTCATCTCATAGATGCGGTCTCAAAACATTTGTGTCTAGCGGTACTAGTACGCCCTTTCAGGGTCTACTGTATTGCGACCGGCACATTTGTAACTCCAACTTTATATTCTTCTTACCTCGAGCAAGCTCTGCTTCTCGATAAGTCGAATTTAAGTTCACAATTGCTTCTAGCAGTCACTGGGATGCCCATTCCGGGCTTACCACACCTGCGATCAGAACAATTGTACCCTCTGTGGCATTTTGCCTTCCTCATATTGCTTGGGTCATCTACCTCGAGCAATTTGAAAAGACGAAACCATAGAACTTCCCATTTATGATCATTATATTCTTGTGATTACTAATGGATGTGGTCTTGTTTCAGAAATTTTCGAAAAAACTAACAATGGCAGCTTCACTAACCATTACTTTCGACGAAAGCAAGCACCAACTCATGCTTCAACAGAAGCAAACCACGCGCACCTACAAGCGCCCCATCAGCTGCCGAAGTGTCAACTCCCTCGGCAACTCTGTGAACTCCGGGTCGACCTCGACTCCCCGGACTATCGTCTTCGGGACGCTGGGACCATTCCCACTTCCTGAGGAACAAGCTGCTCCCTCCAAGAAGCAGAAACTCGCCTCTCAACGTGTCACTACCGTGACACCAAAGGCGAGCACAAAAAGGCCTGAAGCCCGTGGCAGCCCCACGAAGCCTCAACCTGCAAACAACCAGGTCTACCCCAAGACTTGGTCCCCAAGACCTTCACCAAAACAAAGAAGGTCCCAGGCATCCACTAAGCCAGCATTCCTGGCCCCACTCAAGGAGAACCAGTTCTATCCTCTTGCTTACATGAAAGAGGAGAGACCCATCTCCAACCTGACTTCCAAGTCATCCCAGCATGAGCCGGCTTGTTCCTACAAGCCCAAAATCAAGTCATGCATCACAAGGCCTCCACAAGCATCTGCTAAGGCCTACAAATCTGCAGTTCGACCCTTCATATCTACAGGGGCCGAACTTCACAAATTCAAAGCTTCGCTGCAACTGGCGAAGGATAGGGTTCGCATCCTGTCCTTGCCCAGCTACAAAGAAGACAGACTCGGCTGCTGCGCCCGAGGGAGCACATCCTTCATCGTCAGAGCCCAGTCAGAGCTGACCGAAGCTCAAATTGCTCGTCGTATACGCCGCCGCGCGTCGTATAGACAAAAGAGACTACAGAAGCAAAGGACTCAGCCTCCCACACTTCAAGTCTCTCCTAAATGGGTCGAAAAAGAAAGACCCAACCAAGTTGCTGCCGTCCATATGGTTGGAAAAACCAGAAGGCGCCAAAAATCAGCAACAAAAATCCATGTCCGACGTCCAATGACCCGCAGCGTCTCAAGGACAAGAAGACATTCAGAAGAATCCCCTGCTCCTTCAAGCAAAGGACAGCAGAGTGATCCTTCCTCAAGCTCCTCTTCGAAAAGAATGAGCCCCAGCTCAGTCACCAGGACAGTTTCTTCGTTCGAATCACGAAGGATGAATGTCCTGGCTACAAATTCTGAGCCACCACCCCACAATCCACCTCCAGAAGATGCGATCACCCGCATCCAGCAGTTGGAACAGGGCCAGCAGAGGATTGAAACTCTGATGGAAAACCTTCTCCTCGCCTTCCAAAATCAGGCGAACAATGAACCTCCTCCGAATCATCAAGACGACGAGGTAAATAGAGAAGAAAATGAGTCACGCGTCCTTACCTAAAAAGGACGTAGACGTATCCTCGCCAAAGCAAAAGAAGAGGATATACTCAAAGAGCATGGGATCAAGCCACCATATCCTTATGGATGGACTCGGTCCCGTTCCCCACCAAATTCAAGCATCCTACTCTCCAAACATATACGGGGAAAGGATCAGCCAGACAGCACGTCATCCACTTCAAGATCCTGACGGGAGCTATTGCAGATCAAGATGCACTCAAGATCCGCCTCTTTGCAAGTACCCTAAAAGGTACGGCCTTCGATTGGTACTCCACTCTGCCGGAGGACTCAATCCAAAATTGGGCCATGCTAGAGACACGCTTCCTGACTCACTTCAAAGGTGAGGATCATCCCGCTACTATGGCTCAGCTGTGCAGCCTAAAACAGGGGGAGAATGAATCAACATATGACTTCATTCACAAGTGGAAAGCAATGGCATACAAATGCTCTGATGTATTGCCACAAGCGTCGCTAGTCGACATCTGCCGAAACAACATGAGAGCCAGAATCCGCTCCATGATCATCGGCAACAAATCAAAAAACCTGGGAGAACTCCTAGAAGCTTCCATGGAAGCTGAAACGGTGATTAAAGACCTCAACAGTCAGAAATCATCAAAGAAAGAGCCAACCGCCATTGCAACCTCTAAACCAAAGAAGAAAGAGGTCCTCAATGTGCAGACCAAGCCAGCTCCTCAGCCACCAAAGAAAGCTGAAAACAAAGCTGCTGGTAAGAGACCTGAACTCTCAGACGCCTTCAAAGAACGAGTAGAGAAGAAATACCCGTTTGATGAAGATGTTGATGAAATCTTCGGGGCTCTTGTGGCAAACGGCAAGCTCACCTTGCCTGAACCAAAAAGACCGGGTGATGTTGGCAAAACCAACGATCCTCGGTACTGTCCATACCACCAGATGATCTCGCATCCTCTCAATCAATGCTTCGTTGTGAGAGAGAAAATAAATGAGATGTGGAAAAACGGAGTCATCACCTTTGACAAAAATTATGGGTCTGCCTCCGTCAACATGGTGACATGTGGACAAACATCAAGATCACCGAAGAAGAAGATCACTACTTCCTTCAAGGTGATAAACTCAATCGAAGCGTCCGAGGAACTGGTTCCTTACCCGACACCAGACGGACAACCGATATGGGTACATCCCGATCTCCTGGAAGATGAAAATTGGGAGGTCGTGAAAATAAAGCCTACAGCTCGACAGCGAAGGCAGGCTAGGAAACATCTCCTCAAGCTCAAACGGCAAGAGAAGACCCAGCCAAAACTAGAGGTCAAAGAAAAGGCAGAGGCTTCCTCTACCGCTTCACTGGAGGTAACAAAAACATCCCTTCCAGAGACTTCAAAGGGGGTAAGGAAATTCACTCTCAGTGATTTCATGCCACCTCAATTCAGAGAAGCCATGCAGGAGACATCATACTCTTGCAATTCGGTAGTTGGATTCTCCATTGATGGATACGAGTCCAGCGACACCGATGATGGATTCGAATCCAACTACACAGATGAGTGGGAGGAGTCCCTTGAAACAGGAGAATATCTCTCCGATGAAGAATGGGTTCCTGAGTCTCATCTTATGCCAGTAATCTGGTATAACCCCCTACAGCCACAAGGATCCTGGTCTGATGATGAAGAAGACCAAGAGGCTGTACAAGAAAATGCTGCTGACCCAGCACCTCTCATCACTCCTAGTGGAAATCAACAATGTTGAGCCACAAAGAGATGATGAAGAAGAAGATCCGGCTCCTATGCCTGATCTTGAAGAATATGCAAGGATCTTGCAGCGACTCGCTCTAGAACAAGAGCAAGAACGCGTCAACGAGCCTCCTCGCAATCCAGAGCCTGAAGTCCCTGAAGACCACCAGGTACATCCTCCCTTAACTCCTGAAAATGGAGAAAATTGCTGGATAGACGATCCTCTCACATCCGAGGATGAGTCTGACTCCGATCAGGCAACGTCTCCCGTCAGAGCTTCCTGTAATGTGATAATTCGGGATTATAGCTCTTCCGAAGCATCGTCTGATGAGAGCACTTACACTCCGGCGACGCCTAGCAATATATCTTCTGGAGCCACCTCATCTCACGTGACTTTCACTGAGATGACACCCTCTCAGGTTTCTTCTCCTGAGACTGTGACTTCAAAGTTCACACCCTTCCTGACTGAAGAATTCCCAGCTATTGATGCTTGGGACGATGAATTAGTCAACGAAGAAGAAAGATTGCTGGATGCTGTTCAGGACTTGTTCCCGGAAAATGCTCCATGCAACACAATCACTGAGGATGGTAACTCTGCTGCTGATGCATCCTCAGCAAATGAAAAACGACAGCCTCTTGATCCTGAAGACAATCTTCCAAACGAAGACCCTTCTCAAGAAGCTCTCGAAGTTGGTAGAGGCACCCGCTCTGGCCGGGACTATCACAAAAATTACAACCAATCTTCCTTTACATATGTAAATCCTTCGGGAAAAGATGTTGTAAGCGCCCCTAGTGGCAACAATGATGAACATGCAGGCCCTAAGGAGGCTTTCAAGTATGACTTGATTGAACACTTCAAGCACATACCTGCACGTCTGCACATCCTAGATTTGTTGCGAATGTCTCCGCACACTCGTGATAATCTCATCTCAGAATTACAAAAGCTGAATGAGGATGTCGACAAACATGCCCCGCAAGTCCTCCAAATTGAAATGGATTACCGGGTCAAAAACTCAGAAGCCTCCTCGAAGGGAGAAAAGAAGAAAACTGAAGGGTCATGCATTGAATGCCTCTCGGTTAAAAAAGCAGCCAGTGCAACCATCGCCTTCACAAAGGACGACCTCCTACTTGGCGAAACCAGGCATAACCGACCCCTGTACTTCACAGGGTATATCAAGGAAATGCCTATGCATAGAGTTCAGATAGACCCAGGTTCTGCACTCAACCTTATCTCCACATCGGCTCTTGAAGAGTTGGGCATCCCACCCAGCAAACTGAGCCACACATCTGTATCTATCTTTGGATACGATGGGAGTACTCAAAGGCCTATCGGCAAAATCAGGTTCAAATTGCAGATCGGTGATCTTATCTCTGAGGTCACAGTGTATGCAATAAAGACCCCTTCATGCTACAACATCCTTCTCGGACGCCCTTGGATCCATGAGAATGGTGTTGTCCCTTCAACTCTACATCAATGCATCAAGTTTGTTGGCGACGACGGCATGATACATCGAGTCTTTGCGGATAGAAAACCCTTCAAAGGTAAAGAAATCCACTTCGCAGACTCACAGATGTATGAAGGTGAAAAGGAAGAAGAGGAGAAGCATACAGTATCCTTTGCCGAAAATCTCCAGAAAGATAAAGGCAAAGCTCCTCAACAATCACCGGAAGAAAACAAACCATCCGGTAAATCTGAAGAGAGCATGCAAACTCCCTTCATCATCTCCCTCAAATCTTCAAAGCCTTTGGTCATCACAACTAAAGTGAAGAAGGCAAAACAAAAGCCTGGGGGCAAATTTGTTGTCTCTTTCGTGTCTATCATGCAAGACACGGACTCGGATTCAGAGCCAGAAGACGACACATCGTCAAGCCAAGCTGACACTCAGCAAGTTCAGCCTGCTCTTACTCCAATGGAGACAACTTCTGACATAGAAGATCCTACGTCAGCTTCCTTCGTTGTTCCAGCAACTTCAGCAAAGGAAAAACCGATCTTCTTTCATAGATCGGATGCTTCTTCATCAAACTCCATGCTTGAACCTTTCCAAAATAAAGGATTGGAACTCGCCATCGAATCCGGTATCACCATGCTGGAAGTCTTTGGAGACTCTCAACTGATCGTCAACCAGATGAATCAGAAATTTGAAGTCAGGAAGCCAGATTTGCTGCCCTACTACAACAAGGCACAATCACTTTTGCAAAAGTTTGACATCTGTCACATCACCCACATTCGTAGAGGTGAAAACATACGTGCAGATGCCCTAGCCGGACTTGCCGCATCCATGGCAATCCAGGAAGGGGAAAACATGCAAGTCACAGTGTGCGAAAGAAGAATCCTTCCTCCTCTTAACACACACCAAGCAGTTGCTGAATGCCACCAAGTGGTCGGAAGTCGGATTTCAATCCTTCAAACTTCAATTGGCGACTGGAGGGATCCGTTCATTGATTACATTATGTTCGGAATCCTACCTGAAGATCCAAAAGAACAGGTAAGCATCCAAAGGCGAACCCCAAGCTTCCATTTGGATATTCCTTCAAAAATCCTTTACAGGAAATCCTTCAACGGAGTACTTCTACGCTGCTTATCACAACAAGAGGCTGAAGAAACACTCAAAGAAGTTCATGCTGGTCTTTGTGGAGCTCATCAGGCTGGACCTAAGCTTTATGATCAGATAAAAAGGTTAGGATATTACTGGCCTACCATGGTAGCTGACGCAATGCAATTTGCTAAGCGCTGCCAACAATGCCAAGTTCATGGAGATTACATTCACATGCCTCCAGAATGGCTGCATCCTACAGCGATCTCATGGCCTTTCGAAGCCTGGGGTATGGACATCATAGGTCCTATTTCTCCCCCTTCAAGCAAAGGTCATCGCTTCATCTTCGCCGCTACGGATTATTTCTCCAAGTGGTCAGAAGCATTTGCGTTTAACGAAATGAAGACCTCATCAGTCCTTCAGTTCCTGCGCACCAACATCATTTGTCGTTTCGGCATACCCAAAAGATTCGTCCATGATAACGGACCACAGTTCCGGGATCATCGATTCTACAGGTTCTGCGACAAATACAAAATCCAAAGCTGTCCTTCGACTCCATACAATCCGGCAGCAAACGGTTTAGCAGAAGCTTTCAACAAGACACTCTGCAAAATCCTCAAAAAAATGGTCTCTAATCACAAAAGAGACTGGAGCGACAAAATGTCTGAAGCTTTATGGGCCTATCGAACCACCGTTCGAGGACCAACACATAGCACACCATTCTCCTTGGTCTATGGATGCGAAGCTGTCGTGCCCTTGGAAGTACAAATTCCTTCCTTGAGGGTATCCTTGCAAAATGACATGACTCAAGAAAGCAATGTCAAATTGCGGCTCCATGAGCTGGACAATCTCGATGAGAGACGGCTCGAAGCTCAACAAAGCATTGAACTTTACCAAGCACGTATGGCAGGATCTTTCGATAAAAAGGTCAGACAACGCGCCTACAAAAAGAATGACTTGGTTCTTGCGGTAAAAAGACCAATGGTCTTCGCTCACAAGTCCAAAGGCAAATTCGAGCCAAAATGGGAGGGACCCTACGTCATCGACAAAGTTTTCTCCAATGGCGCATACGCACTCCTAAACATGGAAGGTGACAGATGTATGCTGCCCATCAATGGCAAGTTCTTAAAGCGGTACTACCCTTGAAGACTTACCCAACTGGGTAAGAGCAATGCCTGTACGGCCAAAACCGGTTTCCAGGTACACGCTCGCTAAACCCACCCTTTTTTAGAATTTTCATGTCAAATATTGAAATTTCTAGAAATCTAAAACAATGCTTACTTTCATCGTTTCATTGTTCCACAAAAATCCAAGTTTAGGAACCTTTCCCTAACTTGACCAAAATTTTCAACCCTTGAACCCAAAATTCATGGTTTGAAACAAAATCCGGATTCAGGGATTTCCACCCTAGTCCACCCTGCCTTTTACCGCCAAAATGGTTTTAGGTCAAAACTTATGACCCTCGTGTCTTTAAACAAAAAAAAATGGTTTTTTTTTAAAAAAAAAAAAAAAAAAAAAACCGCGAGGAAGCGACGCTTAGTCGATACTCGCACAAATCGGAAGCAAGCGAACCACGTTCGACACTTCCAAAATCGCAGGGAAACGACATTTCGTCGATACTTGCAAAATCCAAAACTGTGGAGACGCAACATTTCAGTTGATATCCACGACCCAAATTTCAAAGGTTCGAAAAAACCTAAAAAACTGTGGAGATGCAACATTTCAGTTGATATCCACAACCCAAATTTCAAGGTTCGAAAAAAACCTAAAAAAAAAAAAAAAAACTGTGGAGACGCAACATTTCAGTTGATATCCATAACCCAAAGGTTCGAGAAAACCACAAATTTCAAAAAATAGTGGGGAAACGACATCAAGTCAGTACCCCGCAAAACCAAAATTTTTGAAAAGCAAGGATGCGACATTCCATCGATACTTGCAACCCAAATCCGCGAGGATGCGACATTCCATCGATACTCGCAACCGAATGAGCAAGGATGCGACATTCCATCGATACTTGCAAGAACATTCAGCAGGGAGGCGACTTTTAGTCGATACTTGCATTTTTTTGAAAACCAAACCGGCTATAAATGCCATCAAAACAGGCTATCAATGCCACCAAAACAAACCGGCTATCAATGCCACCAAAATAAAACAGGCTATCAATGCCACCAAAAACCGGCTATAGATGCCACAAAACAAACCGGCTATCAATGCCACCAAAACTGGCTATCAATGCCACAAACAAAAAAACTCGGCTATCAATGCCACAAGAAAAGCTGGCTCTCATGCCAAAATTGGCTTCCATGCCACAAACAAAAAACCTGGCTTTCATGCCAAAACAATCATTTGACAAAAGATTTTCACAAAATGACAACCTTTTGATCAAATCCCATTTAGCAATTACTTTTATCACAAAAGATTCAAGTGAGCGTAGGGATAACAAAAAAAAAGCATCCCATTTAGCAATTACTTTTATCACAAAAAGATTAAAGTGAGCGTAGGGATAACAAAAAAAAAGTGTTCACAAGCACTACAAAAAAAAGAGTACCAAAAAAAATACAAGTGGTACCAAAAAAAAAGTGTTCACAAGCACTGCAAAAGAATAAGTACCAAAAAAAAAATATATACAAGTGGTACCAAAAAAAAAAAGAAAGAAGGATGGTTTCTGTATACAGGAGCTCAATCAAAAGATGGTCTCCAGCCAAGAGTTCAGCTCCCCAAGCAGACTTTTAGCCTCAGCTGTCAAGGATTCCAAGGCACGCTTCTTCAGGAACTTGCCATGAGATGCTGGAGTGGGCTGTACCCCTTCTCTCACACAGGAAGCTTACCTCGAGCAGCTTGCCATTGTTTATCCTCATCAAACTTCCTTTTGAGAACCTGTTCGGCATCTGCAACATGGTGAATCAGGACAGTCTCCCTTTCACGAGCCTCTGTAATTTCAGCCCATTTGGCAGCGACTTGTGCCTGCAGAAGCTCAAGACGTTTCCTGGCCTCATCGACCTCCCTATCAAGGATGTTAAGGTCATGTGTCAGCCCGATGATGGTTAGCTCTTCTCTATTCCTCTTTCGGACTGCCACCTTCTTGCTTTCTGTAGCCTCATCTAGGTCAGACTTAGCCTTATCAGCAGGGTCCAGGAACATCTCCTTGAAGAACTGGTCATCAGCCAAACTCACGGTCTCAAACCACTTGTCACCCAGTGCAATGATCCTATCAACGATCGCCCTGGCACCTGTGACATCCAGACCAGCCTCTTCAGCATCACTGAGAATCTCCTGCACATGCTGGATCATGCCAAATCCGACTTCCAAGTGCCCAGAAAGGAGAGTCTCAATCCAAGAGCGCACAACTCGCATCACCACCTTCTTCGCAAAAAGAAGAGATGGCCCAGCTGAGGATTCGCCCAACTCCGTTGGTCGGCTACTCATGTCATCATCTGTTGAAAGAGTAACAAAAGAACTCTTTCCAGCTGAAGCTGCTCCTGCTCGGGAAGGAATCTCAGCGCGAGGAATCTCCTCAATATTGTCAGAGCTGGTCCCAGGAATCTCTACCTCTGGATCAACCTCTGGCATCTCTTGCTCTGGAAGCAACGGATCCTCCTCTGCCACTTCAAAACCTGCAAAGGAAACACAAAAAGGTATGAATATGACCCTGTTTGAAAATCATTATCAGAGTTATAACTACAAAATACCTTCTTCGACGACTGGCGGAACACTTTCTTCCTCCATGAACTCATCGAAAGCATCATCAACATTTGCGTCCATCGATGGTTCAAAGTCATCAGAACCCTGCGGCAAGTCAGCTGGCAACAAAAAAATGTGATTAGCAAGCCAAGTCACAAACAAAAAAAAAGAAGAGCAAAAGAAGTCGTACCAATTGGAGATTCTGGATTTACTCCAGAGTCCCTCGGTTCTTCTTCAGGTGCCTCAATAGGATCCATCACCACCTCATCGGTTGGGACCTCAGGCATCACCAAGTCTTCCTCTGCTAAAAAAAAAGAGAAGAAAAGCAGAAACAAGAAGCAAATCATAACATGGAAAAATCCCATGAAAAGAAATGGAAAGAGAAAAAGGAAGAATCATACCTTCACCGACGGTCTCTTCTTCTCGACTTCTTTTCTCTGGAGGCTCGTCAGCATCCACTGGCACATCCTCATTGATAGTAAGAGGAACTTCCAAGTTAGGAGGGTCCTCATGTTGCCCCTTGCTACTATGATAACTCCTCCTCCTCTTACTTCTGCGGGCTCGCTTCTTAGAAGAACCTACCCCGCTGTCAGAGTCAGGTTTCCCACTTGACTCATCACTGGATGGTCTGCTCTTGCCAGTAGACTCCACGGAAGCTTGCCTCTGTGCCGCCTGCATCCAAGCGCCAAGTTCGGCTTCCTCCTGTTCTAGCTGCTCCAAAGCCTCGTCAGGTATTTCTCGAACAGCTTCAGAACCGATGACGCCCTGGTCACCGAGAAAGCCTATCTTGTGCTTCTCTCCCAGAAAGGAAGGCCCAAACTTCCTCTCGCCGGATGCCATCCGACTTTCCAAGGCCCTTTCCAGATACCAGCTTCACATCAAGCTCCTTCCTGGAAAGTCCCCGATATGCCGAGAAGCTCTCCGCGAACCACTTCGCAAAGCCGGCAGTCCGGGAAGTCAGCAACATAGGATAAGAAATCATGGCTGTAGTGTCTTCAGCACTATAGAAAGCCCATGCATTTCTCCCCGTCCTGTAAACCTCCAAAGCGCTTCACCATGCTTGAAGGCGCTCCAACAACGCCTTGAGAAAAGCCCAGCTGCAAAGCAAAGCGAGAGGGTACATACGGCTGGATGTCGACGAAAAGATGTCTACGGTACACCATCGTGCCGACACGTATGCTGAAAAGCCACTCTCTCTCTGCATTTGTCAAGGAATAATGCCTTCCCGACCCCGCCCTGGTAGAGTCTCGGGAGGCACCAAAATCAAAAGCCTTCTTCCGCAACTCCGGAGAAAGCTTTACTGAAGATTGCCCCATCTCGACGTCCCTGAACCGTCGGATCCTCATGCGGGCAAACAAAAGTGATTCGGACACGGCTTTGCCCTTAGCCAGTCGAATCATTAGAGGATCATCATCCTGTGCAGCACCCAGCCGATGGAAGCCAGGACAGTGGTATACATACCACGAATAAAAGATATGGGCTGAAAATACCCTATTCATGGGAAGCCCAAGCCGAACTAGAAAAGCAGCAGCCTGCAGTTCGGTACACAGGTAGGAGTAAAGAGCTGGCACCAAAGCAAGCTGCTCTCCAAACGCCATCTGACAAGCCGGAAAAATACAATGCGGCCTGATGTGCGTTCCATCTCCTCCAGCAAAAATAGCCTCACCAAGCCAATAAGTGAGGTAAACAGCGAGATCTCTCCGCAGTGCAATGTCAGGACATATGGCGTTTGTGCTTGCACAGAAATCTCTCAACTCTTCTTGCATGGCCAAGATCTTCTTTGAACTTGGATCCTGAGCTCCAGCTTCCTGGGTCATGCTATCAGAAGGCTCCCTACTATCAAAGAAAGTTGGGGAATGAAGAGCAAAAACTCTTCCAACTGCTGGATCTAACTTTCGAACCCCCCTTCTCCTTCAAAAAATCATAGAAGGCGACGAGCTGAAAGTATAAAAGCCTGAACTCCTCAGACTGCCCCTCGAGGACGCTGTCAATCGGCATAAAACTCCTCATAGAGTTTGCCGAGGATGGGCAATCCGGTAATGGCGCTCAACTCCTTCAAAGAAAAGCCAATCTCACCATTCGTCACAACGAAGGTATTGGTTTGAGGGAGGAACGACTCCAGCATAGCCATGAAGGCCTCGTCGGAAAGATCACGGTCTCCCCAAAAGCGCGGACCGCATCAAAAATCCCGGCTTCCTTCAAAACGGCGCCACCAATCAGCAGGACGCGATCAGTCCACGACTTCCACTCGGAGTCAGCATTGAAACGACCTCGAAGTCGAAAAGGCTTGATCCAATTGCTGCCGTCACCACTGAAAATACCAAGGCCCATCGGTCTCAAATCGACCGACGGATAATCAGAGCCCTGGTAGCCGCTGGATGGCATCAACAGGTCCATGTCAACAGGCGACCTCTCCGTATATCCAGGAGAACCGCCAACAAAAACCCCGTCTTGATTACATTTGTCCTTCTCACCCAGCTTGGAGGATCTTCCCTCTTGGGGCACGTGGGGGCAAGGCTCAGAATCGAGACGGTGCGATCAAACATCGACCGGGTAGTAACAGTCTTCTTCTCACCATCTGCTGTGAAGGAAAACTGAAAAGATCTCCTCTGGTATGTAATGTCGTCAGGGACCGCATCACCAAAGAAGAAGGTAGGCTTAGGCAAAATGCTCTGATCTTCCATCAGCCATGGACGACTGCTTACCATGATCTTATAAAATTCCTCTCCCTTGAGAGTGATCAGTCGCTGCCTCATCTCATCTCTGTTGAGGGAGTCGCACTCTTCCAGGTTTCTTTCAACATACTGGACCTTCTCGAAAGCCTGCTGAACGGCCGGATTAGAGGATCTAGAAGACCGACGAGGTACGCTTGTAGCAGGCTCTTTACCCTTGTTCGCTCTGGAGGAACCACCTGAAAAGGATGGAAAAGAAAAAGATCAAACATCAAAATGACAGAATCTCGCTAAAAAAAAATCTGGCGAAATTTTGACATGATGACGGGGCAATTCCGAAGAAAAGGAACTATCCCGAAAGAAATAGAAAGCTTGAAGATGGGCTCAACATCGCTGCGAGCTCCGAAACTCCAAACTTTCGAAACCTAAAAGTCTCCGCAAAATCAGGAAGGGCTCAACATCACTGCGAGCTCCAAGTTCCCAAATTTGCAAACACTTTCAGGTATGCAATCACATCATGCTACAAATTTAATTTACAAATTAAAGGCATGCATGAACATTTAGATTTGCGAAAAAAAAAATGCATTATCATGATGAGAAAAAAAAAAGAAACTTTCTCTAAAAAAAAGAGGGGAAAGAAAACAAAAAAAAAAGAAAGAAAAGAAACTCTCTCAAAAAAAAAAGGGAGGGAAAAAAAAAAAAAAGAAAAAAAAAAGAGGACTGGCCCACAGGCCGTGGCCCACAGGCCACGTGGCCGTACGGCCAGATCCGTACGGATCTGTCCGTACGGCCCACATAAAAAAAAAAAAACAAACATGAAAAAAAAAAAGAAAGAAAAGAAAGCAAAAAAAAAAAAAGTGTGAAAAAAAAAAGAAGAGAGGCAAACACGTGAACAAGAAAAAAAAAGGAAGAAAAGAAAGAAACAAAAAAAAGAGAAGAACTTTTTTTTTTTCCTACAATGGAATTTTCTTGAAAAAGAAGAACTTACTTGAAGCCATTGATGGAGAAGAAGAAGAAAACTCTTGAAGATCTTGAAGAAGAAAAGCTCTTGGTCTTGAAGCCCTCTTGAGATTATTGCAAAAGAAAGTAGTAAGAGCAAGAGATCCAACCTTCTCCTTGCTTTTATAGAGGAGAGCAAACCAAAGAAGGAAAGAAGAAAGAGGTAAGTGTTACTAATTAGTAACCTTACCAAAAGAAAGATTCTTTCCCAAAAGAAAGATATCTTGAGATATCCTATCCCAAAATAAAGGGATATTGAGAGATCTTCTCCTAAAATCAATCTATGACGGATTCTTTCCCAAAAGAAAGATATCTTGAGATATTCTATCCCAAAAATAAAGGGATCATGAGAGATTCTCTCCAAGTAAAGATATTCTTAGATATTCTCTATCCAAATGAGATATTTTTGGATATTCTTTACAAAAATGACACCATATGAGATCTAAGCCATTTCAAAAGCTTAAGGTCCCATGGGTTAGCCCATATGAGCCAGGTTTGACCACCTAGGCACAAAAAAAAAAAAAAAAAAAAAAAAGAGAAATAAATTTTGGGCTTTTAGTCAAAGAGAAATCCCTCTTACCAAGAGCATACAAAAATGGTTCCATGCCTCTTTTGAGTTGATTGGACCATACAAAAGAAAATTCCAAGCCCCATGAGCTTCCAAAAATCAAACCATCCAGCCTCATCTACCAAATTGAGCCAAAATCTTGAAATTGACATTTCACAAAAATCAAACCAAAACCTGGTCCCCTAACCTGCCACATACAGCCTGTTAGGTCACAAGACCAAAACCAAAAACCAAAACCTGATCCCCTAACTTGCCACATATAGCCTGTTAGGTCACAAGATCAAAACCAAAATTGATCCCCCAACATTCCACATACAGCTTGTTGGGTCACACGATCAAAACCAAACCCGACCCCCTAACCTGCCATATATAGCCTGTTAGGGCACAAGGTCAAAACCCAAACCCACATCCCTGATGTCATCTTCAAAACTTTGCCTCGAGATGGTACGTGATCCCTTTCACTACCATAAAATTCCCCTGGAAGCTCAAAAGGCTACAAATACCAAAAGAAAGATTGCTCAAAGACTCTTGGTCAAGTCACAGGCTCTCCTTCAAAAAATCTCTTCGAGGCACATCGACTACAAAAGTTAAGCAACTCGCCGCTGTACCTCGAGGGGGCATTTGTTGACACCAAAAAATGTCACTTTGCCTTTTCAAGATCCAAAGAGCTACATGAAGTCGCAACCTGCCATAAATAGGTAATGCTGCTTCCAAAAATCAAATCTTGTCAGAATCAAACAAAAACTGCAAGATTCTTCCAGACAGCCAAAAGAGGAGTACACAAGAAGTTTCGGGCCATTTCAAAGTCATTTGGCCTAACTTCGCTTCTCCGACAGCCGAAAAGGAGCTCTCGGTGGCAAAAGCTCTTCGGGACCATGATTTCCAAGACAGAACCTATGGATCATCTTAAAATGACTCCAATAGGTTCCCTGTCAAATTTCAAGTCAATCGGACGTCGGTTGACCGCACATCAAACCGCGACATCTTCATCGCGATAAAAAGCAAGTCTACAGGTGATAGGACCCCAAACGGCTTCAAAACTCAAACAAAAGCCTATGGTTGGTCTTATTTATTGCTCAAAAGGCTTCACACCAAATTTCAGGTCATTCCGACATCGTTTGACCCAGTTTCAACTTCTGACGGGAAATCGGCAACTCTGCGCGACAAAGTCTTCGGCTTTCTCAGGAAATTGGAAACTTTGCAAAATAAAATGCAAGGATTCTCATCAGGTTTCCTACAAAGAAATCAGGCCAATAAATGATCAAAATGTCAAAGAAAAGTACAGAAGAAAAAAGAATCAAAAAAGAGCAAAAACGGACGCAAAACGGGACCAAAAAGAGGGAAAACCCCCCCAGGGTCGCAGACCCCTGCGACCCTGGCCCAGGGTCGCAGGCCCCTGCGACCCTGGCCCAAGGTCGCAGGCCCCTGCGACCCTGGGCCAGGGTCGCCGGCGACCATGGACCCCGGGGTCGCCGGGAAAGCCCCGGAAACCCCGGTTTTCGCCGTTTTTTCGCGATTCGAGGAGCCCAGCCTCTGGTACTTTCCAAAATTCATGCTTTTGAGACACCAAGTCCTCTGATATCCGTCCAAAACACGGGTAAATCATCAAGAGTATCAAAGACAGTATTGATCGCCACCCGGTCAACCAAAAAAAGTGTGCTTTCCACCCGACCGATCGAGAAATCGACAGGACAGATGGCACCGACCCGCTGTTGGCAACAAGCACCTGAAATTACATGGTCACCTGATGTCGATCTACATGAAGATCCATCGATGATCATCGACAGAAGAATTCCAAAAGACGTGGCACGGCCCGCGACTCTTCAGCTACTCGGCGACCACTTAATGCGATTAATTAAATAGCTTTATTACAGTCATTAATCCATTTCTTTGGACGGCCCAATCAGAAGCAAGCATTTGGGAGTTACAAGTATAAAGATTCATGGCATTTAACCCATGAAACTCCTCCCATCATGGCGATTAAAGGCGATTAAATGCCCTCAATCTCCTCCGGCCAATCAGAAGCCAAGAAAAATGAGTTACAAAATAAACAATTCAATTTTGTAACTCCTCCCATTATGTGGCTTAATGACATTAAAAGCCCATAAGCTCTCCTAAATGGCTACCAAGAGCCTATAAATAGGAGAGCACTCCAAAGGAATCCAGATCAGAAAAACACACAACAAACATCAGACAGCAGTCAGAAATCCAGAGAAAAGAAAAAGAGAGAAAACACTGCGGAAGTTCTACACCGGCCACCGCAACAAGGTGACAAAAGTCCCTTGGGGGGTACCCCCCCCCCCCAAGGTCCTTGCCTTCTCCTCCTGCCTCCAATGGCTTAGATGTGGCTTTTCAGCCCGTCTACTCGGTTTTTTTATTGGACATAGGACCTTCCTTTGGTCTTTGTCTTCTAAAAACCCGAGGTTATAGCCAAGCCAAGTGAATCAAATAGCATCCTCTGTTCTCATCTGCATGGATGATGGCAAAGCCCACATATGGCTTGCGACCGTCAATCTAAACGAGTCCCCCACAATCTCCTGAGAAGTTAGATCCTCCTTTTCTTGCTTTTCATTGTAGTTTGTATTTTTTTAAAAGAGACAAAAATCACAATTCTTGTCTTTCATTGTTGATAAGGATTGTAAATCGGCTATAAACGCCAAAATCGGCTATAAACGCCAAAAATCGGCTATAAACGCCAAAATCGGCTATAAATGCCAAAAAATCGCCTTTCACGGCAAATCAAGAAAAATGTCTCTTTTCTTAAATATATGTGCAATGGAAAACTTGAAAGAAGTTGATTTCCTTTTTACTTGCGAAGGTTGATCTCCGGATCACCACTTGCAATTCCAAGTAAAAATAGAAAATCTGGCACACCCACAAAAAAAAAAAGAAATGTTGATGCACGCCCCTGCCCCCCGGTTACGAAAGGGTCGGACCCGACGGACTCCCACGTCCGCCGACCTCGGTAGGAACTCGAGCAGGAGCGCGGTCCATCAGGCGCATACGCACTCCTAAACATGGAAGGTGACAGATGTATGCTGCCCATCAACGGCAAGTTCTTAAAGCGGTACTACCCTTGAAGACTTACCCAACTGGGTAAGAGCAATGCCTGTACGGCCAAAACCGGTTTCCAGGTACACGCTCGCTAAACCCACCCTTTTTTTAGAATTTTCATATCAAATGTTGAAATTTCTAGAAATTTAAAACAATGCTTACTTTCATCGTTTCATTGTTCAAAAAAAAATCCAAGTTTAGGAACCTTTCCCTAACTTGACCAAAATTTTCAACCCTTGAACCCAAAATTCATGGTTTGAAACAAAATCTGGATTCAGGGATTTCCACCCTAGTCCACCCTGCCTTTTACCACCAAAATGGTTTTAGGTCAAAACTTATGACCCTCGTGTCTTTAAACAAAAAAAAATGGTTTTTCAAAAAACCGCGAGGAAGCGATGCTTAGTCGATACTCGCACAAATCCGAAGCATATGAACCATGTTCGACACTTCCAAAATCACAGGGAAGTGACATTTCGTCGATACTTGCAAAATCCAAAACCATGGAGACGCAACATTTCAGTTGATATCCATAACTCAAAGGTTCGAGAAAACCACAAATTTCAAAAATCGTGGGGAAACGACATCAAGTCAGTACCCGCAAAACCAAAATTTTTGAAAAGCAAGGAAGTGACATTCCATCCATACTTGCCCCCAAATCCGTGAGGATGCGACATTCCATCGATACTCGCAACCGAATGAGCAAGGATGCGACATTCCATCGATACTTGCAAGAACATTCAGCAGGGAGGCGACTTTTAGTCGATACTTGCATTTTTGAAAACCAAACCGGCTATAAATGCCATCAAAACAGGCTATAAATGCCACAAACCGACTATCAATGCCACCAAAACAAAACCGGCTATCAATGCCACAAACAAAAACTTGGATTTCAAAAAACCGGCTATCAATTCCACAAACAAAGACTTGGATTTCAAAAAACCGGCTATCAATGCCACCAAAACAAAACAGGCTATCAATGCCACCAAAAACCGGCTATATCAATGCCACAAATTCGGCTATCAAAGCCACCAAAACAGGCTATAGATGCCATAAAAAAAAACTCGGCTATCAATGCTACAAAAAAAAAAAAGCTGGCTCTCATGCCAAAATTGGCTTCCATGCCACAAACAAAAACCCGGCTTCCATGCCAAAACAATCATTTGACAAAAGATTTTCACAAAATGAAAACCTTTTGATCAAATCCCATTTAGCAATTACTTTTATCACAAAAAGATTCAAGTGAGCGTAGGGATAACAAAAAAGAAGGCATCCCATTTAGCAATTACTTTTATCACAAAAGATTCAAGTGAGCGTAGGGATAAAAAAAAAAGAAAGTGTTCACAAGCACTACAAAAAAAAAGAGTACCAAAAAAATACATGTGGTACCAAAAAAAAAGAAAGTGTTCACAAGCACTACAAAAAAGTAAGTACCAAAAAAATACAAGTGGTACCAAAAAAGAGAGAAGGATGGTTTCTGTAAAAAAAATAATAATATAGGAGCTCAATAAAAAATGGTCTCCAGCCAAGAGTTCAGCTCCTCAAGCAAACTTTTGGCCTCAGCCGTCAAGGATTCCAGAGCACGATTCTTCAAGAACTTGCCATGAGATGCTGGGGTGGGTTGAAACCCTTCTTTCGCACCGGGAAGATTATCTCGAGCAGTTTGCCATCGTTCGCTATCTTGAGATTTCCTTTCAAGAACTCGATTGGCATCTGCAACCCGGCGAATCAGAGCACTCTCCCTTTCACGAGCCTCTGTTATTGCAGTCCACTTGGCAGCGACTTGTGCCTGCAGATGCTCAAGACGTTTCCTGGCCTCATCGACCTCCCTATCAAGGATGTTAAGGTCATGTGTCAGCCCGATGATGGTTAGCTCTTCTAAGTTCTTCTCTCGGACTGCCTGCTTCCTGCTTTCTTTAGCCTCATCCAAGTTAGACTGAGCCTTATCCGCAGGGTCCAGGAACATCTCCTTGAAGAACTGGTCATCAGGAAAACCCATGGTCTCAAACCACCTGTCACCCAGCTCAATGATCCTATCAACGATCGCCCTGGCATATGTGACATCCAGACCAGCCTCTTCAGCATCACCGAGAATCTCATGCACATGCTGGATCATGCTAAATCCGGCTTCTAAGTGCCCAGAAAAGAGAGTCTCAATCCAAGAGCTCAGAACCCGCACCACCACCTTCTTCGCAAAAAGAAGAGATGGCCCAGCTGAAGATTCGCCCAACTCCATTGGTCGGCCGCTCATATCATCATCTGTTGGAAGAGTAACAAAAAACTCTTTCCAGTTGAAGCTACTCCTGCTCGGGAAGGAATCTCCGCACGAGGTATCTCCTCAACATTGTCAAAACTGGTCCCAGGAGTCTCTACCTCTGGATCAACCTCTGGCATCCCTTGCTCTGGAACCGACGGATCCTCCTCTGTCACTTCAAAACCTGCCAAAGAAACACAAAAAGGTATGAATATGATCCTGTCTGAAAATCATTATCAGGGTTATAACTTCAAAATACCTTCTTCGACGACTGGCGGAAAACTTTCTTCCTCCATGAACTCATTGGAAGCATCATCAACATTTGCGTCCATCGATGGTTCAAAGTCATCAGAATCCTGTGGCAAGTCAGCTGGCAAGAAAAATGTTAGCAAACCAAGTCACAGACAAAAAAAAAAGAAAAAAAAAAAAGGAAGTCGTACCAATTGGAGATTCTGGATTCACTCTAGAGTCCCTCGGTTCTTCTTCAGGTGCCCTGACAGGATCCGTCACCACCTCATCGGTTGGGACCTCAGGCATCACCAAGTCTTCCTCTGCTAAAAAAAGAAAGAAAAGAAAAGCAGAAACAAGAAGCAAATCAGAACATGGAAAAATCCCATGAAAAGAAATGGAAAGAGAAAAAGGAAGAATCATACCTTCACCGACGGTCTCTTCTTCTCGGCTTCTCTTCTCTGGAGGCTCGTCAGCATCCACTGGCACATCCTCATTGATAGTAAGAGGAACTTCCAAGTCAGGAGAGTCCTCATGCTGCCCCTTGCTGTGATGATGACTCCTCCTCTTACTCCTGCGGGCTCGCTTCTTAGACGAACCTGCCCCGCTGTCAGAGTCAGGTTTCCCACTTGACTCCTCACTGGATGGTCTACTCTTGCTAGTAGACTCCACGGAAGCTTGCCTCTGTGCCGCTTGCATCCAAGCGCCAAGTTCGGCTTCCTCCTGTTCTAGCTGCTCTAAAGCCTCATCAGGTATTTCTCGAACAGCTTCAGAACCAATGACGCCCTGGTCACCGAGAAAGCCTATCTTGTGCTTCTCTCTAGAAAGAAAGGACCAAACTTCCTCTCGCCGGACGCCATCCGACTTTCCAAGGCCCTTTCCAGATGCCAGCTTCACATCAAACTCCTTCTTGGAAAGCCCCCGATATGCCGAAAAGCTCTCCGCGAACCACTTCGCAAAGCCGGCAGTCCGGGAAGTCAGCAACACAGGATAAGAAATCATGGCTGTAGTATTTCAGTACTTTAGAAAGCCCATGCATTTCTCCCATCCTGTAAGCCTCCAAAGCGCTTCACCATGCTTGAAGGCGCTCCAACAACGCCTTGAGAAAAGCCCAGCTGCAAAGCAAAGCGAGAGGGTACATACGGCTGGATGTCGACGAAAAGATGTCTACGGTACACCATCGTGCCGACACGTATGCTGAAAAGCCACTCTCTCTCTCTGCATTCGTCAAGGAATAATGCCTTCCCAACCCCGCCCTGGTAGAGTCTCGGGAGGCACCAAAATCAAAAGCCTTCTTCCGCAACTCCGGAGAAAGCTTCACTGAAGACTGCCCCATCTCGACGTCCTTGAACCGTCGGATCCTCATGCGGGCAAACAAAAGTGATTCGGACATGGCTTTGCCCTTAGCCAGTCGAATCATCAGAGGATCATCATTATGTGCGGCACCCAGCCGGTGGAAGCCAGGACAGTGGTATACATACCACGAATAAAAGATGTGGGCTGAAAATACCCTATTCATGGGAAGCCCAATCCGAACCAAAAAAGCAGCATCCTGCAGTTCGGTACACAGGTAGGAGTAAAGAGCTGGCACCAAAGCAAGCTGCTCTCCAAACGCCATCTGACAAGCCATAAAAATACAATGCGGCCTGATGTGCGTTCCATCTCCTCCAGCAAAAATAGCCTCACTAAGCCAATAAGTGAGGTAAACAGCGAGATCTCTCCGCAGTGCAATGTCTGGACAAATGACGCTTGTACTTGCATAGAAATCTCTCAACTCTTCTTGCATGGCTAAGAACTTTTCGAACTTGGATCCTGAGCACTGGCTTCTTGGGTCACACTATCAGAAGACTCCCTGCTGTCAGAAAAGTTGGGGAATGAAGAGCTAGAACTCTTCGAACTGCTGGATCTAACTTTCAAACCCTCTTTCTCCTTCAAAAAATCATAGAAGGCGACGAGCTGAAAGTACAGAAGCCTGAACTCCTCAGACTGCCCCTCGAAGACGCTGTCAATCGGCATAAACTCCTCATAGAGTTTGCCGAGGATGGGCAATCTAGTAATGACGCTCAGCTCCTTCAAAGAAAACCAATCTCACCATTCGTCACAACGAAGGTATTGGTTTGTGGGAGGAATGATTCCAGCACAGCCATGAAGGCCTCGTCGGAAAAGATCACGGTCTCCTTAAAGGCGCGGACCGCATCAAAAATCCCGGCTTCCTTCAAAACGGCGCCACCAATCAGCAGGACGCGATCAGTCCACGACTTCCACTCGGAGTCAACATTGAAACAGCCGTGAAGTCGAAAAGGCTTGATCAAATTGATGCCGTCACCGCTGAAAATACCAAGGCCCACCGGTCTCAAATCGACCGACGGATAATCAGAGCCCTGGTAGCCACTGGATGGCATCAAAAGGTCCATGTCAACAGGCGACCTCTCCGTATATCCAGGAGAACCGCCAACAAAAACCCCAGTCTTGATTACATTTGTCCTTCTCACCCAGCTTGGAGGATCTTCCCTCTTAGGGCACGTGGGGGCAAGGCTCAGAATCGAGACGGTGCGATCAAACGTCGACCGGGGTAACAACAGAGAAAGAGAACTGAAAACATCTCCTCTGGTATGTCATGTCATCAGGGACTGCATCACCAAAGAAGAAGGTAGGCTTGGGCAAAATGCTCTGATCTTCCATCACCCATGGACGACTACTTACCATGATCTTATAGAATTCCTCTCCCTTTAGAGTGATCAGTCGCTGCCTCATCTCATCTCTATTGAGGGCGTCGCACTCTTCCAGATTTCTCTCAACATACTGGACCTTCTCAAAGGCCTGCTGAACGGCCGGATTAGAAGATCTAGAAGATCGACGAGGTATGCTTGTAGCAGGCTCTTTACCCTTGTTCGTTCTAGAGGAACCACCTGCAAAGGATGGAAAAGAAAAAGATCAAACATCAAAATGACAGAATCTCGCTAAAAATCTAGCGAGATTCTGACATGATGAAGGGGCAATTCCAAGAAAAGGAACTATCCAAAAGAAAAAGAAAGATTGAAGATGGGCTCAACATCACTGCGAGCTCCGAAACTCCAAACTTTCGAAACCTCAAAGTCTCCGCAAAATCAGGAAGGGCTCAACATCACTGCAAGCTCCAAACTCCCAAGTTTGCGAAAACTTTCAGGTATGCTATCACATCATGCTAAAAATTTAATTTACAATTGAATGCATGCATGAACATCTAGGTTTGCCAAAAAAAAGGGGCACTATCATGATGAGCAAAAAAAAAAAGAAAGAAAAGAAACTTTCTCAAATAAAAGGGGAAAGAAAACAAAAAAAAAAAGAAAAGAAACTTTCTTTAAAAAAAAAGGAGGGAAAGAAAAAAAAAAGAAAAAAAAAAGGGGCTGGCCCACTGGCCACGTGGCCGTACGGCCAGATCCGTACGGATCTGTCCGTACGGCCCACAAACAAAAAAAACAAAACATGAAAAAAAAAAGAAGAAAGAAGAAAAGAAAAAGAAACACGTGGAAAAAAAAAAGGAAAACACGTGGAAAAAAAAGAAAAGAAAAAGAAAGAAACAAAAAAAAAGAGGGAAAGAACTTTTTATTTTTCCTACAATGGAGTTTTCTTGAAAAAGGGAACTTACTTGAAGCCATTGATGGAGAAGAAGAAGAAAAGTCTTGAAGATCTTGAAGAAGAAGAACTCTTGGTCTTGAAGCCCTCTTGAGATTATTGCAAAAGAAAGTAATAAGAGCAAGAGATCCAACCTCCTCCTTGCTTTTATAGAAGAGAGCAAACCAAAGAAGGAAAGAAGAAAGAGATAAGTGTTACTAATTAGTAACCTTACCAAAAGAAAGAGATTAGAAAGATTCTTTCCCAAAAGAAAGATATCTTGAAGGATTTTCTCCCAAAAAGAAATCAATGAGAGATTTTCTCCCAATAGATAGGATCAATGAAGGATTCTTTCCCAAAAGAAAGATATCTTGAGATATCCTATCCCAAAATAAAGGGAATATGAGAGATTCTCTCCAAGTAAAGATATTCTTAGATATTCTCTATCCAAATGAGATATTTTGGATATTCTTTACAAAAATGACACCATATGAGATCTAAGCCATTTCAAAAGCTTAAGGTCCCGAGGGTTAGCCCATATGAGCCAGGTTTGACCACCTAGGCACTTAAAAAAAAAATTTGGGCTTTTAGTCAAAGAGAAATCCCTCTTACCAAGAGCATACAAAAATGGTTCCATGCCTCTTTTGAGTTGATTCAACCATACAAAGAGAATTGCAAGCCCCATGAGCTTCCAAAAATCAAACCATCCAACCTCATATACCAAATTGAGCCAAAATCTTGAAATTGACATTCCACAAAAATCAAACCAAATCCTGGTCCCCTAACTTGCCACATACAGCTTGTTGGGTCACAAGACCAAAACCAAAAACCAAAACCCGATCCCCTAACTTGCCACATATAGCCTGTTAGGTCACAAGATCAAAACCAAAATTGATCCACCAACATTCCATATACAGCTTGTTGGGTCACACGATCAAAACCAAACCCGACCCCCTAACCTGCCACATACAGCCTGTTAGGTCACAAGGTCAAAACCCAAATCCACATCCTTGATGTCATCTTCAAAACTTTGCCTCGAGATGGTACGTGATCCCTTTCACTACCATAAAATTCCCCTGGAAGCTCAAAGGGCTACAAATACCAAAAAGAAAGACTGCTCAAAGACTCTTGGTTAAGTCACAGGCTCTCCTTCAAAAATCTCTTCGAGGCACATCGACTACAAAAGTTAAGCAACTCGTCACTGTACCTCGAGGGGGCATTTGTTGACACCAAAAATGTCACTTTGCCTCTTCAAGATCCAAAGAGCTACATGAAGTCGCAACCTGCCATAAATAGGCAATGCTACTTCCAAAAATCAAATCTTGTCAGAATCAAACAAAAACCGCAAGATCCTTCAAGACAGCCAAAAGAGGAGTACACAAGAAGTTTCGGGCCATTTCAAAATCATTTGGCCTAACTTCGCTTCTCCGACAGCCGAAAAGGAGCTCTCGGCGGCAAAAGCATCGGAGACACCAAATCTTCGATCAGAGCCGATGGATGGTCTCAAAATACTTCCAAAAGGCTCCACGTCAAGTTCCGAGTCAAACCGACAACGTTTGACCCTACATCAACCCTCGAACAGCTAAATCAAGCCTCTCGGCGGCGAGAACCACCGAGGCCATTACTCATCAGATAGAGCACATGGACGGCTTCAAAATGCTTATAAAGGGCTACACGTCAAATTTCAGGTCATTTCGACAACATTTGACCATAGTTTGACGCTCGGAAGCCAAATCAGGCCTCTCGGCGGCAAAGCTCTCTGGGACCATGGTTTCCAAGATAGAGCCTATGGATCATCTTAAAATGACTCCAATAGGTTCCCTGTCAAATTTCAAGTCAATCGGACATCGGTTGACCGCACATCAAACCGCGACATCTTCATCGCGACAAAAGCGAGTCTACTGGTGATAGGACCCCAAACGGCTTCAAAACTTAAACAAAAGCCTATGGTTGGTCTTATTTATTGCTCAGGAGGCTTCACACCAAATTTCAGGTCATTCCGACATCGTTTGACCCAGTTTCAGCTTCTGACGGAAAATCGGCAGCTCTGCACGACAAAGTCTTGGGCTTTCTCAGGAAATTGGAAACTTTGAAAAATAAAATGCAAGGATTCTCATCAGGTTTCCTACAGGGAAATCAGGCCAATAAATGGTCAAAAATGTCAAGGAAGAATACAGAAGAAAAAAGAATCGAAAAACAGCAAAAACGGACACAAAACGGGACAAAAAGGGGGAAAACCCCTCAGGGTCGCAGACCCCTGCGACCCTAGCCCAGGGTCGCAGGCCCCTGCGACCCTGGCGCAAGGTCACAGGCCCCTGCGACCCTGGGTCAGGGTCGCTGGCGACCCTGGAGCCCGGGGTCACCGGGAAGGCCCCGGAAACCCCGGTTTTCACCGTTTTTTTCGCGATTCGAAGGGCCCAGCCTCTGGTACTTTCCAAAATTCATGCTTTTGAGACACCAAATCCTCTGACATCCGTCCAAAACACGGGTCAATCATCAAGAGTATCGAAAACAATATTGATCGCCACCCGGTCAACCAAAAAAAAGTGTGCTTTCTACCCGACCGATCGAGAAATCGACAGGACAGATGGCACCGAGCCGCTGTTGGCAACAAACACCTGAAATTACATGGTCATCTGATGTCGATCTACATGAAGATCCATCGATGATCATCACCAGAAGAATCCCAAAAGACGCGGCACGGCCCACGACTCTTCAGATGCTCGGCGACCACTTAATGCGATTAATTGGCTAGCTTTATTACAGTCATTAATCCATTTCTTTGGACGGACCAATCAGAAGCAAGCATCCGGGAGTTACAAGTCAAGAGATTCATGGCATTTAACCCATGAAACTCCTCCCATCATGGCGATTAAAGGCGATTAAATGCCCTCAATCTCCTCCGGCCAATCAGAAGCCAAGAAAAAGGAGTTACAAAATAAAGAATTCAATTTTGTAACTCCTCCCTTTATGTAGCTTTATGACAATCAAGGCTCATAAACCCTCCTAAATGGCCACCTAAAAGCCTATAAATAGGAAAGCTCTCCAAGAAGAAAGGATCATCACAAAAAAACAGCAGACACACAGACAATAGACTGCAGAAAATCCGAAAACTCAGACAGAAAGAGGCATCAGAAATCTAAGAGAGAAAACTCT
This sequence comes from Litsea cubeba, assembly GCA_012931725.1. Lineage (NCBI taxonomy): Eukaryota > Viridiplantae > Streptophyta > Magnoliopsida > Laurales > Lauraceae > Litsea > Litsea cubeba. The sequence continues at coordinate 88,853,655 of CM022948.1, read as the reverse complement.
GCGGAAATCCTACACCGACCACCGCTACAAGGTGACAAAAGTCCCTTGGGGGGTACCCCCCCCCCCAAGGTCCTTGCCTTCTCCTTCTGCCGCCAATGGCTTAGACATGGCTTTTCAAGCCCGTCTACTCGGCTTTTCATTGGACATCTTTTGGTCTTTGTTCTCTAAAAGCCTGAGGTTATAGCCAAGCCAAGCGAATCAATAGCATCCTCTGTTCTCATCTGCATGGATGATGGCGAAGCCCACATATGGCTTGCGACCGTCAATCTAAACGGGTCCCCCACAATCTCTTGAGAAGTTAGATCCTCCTTTTCTTGCTTTTCATTGTAGTTTGTATTTTTTCAAAAGAGATAAAAATCACAACTCTTGTCTTTCATTATTGATAAGGATTGTAAATCGGCTATAAACGCCAAAAATCGGCTATAAACGCCAAAATCGGCTATAAATGCCAAAAAAAATCGCCTTTCACGGCAAACCAAGAAAATGTCTCTTTTCTTAAATATATGTGCAATGGAAAACTTGAAAGAAGTTGATTTCCTTTTTACTTGCGAAGGTTGATCTCCGGATCACCACTTGCAATTCCAAGTAAAATAGAAAATCTGGCACACCCACACAAAAAAAGAAATGTTGATGCACGCCCTTGCCCCCCGGTTACGAAAGGGTCAGACCCGACGGACTCCCACGTCCGCCGACCTCGGTAGAACCGAGTAGGAGCGCGGTCCATCAGTCCATCCGAGCAAGGTGGATAACTTTTTGTATGAGACCCATGAAGGAATCTATGGCAGTCACATCGAAGGCCGATCACTAGCCTACAGGGCAATAAGCCAAGGTTACTGGTGGCCCTACATGCAGAAGGATGAGCAGGTTTACGTCAGGAAATGCAAAAAATGCCAGAAGTTCTCCCACTCTCTCCATCAGCTAGGGCAAGACCTGAGCCCCCTCTCTAGTCCATGGCCCTTCGCTCAATGGGGGCTGGACATTGTGGGGCCTCTCCACCGAGCTCCAGGGAACAAGAGATGGCTGATAGTTGCTACGGATTACTTCACAAAGTGGATAGAAGCTGAGCCGCTGTCCTCCATCACTGATAGGGACTCCAGGAACTTCGTGTGGAAGAACATCATAACGAGGTTCGGCATCCCCAGGACCCTGATTTTGGACAACGGGACTCAGTTCGACTCCAAATCCTTCAGAGACTTCTGCCAAGAGCATGGCATCAGAAACCATTACTCCACTCCGGCGTATCCACAGAGCAATGGCCAGGCCGAAATTTCTAACAAGATAATCCTGGACGGCCTGAAGAAGCAGTTAGACAAGGCAAAAGGGAGATGGGTAGAGGAGCTTGCTAGCGTGCTGTGGGCATACAGGACGACTCCAAGGCGATCCACCTCGGCGACACCTTTCTCTTTGGCCTATGGGATGGAGGCGGTCATTCCCTTAGAAATTGGCCTCCCCACCCTGAGGACAGAGTTGGTCAACCAAGGCCGAAACGAGACAGACTTGGAGCTGGACCTAGCAGACGAGCGTCGAGAAGCAGCAGCCCTACGACTGACTGACTATCAGCAGCGGCTAGCCAGAGGATATAATGAAAAAGTCAGAGAAAGAAGTTTCTCCATAGGAGAGCTGGTTCTGAAGAAGACCCAGCCAGTTGACAAAGATCCGAACGAAGGAAAGCCGGCCCCGAACTGGCATGGCCCATTCAGGGTGGTCTCACTGGCAGGACGATCATCCTACAAACTCGAAGACTTAGAAGGCAAGCCGTTGCCGAGACCATGGAATGCATCCCACTTGAAGAAATTCTATATCTAAAGATGTAACATGAGGCTCAGAACCAATGAAAGCAGCATTTGCCCTGTCATCAATCTGTGTCATCTCACCTTGTCTGAGTTCGGCAACTTTGGGTCCCTGACCCTAGAAGAGACTTCGGATTCATACATCCAGTCACTTCCTAAATTTTAGGTCCTTGACCCTGGAAAAGGCTTCAGGTTGATACACTCGGTCGTTTCCTAAAGTTTGGGTCCTTGACCCTGGAAAAGGCTTCGGGTTCACACACTCGGTCGTTTCCTAAAGTTTAGGTCCTTGACCCGGGAAAAGGCTTCGGGTTCATACACTCGGTCGTTTCCTAAAGTTTGGGTCCCTGACCCTGGAAAAGGCTTCGGATTCATACATCCAGTCGTTTTCTAAAGTTTGGGTCCCTGACCCTGGAAAAGGCTTCGGATTCATACATCCGGTCATTTCCTAAAGTTTGGGTTCCTAACCCTGGGAGAGGCTTCGGATTCATACATCCAGTTGCTTCCTAAATTCCGGGTTCATACACCCCTCGAGATCATTCCCGAACTCAGGCTCGCGCAGCCGAGACCCTCAAGACTTTGTGTTCATCTCGGCAAAAGACAGTTCGTCTCAGCCAACGGTGGTCCATTTCGGCCAATGACAATCTTCGAAAAAAAAAAGAGCAGTGCAAGCACTGAAGTGCAAAAAAGCAGCACAAAAATACAAGTATCACAAAACAGTACAAGAAAAGCAAAAAAGAATACAGAAGTACTGTACACAGATTGTATGATCACAAAAACTGTTCTTTTTATTCATTGTAATTGCTTCATTACAAGGGATACAGAAAAGGAAACAAAATAAAGTAAGAATGCTCGCAGTTCTCTGAAAACAAAAAAAAATTAAAATGAAGGCTGAGAGGCTCTGATCTTCACTGACTCTTCAGTCCGGTCTTTAGCATCCTGAGCTCTTCAACGCCCTCTGGATTGCAAGCTTGAAGACTCTGAATCTCACAGAGCTCTACAATACTCTGTGGTCGGTTAGACCAAACTTTGCAAAAAAGAGCCCCCTCAGCCCGAGAACCTCTCGATCCTGCCCGCCGCTCGGAGGTCTTGACATCCCATAAGAAGATCTGCAGCATGATTCCACGTAGAGTCCTTTGGGATGAAAATAAGACAACGCGCAGGGCGTCACCAACCCACGACTGCAAAGATTCTTATGCAGCCACATCAGAGAGGGTTGGCTGTGGACCCGCGTTCAGAGAGCGCGTAGTCCACGAGGATCGCCTTCAGAGAACGCGCCGACCACGACAGACTGTCCCCCTCGAAGGAAGCCGTCTTCTGGTTCAAGGGCTCCCCCCGGGTCAAATATTCCTAATGTTCTACCAAGCATGACTGCCAGATGTCCTGGTTCTTTTTTCTCTCCCATGGCGAGCTTGCCACTCCTATTTATAGGGAGAAGAAGGGCCCGGTCTTCGAAGGGAATTATGAGGCGAGGTCTCCCACGCCTAACGTGAGACGCACGTCTTCCTACATGCTGACCAGCGGTTCCGATGGCACCACGTGGAGCCATCCGCTCATTTTCCTCATTGGCCATACCGCCACACTTACTGCTATTTATGGTCTTCAGAATACGGAGAATCAGCACAGATAACTACGAAGATCGTTCGGTACTCTCTCTAACTCAAGGCTCACACGTCACGTCACATTAAAGGCATTCAGCTGGACTCAAGCATAAAGGAGCCGAACTCAAAAAAGAAAGGGCAAGAGAGAAAATGCACAAGTAAAAGAGCCCTATTTTTCATTAAAAGTGAAGGACATTACAGAGCTGAGCGTTACATGCAAAAGATAGAAAAGAAAGATTACAAAGAGGAAAAGCAAGAGCAGGATGTAGCTACTACGGCTTCGGCGACTCCACCAGTATGATCACCGACTCTAATGAACCAGCGGTCTCGGCTACGACCGCGGCCTTGTCTGGTGCATCACCAGCAAGAGGAGCAGAAGGAGCGTCGCCTTGAGGCACGACTAGGGCATCGCTGGCAGGCGGAGCAGTTGGAGCAACATCCGAGGCAGGATCAGCTGCAGGGGCTTCGACTGGGGCACTCTCACCCAAAGGAGTAGAGCTCGGCTCAGGGACTGGGTCTGAGTACTTCGGCAAGTTCCGATAGACCAGGTGGTCCTCGGGGATCCCCGCACGGCTCAGTGCAGCCAAGCACCCTTCCTCGAACAGAATGGAGGTAATCTCCTCCACCTATTTCTCATACTCATCAGTGGCCTGGTCCACCCCCTTCTGGAAAGAGGATTGAGCCTCAGATAGCAGAGAAGCCTTGAGACCAGCATTCTCCTTTTTCAGCTCGGTACTCCCCACCTTCAGCTTCTCAATTTCTGCGCGCCCGGCCAGCACTTCGCCGCGCAGCCTCGTCGCCTCAGCCGCTGACTCAGACCTCGTTCTGGCCAGCTCCGACTCCAGCTCGGCAATCCTCTTGGTCTTCGTCCAGATATCACACTTCAGTTGATGGGTCTTCGACATGAGTTCGGTGACGCTGACCAGAGATGCCTCTAGCTGAGCGGTCACCTCGGCACTACTCTTCCTCAGCTCTTCCAGCTCCTTCTTCAGCCTCTCCTTCTCAGACTCCAGCTGGGTGACCTTCGCAACGTTCTTGTCACTCCTTTCCATCACTGCCAGGAGTCTCTGCATGTTCTGCAAAAGGAAAAAGTAAGTCAAATAAAAGCAGCCGAACTAAAGCACTTGAAGAAAGGCGTTGAAGATACTTACCAAAAGAGCAGCCTGAATCGCCGAGACCAACAGGCTTTCATTGTCATACCTCGCGTGCACTTCCATGTCTTGCGGCAAGGCACAAGCTTTTGCGAGGGCTCCAATGACATCGGTGTTCCCCATCAACCGGTCCTCGACGTTTAGAGGCTTCCCGGGATGCGTCTCCATCTTGGGTCGCCGGGGCAGTGCGAGGTCCGAAAGCCGATCCAGAACCTTGCCCTACCGAGACGGTGAGCTCGCGGGCCGCCCCACCAGTCACCTTGCTAGCCGGGTGTCTTACCCTTCGGAGGCTGTTCAGCCCCTGAGTCCTTCTCGCCCGCCTTGGACCTCTTCCTTGGCGGAGACCCCTCCCTCGGGCGATCCGGAGAGTGTCTCCGCGCTCCCTCGCTCGGTGCGGTGGCAGGAGCATAAATAACAACAGCACCCCCCGAGCCCGAAGCCGCGCGGGTGCTGGCAGACGAAGGTGTCGCAGAAGAAGAGGATCTTTGCCTAAACTTGGCCACCAGATCCTTGGTACCAGGCACTCTCGAGCCTCCCTCCATTCCTTCCTCCTGGTCGGACGAATAGGCGTCTACTATCTCCCTCAGGTTTGGCGACCCCGAGCTGGAAGAAGTGGATGCCTCAACGCCAGACGCAGCTCGGCTCGCAGCAGGGTCGATCAAAGGAACCCCGGCAGGCACGGCCAAGGTGACAGGAGGATGATCAGGCTGCGGCTCGTCCTCCGGAGCTGCTCCGACTCTCCTGTAGTAGCCGCGGTACCTCGGCATATACCCCAGCAGCTTCCAGGCCGATCGGGTCTCGTGCCCTTTATACCTCTCGACCTTCTTGTGGTCGTCAACGTTCTTCCTCCAGCCTTCCCTCACAGCCTGGCGTTGCCTCGCGTGCAGTTCTGCGCCACAAACAACAAAGAATATCAGCTCGGCAACACAAAGGTTGAGCAAAATAAACAGAGAAAAGAAGCAGTATTTACTTGGGACGGCCCCGAGGTGGCGAGGGACCATCAGTCTCCTGTCCTCACCAACGCCGAATTCCCAATCCCCCGACACGCAGAAGAGATCTTCCTCGGCATTCTTACTGGAATCCTCCAAGGCCAAGACGAAGCCTCTTCGGCACTGCTTCACCCGGAGATAATAATTGTCTCGCCCAGCCTTGTGGATGTCATAGAGGTCCTCGATGTCATGGACACCTAGGTTGGTCCCCAAGATCTCGTTCAGTTTTGCCGTGCCCATGATGACTTTTAAGCCATTAGGCATCAGCTGGCATGGGGTAATCGACCAGACGCTAAGGCAGGCCCTAAGCAGGGGGTGCAGAGAAAATCTGACCCCGCCCTCAATCACGGAGATCAGAGGGAACGGCATCCAGCCGCAGGACCAGCTGCGCGTGGCATAGTCGATGGGATCCGCCGGCCTGAGGCGAACTCCCTTCGGGATGTTATAAGTAGCCCTAAACCTAGCTATGCCCTCATCTGTATCTAACCAAAACCTAGGGGTGCCCATGTCTAAAAGAAGAAGATAGCGGAAAGAAACCCTAGAGGTGGAGAAACCCTAAAAAACCAGACAGGGGCATGAAGTTACTTACAGAAAGAGGAGGGCGAGTCAAGAACAGATCTAGGCGCGTCCTACGATTGTCCTCACCAGAGAAATGTCGAAGAGCAGAGCAGAAATCGAAGGTGAGGGTGAAGGAAATCAGAAAAAAGAAAGAAAGGAGACGACCCTATTTATAAAAAGAAAACCCTCCTTGGGCACCACTTTCGAATTCGAAGAGCCGGATTTCGCAATCCGCGCCTGTTCCATCAATGAGACAGCGCAATCAGTGAAGAAGCTACACGTGTAGCAGTCGATTCACTTCCTAGGATGGATATGACGAGACATTTATTGCCTCAGAAAAGTTGAAGCCACATCAAGCAATGATCTCTGCATCTCCAGACGGGTTCTCTGTTGGAACTTGAGATGAATTTGAGATGACTTGAAAGTCTTTTGATGAATTGAAGAAGTTAGCATCTCAAGTATTAGTTTGAGTTGGAATTCTTGTCAACACATTGTCACAAACGTGATGTTAATAGATTGGTATTGATAGAGCTTAAAAGAAGAAATCAGAATTGGAAACAGAATTGAAACAGTCAGGAACTCAGAATTCCTGTAGCAGAGCACGCGGTCGACCGGGCTCTTCATGCGGTCGACCGAGCAAGAAGAAACCTGCAGAAAACAGAAAAAGGCACCTCTCAGTTATTTTCGTGACACAGTGTGTCTTCGGTCGACCGGGACTCCAGGATGTCGACCGAGCTCGATAAGTAACTATTTCCAGTCAGTGTATGATGTCGACCGAGCACAGTATGATGTCGACCGAGCACGGGAACCAGAGTTGCGCAGAATTAGAAGTTTTGCACGAAAATTCAGCACAGTTATCTATTTCGTTTGGGACTCTTTCTAAACGAATTGTAGCCCGTTTTGAATACAATTAAGGGTTATTAAAACCTATATAAAGGCATGCTTGGGTCGTTCATAAACAGATCAGAAGAGACACCAGAAGAGGAGAGTTATAGAGAGAGTTCTTGAGAGAAAGAAGTGCTGGTGCTGTGTTGCTGTGTTGCTGCATTGTCAGACGTTTTCTACAGCAATTGTGGACGAGATTATGCTCTAGAAGATGGTGATTCGTCCATGAGTTAAGTGTCTCTCTTTTATGCTTTAGATTTCAATTTGTAAGGGATTGAGAGAGAGAGAATTGTAGAGGGGAAGGGCTGTAGACAAAATTAATCTTCCATTCTGTTTTCACATCAAGTTGGTGCTTGGTGTCTGGGGTTTGGTGATCCTATCTGTGGGTGCAGATAAATTGTAAAGGGAGTCGGTGCTTCCTAGATAGTTGGTGCTATCTGAAACTCAAGGGAGTAGGTGCTTCCTAGATAGTTGGTGCTATCTGAAACTAAAGGGAGTCGGTGCTTCCTAGATAGTTGGTGCTATCTGAAACTAAGGGTTGGTGCTCTTTGTCGTTGTAGCGACTAAATAAGATTCAGATCTGTCCCGGATTGGTGTTCGGACAGTCTTTGAACCGTGGACGTAGCCTTTCGGTGAACCACGTTAAATCTGGTGTCATTGTGTGGTTTGACTTGTTTTGTTGTTGAATCGGACCTGTTTTTAGAAATCACTGATTCACCCCCCCCTCTCAGTGATCGCGGTATCCAACAATTGGTATCAGAGCGAGGTTCCCTTGATCAGTTTAATACGCTAAGGGTGATCTCTTGTCAAATCACATGGCAGTCAATACAGGGAATATGAAAGCACCTCTGTTTGATGGTTCTAATTACTCTTTCTGGAAGATTAGGATGCAAGCCTTCATCAAATCACTTGGCTATGATGTTTGGGAGGCTGTCAGAGTCGGTTACAATGCTGCCAACGTACCCAATGATACTGCATCGAAGAAGTTGGCAGACAACGACTCCAAGGCGCAGAATGCACTCTTTAGTGGCCTTGTGGACAGCGAACTTGTCAAAGTAATTGCATGCAAAACAGCCAAGGAAATTTGGGACAAGTTGCAAAGCATACATGAAGGTGATGAGAAGATTAACGAAGCCAAATTGCAAACTCATCGCTCTCAATTTGAATCTCTTCGCATGGAGGAAAGCGAGAATGTTGACTCATATTTGCAACGAGTGAATGAAGTCACGAATGACATTCGTGGACTAGGGGAGGAGATTAAAGAGCCGGTCATCGTCAAAAAGGTTCTAAGATCTCTTCTTCCTCGGTTTGATTCAAAAGTCTCAGCCATTGAAGAAGCCAAAGATCTGAATGCATTTTCCATGGATGAATTACATGGTTCTCTAACTGCCTATGAGATGCGCATAGGAAAGACGTCTTCATCTGATAAAGAAGCCGCCTTCAAAGTTCAGAAAAAGGCAAAAGAGACTGCTGGTCATGATGTTGATTCTGATGATGATGAGCTTGAGGCTCAATTTGTTAGAAAGTTGAAGAAAGGAAGCATTGGCAAGTACAAAGGGAAGCTACCCTTTAAATGCTTCAATTGTGGAGGTATTGGTCACTTTGCTGCGAAGTGTCCGTTAAAAGAAGACAATGAAAGTGACTCTTATGCTGAAAAGAGTAAAGGAAAGAGAAATTTCAGAAAAAGGGGCAAAGCTAAAAACTTTCTATGTCAACAAGATGACAGCACGTCTGAAACTTCAGACGATGATGAATCAACCGAAGCTCTCTTCATGGTCACTGTTGAAGAAGAAGAAGAGCTAGATCCGGAAGAGGATGAGGAGGCTGAAGTCAATCTTGAAGAGGAACTCATAGCCGCACTTGAGGAGCTTAGCATGGAACGCAAATCAAGTAAGAAAAATCTGAAACTTCTCCATGAATCTGAAAGTTCTATTATTTCTTTGAAAACTCAAGTAGAAGAATATAAAAGAATGGTAGAAGTCCTTGAAAACCAAATAAGTATCAAAAAGAAAGAGGCTATGAAACTTGAAACTGAGATCGCTAGAGCAAAGGCTGAAAATTTGGAAAATAGCAAAAAACTCAAAGCGCTCCAAGCGATTGAAGGGACTATGAAACTCAATGAACTACTGAAAGTTCAAAGACCAGCCCACTTCAGATTTGGTCTAGGATTTGAGAAAGGAGAATCCTCTAAGATTGCACCTCCTGAAAAGAAAAAGTTTGTGAAGCAAGTCACTGCACCTTCTAATTCTATGAAGCCCACTCAACCTAGAAACGAGTCCATTCCTGTTAGAAAGGTAATGAAGACTAACCAGCCACAAAGAAGATACAAATTCTATGGTTATTGCTTTCATTGTAATATGTTTGGACATAAAAGAGCTAATTGCAAATTCTATGTAAGAAACAGTCCATTTGTGACTAGGAATCCTTTTTCAATCCTAAGTAGCCACAAAATTGAGTGTTATATATGTCATAATTATGGACACTTGGCTAGGGATTGTAGGTTGCCTATTGCTAACAAATTTCAGGTTGAAAAGAAACCCAAGTTAGTTAAGGCATGGAGGGCAAAGAAAAGTGCAGAAAGTCTCAAAGAATCTCTCATTGTGCAAACGGCATTCAATGCACAAAAGAAGACAGCACCATGGGTCCTTGATAGTGGTTGTTCAAGCCATATGACTGGTGATAAAGAGAAATTCATCAAATTACAGCACTATGAAGGCGGTTCAGTAAAGTTTGGCAACAATGATGGTGCCAAAATCTGCGGAAAAGGTGTTATTCAGCTTATGGCAAACAAGATCAGATCTGAAGAAGTCTTATATGTGTCTGGATTGAGACACAACCTGCTTAGTGTGAGCCAGATCTGTGACAAGGGTCATGAAGTTATCTTCACAAAGAATGGGTTTGCCATCAAGAAGAGTAGCAACGGGAAAACAGTGGCAACTGGATCAAGAACTGCTGGAAATCTCTATACATTGTCAGATGGAGCTGAAAAGACCTGCTTGATGAGTCGGACAGAGGAAAGTTGGTTGTGGCACAAACGCCTTGGGCATCTAAGCTTTGACAATATGTCAAAGATTTGCAATTCAAAGGCTGTGAGAGGCATGTCTAAAGTGGAAAAGCCTTCCAATCCCATTTGCGACTCTTGCCAAAAGGGAAAGCAAACGAGGGTTATGTTCAAGTCAAAGGAGCATCATTCCAAGAAACCTCTTGAGCTAGTGCACACTGATCTCTGTGGACCGATGCGAACTCAAAGCACCAATGGAGATAAGTATTTCATGTTATGCATTGATGATTATACTCGTATGACATGGGTATTGTTTCTTAAGCATAAGCATCAAGCACTTGATCGTTTTAAAGTGTTTAAAGCACAGGTTGAAAATCAATTGGAAAAACGAATCAAGATTTTAAGGTCTGATCGTGGAGGCGAGTTCACATCTGAAGAGTTCACTAAATATTGTGAACATCATGGCATTCAAAGACAGTACTCAGCCCCTAGAATTCCACAGCAAAATGGAGTTGTGGAACGGAAGAATCGCACCGTACAAGAGATGGCTCGTACGATGCTAAGTGAAAGCAAGATGGCTGACAAGTATTGGAAAGAGGCAATTCATACGGCTGTATACATTCAAAATCGATGCTTGATCAGGCCACATGAAGACAAAACTCCCTATGAGCTATGGTTTGGAAGAAAAGCAACAATCAAGCACTTCAGAGTCTTCGGCAGCAAGTGTTACATCAAGCGGCTCGAACAAAATCCGGGCAAATTTGAAGAAAGAGCTGACGAAGGTATATTTCTGGGTTACTCCTCTACTAGCAAGGCATATAGGTGTCTTAACAAAAGAACCAGAAAAATCATAGAAAGTGCTGATGTGAGAATAGATGAGAATATTGAACCAAAGAAGGCAACTCATAATGACAGTCCAGTTTATGAGGACTCGAGTGAGATTGATGATGAGATGGCTGAATCTAATGATTCTGAGAAATCAAAGGATGACTCAGAAGATACTTCACCTAAGAAGCACAGCACTTGGGTAGAGCAACACCCTAAGGATCAAATCATTGGAGATCCTAAGGCAGGCGTTCAAACTAGACAAAGTGTAGTTAGCAATTACTCACTTGTGTCCACCATTGAACCCAAGACTGTGGCTGAAGCCAGTCTCGATGATAGTTGGTTGAAAGCTATGCATGAGGAGTTGGAGCAAATTGAGAAGAACTCCACATGGGAACTTGTTCCTAGACCTACTGATAAGAATGTTATTGGTACTAAATGGGTCTTTCGGAATAAGCTGAATGAAGATGGTCAAGTCATTAGAAACAAAGCAAGGTTGGTTTGTAAAGGCTATGCTCAAGTTGAAGGCATAGATTTTGAAGAGACCTTTGCACCGGTGGCTCGTCTGGAAGCTATTCGAATGTTTCTTGCATTGGCAGCATACAAAACCTTCAAGGTATTTCAGATGGACGTAAAGTCAGCTTTCTTGAATGGTTTACTTGAAGAAGAGGTCTACATTGAGCAACCTGATGGTTTTCTCATCAGCAAAAATTCAGATCTAGTATGCAAGTTGAAAAAGGCTCTTTATGGACTGAAACAAGCGCCAAGGGCGTGGTATGCAAGGCTGGACCTATATCTCCGCAAGATCGGTTTTGGAAAAGGACTTGTTGATAGCAATCTATATGTCAAAACTGAGTTAAGCAAACAGCTGGTTGTCATTGTTTATGTTGATGACATAATCTTTGGTGGCAATGATGAGGAGATGTGCAGGAATTTTGCAGAAGAGATGAAGAAAGAATTTGAGATGTCGATGCTTGGAGAATTAAAGTTCTTTCTTGGTTTACAAGTTCAGCAGCTGAAACATGGCATCTTCATATCACAATTGAAGTACATTAAGGAAATGCTGAAACGGTTCAATATGGAAGACAGCAAGCCAGTGAGCACACCAATGACAACGAACACGAAGCTTAGCAAAGATGATAAGGCCTCGTCCGTTGATCATACCACCTATCGCTCTATGATAGGAAGCTTGCTCTACTTGACTGCAACAAGACCAGATCTTCTACAAGCAGTATGTATGGTTGCACGTTTTCAAGCAGCACCAACTGAAACGCACCTTACAGCAGTGAAAAGAATCTTTCGATATCTGAAAGGTACTATGGAGCTTGGTATCTGGTATCCCAAAGGCAAATCCTTCACTCTAGTTGCATATTCTGATGCCGATTGGGCTGGATGCGTAGATGATCGCAAGAGTACTAGCGGCGGCGCATTTTATCTTGGAGAAAGATTAGTTGCTTGGCATAGTAAAAAGCAAGACTCTGTATCCCTTTCGACGGCGGAAGCGGAATATATTGCAGCGGCAACTTGTTGTACGCAAGTGTTATGGATGCGGCAAATGCTCTCTGATCTAGGAGTTCCTACAACGGATCCTACGCCGATCCTATGTGACAACACGAGTGCAATTCATATATCTAAGAATCCTGTTCAGCACTCTCGAACAAAGCATGTAGCAATTCGTTATCATTTTCTTAAAGATAAAGTTGCTGATGGAGAGGTCAAGTTGGAGTATGTTCCAACAACTGAGCAAGTGGCTGATATTTTCACAAAACCTCTGCCAAAGGAAGTCTTTGAGTATCTCCGGAAAAAGTTAGGAGTTACTCACTCTCCTAAACCGTAGGAGTTGTGCTTGAAAGGGGGAGCAATGCATTCATTGAATATCCTATTCGCTCCTCGGTTTGGTCCCTTTGGATTTGTTGTCAAAGGGGGAGAGATGTTATGTTACGATAGCAAGGAGAGATGTTATGCTATGATAGCAAGGAGAGATGTTATGCTATGAAAGCTAGGGGGAGATTGTTGAGGTGAAAGTGTTGAAGTTCCAATAGTGTTGCCAACAATTCCAAAGGGGGAGATTGTTGGAACTTGAGATGAATTTGAGATGACTTGAAAGTCTTTTGATGAATTGAAGAAGTTAGCATCTCAAGTATTAGTTTGAGTTGGAATTCTTGTCAACACATTGTCACAAACGTGATGTTAATAGATTGGTGTTGATAGAGCTTAAAAGAAGAAATCAGAATTGGAAACAGAATTGAAACAGTCAGGAACTCAGAATTCCTGTAGCAGAGCACGCGGTCGACCGGGCTCTTCATGCGGTCGACCGAGCAAGAAGAAACCTGCAGAAAACAGAAAAAGGCACCTCTCAGTTATTTTCGTGACACAGTGTGTCTTCGGTCGACCGGGACTCCAGGATGTCGACCGAGCTCGATAAGTGACTATTTCCAGTCAGTGTATGATGTCGACCGAGCACAGTATGATGTCGACCGAGCACGGGAACCAGAGTTGCGCAGAATTAGAAGTTTTGCACGAAAATTCAGCACAGTTATCTATTTCGTTTGGGACTCTTTCTAAACGAATTGTAGCCCGTTTTGAATACAATTAAGGGTTATTAAAACCTATATAAAGGCATGCTTGGGTCGTTCATAAACAGATCAGAAGAGACACCAGAAGAGGAGAGTTATAGAGAGAGTTCTTGAGAGAAAGAAGTGCTGGTGCTGTGTTGCTGTGTTGCTGCATTGTCAGACGTTTTCTACAGCAATTGTGGACGAGATTATGCTCTAGAAGATGGTGATTCGTCCATGAGTTAAGTGTCTCTCTTTTATGCTTTAGATTTCAATTTGTAAGGGATTGAGAGAGAGAGAATTGTAGAGGGGAAGGGCTGTAGACAGAATTAATCTTCCATTCTGTTTTCACATCAAGTTGGTGCTTGGTGTCTGGGGTTTGGTGATCCCATCTGTGGGTGCAGATAAATTGTAAAGGGAGTCGGTGCTTCCTAGATAGTTGGTGCTATCTGAAACTCAAGGGAGTAGGTGCTTCCTAGATAGTTGGTGCTATCTGAAACTAAAGGGAGTCGGTGCTTCCTAGATAGTTGGTGCTATCTGAAACTAAGGGTTGGTGCTCTTTGTCGTTGTAGCGACTAAATAAGATTCAGATCTGTCCCGGATTGGTGTTCGGACAGTCTTTGAACCGTGGACGTAGCCTTTCGGTGAACCATGTTAAATCTGGTGTCATTGTGTGGTTTGACTTGTTTTGTTGTTGAATCGGACCTGTTTTTAGAAATCACTGATTCACCCCCCCCCTCTCAGTGATCGCGGTATCCAACATTCTCTAGCTTCTGACCCCTAAAGGCTAGGATGCTTAAGAGGTCACAAGCTAGGGTGCAATTGTGTGGGGAGATTTTCAAAGCTCCAGGATTACGCTAATCACGGCCATCAGATGGGACTAAGCATTCTCACGTGCCATCCGCGTGCCATCCACGTGGCACCAGACTCACCTTGGCTACCAGGGCAGAAGCCTCAGCCGAAGTCAGGCAGATCCTGGCCGCTAGCGCCGAGCTCGGCTACCCAGGTGCCCACCTCGGCTGAAAGCTCGACCTCGGCCGAAGGAGCCGGGACGAAAGCCGAAGCAAGAAAGAGTCTCCATTCGCGCCCTTTGCCCCCCACGTCATCGAACACGTGGAGGAATAGGGGCACGAGCCAGTGAGACAGATGAGACATCCAGCCGTCCACAATCTTCGCTAGATCACTGACAGGGCGGCATCCAACGGCTGAATCCAAATCAGGGCAAGGCCCGAGGGTGGATCCGATGGTACCCCTACCACCAAAGGCGTCCAACACGATCTGGCCCAACATGACGCGCATTTAATGTGATGTGGGCTGATCCGACTGGCATTAAATGCAAAGTGGGCTGGAATGGACCGCATTTATTACTTTGTGGGCTGATGATGACTTCCCTATCAAGTCATGGGACCCACACCAAAATATCATCCAAAGATATCGTCCAGTCGTCTATAAATAGAGCCTCATTTCACATGCAAGGTATGCACAATCAAAACCTGAGAGTCGTTACTCTGCCTCCCTTCTTCCTCTCCTTCCTTTGTTCCAGTTCACTTACTGACTTAGGCATCGGAGAGCCTTGCGCCGCTCAAGCCAGGGTCCTCTGACCGTTTGCTCTTCCCTTTCAGGCTTTCAGGCAGCAGGTCATCTTCTTCATTTGGATAAGTCCTGTAAGGCACCCCGATTATTATGGGTCATAATTTTTCTGCACCTACACCTTGATGTATGGTAGAGAAACTCTGTCCAAGGAGGATGTTGAGTCAGCCTTGAACTCCAAGGAGTTAAAGAAAAATGTTGCTACAGAAAACAATGACAGTTCTGGTGAGGGTTTGGTAGTGCGTGGGAGAACAGAGAGGAAATGGCAGAACAGAAGAGGCCGCTCTAGGTCAAAATCAAAATGAAAAACTAGAAAATTAAAGTGCTTCCAATGTCATAAGGAAGGACACTTTAAAAAAGATTGTCCATAGCACAAAGGAAAGGAGAAAGCACATGATTCTGGAAATGTGGCCGGTGTTGCAGAAGACAGTTCTGATGATGCAAATGTTCTATCTGTTACCGTTGGTAGCTCAGGTGATGAGTGGCTCCTTGATTCGGGTTGTTCCTACCATATGTGTCCTAATAGGGATTGGTTTGCCACTTATCATTCTATAGATGGTGGTAAAGTTCTAATGTGGAACAATGCAGCCTGTAAGGTTGTTGGGATAGGATCAATCTGAATTAAGATGTATGATGGTATTGTAAGAACTTTGTCAGATGTCATGCACATTCCAGAGTTGAAGAAAAATCTAATTTCCTTGGGTACGCTTGACTCCAACGGCTGTACCTACAAAGCTGGACGTGGAGTTATGAGAATCTCAAAGGGTGATCTTACAGTGATGAAGGGACAAAAGCAGAATGGCCTTTATTTTCTTCAAGGTAGCTCAGTTACAGGTGCTGCTGCTATATCATCCTCAGATTCAGATTTGGAAACTACCAAGTTATGGCATATGCGACTTGGGCATATGAGCGAGTGAGGCGTGGATGAGCTGAGTGAACAAGGTTTGCTCTGCGGCCAGAAAACAGGAAAGCTGGACTTTTGTGAGCATTATGTCTTCGGAAAGCAATGCAGAGTCAAGTTCAGCACAGCAATTCATTGGACCAAGGGCACTTTGGATTATATCCATTCTGACCTTTGGGGTCCCTCTCGTGTTCCATCTCTGGGAGGTGGCAGATATATGTTGACCTTCATTGATGATTATTCTCGGAAGGTTTGGGTATATATCTTAAAGCACAAGGATGAAGTCTTTGCACAATTCAAGCAATGTAAGACTATGATCGAGAAGCAGACATGTAAACAGATCAAGCGCCTGAGGACTGACAATGGCTTGGAATTCTGCGGAGGTGCTTTTAATGAGTTTTACAAGAATGAAGGTATTGTAAGACATCACACAGTCAGAAATACCCCACAACAGAATGGAGTTGCAGAACGGATGAACATGACTATTCTAGAGAGGACCCGCTGCATGCTCTCTAATGCAGGGTTGTCTAGGAAGTTCTGGGCGGAAGCTGTTAACACAGCTTGTTATCTGATCAACCGGTCTCCATCAACAGCTATTGAGTGTAAAACTCATGAAGAGGTATGGTCTGGATCTCCTACTGATTATACCAATTTATGAATATTTGGTTGTCCTGTTTATGCTCATGTGAATGATGGTAAGCTTGAACCAAGGGCAAGAAAGTGCATATTTCTAGGGTATGCACATGGGGTGAAGGGATATAGGCTTTGGTGTCTAGATGGAAAATCACCTAAATGCATTATCAGCAGAGACGTGACCTTTGATGAGTCTGCTATGTTTAAGCGAAGGAGTGCATTGATGCTGGAAATGACAATGGTGTCAGTAAACAGATGGAGGAGTAAAATGGTGTCAGTAAATAGGTGGAGCTTGAGAAGGAAGCTTCAGAAAACTTGTAGGATAAGGTGCAAGCAGATATCCCAGTTAGACAGGATGTAGAGGAGATGCAAAGCTCAAGCGAGGAAACTGCAGTTCCGGATGATTACATGCTTACTAGGGATAGAGATAGGAGGCAGATTAAGAAACCTCAGAGATACGAGCATGAAGATATTGTTGCCTACACTCTTAATACAGCTGAGAGTATTAAGCCAGAGCCGGTTACATATCGAGATGCCGTCACTAGCAAAGAATCATCAAGATGGGCCGTAGCCATGGGTGAAGAGATTGAATCTCTTCACAAGAATCAAACTTGGGAGCTGGTGAAACCACCGAAGGCCCAGAAGATTGTTGGTTGCAAATGGGTCTTCAAGAAAAAGGAAGGAACTCCAGGGGTGGAAGATGCTAGGTTCAAAGCACGACTAGTTGCAAAAGGCTATACTCAGAGGGAGGGTATTGACTTCAATGAAGTGTTCTCTCCTGTGGTGAAGCATAGTTCAATCTGGGTGCTACTTGCTATGGTTGCTCTATTGGACTTAGAGCTGGAGCAGCTTGATGTCAAGACTGTATTTTTACATGGCGAGCTAGAAGAACGAATTTATATGCATCAACCAGAGGGGTTTGAAATCCAAGGTAAGGAGGATCATGTTTGCTTACTAAAGAAATCATTGTATGGCTTAAAACAATCTCCTAGACAGTGGTATAAGCGTTTCGATACCTTTATGGTTAGAAACAGTTATTACAGGAGTGGGATGACAACTGTGTCTACCATAAGAAGCTTCCAAATGGTTCTTTTATTTATTTATTGTTATATGTTGATGACATGTTAATTGCTGCTAAGGACATGTTTGAGATCAACAGGCTGGAAAGCTCAGCTCAGTGGTGAATTTGAAATGAAAGACTTAGGTGCTGCAAAGAAAATTCTTGGGATGGAGATTCGAAGGGACCGAAAAGCGGGCAAATTGTTTTTGTCACAAAAGGGGTACGTTGAGAAGGTTCTGGAGCGCTTTGGTATGCAAAGCTCGAAACTTGTGAATACTCCACTGGCAGTCCATTTTAAACTTTCTGCTGCTTTATCACCACAAACTGAGGAAGAGGTGGAGCACATGTCACGTGTTCCTTATGCTAGTGCAGTTGGGAGTATCATGTATGCCATGGTTTGTACAAGGCCAGACATTTCACACGCAGTTAGTGTAGTTAATAGATACATGGATAACCCCGGGAAAGCCCATTGGCAGGTAGTGAAATGGATACTTCACTACTTGAGAGGTACTACTGATGTTGGGATAGTGTATGATAGAAACAACAACACCTCTGGAAGTGTTATTGGATATGTTGATTCAGATTTTGCTGGAGATCTGGACAGAAGAAAATCCTTGACAGGTTATGTCTTCACTTTTGCTAGCAGTGCCATTAGTTGGAAGGCAGCATTGCAATCTAAAGCTGTCTTGTCTACCACTGAAGCAGAATACATGGCAGCTGCAGAGGCAGTGAAAGAAGCTATTTGACTAACAGGCCTGGTTGTTGATCTTGGATTGGAACAGAAGATGACTACTGTGTTCTATGATAGTCAGAGTGCGATCGATCTGACACACAATCCTAAGTATCATGAAAAAACCAAACACATTGATGTCAGGGCACACTTCATTCGAGATGTCATCTCTGAGGGTGCTATTGAAATGATTAAGATTGCTACTGTAGAGAATCCAGTAGATATGATGACAAAGACTATTCCAGTAGTCAAGTTCAAGCATTGCTTGGACTTGATCGGTGTGACCAGTACCTGAGTGCCCTAAGGGGTAGATGGAGACGGTGAGACGTATTATGTGCTATGAGGATCGAATCCTATAATCGCCAAGGTGGAGATTTGTCAGCATGATGGCTCTATAGGAGCCGATAGTTGACTGTGCCAGTTGACAAGCTGAGGACCAGCTGACAAGCTGACACAGGTATGGTTCAAAACATGATGAGGCATGGGCAAAGGTAAGGCTCTCCATTGCTCTTGATGCTATAAATAGAGGCATCTTGTATTGGGCTGAAACACACAGAGAAGAAGCTAGTAGCTTGAGAGAGTAATAGAAGGGTGTACCTGGGATTGGGGTTGAAAGAGTTCATCTGTAATCTTTCCTCCATATAGTAATACTCTTGCCATTCTCCCGTGGATGTAGGCTCAAGCCGAACCACGTTATCTCTGTGTGTGATCTCTTTTCTCTCAGTGGTTTGATCTTGTTATCTGTGGCTTGATTGGTGCTCTTAAGCACAACAATGTGGGTGTTGAGAGGTCAAGTTTAATGAATTGAATTTTTAGTTTTGACTTGTATAGTTAATACTCATGCTTCTGATTAAGAAACAATGATTATTTTAATACTAGTTTGGTTTATGTGTTTCATCTCCTATATATCACAATAATTAGTCCACAATTACCAGTAAACAAAATGACTAAAATATCCAATGAAATGTTTCAAATACTAGAATATCAAATGGCTTACAGATTTGACTCTTTTTTCTTTATTGGAAGTAACATTAAGTAAACTGGTCCTCATCATGAAGTTGATCCTCAGATCTCCCCCACAATGGGAATATGTCTTACCATTCTATTTGGAGAGAATTTGGCATTTGAGAAACTCCAGTAAAGGGACTCTGAAAAGAATTTTGAGGGTTTTTAAAGTTCTTTTTTTTTTCTTTTTGTTACCATTATTTGTTGAATTTTTATTGGAAGGCTTGTGAATTTGAAATGTTCTTCAGACTTCATCACCCTGAATTCCTAAATTCCATGTTTTATGGAGAAGATTGAAAAAAAAAAACTACAGTAAAATGGCTAAAATACCCATGAAATGTAGAATTCAAATTCTTGGTAGAAATTGAAAGAGTTCCAAAGCCCGAAGGTAAACTTTGAATTTGAGGTGTTTTGAGTTCTTGGTACAAAAGGCCCTAGATTCCATGTTTGTATGTGTTGTACCATCAAAACATGACAGGTCCATTCTAGGAAGGCAAATTGAAATATTCTCATAGATATTACATGGAACCGTCTTGGAACTTCCTCATAGGGCCTACGCGGAGATGATCGTGAGGGGTTTGTACCTTAATAGGTAGTTTGGTTTTGGAGATAAACTGAGAATTTTCATATGGATTTTGAGGAGGAATCTATATTTTTTACACGGTTCTGTATAATAGCTCAAAGAAGGAACTTGACTCATTCTGATTTTATAAAGCTGTGCATGTTTTTATCAAGAAAAAAAAGAAAGAGAGAAAGAACAACAAACTGGGCATGTCCAAAATATAGACTATTGGAGGTTGCTTGAGCACTTGTTTGATTCACATGAACTACTAGATTATATGGTGTCCCAATTCTGGGTAGAACTCAAAAGATTTTCTGAGTCAATCATTAAGAATACATTAGAAAACTCTCACTACACCAAAAACGGAATATTGGAACGGATTACCGTTCCTAATCCGTGTGTTCCTAATCCGTTCATCCATTCCAATTTCCTGTTGTTGGAACGGATTAACGGATTAGGAACGGTTTAGGAATGGATGAACAGATTAGGAACACATGGATTAGGAACGGTAATCCGTTCCAATTTCCCATTTTTGGTGTAGTGATCTTTACTAAAGTCGAAACCGCTTAAAATCACTTTCCTACTTCTATCACCAAGAAATTTTTTACCAAGATCAAAGTTAAAGTCACAGTCAACATATTGATTTGACCTTTTTCTTTGTGTGTTTTACACCTGATCAATGTGATAGTGGTCATAATTCTAATAAAGAAAATCTTGATCATAAAAAAAGAAGTGGGGCAATGATTTTGAACATTTGGATTTCAATATAGGCTATTGTTGATGGATTATAGTAATGATGGACTCAGAAAATCTGAGTCTCAATTTCAAAGAATCCAAATTTCGGTTGATTTTTGGATCAACTGATGCCATGCATTAAAATAAATAAATAAATAACTTTTGGCTTTGAGTCAAAATTCGTCATCTCAAGCAAAGTTATGACCATCATTTTACAAGAGAAAAAAGAAAAAAAAATGAAAAGAAAAGAAAAGCAGGAAGTTTCCTAAAATCTGCACACATAAAAAAAAAGAAAAGAAAAAGAGATCATCTTTTGAGTGATCCAAACTCGTTAATGGTTGCATGTGCATCAGTTCTCTTTCAGGTGGAAAGAAGCTCACTACGAGCTTTTCTTCTATAAGAATTGAAAGTTGTACACCTGTTGCTGATGGAGTGATAATTTTATTCCTTCACTATTTCATGGAGATGATGTCTTCATTGGCAGAAGTCAATTTATCCTGATAAGAGCGTATACATATTTGGTCATGCATTGTGCATATATGACGGTCCTAAAGGTGAACATCCTGCCTCCATTGGTACAAGATTGCCTCAATCTTCGCCTTTCTATTTTTGCAATTATGACTAAACATCAATGCCTAACTTGCACAGTTGCACCTCATCCTATTTTATGAGCCAAATATCAAAACCCTTATCAAAATGATATGTGCTCCCTTGCAGTCCGAGGAGCCGTTGTTTGGATGAAAACAAAAGTCACAATGATTTTCTTCAAAAGGAAAAAATTACGTGAGCCGTTTTGATGGAGAAGGGAGGAGAGGAAAGAGGGAACAATGGATGAAAGAGAAATTACTCGTATATTGCATTCTACTAAACTCAATTACATCCATCAATTTATAGAAAATTAAATGTAAACTTAATTACTAATAAATAGGAAATACAAATATACCATCGTAATCAAATAAGCATACTTAATTAAATAAAGAAAGCAGTATAATCCATCTGGATAGCGTCACCGGCCCATCTCCTTTTGTGCGTGTGCTAAGTCAACAATTAATTTAACAAGCTGCCTCTAGGCTTGTAGCTAGATGGCGAGATAGGATTGATAAACTGTGAGTTAATATGACCTTAATCTCAAGATCGTATAACATAGATAAAAAATGCCAAATTAATGGTTGGATTGGATTTTGGTGGCTCCTCAATAGATGCTTGGGATAATCAATGAAAGCAGTTTTCATCCATACTCAATTCGTATCTTAACATTGATCATGCATATAGGCAGGCACTGTGAGCCCAAAAGACGAGTTGTAATGCAGTTGGATCCCTGTTTAGATATTGGATTTTCAACAAAATCAAATATTTGTCTTCTTGCTTCAGGTGGTGTTTTGTCATGTTAACGGGCAAGCGTTTAGGGCTGTCAATCTTGCTCAGCCTTTAAAAGCCCACAAAACGAGGACTTTTCTTTTTATCCTAAAGCCGGATGATATGGTAAGGCCTAATTTTGAAAAGCCTACAACCTTGAGGGCCGAGCTAGGACTTAACTTAGCCGGCTTGAGGGGGCCAGGCTCGACCATCCATCTGTTAATATATAAAATAAATAATATATATAATATATAATAGATATATAGATAGATTTTTACCCAAAAAATATAAAGAACCCTTCTAATTAGCAATTAATGATAGAGCCTTAATATTTTGTCAAAATATATTAACAAAAAATATTAACCAAATCTTAGGTAATTTTTTTCATGGATATCCCCATGGATCCTAATATTGTCACCTATGTTTGATTCTATATTTGCCCAAATTCTTCAATGAGAAAGAAATTTAAATTGTCATTGATTAGACTGATTTTCACCATTAATGTAAACTACTGGTGTTTGAGAGTTTAGATAGATGGCCATCAACATCATCATTGAGTGGGGTTAAGCTTTAGCAAGTAGCCACTAATTGATTCCAATTTCTTTCTATCCCCTTACTTCCATGATTATTGTGTCATTCAAGTAGGCCCTAGATATGGAGATAAAGTTTGTGACTCTGACCCATGTTCAGAAGCTTCAAATCATCTGTACTTCATCTTAGGTAGTCAGAATTTAATTGTTTTGTGATAAAAGTTGCAAAGAATTACAAGATAGGGTTAACGCTAATTCAAAAGTAGTCTAATGTCTATTTGAACCACGTACTAAATAATTTATTTAAAAAAACTCTAATGCCTTTTGTAATAAATAAATCTAATTGAATCAGATGAGACCTGTCAAATAGGTTTTGATGGTCCATATTATTACTTTATAAAAAAAAATAGTATATAAACTAGTAAAAAGGACTATAACTAGCTGAACTTCAATTGCAATAATCTTACTAATATCCTCAGAACAAACGAAACAGTTCACAATATTACTTAGGCTATGTAACTACGGCTAGTTTGCTAAGGTCTTTAATAGTGTCATTTGCATCCTAATTTCATGTCACAATAATATCAAATTAGTTTATTTCATTTAATTCTAAATAATATTTTATATGAGGATAAAGTAACTTGTTTCATGCATTCTTTTAGAAATGAGACAAAAGGATTGACTTTTGTATTGCACGTGTCCTTAGCTTGAATAAAGGAGAGCTAGCATTATAGATAGTATAGAAAAATCATTATATATAATAATATAAAAAATAATTTCTTTCGGCCCTGGTGCGTGAGGGTAGGGTAAGGGCTTCAGTTTTTGTAGACCAGCTAAGAGTTCCGAGGGCTTTGGCTCTAGGGGTGCACACCGGGTCTTGAGACCCGGTCTGACCCGGAGACCGGGTCCGACCCGGACCATATCGGGCTGACTCGATAAAGGATTTATCGGACCGGGTCAAACCCGACCCGGACCTTACTTAACAGGTTCGGGTTTCGGGTATGAATTTTTTAAGTTATCGGGTTATCGGGCGATAACCCGATAACAAATGAATTGGAATTTGGAAACAGAATTATAAATTTATAATTAGGACATTAGGTTAGGGGTTCTTTCACTTCTTCGGTTCTCAGACCTTCTCCTCTGCTCGCAGCCTCTGCTTGGTCCTTGTGTGGGGAAATTTCCAGAGCTACAGGATTAAGCTAATCACAGCCATCAGATGGGTCTAAGCGTTCTCACATGCCATCCGCGTGCCATCTACGTGGCACCGATCTCATCCCGGCTACCAGGGCAGAGGCCTTGGCCGACATCAAACATCTCCAGGCCACAAGCGCCGAACTGGACCACCTCGGGCATTATCTCGGTAAAGAGTCCACCTCGGCAAGGCCACTCCGGATGCTATCTCCGCAAAGAACCCGACCTCGGCTAAAACTACCTCGGCTGAAGAAGCCAGGACAGTAGCCGAAGCAAGAAAGAACCTTCGCTTGGGCCCCTCATCCCCCACGTCATCAGACACGTGGAGGGATAGGGTCACGAGCTAGTGGGACAGACGCGACATCCAGCCGCCCACTATCTTCACCAGATCGCCACATGGCAGCATCCAGCGGCTGAGGCCACATCAGGGCAAGGCCCGAGGGCAGATCCGCTGGTACTCCTACCGCCAAAGGCGCCCAACACAATCTGGCCCAACAAGACACGCATTTAATGCAATGTGGGCTGACCCGACTAGCATTAAATGCTGAGTGGGCCGGATTAGACTGCATTTATTACTTTGTGGGCTGATCATGACTTCCCAGTCAGATCAAAGGACCCACACCAAGATATTCTCTGAGAGATACGATCCAAACCTCTATAAATAGACCTTCATGCACCATGCAAGGTACGCATAATCTCATGTCCAGAGCCCTTACTCTGTCTCTCTTCTCCCTCTCCTTCCATTGTTCCAGTTCACATACTGACTTTGGCATCGGAGAGCCTTGCGCCGCTCAGGCCAGGGTCCTCTGACTGTTTGCTACTCTCTTTCAGGCTTTCGGACGGCATCCAGACATTCCAGACACCATCATCTTCCCGGATAAGTCCTGTAAGGCACCCTCTTATTGTGGGTCATAATTTTCTGCACCTACAATTGGCGCCGTCTGTGGGGAAGAAATATCCCAGCCTCTCAAAACCTTCCAAACCTTCTTAACCTCATCCTCCCAGAAGCCATGCCTCCGAAAGCTAAGAAGGGCGTAGAATCCTCAAGAGCAGCGCTCGAGCTGCCACCACCGCCAACGGACGTCCCTCCTCAAAGACGCTCCCGTACGGTGCATGGCACGACTACAGGCGAGGGCCGCTTAGGCTCTCAGCTCTTTATCGAGTTCCCACTCCAAGAGGGACTCGAGGCCTCGATATCGTCAGAAGAAGTCGCGCCACCCAGACGCAATGAGCGCCAGCACGAGCGTCCCCGGAAGGACAAAGCCGTGGCCGTAGGAGAGACGCGCCACGTCCAACCCCCTGCCACTGGAGAGGTTCCTGAAGCTGCTCTCCTCCAAAAACAACTCCAGAAGCAAGGGCAGCTGATTCGCGAGCTCCAGCAGCAGCTGAGGGCAGTGCAAACTGCCTCCTTGAGGGAAGTCTCTGAGCCTCAAGGGAAAAAGAAAGACGCTCCCAGCAGGGCAGCCCAGCCTCCTCGAGAGGAACTCAGACATCATCTGGACCAGAAACGGAGCCAGATTCGTGACGAAGGCTCGAGCAACAGCCGTAGTCACCATAGCTGCGATGGCCGACCTCATAGCCATCGTAGCCCGAGCCATCCCAAGCGAAAGCACCGAGCTCAGACTCCAGGGAAGGACGACGAGCAAGAGCGATTTGACAAACGCGTCAGATTGGCTCTACAGCACAACTTGGAGATGCGGGACCAGAAGCAGCTCTGTGGCCACACTGATCTCGGGGGCTCTCCCTTCACAAAAGCGATCGAGCACACCCCCTTGCCCAAGAAGTTCTCCGTCCCACGGTTCGTTCCCTATGACGGACTGTCCGACCCGTCTGCACACCTCCGACACTTCTCCCAGAAGATGTCCATCTGGGGAAATGAGGGTCACCTAAACTGCAAAATCTTCTCCTCCAGTTTGGGTGACCTCCCCCTGAAGTGGTTCTGCTCTCTCCCAGAGCAGTCGGTTTCCAGTTGGAAGGAGCTTCAGCTCTCCTTCCTGAAGAAGTTCCAAGCATACACTGTCGTCCCCAAGAAGGAAGGGGACCTCATCGCCCTCAGAATGAAGCAGGGCGAAACTCTCGCCAAGTTCACCCACCGATTCTGGGCGATCTACAGCCAGATCGAGGGCGCAAGGGAGGCGATAGCCATCTACGCCTTCCAGCATGCCCTGATCCCCGGTAGCGACTTGCGGAAGGACTTGGCCGGGGACACCCCAGAATCCATGTCAGAGTTGATGTCCCGGGTGAAGCACTTTATCGCCCGGGAGGAAGACGAGATCCGAGCTAAGGATCAGGACGGGCACCCAGAGCCCGAACAGAAGAATAGCCAGCCTCGGCAAAGAGGCGGGAGGCCCTCCCAGAAGCAGGAGTCCAAGCGGGACTGGGCCTCCAGCTCGGCGAAGCCTTCGTCGTCCAGGTCTGGGGGCAATTGGAAGCCCAGACCTCCCTCCAGCGCCAGTCAGAGCGTCAATGTCGTCTTCAAGGAGCCGATCTACCACATCCTGGCCAAGATCAAATCCAAGCCGTTCTTCAAGTATCCTCCGCCCATGAAGTACGAACCCACCGAAGGCTCCCGGAGCAAGCTCCACTGCGCCTTCCATAAGGGCAACGGGCACAGGACTGAAGAATGCAGGACTTTGCAGTGGTATCTGGAGAAGCTGGCCAAAGAGGGCCACATCCCAGAGTTCATCAAGGAAGGTGATGCCGGCGGCAGCGAGGGCCGGGTCCACCAGAGCGCAGCCCCGGCTCCAGACAGCGAGGACTCAGAGAAGATCATCAACGTGATCCATCTGGCGTCCTCGGCTCCCCGCTTCCTCGTCCCGGGGAAGCTCTCAAACCCGTGCCGAAGCCAGGCGGGCTTCGCACGAGAAAGAAGTAATGAAAGCCGACCTCGCCCCGGCGTCCAAGAAAGCCCGCCGCGACAGACCAGCCATCTCGTTCTCGGATCGAGATCTAGAGGGAGTCCAGGTCCCTCACAACGACCCCCTGCTCCTCACCATGAAGCTGAGAGACTTCACCGTAAAGAGGATCCTCGTCGACTCCGGCAGCTCCTCCGAGGTCCTCTACTATGACTGCTTCAAATGGATGAAACTCTCCGAAGCAGACCTCACGGAGGTTCGTGCACCTCTGCTAGGGTTGTCCGCCACACCAGTCTACCCCAAGGGTAGAATCACCCTGGAAACCCAAGTTGACGGAGCCTCCGTGTCAGCCGACTTTCTGGTTGTGGACGCCCCTTCTCCCTACAATGTCATTCTGGGCAGAACGTGGCTCCACAAACTAGAGGCAGTTCCTTCTCCTTCCACCAAAAGCTGAAGTTCGTCCATGAGAACGAGGAAGGCAAGATGGAAGTAGTCACAGTAAATGGAGACCAGCAGCAGGCTAGGCAGTGCATGCTGGCCGCAAGTCCCAGCCGTGAAGGAGCCAGAGCGCGTCAACCTGGCCGAGTTCGAGAAAGGCCTCGATGAGATCGGCCGGGACCCTGAGAAGAAGAGCATCGAGGACCTGGCCGAGGTTAGGCTAGATCCGACAGACCCAGACCGTTTCTTCCTGATCGGCACCCAGCTGTCGGACGAAGAAAGGGCCGAACTCTCTCGGTTCTTGATGCAGAATGTGGACGGCTTCGCTTGGAACCCAAGTGAGATGCCCGGGGTCGACCCTGAGGTCATGTGCCACAAGCTCAACGTCGACCCCGACCACAAGCCAGTAGTGCAGAGGGCCCGCAGAACCGGGCTGCAGCAGACAGATGCGGTCGTGGAAGAGGTCGACAACCTGCTAAAAGCAGGGGCCATCCGGGAAGTCCAGTACCCGGTATGGCTGGCCAACACGGTGGTCGTCAAGAAGAAAACTGGAAAGTGGAGGGTGTGCGTAGACTTCACCGACCTGAACAGGGCTTGCCCTAAGGACAGTTTCCCCCTCCCAAAGATTGACCAACTGATTGACGCCACCCGCTGGTCACGACCGAATGAGCTTCCTTGACGCCTACTGAGGCTATCATCAGATCCCGCTTTACGAGCCCGACGAGGAGAAAACATCATTCATCACCCCCCGCGGCACTTACTGCTATAAAGTAATGCCCTTCGGGCTGAAGAACGCGGGGGTGACCTATCAGCGCCTCGTCACAAAGATGTTCCAGGCCCAGCTCGGCCGAACGGTAGAGGTGTATATCGACGACATGGTCGTCAAATCTGTGCGCTCCAGCGACCATCTGGCGGACCTCGGCCAAGTTTTCGGCATCCTTCGCGCCTACAAGCTCAAGTTAAACGCTGCCAAGTGCGCCTTCGGCGTAGCCTCTGGCAAGTTCCTCGGCAGCTTGGTGACGCGGAGGGGGATAGAGGCCAATCCAGAACAGATCACCGCCATCCAGGGCATCCAAAGTCCCTCTACCACAAAGGAAGTTTAGAGGCTTACAGGAATGGCCGCCGCACTCAATCGCTTCATCAGCCGCTCATCAGATAAGTGCAGGCCTTTTTTCCAGCTTTTGAGGAAAAATTTGAAGTTCCAATGGACCCCTGAGTGCGACCAGGCATTGGCCGCACTTAAAACTTATTTGATGTCACCCCCATTACTCTCCACCCCAACTCGGGGGGAGATCCTGTATCTATACCTTGCGGTCTCGGATCACGCAGTGAGCTCCGTCCTCATCAGGGAGGACGAGGGAGTTCAAAAGCCGATCTATTACACGAGCAAGACCCTGCTCGATGCCGAGACCAGGTACCTCCTGTTGGAGAAGCTTGCGTTGGCTCTCGTTACCGCCTCCCGCAAGCTCTCCCATTATTTTCGATCCCACACTATTGTGGTGATCACGGAGCACCCACTCCGTTCATTGTTCAAAAAAGGTGACTTTTCAGGGCGCATATCAAAGTGGGCAGTTGAACTGGGGCAGTATGACATTCAGTACCGTCCCCGAACTGCGATCAAAGCCCAGATCCTGGCAGACTTCATTGTCGAATTCGCCTCCCCCAACCCGGCTCCGACCCAGCTCGGCACGGCACTGGGGGGCACAGGGCAAGAGCCAGTAGAAACAGAAGTCCAGCAGTCTCCCACCTCGGCATGGAAGATCTTTGTCGATGGGTCGTCCACCTCCAAGAGAGCTGGCCTCGGCATAGTTCTCCAATCGCCAGAGGGACTGGTCATAGAGCAAGCCTTCACCTTGGACTTCAAAGCGACGAACAATGAGGCAGAGTACGAAGCAATGATTGCAGGGTTGAACAGCGCCCGAATCCTCGGAGCCCAGCATATGGAGATCTTCAGCGACTCTCAACTGGTAACTAGCCAGCTCGCTGGGGACTACCAGGCTAGGGACGACAGGATGGCGGCCTACTTGGCCCTTGCGAAGAAGCTACTCTCCCAATTCCAGAAAACCGAGGTCAGGCAAATCTCCCGAGATACCAACACGCACGCAGATGCGCTTGCAAACCTGGCCTCCGCTGTTGAAGCAGGAAAGAAGAGGACCATCGAGGTCGGGTCAGTATCAAGGTCAAGTCTAGAACTACATTCATCTCGGCTTGTCCTCTGTGCTGACCTCGGCCCCAGCTGGATGGATCCAATCGTCGCCTACTTGAAGGATGACCAGCTCCCCGAAGACAAGACAGAAGCCCACAAGATCAGGCTCAAGGCAGCACGGTTTTGGCTCTCTCCAGAAGGCAAACTCTACAGGAAATCCTTCACGGGTCCGTACCTCCAATGCGTCCACCCGTCCAAGGTGGACGACTTCCTGTACGAGATCCATGAAGGAATCTGCGGCAGCCATATTGGAGGTCGGTCATTGGCCTACAGAGCAATCAGCCAGGGTTACTGGTGGCCCTACATGCAGAAGGACGCCCAGGTCTACGCCAGGAAGTGCGAGAAATGCCAGAAGTTCTCCCACTCACTTCATCAGCCAGCACAGGATCTGAGTCCCCTCTCTAGCCAATGGCCCTTCGCTCAATGGGGCCTGGACATTGTGGGGCCTCTTCACCGAGCTCCAGGGAACAAAAGATGGCTGATAGTGGCTACGGACTACTTCACGAAGTGGATAGAGGCTGAACCGTTGTCTTCCATCACGGACAGGGACTCCAGGAACTTCGTTTGGAAAAACATCCTTACGAGGTTCGGCATCCCCCGGACCCTGATCTCGGATAACGGGACTCAGTTCGATTCCAAATCCTTCAGAGACTTCTGCCAAGAGCATGGCATCAGGAACCATTACTCCACGCCGGCATATCCACAGAGTAATGGCCAGGCAGAAATCTCCAACAAAGTGATCTTGGATGGCCTGAAGAAGCGACTGGACAAGGCAAAGGGCAGATGGACAGAAGAGCTTCCGAGCGTGCTGTGGGCATACCGAACAACTCCAAGGAGGTCCACCTCGGCAACACCTTTCTCTCTGGCCTACGGGATGGAGGCGGTCATTCCCTTGGAAATCGGCCTCCCTACCCTGAGGACAGAGCTGGTCGACCAAGGCCGAAACGAGACGAACCTGGCGATGGAGCTGGAGCTGGCAGACGAACGACGAGAAGCAGCAGCCCTGAGACTGACCGACTATCAGCAGCGGTTAGCCAGGGCATACAACCAAAATGTCAAGGAAAGAAGGTTCACCACGGGAGAGCTCGTTTTAAAGAAGACCCTGCCAGCTGACAAGGAACCAAATGAGGGGAAGCTTGCCCCGAACTGGCATGGCCCGTTCAGAGTGGTCTCACTGGCAGGAAAATCAGCCTACAAGCTCGAAGACTTGGATGGCAAGCCGCTGCCGAGACCGTGGAATGCATCCCACCTGAAGAAATTTTACTTCTAAGGATGTAATGAACTTCAGAATCAATAAAAGCAGCTTTTGCCTTGTCATCAATCTGTCTCTGGTCGACTCCGGCAACACAGGCTCCACGCCTTGGAAATGGCTTCGAGTTCCTACACTCAGCCTTTCCTAAAATCCCGTGTCTTGGACACACAGGCTCCACGCCTTGGAAATGGCTTCGAGTTCCTACACTCAGCCTTTCCTAAAATCACGTGTCTTGGACACAATCGAGGCTCTACGCCCTGGAAACGGCCCGGAGTTCCTAAACTCAGCCTTTCCTAAAATCCCGTGTCTTGGACACATGGGCCCACCGCCCTGGAAGAGACCTCGAGTCCCGACTCGGTCGATTCCTAAAGCTCCTAGCCTTGGGCTATGGAGAAGGCTTCGAGTCCACACTCAGCCGAGATTGGGCCCACCGCCCTGGAGGAGACCTCGAGTCCAGACTCGGTCGATTCCTAAAGCTCCTAGCCTTGGGCTATGGAGAAGGCTTCGAGTCCACACTCAGCCGAGATTGGGCCCACCGCCCTGGAGGAGACCTCGAGTCCAGACTCGGTCGATTCCTAAAGCTCCTAGCCTTGGGCTATGGAGAAGGCCTCGAGTTCAGACATTCGGCCGGATTCCAAACATCAGGGTTTCTACACCCCTCAAAAATCATTGCCGAGCTCATGCTCACGCGGCCGAGACCAGTGGGATGATGACTCCACTCCGGCACGAGGCAGCTCGGCTCGGCCAAAACCAGCCGTTTCGAGGTCAGTGCCAGCACTCAAACACAAACAGCACAGAAAGAGCACTCCGGAACAGCGTAAAGAAATGAGAAAAAGAAATCAAAAGCACTCTACACAGTTTGGGTAGTCGGAGAATTCCTTTTTATCCATTGCAAACTACTTCATTACAGGAAGTACAGAATAGAAAGCAAAATACAGAAAGGAGGATCGCAGTCCTCTAAAAACAAAAAATGGATAAGAGGTCAGAAGACTCTGTTCTTCACCGACTCTTCAGGCAGAAGGCTCGAGAACGCTGGATCACCGCCTGGAGGTTCTGAGCGATCCTGGACCTCGCTGGGCTCTGCAACACCCTCGGCGGCCAGTGGGACCAGCCAAGCTTGAAGAAACCTCCCGGACCAGCGAGGCCTCATCCCGCCTGCCGTACGACGGGCGCACTGGGCCGCATCGGACGGGACTGCGCCACCGTCCCCCCGCCGCGCATCCTCACTCTGTCTGGCCAAGGGCGGACGGCCGTGAACCCGCGTTCAGAGAGCGCGTGGTCCACGGGGAGTTCCTTCAGAGAGCGCGCAGACCACGACAGCCTTCCCCCCTCGGGGATGGCCGTCCAACGGCGCAAGGCTTCCCCCGGATCAGGTGATCTCAGACATCTCACGGACATGATTCCTACAACTGTGTTCCTTCCTTCTCCCATGGCGAGCCTGCTCCCCCTACTTATAGGCTGGAGGGAGGCTCAGTCTCCAAGAGGAGTTATGAGGGCGAAGTCTCCCACACGTTACTGGGGACGTGCGACAGTCAACCGGCGATCCCCATGGCGCCACGTGGAGACATCCGTCCGATTCCCTCGTCAGCCGCGCCATCATATCTATCGCCATTCAAGATCGCCCAAGATACGGAGGATCAGCGCGAACACCAAAGAAAATCACCTAAGGTACGGAGTATCGGCGCTAGTACTCAAGAAGACTACTCGACACTCAGTTCTAACATTCCATCACAAGTAGCACTCTGCCAAACTCAAGCATCAAAGTAACAGGCTTAAAAGAGACAGAAGCACGAGTGTTTGAAGAAACCTTCAATTGTATTAAAGTCTCACTCATTACAGTGTTCAGCGAATACAAATTGAAGAAAATTACAGAGCAAAAAGCAAAAGAGCAAATATCCCGAGGTCCCGAGGTCATCGTCGGTCAGTTGCACGGGCTGCGGCGTCAGAGGCTTCGCCGGATGGACGGGCAGTGGTCGGCACCGGAAGCGGGTACGGAGGCGGCTCCCGAAAGGAGGGGTGGCCCTCCGAGATCCCGACCTCCTTCAGGCCGGCAAGCCACCCTTTCGCCCAGGCCTTATCCCTCACCACAAGAACCCTTTCCTTGTAGTGGGCGGTGACCTGCACTTTGGCATCCTCGAACGCATCGTCGCACTCGGACTCGAGCTTTGCCTCGGCTTCATCCGCCCTCTTGGACTCGGATTCGAGCTTCGCCTCGGCTTCATCCGCCCTCTTGGACTCGGTTTGAAGCAGGGCCACGTAATCGTCTCCCATCTTCGAGATGGAGACCTCGAGCTCGGCCACCTTGGTCCGCTCCGCCTCGGCTTCTTCCCTTACCTGCTCGAGCTTCGCCGCGTACTCCTCTTCCACCCTGGCTAACTTCTGGCTAACGGCGTCAAGGGATTCCTGCAAGCCGTTCTTCTCCACGGACAGCTCGGCGACGTCCGCGCTGTAATTGCGGATCCTATCAGCAACGGCAATGGACTTCTGTGCCGCCTGTCAAAGGAAAGAAGACGTACGTGTTATATCCAAAGAGCGTCAGACGCTAAATTGCTAGTTTGACGAAGGGAAATGAAGATTTACCACGAAGTTGGACTGCAGCATCGACAGGATCAGCTTCTGGTCGCTGTACTTGTCCAGCCGCTCCATGTCCCGGGGAAGGGCGCAGGCTCGCCCTAAGGCCTCGAGGACCGGGAGTTCGATCTTGTGAAGAATGCAATCCTCCACCGTCATCGGCTTCCCCGGCCCAAGCATGAAGCTCGGCTCCCATAACGGCGGCCCCTGTGGCAACGAGGCAGCAGCCGAGCTAGGGCCCGCGTCTGTCCTCGGCATCTTCAGCGGCAGAGTTTCCTCCCGCTCAACCTCAGCCGGGGGCAGGCATTCCTCTCGATCAACAGAGCTAGGGGGCGCGGGAACCTCCGCCGCCTCTGCAGTTGAAACCACCCGAGCCCTCGGAGACGGATGCCTCGCAGAATTTACCGGCTCTTGGGGGGCTCGGACGTCCTCCGCTCCAAGTGCCAAAGCCTCGAGATCCTCGAAGGACAAACGCCTGTTGTTCCTCATCTCGGCGCCTGGCGAGGGAGATCGGGCAGGTTGACTCGATTCCCTTCCAGAGACCTGGGGAAGTCTCGATCCCGATGTGGAAGCTAGGGTGCCAGACGTTGCCCTAGCGTCAGACGACGCCCGCGGGGGCTCTGCGACCTCCGGAACGGCCTGCTCCTGACCAACCCCGGATCCGGCACCTTCACTCTGGATCGGCTCTACGGTGCCCCTCAAATACCCGCGGTACTTCGGCTTATACCCTAGCAGCGACCAAGCCGCCCTGCCGTCATGACCGCTGTATCGCTTCACCAGACGGAGCCAGGCCTCGTTCCTCTTCCAAATGTATTTGGCAGCCCGCTTCCTCTCCTTCAAAGCTGCAACAATCAGAAGCATCAGCGCGGCAGAACAAGAAGAAACTTATGAAAAAAGGAAAAGACGCGAAGGATGTTTTACTTGGAATGGTACCAAAGTGGCGAGGGACCTGGTAGCCTCTATCGGTGTCCGCCTCCCCAAACTCCCAGTTTCCCGAGACGTACAGAAGATCGTCCCCGGCATACTTGCTCGAATCCTCCAAGTATCGGACGAAGCCATCCCGGCCTGACTTAGCCCGGAGATAATAAGACTCTCCGGACCTGCATATGTCATAGACGTCCTCAAGGTCGAAGACGCCGAAGTCGGTGCCCAGGACCTCATTCAGCTTGACCGTGCCCATCACGATCTTGAAGGCATTCGGCAGCAGTTGGCAGGGGCAGAGACGCCACTGACTAAGGCACCTCCTGAGAAGTGGGTGAAGGGGGAATCGGACCCCGCCTTCTATCACAGCCACCAGCGGAAAAGGCATCCAGCCTCCCGAAAAGTCACGAGGGTTGTAACCAAGGGGTTCAGCACCCCTGATTCGGACATCAGCAGGGATCCTGAAGGCTGACCTGAAACCCTCGATCGCTGCCTCGCCCTCTAACCAGTGGCTGTAAATCCCCATTCCTATCCCAATCTAAAAACAGAGGAACCCGCAGAAGAAGAAACAGGGCAGAAGGAACTTACGGAAGCAGAACGAAGATGATGAGCAGCAAAGAGATTCAACTTCAGCAGCGCACCACTCCTCAGATGAAGCTCCCTCACAGTAGTTCGCCCACCTCTGACGTTCACTTCTGATTCAGAATCGCAAACGAAGGATAAAATGAACCTCGACTGCCCTATATATAGCAGAGAAGCCCCCTTTCCAGAAGCTCTAATTGGGCGTGCCAAGGGGCGCCCCCTGGGATTTCGCGCGAATCATTTCAAAAATTGATTACGCCCCTGACGAAGCGGCGCGCAAATCATTTCAAAAAATTGATTGCGCCCCTGACGAGACGGCGCGTACGACCTCGAGGAGACAGACAACCAGCCAGGAGATGACGCGTGGAGCCGTCGAACTGTCCTCAGCATTGAATAGGGGACGCCATTTGTTACCTCGAACATCCAAAGCGACAGCGAGTCAGGGCCGAAGGAGGCTCTCCTACAGATAGACCCGGCACATAGCTCCCGACCTCACGGCACTGACGTTCTACGCGAGCTCAGAAGCTAGGGGGCAATTGTGTGGGGAAATTTCCAGAGCTACAGGATTAAGCTAATCACAGCCATCAGATGGGTCTAAGCGTTCTCACATGCCATCCGCGTGCCATCTACGTGGCACCGATCTCATCCTGGCTACCAAGGCAGAGGCCTTGGCCGACATCAAACATCTCCAGGCCACAAGCGCCGAACTGGACCACCTCGGGCATTATCTCGGTAAAGAGTCCACCTCGGCAAGGCCACTCCGGATGCTATCTCCGCAAAGAACCCGACCTCGGCTAAAACTACCTCGGCTGAAGAAGCCAGGACAGTAGCCGAAGCAAGAAAGAACCTTCGCTTGGGCCCCTCATCCCCCACGTCATCAGACACGTGGAGGGATAGGGTCACGAGCTAGTGGGACAGACGCGACATCCAGCCGCCCACTATCTTCACCAGATCGCCACATGGCAGCATCCAGCGGCTGAGGCCACATCAGGGCAAGGCCCGAGGGCAGATCCGCTGGTACTCCTACCGCCAAAGGCGCCCAACACAATCTGGCCCAACAAGACACGCATTTAATGCAATGTGGGCTGACCCGACTAGCATTAAATGCTGAGTGGGCCGGATTAGACTGCATTTATTACTTTGTGGGCTGATCATGACTTCCCAGTCAGATCAAAGGACCCACACCAAGATATTCTCTGAGAGATACGATCCAAACCTCTATAAATAGACCTTCATGCACCATGCAAGGTACGCATAATCTCATGTCCAGAGCCCTTACTCTGTCTCTCTTCTCCCTCTCCTTCCATTGTTCCAGTTCACATACTGACTTTGGCATCGGAGAGCCTTGCGCCGCTCAGGCCAGGGTCCTCTGACTGTTTGCTACTCTTTTTCAGGCTTTCGGACGGCATCCAGACATTCCAGACACCATCATCTTCCCGGATAAGTCCTGTAAGGCACCCTCTTATTGTGGGTCATAATTTTCTGCACCTACAGTCCTCTCAAGATCTACTCGTGCCTTCTCTACAGTCTGCAGGCTACTCTACAACTCCTTCTCTTCTCGAGCTCCTCGTTCCTCCGTCGCCGTTGATGGAGAAGGCACAGAAGCTATTGCGGTCTGCAGATGCATAAAGAGGCTTTCGCATGTGGGTTTTGGGCCTTTTGGCGTGCGATCTCTCTTCTTCGCTGAAAGGTTGAGTTTTTTTTTTGTTTTGTTTTTTTATTATTATCTCTGGATTCGTCTATCTTCTTTGGTTGATTTCTTCTTCTTCTTCTTGTTTTGGTTGCTTGCAATCCAAGCAGATCTGCTCATCAAACAACAAACAGAGACAAATATCTCTCTCTTGTGAAATTAATGAGGTAGTTTGAAATACTTCTGTTGCATTGAATTGGCATTTCTCGCTCTTTTTTTCCTGAACTAGTGTTTAGATGTGGTGAATCGATGCTGGTTGCAGTGGAATGTCTGTGCTGTGGAAAAAAATGATTTTTTTGTTGTTAATCCATTCAGAAGCTTTCAGCGGGTTTGGTCAGAATCTAAAATTTTGAGGATTTTGTAGTCCAAGGGGAGGGATAGGATATGTTGGTTTTTTTTCCTTCAGATCTGTATGCTTTCTCTACGCACTGAGCATGAATTGGGGATTCCAAAGCCTGCTGAATTCACATGCAAGAAGATGCCTGCAGCTGAGCATAAATCCTCAATTGTTTTTCTTTTCATTGAAAGAGAAAAAATTCATGTTCAGTTGTGTTTGGAATGACTTGTTTAGGAAAGGTGTTGGTCTTCCCCTTTTGGTGGATTATTTTTTCACCCAATTCAGAGCTGTATGTAAGTTTAGTAGTGGAAGTGAGAACCGGTAGGTGCATAGGAACTAGGAAGGTCTCAAGCCCAAATTTATTTAAGTCGTGTTGCAGATCTGACCCGAAGCAATTAGATATTTGTAGTGTTTCTATTTGTATGTGTTTGATTGTATTATGTGGATTTGGAACTTGTTCTAATCTGATGTTTGGTTTGGACTCCAAATGTGGATCATCTTTGATATTTCAATGTATATGTTGATTGTAATTGTGAAGTATACTTTTTATATATTTGAAATTTAGACAAATTGTTTCAAATCTCAATACAGATGGCTAGAACTAAACAGAAGAATATGGGTCCTCCACCATGACCAATACCTGTGGAAGAAGTGGACAATTCAAATTCTTCTGAAGAGGAGCTTACGCCTTCGACTCACCAAGCTAGTGGTGCTTCTTCAACAGCCACAAAACCTAAAAAAAGAAAGGAAAGATCAGAAGCATGGGCGCATTATGATAAAATAGTGATTGAAGGGCAGGACCTACAAGCTAAGTGCAAGCATTGTGGTGCGAAATACATGGCTGATCCAAACAAACTTGGAACGAAAAATTTGAAGATGCACGTCAAGAAGTGCAAAGTTTTACTATCTCAAAAAGGTCCAATGGACAACTATACCATATGTGACGCCCCAGAGTCCCACATCGACTATAGAGAGGAAAGTGATTGGGATTATATGTAGAGCTTACACCCTTACCTTGCATGAGGCCTTTTGATGGGTTGAGGCCCATCAGAAACAAAACCGTGAGGCCAGTGGGCCAAAGTGGACAATATCATGCATGTGTGTAGGGTGGGGCGTTACAAATGGTATCAGAGCCGACTCTCAACTAGTTCGAGTGTGGGTCCCCTGCCGTGGTCTGGTGCAAGTGGGCGGGCTTCCATGTGGGCGGGCCAAGAGGGCTGGCAGGCTACAGGGGCTGGCAGGCTACTGCACAGGGACGTGCAGCCTTAAGGGGGGTGGAATGTGACGCCCCGGAGTCCCACATCGACTATAGAGAGGAAA
The DNA here is from genome assembly GCA_012931725.1 of Litsea cubeba. Taxonomy (NCBI): domain Eukaryota; kingdom Viridiplantae; phylum Streptophyta; class Magnoliopsida; order Laurales; family Lauraceae; genus Litsea; species Litsea cubeba. Next base: position 88,815,838 of record CM022948.1, on the reverse strand, counting down.
GTGATTGAGATTATATGTAGAGCTTACACCCTTACCTTGTATGAGGCCTTTTGATGGGTTGAGGCCCATCAGAAACAAAACCGTGAGGCCAGTGGGCCAAAGCGGACAATATCATGCATGTGTGTAAGGGTGGGGCGTTACAAATATGGATTGGATAGCGACCTATAGAGCAGTGATGGACTGTTTTAATAAAACCATCAAGTTGTCGTTGCATTCTGACACAGTTGAATTCGTTGGGCAAAGGAGATCGATTCAGACATGCTGGATCTCGGCACTGAAAGCAGAAAGATTGTTGAAATCTGGATGTCAAGGATACTTGGCGTTTATCATGGAGGATAAACAGTCCAAAGGGGTGGAGGATATTCCAGTGGTCTGTGAGTTTCCGGATGTTTTCCCCGATGAGATTCCAGGCTTACCTCCAGCCAGAGAGATAGATTTCTCAATCGAATTGGTACCAGGGACAGCTTCTATTTCTAAAGCTCCATATAGAATGGCTCCAGCAGAACTCAGAGAGTTGAAAACCCAATTGCAGGATTTGTTGGACAAGGGATTTGTGAAACCAAGTGTATCACCTTGGGGTGCACCGGTCCTGTTTGTGAAAAAGAAGGATGGTTCCATGAGGATGTGCATAGATTATAGACAACTCAATCAGGTCACAATCAAGAACAAATACCCTCTCCCCAGGATCGATGAGTTGTTTGACCAGCTTCAGGGAGCTGAATATTTCTCAAAGATAGACTTGAGATCAGGATATCACCAGCTCAGAGTTCGAGATCAGGACATTCAGAGGACGGCATTCAGGACATGATATGGCCACTACGAGTTTTTAGTAATGCCGTTTGGATTAACTAATGCTCCAGGAGTATTTATGGCCTTGATGAATAAGATATTTACTCCATTTCTCGACCAGTTCATCGTTGTTTTCATAGACGACGTATTAGTGTATTCTCGGTTTTGAAAAGATCACGAGCAGCATTTGAGATCAGCATTGCAGACTTTGAGAGATCATCAACTCTATGCCAAGTTAAGTAAATGTGAATTTTGGCTTGATCAAGTTATTTTCTTGGGTCACATCATCAGCAATGAAGGATTGGCGGTAGATCCAGGAAAGATTGAGGCAGTGGTCAAGTGGCAGAGACCCATGTCTATTACAGAGATTCATAGTTTCTTGGGTTTAGCAGGTTACTACAGGAGATTTGTGAGAGGATTTTCATCCATTGCTGCTCCATTGACCAGATTAACACGAAAAGACGTGCCTTTCGTGTGGACTGATGAATGTGAAGCAAGTTTTCAGGAGTTAAAGAATAGGTTGACTACAGCTCCAGTGCTCACATTGCCTACAGAGAATGGTAAATTTGTCATTACACAGATGCTTCAAAGGTTGGACTGGGTTGTGTGCTCATGCAGGATGGCAAAGTAGTGGCTTATGGCTCTAGACAATTGAAAGAGCATGAGAAAAAGTATGCAACTCATGATTTGGAACTTGCAGCAGTAGTCATGGCATTGAAGATGTGGCGTCATTACCTTTACGATGAGAAGTTTGAAATTCATTCAGACCATAGAAGTCTCCAATATTTGTTTACTCAGCCTGAATTGAACATGAGACAGACCCGGTGGATGGAATACATGAAGAATTTTGACTTTCCAATCAAATATCATCCGGGAAAGCCAATGTAGTGGCTGATGCATTGAGTCGAAGAGTAGCAACTAATGCATGTTTGAGAGCAGAATGGTCTTGGGCAGAGATTTTTCTCGATCTGGGAGTGTCCTTACAACCAATTGATGACAAGATTATGTTAGCTAACATGTTCGTCCTAGAGCCGGAGATTTTGAACAGGATCAAAAGCAGGCAGGTAGAGGATCCTGAGCTAGCTCGAGTGATTGAACAAATTGACAGTAGACCAGATTTCAGATTATTAGAGGGTGTGTTGTACTTTCAAGATCGGTTATGTGTGCCAAACATAGAAGAGTTGAAGAATGAGATTATGACGGAGGCGCATCATTCCCGTTATACTATTCATCCGGGTAGTACAAAAGATGTACCAGAACCTGCGTAATCATTATTGGTGGAATAACATGAAGAAGGAAGTAGCAGGATTTACAGCAAGGTGTTTGGTGTGTCAACAAGTAAAGGCAGAAAGGAAGCAACCCCCAGGACTTTTGAAACAATTGGAAGTGCCAGAGTGGAAATGGGAACACATAACGATGGATTTTATCTCTGGATTGCCATCGATGCATAACAAAGATAGTATCTGGGTGATAGTAGACAGATTGACGAAGGTGGCACATTTCTTACCAATGAACATGAAGACACCTCGAGATGAATTAGCTCGAATGTATATGGAGAAGGTTGTCACAATTCATGGAGTTCCTCTATCGATTGTATCAGACAGAGATCCGAGATTTTTGGGCAGATTTTGGACAGAACTTCAGGCAGCTTTGGGCACGAAGTTGAATTTCAGTACAGCGTATCATCCTCAGACCGACGGTCAAACTGAAAGGACTAATCAGACACTGGAGGATATGTTGCGAGCTTGCATCCTTGAGTTTGGGAAGGATTGGTAGAAGAGTCTCCCATTATGCGAGTTGCATACAATAATAGTTATCACTCCAGTATCGGCATGGCACCATTCGAAGCGTTGTATGGACGTAGATGTAGAACCCCGATTTGTTGGGAGGAAATTGGTGTCAGAAGTTTTCATGGCCCATCTATTGTTAGTGATACCAGTGAGCAAGTGAAGCAAATCCATGACCGGTTGAAAATTGCTAGAAGCCGGCAGAAGAGTTATGCAGACATGAAGAGAAGAGATCTTCAGTTTGAGATTGGTGAGCATGTATTTTTAAAGGTTTCACCGACGCGGGGAACATTGAGATTTGGGCAAAAAGGCAAGTTATCTCGTAGATTTATCGGTCCATTTGAGATCTTGGAAAGAATTGGAGAAGTTGCCTATAGATTGGCTTTACCAGCAGAGTTGTCAGCGGTGCATAATGTTTTTCATGTCTCGATGTTGAAAAAGTATATCAAAGACCCTTTGCACGTGTTGCACTATGAGCCATTGGAATTGCAGCCAGATGTTACCTATGTGGAGCGACCGTCTCAGATCATCGACACAAAGGAGCAAATTCTCAGGACTCGGACAATACATTGGGTGAAAGTCCAGTGGGAGCACCATAGTCCTCGAGAAGCCACTTGGGAACTTCGGGACCAAGTGAGGAAGTTGTATCCGTTTCTTCTTCCAGAGGTATGATTTTTATTTGGAGGACCAAATGTCTTAAGGGGGGTGGAATGTGACGCCCCGGAGTCCCACATCGACTATAGAGAGGAAAGTGATTGGGATTATTTGTAACGCCCCACCCTTACACACATGCATGATATTGTCCGCTTTGGCCCACTGGCCTCACGGTTTTGTTTCTGATGGGCCTCAACCCATCAAAAGGCCTCATGCAAGGTAAGGGTGTAAGCTCTACATATAATCCCAATCACTTTCCTCTCTATAGTCGATGTGGGACTCCGGGGCGTCACACCATATCTCATGATGGTGATACTACAAGCAATGAAATGAGGCTTCAAAAATTTGATTCTAATCTGATTCGTTCCACTCTCATTGAGTTGATTATTTGCGAAAAGAGCTACCGTTCAGAATTGTGTGAAAGCGAGAAATTCAAAGAGTTTTCTAAGGTTATGGAGCCATGATATGCGGTACCGTCGCATATGACAGTTGCCAGACACATCTTCAAAATGTATAATGCTCAGAAGGAGAAATTGAAAGAGGCTTTGAAGGGTTCCGTTGGTCGATTAAGTCTTACCACAGACATGTGGACTTCTTTAAACAATTCAAGTTACATGTGCATAACAGCTCACTTTATTGACAAAAGTTGGAAGTTGCACAAGAGGATTATTAGCTTTTGTATGGTTGAGGACCACAGGGGTGAGGGCATTGGGAAACAACTTGAGAAGGTGACTAAAGAGTGGGGGATAGAAAAGATCATGTGCATAACTGTTGATAATGCTTCTGCTAATGAAGGTGCAGTGGAATGGATGAAAAAATATGGGTGTAAGCATGTGTTGGGTGGAAATTATCTACATGTAAGATGTTTCGCTCATATATTGAATATCATCGTGAAATTTGGATTACAGAAGTGTATTATTTCGGTTGAAAGAATCAGAAATGCAGTGAAGTATGTGAGATCGTCTCCTAAGAGGCTTTCCAAGTTCTTGGAGTGTACGAAATAGGTTGGAGTTACTTGTACTAAATCTTTATGCCTTGATGTTGCTACAAGATGGAACTCTACTTATTTGATGTTAGAGGTTGCTGTGGAGTATGAGCTTGTGTTTGACCGCTTATATGATGAAGATTTGGGTTACCGAAACTCTTTCTCAAATGGCATTATTGTTGGTGCTCCAGCCTTTAATGATTGGATGACTGCTCGCAAGTTAATCCCTTTCTTGTGACCTTTTTATAATGCCACTTGTAGCATTATCGGGGAGTTCCTATGTCACTTTCAATAGCTATTTTTATCAGTTCCAAGCAATTCGAGATCACTTGAAAAATGCTCAAATTGACAGCTACAAATTGATTTCAGAGATAGCGGGAGAGATGATGGTGAAATATGATCAGTATTTTGGAAACATTTCAAAGGTGAATATGTTAGTTTACGTTGTGTTGGTGCTTGATCCAATGAGTATGTTGGATATTTTCAAACGCTTTTTACAACTAACGCTTGATAAGAAAACTAGTGACGAATTGTATGAGGGGACAAAAAAATTGTTGCAAGACTTATATGAGGAATATCATTCAATTCTAGTAGCTCCTCAATCACAATCACGTGTTTCTCAAGTATATGGAAGAAATGATACAAGTTCGTCCTCAACTACATCAAGCACATGGGTTTCAAATGCGTGGGATGTAGTTTGTGACCGCACTGAGTATGCCACTTCTCTTTCTAAATCTGAGATAGATAAGTACCTAGCTGATGATCGCGAGATACCATTGGATGACTTTGATTTATTGAATTTTTGAAAGTTATGGAGGGCAGATTTCCGATTCTTGCATCAATTGCACGTGATATTTTTTCCATCCCTGCTTCGACTGTTGCGTCGGAATCTGCTTTCAGCACGGGTGGTCGTGTGATAACGGCTCGACACAGTTCTTTGCTACCAAGAACTGTTGAGGCATTGTTATGCACACAGAGTTGGATTAAAAATGTCATTGCGATCGATGCTGATGAGGTGATTCTGAATGACGAAGATGCTCAAGAAGTGGAGAGGGCTGCTGAAGAAGGTACACATAGATCTTTTTGTCATTTGTCAATTGCTTATTTTCTATAACTTTTTGTCAAATGTTTGTTCTTAACCGTCTTCTGAATATTGAACATTGTTTTAGAGTTGGATGGTGGAGCTGGACACGATGGAGGGCCTGGACCTATTGTTGTATGGGAAGCTTAATTGGAGACATGGTATATTGGTATGTGAGAGTCTTTGGTATTATTATTTGGTTTTATGATTCTTATAATTGAGTGTTTTTGGTCAAGATATGAATACTTGTACTTAGTGCTATTTTGATTTTTGACAGCCACGTCATAGTGTAATGGAGGCCTTGCCTGATCAAATGAACGGTTGAGCATTGCAGAAGCTTGCTTTGGAGATACTTTTTATAGTTTTTGTATAGCTGCAGAAAGACTGAAAGATGATATGTTGATCAAATGAGCGGTTGAGGCTGTTGAGCATTCCGAACAAACTTTGTTATATTTTTATCTTGTTTTGTCATGTATCTATTCAGAGTGTAAGAGGATATGTTGAAGACTTGAAGTGTTTTAAAAATGCCATGGTGTTATACTGTTATGTTTCTGAAAGTTTATGACTCTTGCACCTCATATTTGTATGGAAAGGATTTTAATTATGACAATTAAATAGATGTGAATCATGTGATCCTGCCAGGTGGAATTACTAAAATATTTCCAGCCAGAGCCTCTTCATTGGGTTTCTTTCCTCCCTCTCTCTCGCTCTTATTTATTTCTTGCTTCACTCTACCTTCAGGTATCTTCATTGCTTCAGCGCTCAGGGTAATTTCTTCTCGGGTTACCGGGTTACCCGAAACCCGAACCCGGTAACCCGGTGACCTGGTAACCCGATAACCCGATTTTCTTAACAGGGTTATCGGACCGGGTTTAGAGGTCTAAAAAATTACCGGGTCGGGTCAGACCCGGTCCGATAACCCGGAACCTGACCCGATGTGCAGCCCTAATTTCAACCAAAGGCAAGTTAATCTATATGTTTATGCTTTGATATGTTGTTTCTTCCTTGAAATGATGATTGAATATGTCTAGATAACCCAATGCTCTAATCTTGATAAACTGTGGATTGAAAACATGATAATTTGGGTTAATTGTCTAATGAATAGGACTGGAAATGAAATGGATAGATTGATAGGTTTATGGAACCTGAATTGATGTGGTTTTATCCTTGAAATGTTATGGAACAAGTTCAGGGATTATGGGATAGGGATTGGACCATTTACACATCAGTTACAGAACTGGTGTTCTGTAACTGTAGTGTACTCGGTTGACTGGCCAGGGGGCTCAGTCGACCGAAGACATAGGATCATGTGCGCCCAGCACCTGATCATTTTATTGTTCCTGTTTATTGGTTACAACTCTCGATCGACCGAACTTGGGTCTTGGTCGACCCGAACATGAAGGAGGTTGACCTTTCGGTCGACCGAACCTTCCTTATGGGAGGTCGACCGACCAATGGTGGGGTCGACCTGGACAACTGCTGGGAATCCTTTTGGAGGGTCCTTTTGACCTCTTTTTCTATTAAACTAGTATGGAACCTTGGCTGCCTTTTTGGACTCATTTGACTTGATACGAGGAATGTTTCGGGCATGCATTTTCTCGTCGTTATTCCTTGTTTCTTGGTTTTTCAACTTATATCAATCTTGAACGGTACGGGACAACAGGATACCCTCTTTTATATCTATGCACGAAGATTGTTTGTTCGGGTATCGCGAACCTTATTCCTTTCGTTAACTGAATAGAGTTGTGCGAGACTACGGTAATAACAATTGTACCTAGATTGGATTGTTTATCGTTTCTAACTCTGAATGGTATCGTTTGATACTTTCTACATGAAATGTTCATGTTCTATAGATTGCTTTACTTGTTTTGGTTTGGGATCACATGATGAACTTAGATGATGATCTAGGATCCCCTTGATGTCTTGTTTATCTTGTATATGATTGATAGAAGTGTTGAGGTTAGGTGGCTTTGATCGTAAAAGCTTGATGAGGACTACTATGGTATTGATACTTGAATAAGCTTGCTTGATGGTCTTGATTTGATTGATGGAAAGTAGTCTCTCAATTGTTTATGAATCTTGTTCACGCAAGAAAGCCTAGTCTCCTCACTATTACTTGTCTAGGACTCTTGTGTCAGGCATCACTCAGTTGTTAATGCCCAACACAGGGTGGGGCACCACCTGTGTGAGGACCTTGGTTTGAAAGTCTGCGCAGTACTACTTTTTACATTTTGATGGATTGTACACCATTGGATACATCTTGCATTATTGATCTTGTTTGGCCCTTAGTATCCATCTTGCTTGCTTGCCGGGTTTCATCCCGTGCCACTCTACCATAGTTCTCATGTTGAGTATGGAGGGTCGTGTGAAACTATCTGTGGTGTATTAGCTTGTGTGATTTGTCTATTTGCTAGATTGTTTATGATTCGTATACTATGCACTTCTTATATCTGAAATGCATATGTTTCTATTGATCTTGTCTCTTGTCTACTCTGATTCGATATGCATATCTTATTGTCATTTATATATACATTGCTTGCCATCCGTCATGTTGACGATGCTACTCTTAGTGCATAGGTACCGGGTACTTTTACCTTTGGGATAAGTGGAGACGTTGCTTCAGGTAGTTTAGCTTGATGGCGAGTACAAGTTGTGTGTCGACGGTATTACCGTCGTGGCCAGCACACGAGTGCCTTCATACTTTGGTTAGTTTATATTTATTCTCTTTTGGCTTAGGTTTTGATAGAAGCCATTAATTAATATACTTTTGTTATCTTTTACTAAACTTAAATTATAGAAAAAAAAGATATGCATACTCTGAAATGTTATATCGTACCATTTGTTAATCATGATGTTCCGCTGTGTTTTATGACTACCGAGGAAATATTTATACCTCACCGCGGACTTCGATCCTATGGGACATGATTGGGGCTAAGTGTTGTTATCTATGTTGGAAAGTTTTAATTAGCCCTAATCTCACGCATTAACCCCGGTTTCACTTTTGGGGGCGTGACACTTTGCAGCTGTACATAGGGATGTAGAGAGGGAATGGGAAAAATCTGGGTGGACTTGTAATTTTTTTGATAAATGGAGGTTCTTGCATATGCTCAGGAGCTCTTCTATACAATAATGCAAAAATCAGAAAAGGGGATATTCACTTGATATTTATTTCAAATTTATTTTACCTGTGGAGCCTCTTGGAGGATGTGAGCAATGGAGCTAGTGGAGCACCACTCACAGCAAGGATTACTCTCTTGGTTTGCTTCATAGTTTTGGCTTTGGTTCAATTAATTGTCTTCAATCAAGCAGAGTGCATGGTGTTCAAACATATCTTTATAGATTGATATCCATCACTTGATTGGACAGAGTTGCGTCTTGATTTTGCTTCCTTCATTTCACCCTTGCAGTTATATACATTTTTGGGGAAGTCTTTCTTGTTGTAGCAATGAGTGGTCGCTCTGCACGCATGATATATGTTGGCAACGTGCTTGGGGATGTGCGAGAATGGGAAGTTGAAGATCTGTTTTACAAGGTTTGTAATGGCTATTGTCTAATCCAGCTTTCTGAATTCTTACTGCATGCAATCTTCATTATTCTCGAGATTCATAAAAGAAACTGGTGCATTCTGAAGTGGAGCAATCTGTCAGTTCCATTTTGACTTAAACGCATGACTTCCCCTCACACAGAATGTTGTGATGAAAGTATTTATGATTTTTTTTATTTTTGTTTACCAAAAAAGAACGAAAGTATTTTTTATTTTGTGGATTTGTTGACTTGTCCATAATATATTCGTGCATTTTTTTTTGGGAAGGATAGGTCCACATTCATGCATAACTTCACTGTTTTCGTCATCCTAATTTTTTTTTTTTGTACTCAATTTTGAGAGCCATGATAAATTAATTACTAGTGTCCATGAAGTTGTGCTTTGTAATTTTTCTTTCTCTGATTTATTCTCTTTATTTTGAAGACCATGGCTAAGCAATTGGCAGTCGGAGATCAGATCTTAGTGCTTTATTTGGTCATAACCCTTGAAAATTACCCAGAATTTACTCTTCCCATATTAAATCCCATAGTTCTAGCTTTGACGGCATCATGTTAATCCAGACAGGGTTCCGGGCTTGTTGAAGTTCTATTTATGGCTTGAGCCAAGGCATTGCATCCTAGTGCCAATCTGCATGCCAATATGGATCACTATGAGTCTGTGCCAATCATAAAAGTCCCAAAAATATTTCAAAAAAGAATTCAGAACAATAAGAAATAATAGAAAACAATTAAAAATGGTCAATATAATGTATTTAAGTTGAATATTATGTAGAGAATAAATGGATAGTCCAGTAGTTAGCAGTCCCGTTCGCACCCAACTGCCAAGTTTTGATCTTGGGGTGCGTGTGCTAGTGATCCTCTCCCATGCGTGTGGCAGTGGTCTTCTCTCCGGCGTGTGTTGGGGTACACTCTCATGTCAGTCAAGTCACTTAAGGGCCCAGCCACCTTGGCTGAGAGAGAGAGAGAGAGAGAGAGAGAGAGAGGCTAAAACCACTTCGGGGCACATGGAGAATTCAAAATTCATCCCAGACGATTATTTTCAGAATTTCTGTAACCAAACAGGCCTTAAGGTATCTTGATTTAATTCTAATATATAATGCCTGTTTGTTGATTGGAACATCCACTAACTAAAAACACACAAAAAAAAACTGTTGTAAAAAAGCCCAAACATATTCCTTGGACTGTTCAATGGTTTCAAGTCTAGATTTAGAGCTTGAAATCCTGATTTCTAGTTCTAGAGTTGGTGGATTGAATCCCTAGAAGCCTTTAGACAGAGAAATGAAGGGTGGGAAAGAAGAAAATGTGAAAATGGTAGAGAAGAATCAGAACTCATGGACTTGAATGATGACGTCTTGTAGTTCTAGAGCAGTCTCTTTCATAAAAGCACCTCTACGGAGCCTCGAAACTCGGAAGAAAGGGCAGGGGAAAGGAAAGAAACACAAAGGGGTCAAGGTTGAAAAATTGGTGAAAGAAAGTATTAAACTTACTTTTGGGCCCTGTATCGTGCAGGCTGAGGATGAGTTGCCATTGACTCATCCAGAACCAAAAAATAGAGGTGGCCCTATTACCTTATACCAGAGGCTGGCTCATGAGTCAACCTACTGCAGAATGTGCACTGATCTAAGTTTCTTAGATTAGGTCTGTTATTTTTTTCCCGCTTGAATTTGTTTGATTTGTGGGTTTATTTGACTTGGTTTGTAATTTTTTCTTCATTTGGTTCATAGCTTTATTTTGATCAGCAGCAAGTTTTAATCCTAAAATAGTACTTACAAAAATCTGATATGGTGGGCAACATCCATTAGCACAGTTGGAAGGTGCTGTCTCAAACACAATGCTTACAGGTTTAAGTCGGGTTTCATGTAGATTAAAAAAAGAAAAAAACCCTATACAAATAATAGCTGTTAGATAAAAATCCACAAGTTCCTGCCCTGCCATTACCTTAGGGCCTGTTTGGATAGCCTAGTAATGGAATGAAGTGAAGCTAAGTGAGCCAAATTTCAACAATGGGTGTTTGGATCGGCCCGACCCGACAGGTGAAGTGTCATGTCGGCACACGTGGATCCAATTCCACTTCAACTCAAAACACTTCCGTTCCCCTCGGTAAAAATTTATTCTACTCCTGCCCGTTCCTCTCCTCTCCGCTCGATTCAACTCCTGCAACGTCTCTCTCGCATTTACATCGAAAGAGTCAGAGGCACGAAAGCATAAACAATATTTGCATCTCCATCTCGATCTCGATCTCGATCTTGATCTCGATCTAGGGTTTGCTGATTCATCTCGATCCACAGCTTCAGCTTCAGGTGAGTTTCGTCCTTGGTCCTTTTTCGGATCTGTTGTTGCTGATTTCTCTTCTTTCTCATCTTTCTTTACAAATTTTTGGGGTTTTTTTTGGCTTGATTTTGTGTTGAATCTTGTTTTGCCCATCCAGATCTCCTTTGTTTTTACATGTCATTGGTCTGTTTTGGGTTTTCGATCTTGTCTTGTGTTTTGGGTTTTCGAAGGCCGGTAGAAACCATGGGAGAATGGTTGTTATGGAGTTGGGCAAGGTCCATGAGAGTCGAAGCTGAAGGCTGGGATTGCAAGTGAAAGAGATTGACAGGCATGTCTGCTGTGGTGTTCATGGCTTCTCTAACCCTCTTACGTGGATTCACGCCAACTGCAACAAAAAAAAAGACCCAATTCAGCTTTCACCCAATTTGTCTGAAAGAAAAAAAAAATTAAAAATTGAAGATGGAAGGAAGATTCAGAAATACCCATTCCACCTCCATTGCCATAGAACATTTGGGAGTGATGGAGAACTTCCTCTGGTTGTGATTGCAGAGCGTAATCACCTCCTTTAATCATGTTCTTCTTCCCCTCCTGACCTTTCCTACAACAATTCAAAGAAACAACAATAATAATGAGAACTACAGAGAGAAGATAAAAGAAAGATTATAGATATTGGAGGATTATAGATATTGGAGGAAAAATCACATCTTTGATGTTTGTAAATAGTTCTATCATAGGGACAAAATCTGGGGTGGTGGTTTTTTGGGGTGAGAGATATTGGAAACGAAAGTGGAGATGTGTAATTCTCTGCTTTCTGATTTCTTGGTTCTACTTCAATTGCCTTTTATGGGTTACTTAAAAGTTTCAATTTTTCGTGTTCTTATTCTAGTCTTAATCAATATCTCTGTTTATTCAAGTGTTGATGGAGACAAAGATGGCTGAGGGAACCCCAGTACAAAAACATTTGTTAAAAATGAAGTTGGCATTGAATGAGTTAGACGTACTGGGGACTATAATTGATACAGAATCGCAGATCGACATGATCATTCAATCACTACCGGACTCATTCAAATATTTCGAGATCAATTATAATAAATTGGAAATGACCATAGCTGAGCTGTCTCGCCAGCTGGTAGTGTTTGAGGAAATCATGAAGAAAAGACCAACTGCCCTCATGACAGAAAATTCATTTGCTAAGTCTAAGCCGAAAGGCAAAGACCATGATAGTAAGAAGAAATCAGTCATCAAAGGTCCTAAGGTGGAGTATGGTTCCACTAGTGGTGTGGCCAAGGTCAAGGATACGGGAGCAAAGGGAAACTGTTTCCACTGTGGTATGACAGGACATTGGAAGAGGAATTGTCCACGATTTCTGTCAAAGGAAAAGACCTCAGGTATGATTGAGTCACTTGTTTCTAAAGTTAGTTTTGCAACTAGTACTTCAGAATCTTGGTTTGTAGACTTCGGTGCAACTAATTACATCAGTAATATGTTGTAGGAGTTACAGGTAACCAGGAGGATTAATGATGGGGAAATCAGTATTAACCTGGAATCGGAAGCCAAGGCAGAAGCAGTGTCAGTAAGAGTAGTAACTTAGTTGCTTTCAGATATTAAGTTGATTTTGTCAGATACATTATATGTATCGTTTTAAGACGGGATTTTAATTTCTAGTATGATGAATAAGAGTTATTCTGTTACTTTTGGTAATTAAATTGTCTTAAAGAGGAGCGGTACTCTTATATATTCTGACAAGGTAATCAATGGCTTTTATTTGTTAACTCCCACAATGTATGAGATACATGACACTGATGTTAATAATAGACCATCATTAAAGAGGTAGTTACCTTCATCTAATCCAACAAACCTTTGGCACCCAAGAGGCTAGGTCATATAAACCTGAACAGGATTGACAGGCTAGTGAAAGATGGTATCTTGCCTTCATTGGTGGTAGAATCAATGCCTGTCTGCAAATCCTGTCTGGAAGGCAAAATGACCAAAAGACCATTATTCATCTAAGGGCAGTAGGGCCAAAGATTTATTAGAGATAGTATATACTGATGTGTATGGACCCATAATATTAGAGTGAGAGATTGATACGGGTATTTCATCACTTTCACCGATGATTACTCGAGACATGGATACGTATACCTTATGCACCGCAAGTCCGAGATTTTTTGAATAGTTCAAAGAGTTTCGAGCGGAAGCGGAACAACAATTAGGTAAAAGTATAAATACTCTTCGATGAGATCGATGAGGCGAATATCTCTCCGCTAATTTTATGGGATACTTATCAGAAAATAGGATTTAATCCCAGTAGTCTGCTCCTGGTTTGCCTCAACAGAATGGAGTAGTAGAAAGAATGAACAAGACTCTTTTAGATATGATCAAGTTTATGATTGAGTTTCTACAGATTACCTATATTTTGAGATATGGAAACTGAAATATATATACTAAACCTCATTCCATCTAAGTCCATACTTGAGACTCACAGGAAGTTATGGATAGGGCAAAAGCCTAGTCTACAACGTTTTCAGGGTTGTCCGGCACACGTGCTGAAGGATAAGACGGGTTAGTTGGAATCGAAGTCGGAAGTATATATGTTTATATTCTATCCCAAAAAGGAACTAAAGGTTGGTTGCTCTATAATCCCAGAGACCAGAAAGTGCTTGGCAACACTAATGCGGTTTTCTGGAGGGAGATTATAAGATTAACTGGAAATCTTTAGAAATGGTTATCTTGGAAGAAATTCAAGAGATATCAATTCCAAATCCAAGAATAACCAAACTTTAAGAAAATCCGCTCATAACGGACCCAATAGTTACTCCAGTGCCTTGTCGTAGTGGGAGTATTGTCAGGACACTTGACAAGTTCTCGTTCTAAGGAAAGTCTTACAAGGCAATCCCGGCGTAACCGGAACAAGATCCCTGTAACGATGATAAAGCAGTTAATGACATAGTTTCGGGACGTTGGCTAGATGCTATGAAAGCTGAGGTGGAGTCTTTGTACTCTAATCAAGTCTGGATACTTATGGACTTGCCTGCCAATAGCAAACCTATTGGGTGTAAGTGAGTCTACAAGAGAAAAGGAGAGCCAGATGGAAGAGTTCCATCCGGATACTCTTATCCATTGCGGTTCATCTAGGTGACTAAATTTGGCAAATGGATGTCAAGACAGCGTCTCAAGATGGCAATCTTGAGGAAGACATCTATATGATGCAGCAGACGATTTTATAGCTAATAACCAAGTGCAAAGAGTTTGCAGGCTGCATAAGTCCATTTATGGATTAAAGTAGGTATCTCAAAATAGGAACATCCGTTTTGACAAGGAAATCAAGTCATTTGATTTTTGTCAGAATCCGGATAAGTCATGTGTGTAAATGAAAAGTCAAGAAGGCATGGTAGTTTTTCTGGTATTATATGTCGACGACATCCTTCTCCTATGGAGTGACATAGGGATATCGTCAACAGTAAAAGTTTTGGTTGGCTAAGACTTTTGATAAGAAAGGACTTTGGAGAAGCCAGGTACATCCTAGGGATAAATTTCCATTGAGACCGGAAGAATAGGATGATAGGCTTATCCCAATGATGTGTACATAGATAAGGTTCTGGTACGGTAAGCTATGCTTTGCACTAGACCGGATATCTGTCACGCAGTAGGCCTAGTCAGCAGATATCAGTCTAGCCTAGGTGTTTATCATTGAATGTTGTAAGATGTGTTCTCGAATACTTGAGAAGAACTAGAGATCACATGTTAAGTTACAGTAGTGATGAGTGATGGACCGCGCTCCTGCTCGAGTTCCTACCGAGGTCGGCGGACGTGGGAGTCCGTTGGGTCCGACCCTTTCGTAACCGGGGGGCAGGGGCGTGCATCAACATTTCTTTTTTTGTGGGTGTGCCAGATTTTCTATTTTACTTCGAATTGCAAGTGGTGATCCGGAAATCAACCTTCGCAAGTAAAAAGGAAATCAACTTCTTTCAAGTTTTCCATTGCACATATATTTAAGAAAAGAGACATTTTTCTTGGTTTGCCGTGAAAGGCGATTTTTTTTTGGCATTTATAGCCGATTTTGGCGTTTATAGCCGATTTTTGGCGTTTATAGCCGATTTTGGCATTTATAGCCGATTTACAATCCTTATCAACAATGAAAGACAAGAATTGTGATTTTTGTCTCTTTTGTAAAAATACAAACTACAATGAAAAGCAAGAAAAGGAGGATCTAACTTCTCAGGAGATTGTGGGGGACTCGTTTAGATTGACGGTCGCAAGCCATATGTGGGCTTCGCCATCATCCATGCAGATGAGAACAGAGGATGCTATTTGATTCGCTTGGCTTGGCTATAACCTCGGGTTTTTAGAGGACAAAGACCAAAAGGAGGTCCTATGTCCAATAAAAAGCCGAGTAGACGGGCTGAAAAGCCATATCTAAGCCATTGGAGGCAGGAGGAGAAGGCAAGGACCTTGGGGGGGGTACCCCCCAAGGGACTTTTGTCACCTTGTTGCGGTGGCCGGTGTAGAACTTCCGCAGAGTTTTCTCTCTTTTTTCTTTCTCTGGATTTCTGACTGCTGTCTGCTGATGTTCGTTGTGTGATTTTCTGATCTTCTCTGTGTTTTCTGATGTTGATTCCTTTGGAGTGCTCTCCTATTTATAGGCTCTTGGTAGCCATTTAGGAGAGCTTATGGGCTTTTAATGTCATTAAGCCACATAATGGGAGGAGTTACAAAATTGAATTGTTTATTTTGTAACTCTTTTTTCTTGGCTTCTGATTGGCCGGAGGAGATTGAGGGCATTTAATCGCCTTTAATCGCCATGATGGGAGGAGTTTCATGGGTTAAATGCCATGAATCTCTTGACTTGTAACTCCCAAATGCTTGCTTCTGATTGGGCCGTCCAAGGAAATGGATTAATGACTGTAATAAAGCTAGTCAATTAATCGCATTAAGTGGTCGCCGAGCAGCTGAAGAGTCGCGGGCCGTGCCACGTCTTTTGGAATTCTTCTGTTGATGATCATCGATGGATCTTCATGTAGATCGACATCAGATGACCATGTAATTTCAGGTGCTTGTTGCCAACAGCGGGTCGGTGCCATCTGTCCTGTCGATTTCTCGATCGGTCGGGTGGAAAGCACACTTTTTTTGGTTGACCGGGTGGCGATCAATACTGTCTTTGATACTCTTGATGATTTACCCGTGTTTTGGACGGATATCAGAGGACTTGGTGTCTCAAAAGCATGAATTTTGGAAAGTACCAGAGGCTGGGCTCCTCGAATCGCGAAAAAAACGGCGAAAACCGGGGTTTCCGGGGCTTTCCCGGCGACCCCGGGGTCCATGGTCGCCGGCGACCCTGGCCCAGGGTCGCAGGGGTCTGCGACCCTGGGGGGGTTTTCCCCCTTTTTGGTCCCGTTTTGCGTCCGTTTTTGCTCTTTTTTGATTCTTTTTTCTTCTGTACTTTTCTTTGACATTTTGATCATTCATTGGCCTGATTTCTTTGTAGGAAACCTGATGAGAATCCTTGCATTTTATTTTGCAAAGTTTCCAATTTCCTGAGAAAGCCGAAGACTTTGTCGCGCAGAGTTGCCGATTTCCCGTCAGAAGCTGAAACTGGGTCAAACGATGTCGGAATGACCTGAAATTTGGTGTGAAGCCTCTTGAGCAATAAATAAGACCAACCATAGGCTTTTGTTTGAGTTTCGAAGCCGTTTGGGGTCCTATCACCTGTAGACTTGCTTTTTATCGCGATGAAGATGTCGCGGTTTGATGTGCGGTCAACCGATGTCCGATTGACTTGAAATTTGACAGGGAACCTATTGGAGTCATTTTAAGATGATCCATAGGTTCTGTCTTGGAAATCATGGTCCCGGAGAGCTTTACCGCCGAGAGGCTTGATTTGGCTGTCGGAGAAGCGAAGTTAGGCCAAATGATCTTGAAATGGCTTGAAACTTCTTGTGTACTCCTCTTTTGGCTGTCTGGAAGAATCTTGCAGTTTTTTGTTTGATTCTGATAAGATTTTATTTTTGGAAGCAGCATTGCCTATTTATGGCAGGTTGCGACTTCATGTAGCTCTTTGGATCTTGGAAAGGCAAAGTGACATTTTTGGTGTCAACAAATGCCCCCTCGAGGTACAGCGGCGAGTTGCTTAACTTTTGTAGTCGATGTGCCTCGAAGAGATTTTTTTGAAGGAGAGCCTGTGACTTGACCAAGAGTCTTTGAGCAATCTTTCTTTTTGGTATTTGTAGCCTTTTGAGCTTCCAGGGGAATTTTATGGTGGTGAAAGGGATCACGTACCATCTCGAGGCAAAGTTTTGAAGATGACATCAGGGATGTGGATTTGGGTTTTGACCTTGTGACCTAACAGGCTATATATGGCAGGTTAGGGGGTCAGGTTTGGTTTTGATCGTGTGACCCAACAAGCTGTATGTGGAATGTTGGGGGATCAATTTTGGTTTTGATCTTGTGACCTAACAGGCTGTATGTGGCAAGTTAGGGGATCAGGTTTTGGTTTTTGGTTTTGGTCTTGTGACCTAACAGGCTGTATGTGGCAGGTTAGGGGACCAGGTTTTGGTTTGATTTTTGTGGAATGTCAATTTCAAGATTTTGGCTCAATTTGGTATATGAGGCTGGATGGTTTGATTTTTGGAAGCTCATGGGGCTTGGAATTTTCTTTTGTATGGTCCAATCAACTCAAAAGAGGCATGGAACCATTTTTGTATGCTCTTGGTAAGAGGGATTTCTCTTTGACTAAAAGCCCAAAAATTTTCTTTTTTTTTTTTTTGTGCCTAGGTGGTCAAACCTGGCTCATATGGGCTAACCCATGGGACCTTAAGCTTTTGAAATGGCTTAGATCTCATATGGTGTCATTTTTGTAAAGAATATCCAAAATATCTCATTTGGATAGAGAATATCTAAGAATATCTTTACTTGGAGAGAATCTCTCATGATCCCTTTATTTTGGGATAGAATATCTCAAGATATCTTTCTTTTGGGAAAGAATCCGTCATAGATTGATTTTTGGAGAAAATCTCTCAAGATCCCTTTATTTTGGGATAGGATATCTCAAGATATCTTTCTTTTGGGAAAGAATCCGTCATAGATTAATTTTTTGGGAGAAAATCTCTCAAGATCCCTTTATTTTGGAAAGAATCTTTCTAATTTCTTTCTTTTGGTAAGGTTACTAATTAGTAACACTTACCTCTTTCTTCTTTCCTTCTTTGGTTTGCTCTCCTCTATAAAAGCAAAGAGAAGGTTGGATCTCTTGCTCTTACTACTTTCTTTTGCAATAATCTCAAGAGGGCTTCAAGACCAAGAGCTTTTCTTCTTCAAGATCTTCAAGAGTTTTCTTCTTCTTCTCCATCAATGGCTTCAAGTAAGTTCTTCTTTTTCAAGAAAACTCCATTGTAGGAAAAAAAGTTCTTTCTTCTTTTTTTTTTGTTTCTTTCTTTTTCTTTTCCACGTGTTTTCCCCTTTTTTTTTTTTTTACACGTGTTTTTTTTTTTTTTTTTTTTTTTTTGCTTTCTTTTTTTTTTTTTTTTTTTTTTTTTTTTTTTTTTTTTTTTTTTTTTTTTTTTTTTGTGTGGGCCGTACGGACAGATCCGTACGGATCTGGCCGTACGGCCACGTGGCCTGTGGGCCACGGCCTGTGGGCCAGCCCGTTTTTTTTTTTTTTTCTCTTTTTTTTTTTCTTTCTCTCCCCCCTTTTTTTTTGAGAGAGTTTCGTTTCTTTTTTGTTTTCTTTCTCCTCTCTTTTTTTTTTTAGAGAAAGTTTCTTTTTTTTTTTTGCTCATCATGATAATGCATTTTTTTCGCAAATCTAGATGTTCATGCATGCCTTTAATTTGTAAATTAAACTTGTAGCATGATGTGATTGCATACCTGAAAGTGTTTGCAAATTGGGAACTTGGAGCTCGCAGTGATGTTGAGCCCTTCCTGATTTTGCGGAGACTTTTAGGTTTCGAAAGTTTGGAGTTTCGGAGCTCGCAGCGATGTTGAGCCCATCTTCAAGCTTTCTATTTCTTTCGGGATAGTTCCTTTTCTTCGGAATTGCCCCGTCATCATGTCAAAATTTCGCCAGATTTTTTTTGCGAGATTCTGTCATTTTGATGTTTTTCTTTTCCATCCTTTTCAGGTGGTTCCTCCAGAGCGAACAAGGGTAAAGAGCCTGCTACAAGCGTACCTCGTCGGTCTTCTAGATCCTCTAATCCGGCCGTTCAACAGGCTTTCGAGAAGGTCCAGTATGTTGAAAGAAACCTGGAAGAGTGCGACTCCCTCAACCGAGATGAGATGAGGCAGCGACTGATCACTCTCAAGGGAGAGGAATTCTATAAGATTATGGTAAGCAGTCGTCCATGGCTGATGGAAGATCAGAGCGTTTTGCCCAAGCCTACCTTCTTCTTTGGTGATGCAGTCCCTGACGACATTACATACCAGAGGAGATCTTTTCAGTTTTCCTTCACAGCAGATGGTGAGAAGAAGACTGTTGCTACCCGGTCGATGTTTGATCGCACCGTCTCGATTCTGAGCCTTGCCCCCACGTGCCCCAAGAGGGAAGATCCTCCAAGTTGGGTGAGAAGGACAAATGTAATCAAGACCGGGGTTTTTGTCGGCGGTTCTCCTGGATATACGGAGAGGTCGCCTGTTGACATGGACCTGTTGATGCCATCCAGCGGCTACCAGGGCTCTGATTATCCGTCGGTCGATTTGAGACCGGTGGGCCTTGGTATTTTCAGCGGTGACGGCAGCAATTGGATCAAGCCTTTTCGACTTCGAGGTCGTTTCAATGCTGACTCCGAGTGGAAGTCGTGGACTGATCGCGTCCTGCTGATTGGTGGCGCCGTTTTGAAGGAAGCCGGGATTTTTGATGCGGTCCGCGCTTTTGGGGAGACCGTGATCTTTTCCGACGAGGCCTTCATGGCTATGCTGGAGTCGTTCCTCCCTCAAACCAATACCTTCGTTGTGACGAATGGTGAGATTGGTTTTTCTTTGAAGGAGCTGAGCGCTATTACCGGATTGCCCATCCTCGGCAAACTCTATGAGGAGTTTATGCCGATTGACAGCGTCCTCGAGGGGCAGTCTGAGGAGTTCAGGCTTCTATACTTTCAGCTCGTCGCCTTCTATGATTTTTTGAAGGAGAAGGGGGGTTCGAAAGTTAGATCCAGCAGTTGGAAGAGTTTTTGCTCTTCATTCCCCAACTTCTTTGATAGTAGGGAGCCTTCTGATAGCATGACCCAGGAAGCTGGAGTTCAGGATCCAAGTTCAAAGAAGATCTTGGCCATGCAAGAAGAGTTAAGAGATTTCTGTGCAAGTACAAATGCCATATGTCCTGACATTGCATTGAGGAGAGATCTCGCTGTGTACCTCACTTATTGGCTTGGTGAGGCTATTTTTGCTGGAGGAGATGGAACGCACATCAGGCCGCATTGTATTTTCCCGGCTTGTCAGATGGCGTTTGGAGAGCAGCTTGCTTTGGTGCCTGCTCTTTACTCCTACCTGTGTACCGAACTGCAGGCTGCTGCTTTTCTAGTTCGGCTTGGGCTTCCCATGAATAGGGTATTTTCAGCCCATATCTTTTATTCGTGGTATGTATACCACTGTCCTGGCTTCCATCGGCTGGGTGCTGCACAGGATGATGATCCTCTGATGATTCGACTGGCTAAGGGCAAAGCCGTGTCCGAATCACTTTTGTTTGCTCGCATGAGGATCCGACGGTTCAGGGACGTCGAGATGGGGCAATCTTCAGTAAAGCTTTCTCCGGAGTTGCGGAAGAAGGCTTTTGATTTTGGTGCCTCCCGAGACTCTACCAGGGCGGGGTCGGGAAGGCATTATTCCTTGACAAATGCAGAGAGAGAGTGGCTTTTCAGCATACGTGTCGGCACGATGGTGTACCGTAGACATCTTTTCGTCGACATCCAGCCGTATGTACCCTCTCGCTTTGCTTTGCAGCTGGGCTTTTCTCAAGGCGTTGTTGGAGCGCCTTCAAGCATGGTGAAGCGCTTTGGAGGCTTACAGGACGGGAGAAATGCATGGGCTTTCTATAGTGCTGAAGACACTACAGCCATGATTTCTTATCCTGTGTTGCTGACTTCCCGGACTGCCGGCTTTGCGAAGTGGTTCGCGGAGAGCTTCTCGGCATATCGGGGACTTTCCAGGAAGGAGCTTGATGTGAAGCTGGTATCTGGAAAGGGCCTTGGAAAGTCGGATGGCATCCGGCGAGAGGAAGTTTGGTCCTTCCTTTCTGGAGAGAAGCACAAGATAGGCTTTCTCGGTGACCAGGGCGTCATCGGTTCTGAAGCTGTTCGAGAAATACCTGACGAGGCTTTGGAGCAGCTAGAACAGGAGGAAGCCGAACTTGGCGCTTGGATGCAGGCGGCACAGAGGCAAGCTTCCGTGGAGTCTACTGGCAAGAGCAGACCATCCAGTGATGAGTCAAGTGGGAAACCTGACTCTGACAGCGGGGTAGGTTCTTCTAAGAAGCGAGCCCGCAGAAGTAAGAGGAGGAGGAGTCATCATCGCAGCCAGGGGCAGCATGAGGATTCTCCTAACTTGGATGTTCCTCTTACTATCAATGAGGATGTGCCAGTGGATGCTGACGAGCCTCCAGAGAAGAGAAGCCGAGAAGAAGAGACCGTCGGTGAAGGTATGATTCTTCCTTTTTCTCTTTCCATTTCTTTTCATGGGTTTTTTCCATGTTATGATTTGCTTCTTGTTTCTGCTTTTCTTTTTCTTTTTTTTTTAGCAGAGGAAGACTTGGTGATGCCTGAGGTCCCAACCGATGAGGTGGTGATGGATCCTAGTTGAGGCACCTGAAGAAGAACCGAGGGACTCTGGAGTAAATCCAGAATCTCCAATTGGTACAACTTCTTTTGTTCTCTCTCTTTTTTTTTTGTTTGTGACTTGGCTTGCTAATCACATTTTTTTGTTGCCAGCTGACCTGCCACAGGGTTCTGATGACTTTGAACCATCGATGGACGCAAATGTTGATGATGCTTTCGATGAGTTCATGGAGGAAGAAAGTGTTCCGCCAGTCGTCGAAGAAGGTATTTTGTAGTTATAACTCTGATAATGATTTTCAAACAGGGTCATATTCATACCTTTTTGTGTTTCCTTTGCAGGTTTTGAAGTGGCAGAGGAGGATCCGTTGCTTCCAGAGCAAGAGATGCCAGAGGTTGATCCAGAGGTAGAGATTCCTGGGACCAGCTCTGACAATATTGAGGAGATTCCTCGCGCTGAGATTCCTTCCCGAGCAGGAGCAGCTTCAGCTGGAAAGAGTTCTTTTGTTACTCTTTCAACAGATGATGACATGAGTAGCCGACCAACGGAGTTGGGCGAATCCTCAGCTGGGCCATCTCTTCTTTTTGCGAAGAAGGTGGTGATGCGAGTTGTGCGCTCTTGGATTGAGACTCTCCTTTCTGGGCACTTGGAAGTCGGATTTGGCATGATCCAGCATGTGCAGGAGATTCTCAGTGATGCTGAAGAGGCTGGTCTGGATGTCACAGGTGCCAGGGCGATCGTTGATAGGATCATTGCACTGGGTGACAAGTGGTTTGAGACCGTGAGTTTGGCTGATGACCAGTTCTTCAAGGAGATGTTCCTGGACCCTGCTGATAAGGCTAAGTCTGACCTAGATGAGGCTACAGAAAGCAAGAAGGTGGCAGTCCGAAAGAGGAATAGAGAAGAGCTAACCATCATCGGCTGACACATGACCTTAACATCCTTGATAGGGAGGTCGATGAGGCCAGGAAACGTCTTGAGCTTCTGCAGGCACAAGTCGCTGCCAAGTGGACTGCCATAATAGAGGCTTGCGACAGGGAGAGTGTCCTGATTCACCAGGTTGCAGATGCCGAACAGGGTTCTCAAAAGGAAGTCTGATGAGGATAAACAATGGCAAGCTGCTCGAGGTAAGCTTCCTGGTGTGAGAGAAGGGGTACAGCCCACTCCAGCATCTCATGGCAAGTTCCTGAAGAAGCGTGCCTTGGAATCCTTGACGGCTGAGGCTAAAAGTCTGCTTGGAGCTGAACTCTTGGCTGGAGACCATTTTTGATTGAGCTCCTGTATACAGAAACCATCCTTCTTTCTTTTCTTTTTTTTTTTTGGTACCACTTGTATTTTTTTTTGGTACTTTTTTTTGTAGTGCTTGTGAACACTATTCTTTTTTTTTTTTTTTTGGTACCACATGTATTTTTTTTGTGTACTCTTTTTTGTTATTTTTTTGTTTTTGTAGTGCTTGTGAACACTTTCTTTTTTTTGTTATCCCTACCTCACTTTAATCTTTTGTGATAAAGTAATTGCTATGGGATGCTTTCTTTTTTTTTTTTGTTATCCCTACGCTCACTTGAATCTTTTTGTGATAAAAGTAATTGCTAAATGGGATTGATTTTTTTTTGTTATCACGCTCACTTGAATCTTTTTGTGAGAAAAGTAATTGCTAAATGGGATTTGATCAAAAGGTTGTGTCATTTTGTGAAAATCTTTTGTCAATTGTTTTGGCATGAAAGCCAGGTTTTTGTTTGTGGCATGGAAGCCAATTTTTGGCATGAAGCCAGCTTTTCTTGTGGCATTGATAGCCGAGTTTTTTTTGTTGTGGCATCTATAGCCAATTTTGGTGGCATTGATAGCCGTTTGTTTTGTGGCATCTATAGCCGGTTTTTTGGTGGCATTGATAGCCTGTTTTGTTTGGTGGCATTGATAGCCGTTTTTTTTTTTTTGTTTTTTTTTTTTTTGAAATCCAAGTTTTTTTTGTGTGGCATTTAGCCGGTTTTTGTTTGGTGGCATTGATAGCCGGTTTGTGGATTTAGCCTGGTTTTTTGTGGCATTGATAGCCGGTTTGTGTTGGCCGGTTGTGGCATTTATAGCCTGTTTTGTGGCATTTATAGCCGGTTTGGTTTTCAAAAAATGCAAGTATCGACTAAAAGTCGCCTCCCTGCTGAATGTTCTTGCAAGTATCGATGGAATGTCGCATCCTTGCTCATTCGGTTGCGAGTATCGATGGAATGTCGCATCCTCGCGGATTTGGGTGCAAGTATCGATGGAATGTCGCATCCTTGCTTTTCAAAAATTTTGGTTTTGCGGGTACTGACTTGATGTCGTTTCCCCACGATTTTTGAAATTTGTGGTTTTCTCGAACCTTTGGGTTATGGATATCAACTGAAATGTTGCGTCTCCACAGTTTTTTAGGTTTTTTTTTGAACCTTTGAAATTTGGGTTGTGGATATCAACTGAAATGTTGCAGTCTCCACAGTTTTGGATTTTGCAAGTATCGACGAAATGTCGCTTCCCTGCGATTTTGGAAGTGTCGAACGTGGTTCGCTTGCTTCCGATTTGTGCGAGTATCGACTAAGCGTCGCTTCCTCGCGGTTTTTGAAAAACCATTTTTTTTTGTTTAAAGACACGAGGGTCATAAGTTTTGACCTAAAACCATTTTGGCGGTAAAAGGCAGGGTGGACTAGGGTGGAAATCCCTGAATCCGGATTTTGTTTCAAACCATGAATTTTGGGTTCAAGGGTTGAAAATTTTGGTCAAGTTAGGGAAAGGTTCCTAAACTTGGATATTTTTTTTTGAACAATGAAACGATGAAAGTAAGCATTGTTTTAGATTTCTAGAAATTTCAACATTTGATCTGAAAATTCTAAAAAAAGGGTGGGTTTAGCGAGCGTGTACCTGGAAACCGGTTTTGGCCATACAGGCATTGCTCTTACCCAGTTGGGTAAGTCTTCAAGGGTAGTACCGCTTTAAGAACTTGCCATTGATGGGCAGCATACATCTGTCACCTTCCATGTTTAGGAGTGCGTATGCGCCATTGGAGAAAACTTTGTCGATGACGTAGGGTCCCTCCCATTTTGGCTCGAATTTGCCTTTGGACTTGTGAGCGAAGACCATTGGTCTTTTTTACCGCAAGAACCAAGTCATTCTTTTTGTAGGCGCGTTGCCTGACCTTTTTATCGAAAGATCCTGCCATACGTGCTTGGTAAAGTTCAATGCTTTGTTGAGCTTCGAGCCGTCTCTCATCGAGATTGTCCAGCTCATGGAGTCGCAATTTGACATTGCTTTCTTGAGTCATGTCATTTTGCAAGGATACCCTCAAGGAAGGAATTTGTACTTCCAAGGGCACGACAGCTTCGCATCCATAGACCAAGGAGAATGGTGTGCTATGGGTTGGTCCTCGAACGGTGGTTCGATAGGCCCACAAAGCTTCAGACATTTTGTCGCTCCAGTCTCTTTTGTGACTAGAGACCATTTTTTTGAGGATTTTGCAGAGTGTCTTGTTGAAAGCTTCTGCTAACCCGTTTGCTGCCGGATTGTATGGAGTCGAAGGACAGCTTTGAATTTTGTATTTGTCGCAGAACCTGTAGAATCGATGATCCCGGAACTGTGGTCCGTTATCATGGACGAATCTTTTGGGTATGCCGAAACGACAAATGATGTTGGTGCGCAGGAACTGAAGGACTGATGAGGTCTTCATTTCGTTAAACGCAAATGCTTCTGACCACTTGGAGAAATAATCCGTAGCGGCGAAGATGAAGCGATGACCTTTGCTTGAAGGGGGAGAAATAGGACCTATGATGTCCATACCCCAGGCTTCGAAAGGCCATGAGATCGCTGTAGGATGCAGCCATTCTGGAGGCATGTGAATGTAATCTCCATGAACTTGGCATTGTTGGCAGCGCT
Source organism: Litsea cubeba (assembly GCA_012931725.1). Taxonomy (NCBI): domain Eukaryota; kingdom Viridiplantae; phylum Streptophyta; class Magnoliopsida; order Laurales; family Lauraceae; genus Litsea; species Litsea cubeba. The sequence goes on along the minus strand of CM022948.1, from coordinate 88,790,079 downwards.
TAGCAAATTGCATTGCGTCAGCTACCATGGTAGGCCAGTAATATCCTAACCTTTTTATCTGATCATAGAGCTTAGGTCCAGCCTGATGAGCTCCACAAAGACCAGCATGAACTTCTTTGAGTGTTTCTTCAGCCTCTTGTTGTGACAAGCAGCGTAGAAGTACTCCGTTGAAGGATTTCCTGTAAAGGATTTTTGAAGGAATATCCAAATGGAAGCTTGGGGTTCGCCTTTGGATGCTTACCCGTTCTTTTGGATCTTCAGGTAGGATTCCGAACATAATGTAATCAATGAACGGATCCCTCCAGTCGCCAATTGAAGTTTGAAGGATTGAAATCCGACTTCCGACCACTTGGTGGCATTCAGCAACTGCTTGGTGTGTGTTAAGAGGAGGAAGGATTCTTCTTTCGCACACTGTGACTTGCATGTTTTCCCCTTCCTGGATTGCCATGGATGCGGCAAGTCCGGCTAGGGCATCTGCACGTATGTTTTCACCTCTACGAATGTGGGTGATGTGACAGATGTCAAACTTTTGCAGAAGTGATTGTGCCTTGTTGTAGTAGGGCAACAAATCTGGCTTCCTGACTTCAAATTTCTGATTCATCTGGTTGACGATCAGTTGAGAGTCTCCAAAGACTTCCAGCATGGTGATACCGGATTCGATGGCGAGTTCCAATCCTAAGATCAGAGCTTGATATTCAGCTGCATTGTTTGTGCATGGTTCCAGTAGCGAGAAAGCGTGTGGAATCATGTATTTATCGGGGGCTAACAAAGAGGATGCCAACTCCCGAGATCAGCTGTCTTTTTTCATTTGTCCTGGTTGCACCGTCAAAGTACATGTCCCAGGAGGCACTTTGTGAGAAAGTCTCCACATTGTAGACTGGTTCGTCTGGGAGATCATCTCTGAGTGGAGAATCTTTAGGCAATGGATGCTCTGCGAGGAAGTCCGCTAGAGCTTGCCCTTTGATTGCTTTTTGTGGTACATACCTAATATCAAATTGTGACAGAAGGATGGACCATTTTGCCAGTCGAGCATTGAGAGAACCTGCCTTTGTGACAAGGACCTTCAAGAGGTTGACCCTCGAGACCAGGTAGACTGTGTTGGAAAGCAAGTAGTGACGCAGCTTTTGTACGGCGAACATCACTGCAAGACATTCTTTTTCGACTGGAGAGTAGCGATGCTCTGCACCTACTAGCATGCGGCTGAGGTAATATAGAGCAGCTTCTTTTCTTTGATCATTTTCTTGCGCAAGCAGAGCTCCCAGAGAGTGATCAAGGGCTCTTGTGTACAAGATGAATGGTTTTCCAGTGGTAGGAGCAGCTAACACTGGAGGTTTTGTCAGGTATGACTTGATGTCTTGGAAAGCAGCTTCACAGTCAGCATCCCAGACAAAGTTTACACCTTTTTTCATCAACCGGGAGAATGGACGGCATTTCCCCGAAAGATTGGAGATGAACCGTCTGATGTAGGCCAATCTCCCTTGAAGCCCTTTGAGTTCTCTCAAGGTTCTTGGAGAGGGCATTTCTAGAATGGCTTTGACTTTTATGGGGTCAAGCTCTATTCCATCTTTCCGAACTAAGAATCCGAGGAACTTACCCGACGAGACGCCGAAGAAGCATTTCAATGGATTCATTCGCAGTTTGTGTTTGCGAAGCCGGAGGAAGACTTCTCGAAGGTTTTCGAGATGATCTTCTTTTCTTTTGCTTTTGACGGCGAGGTCATCAACGTAACATTCAACCGTCTTGTGCTGCATATCTTGGAATATTTTCATCATAGCCCTCTGATATGTGGCACCAGCATTCTTCAAACCGAATGGCATGACAGTGTAGCAATACACGCCAAATGGGGTTCGAAAGGATGTATGTTTTTCATCCTCAGGATGCATCTTTATCTGATTGTAGCCAGAGAAACCATCCATGAATGTCATTCGCTCGAATCCACAGGTATTATCAATCATTACCTCTGGTATGGGGAGCGGAAATTCATCTTTTGGGCATGCGCCATTCAGGTCTCTATAGTCAATACAGACCCTGATCTGCCCATTTTTCTTTGTCACGGGGACAATGTTGGCCAACCATTCAGGATGTTGTTCCTCACGGATGAAGCCGACGCTTTTGAGTTTTTGAACTTCTTGTTCAATTTTATCCATCACATCTGGACGGAATCTTCTTTGGCCTTGCTTGACAGGCTTGATGTCTTCTTGAAGATTGAGTTTGTGAACTGCTATTTTGGGGTCTAAGCCTGGCATTTCAGCATAAGACCATGCAAAGCAATCAACGAACTCACGAAGAAAAGCGATATACTCGGGTAACTCATCATCCTTTATATTCTTGCTTATGAATACAGGACGTGGGTTATCTGGTGTTCCCAAGTCTATCTTTTGAACAGGATCTTCTGTTGGAAGGTTCGAAGGTGGTTCCTCCACAATATTTTCGGAGGCTTCCAGCTCAACGAAACCTTCTGGGGTTTCAAGGGCATTTCCAGACCAAGGTTTTGTTCCTTTCCACGGGTCTTCTTGATCGGTAGTTTTCCCAAGGCTTGCTATGAGATGATCCCAATCGCCTGTTGAAACCGAGTCGAAGTAGGCTACTTCTTTTGGAGATGAGGGTTCTTCTGAGTCAGAAGTCCACACGTCTGTGCCATCGGACAACTCCTCTTCATTTTCGGAGAAATCGTGCCAATTGGATGAGCTTCCTGGATCTTTGTCAGGTGACTCATCAAAGAGATATCCAGGGAGATCGATGTCTTCATGGACTTGAGATGTTGAGGCTTGGTCAGCTATATTGACTTTTAAGCCTTTGTGTCAACTGTCTCAAGGGAGTGTCAGGATCATACCCTAACCCGTGTGAAGACTTTTCTACATAGCCGTAGAGTCTCCAATCTTCCAGCTGGCTTTTGGTCAAGACGGGCCCCAATGGTGTGAGAATACCGCGTCCTTCTCCCAAACCGACTGGGTTTTGAGCGTCATAGCCCATTTTCTTCATAATAGCTTGTGCCACAGAACTGTATAAGGATAGTTGAGGCGTACCTTTATTTTGGAAAGGTTCAAGCATGGAGTTTGATGAAGAAGCATCCGATCTATGGAAGAAGATCGGTTTTTCCTTTGCTGAAGTTGCTGGAACAACGAAGGAAGCTGACGTAGGATCTTCTATGTCAGAAGTTGTCTCCATTGGAGTAAGAGCAGGCTGAACTTGCTGAGTGTCAGCTTGGCTTGACGATTGTGTCGTCTTCTGGCTCTGAATCCGAGTCCGTGTCTTGCATGATAGACACGAAAGAGACAACAAATTTGCCCCCAGGCTTTTGTTTTGCCTTCTTCACTTTAGTTGTGATGACCAAAGGCTTTGAAGATTTGAGGGAGATGATGAAGGGAGTTTGCTATGCTCTCTTCAGATTTACCGGATGGTTTGTTTTCTTCCGGTGATTGTTGAGGAGCTTTGCCTTTATCTTTCTGGAGACTTTCGGCAAAGGATGCTGTATGATTCTCCTCTTCTTCTTTTTCACCTTCATACATCTGTGAGTCTGCGAAGTGGATTTCTTTACCTTTGAAGGGTTTTCTATCCGCAAAGACTCGATGTATCATGCCGTCGTCGCCAACAAACTTGATGCATTGATGTAGAGTTGAAGGGACAACACCATTCTCATGGATCCAAGGGCGTCGAGAAGGATGTTGTAGCATGAAGGGGTCTTTATTGCATACACTGTGACCTCAGAGATAAGATCACCGATCTGCAATTTGAACCTGATTTTGCCGATAGGCCTTTGAGTACTCCCATCGTATCCAAAGATAGATACAGATGTGTGGCTCAGTTTGCTGGGTGGGATGCCCAACTCTTCAAGAGCCGATGTGGAGATAAGGTTGAGTGCAGAACCTGGGTCGATCTGAACTCTATGCATAGGCATTTCCTTGATATACCCTGTGAAGTACAGGGGTCGGTTATGCCTGGTTTCGCCAAGTAGGAGGTCATCCTTTGTGAAGGCGATGGTTGCACTGGCTGCTTTTTTAACCGAGAGGCATTCAATGCATGATCCCTCAGTTTTCTTCTTTTCTCCCTTTGAGGAGGCTTCTGAGTTTTTGACCCGGTAATCCATTTCAATTTGGAGGACTTGCGGGGCATGTTTGTCGACATCCTCATTCAGTTTTTGTAATTCTGAGATGAGATTATCACGAGTGTGCGGAGACATTCGCAACAAATCTAGGATGTGCAGACGTGCAGGTATGTGCTTGAAGTGTTCAATCAAGTCATACTTGAAAGCCTCCTTAGGGCCTGCATGTTCATCATTGTTGCCACTAGGGGCGCTTACAACATCTTTTCCCGAAGGATTTACATATGTAAAGGAAGATTGGTTGTAATTTTTGTGATAGTCCCGGCCAGAGCGGGTGCCTCTACCAACTTCGAGAGCTTCTTGAGAAGGGTCTTCGTTTGGAAGATTGTCTTCAGGATCAAGAGGCTGTCGTTTTTCATTTGCTGAGGATGCATCAGCAGCAGAGTTACCATCCTCAGTGATTGTGTTGCATGGAGCATTTTCCGGGAACAAGTCCTGAACAGCATCCAGCAATCTTTCTTCTTCGTTGACTAATTCATCGTCCCAAGCATCAATGGCTGGGAATTCTTCAGTCAGGAAGGGTGTGAACTTTGAAGTCACAGTCTCAGGAGAAGAAACCTGAGAGGGTGTCATCTCAGTGAAAGTCACGTGAGACGAGGTGGCTCCAGAAGATATATTGCTAGGCGTCGCCGGAGTGTAAGTGCTCTCATCAGACGATGCTTCGGAAGAGCTATAATCCCGAATTATCACATTACAGGAAGCTCTGACGGGAGACGTTGCCTGATCGGAGTCAGACTCATCCTCGGATGTGAGAGGATCGTCTACCCAGCAATTTTTCTCCATTTTCAGGAGTTAAGGGAGGATGTACCTGATGGTCTTCAGGGACTTCAGGCTCTGGATTGCGAGGAGGCTCGTTGACGCGTTCTTGCTCTTGTTCTAGAGCGAGTCGCTGCAAGATCCTTGCATATTCTTCAAGATCAGGCATGGGAGCCGGATCTTCTTCTTCATCATCTCTTTGTGGCTCAACATTGTTGATTTCCACTGGAGTAATGAGAGATGCTGGGTCAGCAGCATTTTCTTGTACAGCCTCTTGGTCTTCTTCATCATCAGACCAGGATCCTTGTGGCTGTAGGGGGTTTATACCAGATTACTGGCATAAGATGAGACTCAGGAACCCATTCTTCATCGGAGAGATATTCTCCTGTTTCAAGGGACTCCTCCCACTCATCTGTGTAGTTGGATTCGAATCCATCATCGGTGTCGCTGGACTCGTATCCATCAATGGAGAATCCAACTACCGAATTGCAAGAGTATGATGTCTCCTGCATGGCTTCTCTGAATTGAGGTGGCATGAAATCACTGAGAGTGAATTTCCTTACCCCCTTTGAAGTCTCTGGAAGGGATGTTTTTGTTACCTCCAGTGAAGCGGTAGAGGAAGCCTCTGCCTTTTCTTTGACCTCTAGTTTTGGCTGGGTCTTCTCTTGCCGTTTGAGCTTGAGGAGATGTTTCCTAGCCTGCCTTCGCTGTTGAGCTGTAGGCTTTATTTTCACGACCTCCCAATTTTCATCTTCCAGGAGATCGGGATGTACCCATATCGGTTGTCCGTCTGGTGTAGGGTAAGGAACCAGTTCTTCGGACGCTTCGATTGAGTTTATCACCTTGAAGGAAGTAGTGATCTTCTTCTTCGGTGATCTTGATGTTTGTCCACATGTCACCATGTTGACGGAGGCAGACCCATAGTTTTTGTCAAAGGTGATGACTCCGTTTTTCCACATCTCATTTATTTTCTCTCTCACAACGAAGCATTGATTGAGAGGATGCGAGATCATCTGGTGGTATGGACAGTACCGAGGATCGTTGGTTTTGCCAACATCACCCGGTCTTTTTGGTTCAGGCAAGGTGAGCTTGCCGTTTGCCACAAGAGCCCCGAAGATTTCATCAACATCTTCATCAAACGGGTATTTCTTCTCTACTCGTTCTTTGAAGGCGTCAGAGAGTTCAGGTCTCTTACCAGCAGCTTTGTTTTCAGCTTTCTTTGGTGGCTGAGGAGCTGGCTTGGTCTGCACATTGAGGACCTCTTTCTTCTTTGGTTTAGAGGTTGCAATGGCGGTTGGCTCTTTTCTTGATGATTTCTGACTGTTGAGGTCTTTAATCACCGTTTCAGCTTCCATGGAAGCTTCTAGGAGTTCTCCCAGGTTTTTTTGATTTGTTGCCGATGATCATGGAGCGGATTCTGGCTCTCATGTTGTTTCGGCAGATGTCGACTAGCGACGCTTGTGGCAATACATCAGAGCATTTGTATGCCATTGCTTTCCACTTGTGAATGAAGTCATATGTTGATTCATTCTCCCCCTGTTTTAGGCTGCACAGCTGAGCCATAGTAGCGGGGTGATCCTCACCTTTGAAGTGAGTCAGGAAGCGTGTCTCTAGCATGGCCCAATTTTGGATTGAGTCCTCCGGCAGAGTGGAGTACCAATCGAAGGCCGTACCTTTTAGGGTACTTGCAAAGAGGCGGATCTTGAGTGCATCTTGATCCGCGATAGCTCCCGTCAAGATCTTGAAGTGGATGACGTGCTGTCTGGCTGATCCTTTCCCCGTATATGTTTGGAGAGTAGGATGCTTGAATTTGGTGGGGAACGGGACCGAGTCCATCCATAAGGGATATGGTGGCTTGATCCCATGCTCCTTGAGTATATCCTCTTCTTTTGCTTTGGCGAGGATACCGTCTACGTCCTTTTTGGTAAGGGCGCGTGACTCATTTTCTTCTCTATTTACCTCGTCGTCTTGATGATTCGGAGGAGGTTCATTGTTCGCCTGATTTTGGAAGGCGAGGAGAAGGTTTTCCATCAGAGTTTCAATCCTCTGCTGGCCCTGTTCCAACTGCTGGATGCGGGTGATCGCATCTTCTGGAGGTGGATTGCGGGGTGGTGGCTCAGAATTTGTAGCCAAGACATTCATCCTTCGTGATTCGAACGAAGAAACTGTCCTGGTGACTGAGCTGGGGCTCATTCTTTTTGAAGAAGAGCTTGAGGAAGGATCACTCTGCTGTCCTTTGCTTGAAGGAGCAGGGGATTCTTCTGAATGTCTTCTTGTCCTGGAGACGCTGCGGGTCATTGGACGTCGGACATGGATTTTTGTTGCTGATTTTTGGCGCCTTCTGGTTTTTCCAACCATATGGACGGCAGCAACTTGGTTGGGTCTTTCTTTTTCGACCCATTTAGGAGAGACTTGAAGTGTGGGAGGCTGGGTCCTTTGCTTCTGTAGTCTCTTTTGTCTATACGACGCGCGGCGGCGTATACGACGAGCAATTTGAGCTTCGGTCAGCTCTGACTGGGCTTTGACAATGAAGGATGTGCTCCCTCGGGCGCAGCAGCCGAGTCTGTCTTCTTTGTAGCTGGGCAAGGACAGGATGCGAACCTATCCTTCGCCAGTTGCAGCGAAGCTTTGAATTTGTGAAGTTCGGCCCCTGTAGATATGAAGGGTCGAACTGCAGATTTGTAGGCCTTAGCAGATGCTTGTGGAGGCCTTGTGATGCATGACTTGATTTTGGGCTTGTAAGAACAAGCTGGCTCATGCTGGGATGACTTTGAAGTCAGGTTGGAGATGGGTCTCTCCTCTTTCATGTAAGCAAGAGGATAGAACTGGTTCTCCTTGAGTGGGGCCAGGAATGCTGGCTTAGTGGATGTCCTGGGACCTTCTTTGTTTTGGTGAAGGTCTTGGGGACCAAGTCTTGGGGTAGACCTGGTTGTTTGCAGGTTGAGGCTTCGTGGGGCTGCCACGGGCTTCAGGCCTTCTTGTACTCGCCTTTGGTGTCACGGTAGTGACACGTTGAGAGGCGAGTTCTGCTTCTTGGAGGGAGCAGCTTGTTCCTCAGGAAGTGGGAATGGTCCCAGCGTCCCGAAGACGATAGTCCGGGAGTCGAGGTCGACCCGGAGTTCACAGAGTTGCCGAGGGAGTTGACACTTCGGCAGCTGATGGGGCGCTTGTAGGTGCGCGTGGTTTGCTTCTGTTGAAGCATGAGTTGGTGCTTGCTTTCGTCGAAAGTAATGGTTAGTGAAGCTGCCATTGTTAGTTTTTTTCGAAAATTTCTGAAACAAGACCACATCCATTAGTAATCACAAGAATGATCTTAAATGGGAAGTTCTATGGTTTCGTCTTTTCAAATTGCTCGAGGTAGATGACCCAAGCAATATGAGGAAGGCAAAATGCCATAGAGGGTACAATTGTTCTGATCGCAGGTGTGGTAAGCCCGGAATGGGCATCCCAGTGACTGCTAGAAGCAATTGTGAACTTAAATTCGACCTTATCGAGAAGCAGAGCTTGCTCGAGGTAAGAAGAATATAAAGTTGGAGTTACAGATGTGCCCGGTCGCAATACAGTAGACCCTGAAAGGGCGTACTAGTACGCTAGACACAAATGTTTTGAGACCGCATCTATGAGATGAGATTCTCTGTTTTGAAAGGTCAAGATTGGATTCATCAAAGAGAGCAGATGTATTCCAATCTGAACACGGGCTCAGCGATTTCCGCGAGCGCCAGTGCTCAGAAAGAAATGAACCATGATTTCTCGGATCTGAATCTAAAAATGACGAGTTTTCTTTTGAAAGGCCAATAGCGGGTTCATCAAAGAGAGCAAAAGGCACTCCAATCTGAACACGGGCTCAGCGATTTCCGCGAGCGCCAGTGCTCAGAAAGAAAGAAGACCAAGATTTCTCCAATCTAAACCCAAAATGACGGAAGTTTTTTTTTTGAAGATTTTTTTTTTTTAAAAAAAATATTTTTTTTATTTATTTTTATTATTTTTTTTTTAAGATTTTTTTTTTGAAAATTTTTTTTATTTTTTTATTTTTTTATTTTAAAATTTTTATATTTTTTTTTATTTATATTTTTTTATTTAAAAGACGAGAGAGTACACATAGGCCTCCTAACCCGGTCTTATGAAATCTTGATTGATAGAATTGCCCCCAGGTAAGGGTAGGATTACTTAATGAACCCGTTTGGAGGACCCTTGCCTAGAACAGTCAAGCTGTCTCCACACTCTGGACAAGGCTTTTCTTTGAATCAACCATGATCAAAGAACACAGTTGGTTTAACCTTAGTGGTCTATGTCTTTTTTTTTTTTATATATATATTTTTTTTATTTTATTTTTATTTTTATGAATTCATCGAAGAGAAACCATGGCCCAAAACCTTAGTCGAACAGGCTCAACATTTCTGCAAGCGCGATGAACGATAGGAACAGATCAAGGTTTCTCAATTTTGAATCCAAATTGAGAAATCTAAAATTTTTTTTTTTATATATATATATATATTTTTTTTATTTTTTAATGAACTCATCGAAGAGAAACCATGGCCCAAAACCTTAGTCGAACAGGCTCAACATTTCTGCAAGCGCGATGAACGATAGGAACGGATCAAGGTTTCTCAATTTTGAATCCAAATTGAGAAATCTAAATTTTTTTTTTGGCATATATATATATATATCTTTTTTTTGATTTTTTAATGAACTCATCGAAGAGAAACCATGGCCCAAACCTTAGTCGAACAGGCTCAACATTTCTGCAAGCGCGATGAACGATAGGAACGGATCAAGGTTTCTCAATTTTGAATCCAAATTGAGAAATCTGATTTTTTTTTTGTTTTTTTTTTTTTGAAAAGAGAAAGAATGGAAATAAATTCAAAGAATTAGAAATTTCCAAACAAAAAATCTCATCTCATTTTTTTTTGCAGAATTCAACATAGGCCACCAATTATAAAGTAGCCAAGGAATCGAGAAAAGAAATATAAGCATAGAGCAGAATATATGATATGCAAATATTTCATTTCTAGCATCGTGTTCTCAAATAAACGAGTCCCACGGGGTGGTGCCAGCTTGATGGACCGCGCTCCTGCTCGAGTTCCTACCGAGGTCGGCGGACGTGGGAGTCCGTTGGGTCCGACCCTTTCGTAACCGGGGGGCAGGGGCGTGCATCAACATTTCTTTTTTTGTGGGTGTGCCAGATTTTCTATTTTACTTCGAATTGCAAGTGGTGATCCGGAAATCAACCTTCGCAAGTAAAAAGGAAATCAACTTCTTTCAAGTTTTCCATTGCACATATATTTAAGAAAAGAGACATTTTTCTTGGTTTGCCGTGAAAGGCGATTTTTTTTTGGCATTTATAGCCGATTTTGGCGTTTATAGCCGATTTTTGGCGTTTATAGCCGATTTTGGCATTTATAGCCGATTTACAATCCTTATCAACAATGAAAGACAAGAATTGTGATTTTTGTCTCTTTTGTAAAAATACAAACTACAATGAAAAGCAAGAAAAGGAGGATCTAACTTCTCAGGAGATTGTGGGGGACTCGTTTAGATTGACGGTCGCAAGCCATATGTGGGCTTCGCCATCATCCATGCAGATGAGAACAGAGGATGCTATTTGATTCGCTTGGCTTGGCTATAACCTCGGGTTTTTAGAGGACAAAGACCAAAAGGAGGTCCTATGTCCAATAAAAAGCCGAGTAGACGGGCTGAAAAGCCATATCTAAGCCATTGGAGGCAGGAGGAGAAGGCAAGGACCTTGGGGGGGGTACCCCCCAAGGGACTTTTGTCACCTTGTTGCGGTGGCCGGTGTAGAACTTCCGCAGAGTTTTCTCTCTTTTTCTTTCTCTGGATTTCTGACTGCTGTCTGCTGATGTTCGTTGTGTGATTTTTTCTGATCTTCTAATTGTTTCATTCCTTTGGAGTGCTCTCCTATTTATAGGCTCTTGGTAGCCATTTAGGAGAGCTTATGGGCTTTTAATGTCATTAAGCCACATAATGGGAGGAGTTACAAAATTGAATTGTTATTTTGTAACTCTTTTTTCTTGGCTTCTGATTGGCCGGAGGAGATTGAGGGCATTTAATCGCCTTTAATCGCCATGATGGGAGGAGTTTCATGGGTTAAATGCCATGAATCTCTTGACTTGTAACTCCCAAATGCTTGCTTCTGATTGGGCCGTCCAAGGAAATGGATTAATGACTGTAATAAAGCTAGTCAATTAATCGCATTAAGTGGTCGCCGAGCAGCTGAAGAGTCGCGGGCCGTGCCACGTCTTTTGGAATTCTTCTGTTGATGATCATCGATGGATCTTCATGTAGATCGACATCAGATGACCATGTAATTTCAGGTGCTTGTTGCCAACAGCGGGTCGGTGCCATCTGTCCTGTCGATTTCTCGATCGGTCGGGTGGAAAGCACACTTTTTTTGGTTGACCGGGTAGCGATCAATACTGTCTTTGATACTCTTGATGATTTACCCGTGTTTTGGACGGATATCAGAGGACTTGGTGTCTCAAAAGCATGAATTTTGGAAAGTACCAGAGGCTGGGCTCCTCGAATCGCGAAAAAAACGGCGAAAACCGGGGTTTCCGGGCTTTCCCGGCGACCCCGGGGTCCATGGTCGCCGGCGACCCTGGCCCAGGGTCGCAGGGGTCTGCGACCCTGGGGGGGTTTTCCCCCTTTTTGGTCCCGTTTTGCGTCCGTTTTTGCTCTTTTTTGATTCTTTTTTCTTCTGTACTTTTCTTTGACATTTTGATCATTCATTGGCCTGATTTCTTTGTAGGAAACCTGATGAGAATCCTTGCATTTTATTTTGCAAAGTTTCCAATTTCCTGAGAAAGCCGAAGACTTGTCGCGCAGAGTTGCCGATTTCCCGTCAGAAGCTGAAACTGGGTCAAACGATGTCGGAATGACCTGAAATTTGGTTGTGAAGCCTCTTGAGCAATAAATAAGACCAACCATAGGCTTTTGTTTGAGTTTCGAAGCCGTTTGGGGTCCTATCACCTGTAGACTTGCTTTTTATCGCGATGAAGATGTCGCGGTTTGATGTGCGGTCAACCGATGTCCGATTGACTTGAAATTTGACAGGGAACCTATTGGAGTCATTTTAAGATGATCCATAGGTTCTGTCTTGGAAATCATGGTCCCGGAGAGCTTTACCGCCGAGAGGCTTGATTTGGCTGTCGGAGAAGCGAAGTTAGGCCAAATGATCTTGAAATGGCTTGAAACTTCTTGTGTACTCCTCTTTTGGCTGTCTGGAAGAATCTTGCAGTTTTTTGTTTGATTCTGATAAGATTTTATTTTTGGAAGCAGCATTGCCTATTTATGGCAGGTTGCGACTTCATGTAGCTCTTTGGATCTTGGAAAGGCAAAGTGACATTTTTGGTGTCAACAATGAGTTAATTCCAGTCGGTTACATAGATAATGACTTCTAGTCAGATTAGGATTCCACGAAATCAACTTCTGGGTATATGTTTTTGCTATGGTCGCTTGAGAAGCAACTACGGAAGCAGATTGGCTAAAAAGATTCCTTATGGAACTTGGAGTCGTACTTTTGGCAGGACAGCCGCTCACAGTTTACTGTGACAACAGCATGGCAGTTGCTAAGTCCAAGGAACCCAAGAGCCAAAAAGCATGTACAGAGGAAGTTATACATGGTCAGATAGATTGTGCAGAGAGGTGATGTACGATCACCAAGATAGCATCTGCATACAATCTAGGAGATTCCTTTACTAAACCTTTGACTACCAAAGTCTTTGAACTACAAGTAGACGGGATGTGCATGAGATGCAACTCTAACTGGCATTGAGCCCAAGTGGGAGATTGTTAGTTTTATGGACTCAATCCAGTAGATGATATAATAAATTGATTAATTTCTTTATTTATCAGTATATTCATGCTTTCCTTTCATGAGATGAATGGTGATTTATTATATACTTGCACATAACCAATACGAATGACATGATGGTTCATGAGATGAACCGGAGTCCACAAGTATATTAGATGTAACACATGTGTATGGATGAGATCCACATACGGGAGACATGTGTGACAAATCTTATACTTAAATATCTTCACAACCAGTGATGAGACTGGACATCTCATACTGACAAGGTTGCAGCATTTTGATCACTATGAGATAGTGTGATTTGTCTCGATCATCAGAATGTAAGATTCTGGATCATAGTGCTGGTACATTGGATGTATTGAAGGACCATGAGAAGCACCTTATAAACACTGTCTTTACTTTAAGGTCTACTTTCATAATTCCCTAGCAATAGGCTCTCAATCCTGAGACATTAATGAACTCAAGTTTCTATCTATTCATTTGCTTTGAGTCCCCAATGAGTGAGGCCAACTGTAGGTCAATACCTCGGTGATTTGGGTACGTGGTAGTAGAGCTGTGAGAACATTCAATGGTCAAGATGGAATCTATCTCTAATATCCCCTTGTGCCAATTAATGGATTTATCATTGGTAAGTGCGCACCCATTCCGATTAAGAGTTAATTGGAAAGGTACCTATGATCATTATAATTAATTAGGGATCAAGGCTAATAAGATATGAATCTAGTTTGGAAGACAGGTCCAATTGATCCATAGATATTGATAGAGGGGCCTTAGATATTGATAGAGGGGCCTTAGATATTGATAGAGGGGCCTACTTGTGGTAATGTGGAAGTTTAGGGTCTTCTATGTAATATTCCTAAGACTGGAGTTCAATTGCATTTATATAGTGGAGTTATTTGCAACTAACTATGAGCCTGGATTACACATGAGATGTGGGGTCGCGTGTCCCAGTTGGAGCCAGCTTTCTAAGGAATCCCTTGTGGTCCCCACGCTAGCCCAATTATTAGAAAGTATCTAATTCTAGTTGAACTCTAAAAGGAAAGTTACTATTTCTATTTGAAGTGAGACTTCTAATAGTGGTAATAGTAGACTTACTAATTTTAGTAGAAGTGAGACTTCTATTTTAATTAGAAAGGAATTAGAAAGTTACTAATCATATTTGAGGTGAGACTTCTAATTATGATATGGTAAGTTACTAATTAATGGAAGTAAGACTTCTATTGTAATTAGTAAAGAAAAGGTTACTAAAAGTTATAAATATAGAGGAGAAAAAGGAGCCTGGACATCCATGAATAATCCCACCCTAGGGATTCACACCCAAGGCCCCCTTGTGCAAGAGTTGCACGTGCCCCTTCTTATCTCCCTCTTCTAGTTCTCTTTCTAGTACCTCCCTAGAGTTCCTAGTAGTTTTCTCTTGGAGATCCCACCATCTTCAAGGAGAATCTGATACGGGTCATAGCGTGGTAGATCAAGAGGTCTTGGAGATTCCTATTTGATTAGTGTAAGCATTTCATCATCAAAGAAAGACGCAACTTCTCCATTAGAGCACAACCGAGCTCCAAAGGTATAATCTACTTCCTTGCATGTTGTAGATTATTATGGACGCTTGTTAGTTGATATTTCTATCTTCTAGATAGATTGTTTTACTGATCATGATGGCTGAGATTGAGGATATGGATCTTGGATTGAGTTTTATAGCCTTCTGGATAGTTGATCCCTGCATCAAGTGGGTCAAATATTTTTGAAACCTATCCTAGAGGCCCACCCTATTTCCAACACTTTTTGGATGGTGTGGTCCCCTTTTCTCATTGAGATGCCAAAATGTCTAAATTCCCATTCCGGACCCCTGGCGGGCCGTTTTGGAGACTAAGTTTTGGAGAATCCTATGATTTCGCTCGTAGCTCTCTAACCGGGAGTCCTATTTGCGTGCCGTCAGTACCTAGGAGGCACTCTACCCTCGACCGAAGTGCCCGTGCCGGTTTCCGGTTATTGGAGGGGCCGTTTCCCATTCTGGACCCCCGATGGGCCGTTTTGGAGCCAAAGTGTTGGAGAATCATATGTTTTCACTCGTAACTCTTTATCTGGGAGTCCTATTTGCATACAGTCAGTTCCTACGAGTCACTGTACCCTCGAGCAAATTGCTCGTGCCGGTTTCCGATTTATGGAGGGGCCGTTTCACGTTCCGGACCCCCGGCGGGCCGTTTTGGAGCCTAAGTGTTGGAGAATCCTGTGTTTTCGCTCGTAACTCTCTAACCGGAAGTCGTCATTGCGAGCCGTCAGTTCCTATGAGTCACTCTACCCTCGAGCGAAGTGCTTATGTCGGTTTCCGATTTATGGATGGTCCGTTTCCCGTTCCGAACCCATGACGGGCCGTTTTGGAGGATAAGTGTTGGAAAATCCTGTGTTTTCGCTCGTAACTCTCTAACCGGGAGTCCTCTTTGCGAGCCGTCAGTTCCTACGAGTCACTCTACCCTCGAGCAAAGTGCTCGTGCCGGTTTACGATTTTTGGAGGGGCCGTTTCCTGTTCTGGACCCCCGGCGGGCGGTTTTGGAGCCTAAGTATTGGAGAATCATATGTTTTCGCTCGTAACTCTCTAACCTAGAGTCCTATTTGGGAGCTGTCAGTTTCTACGAGTGACTCTACCCTCGAACAAAGTGCCCGTGCCGGTTTTTGAGTTTTGGAGGGGTCGATTCCCGTTCCAGACCCCCGGCGGGACGGTTTGGAGCCTAAGTGTTGGAGAATCAAGTGTTTTCGCTCGTAACTCTCTAACCGAGAGTCCTATTTGCGTGCTGTCAGTTCCTACGAGTCACTCTACCCTCGAGCGAAGTGCTCGTCCTAGTTTCCGATTTATCTAGGGGCCGTTTCCCATTCCGGACCCCCAGCGGGCCGTTTTGGAGCCTAAGTGTTGGAGAATCCTATGATTTCTCTCGTAGCTCTCTAACTGGGAGTCCTATTTGCGTGCAGTCAGTACAAAGGAGTCACTCTACCCTCGAGCGAAGTTCTCGTGCCGGTTTTCGATTTTTGGAGGGGCCGTCTCATGTTCCAATCCCCCGGTGGGCCGTTTTGGAGCCTAAATTTTGGAGAATAATATGTTTTCGCTCGTAACTCTCTAACCGGGAGTCCTATTGTGTGTCGTCACTTTCTACGAGTCACTCTTCCCTCGAGCGAAGTGTTCGTGCCGATTTCCGATGTACGGAGGGGCCGTTACCCATTCCGGATCCCCGGCGGGCCGTTTTGGAGCCTAAGTGTTGGAGAATCCTATGATTTCGCTCGTAACTCTCTAACCGGGAGTCCTATTTGTGTGCCTTCTATAGCTAGGAGTCACTCTACCCTCGAGCGAAGTGCTCGTGCCGGTTTCCAATTTATGGAGGGGCCGTTTCTCGTTCCGGACTCCCGGCGGGCCGTTTTGGAGCCAAAGTGTTGGAGAATCATATGTTTTCGCTCGTAACTCTCTAACCGGGAGTCGTCTTTGCGAGCCGTCAGTTCCTACGAGTCACTCTACCCTCGAGTGAATTACTTGTGCCGGTTTGCAATTTATGGATGGTCTGTTTCCCGTTCCGGACCCCTGACGGGCCGTTTTGGTGCATAAGTGTTGGAAAGTCCTGTGTTTTCGCTCGTAACTCTCTAACCGGGAGTCCTCTTTGCGAGCCATCAGTTCCTACGAGTCACTCTACCCTCGAGCAAAGTGCTCGTGCCGGTTTCCGATTTATGGAGGGTCCGTTTCACATTTCGGACCCCGGCGGGCCGTTTTGGAGCCTAAGTGTTGGAGAATCGTGTGTTTTCACTTGTAACTCTATAACCGGGAGTCCTCTTTGCGAGCTGTCAGTTCATACGAGTCACTCTACCCTCGAGCAAAGTGCTCGTGCCGGTTTCTGATTTTTGGATGGGCCGTTTCCCGTTCTGGACCCACGGCGGGCCATTTTGGAGCCTAAGTATTGGAGAATCATATGCCTAAGTATTGGAGAATCATATGTTTTCGCTCGTAACTCTCTAAGTGAGAGTCTTATTTGGGAGCCGTCAGTTCCTACGAGTGACTCTACCCTGAGCAAAGTACCCGTGCCGGTTTTCGAGTTTTGGAGGGGTCGTTTCCCATTCCGGATGCCCGACGGGACGTTTTGGAGCCTAAGTGTTAGAGAATCATGTGTTTTCGCTCGTAACTCTCTAACCGAGAGTCCTATTTGCGTGTTGCCAGTTCCTACGAGTCACTCTACCCTCGAGCGAAGTGCTCGTGCCGGTTTCCGATTTATGGAGGGTCTGTTTCCCGTTCCAGACCCCCGACGGGCCGTTTTGAAGCCTAAGTGTTGGAGAATCATATGTTTTCACTCGTAACTCTCTAACCGGGAGTCTTATTTGCGTGTCGTCAGTTCCTACGAGTCATGCTACCCTCGAGCGAAGTGCTCGTGCCGGTTTCCAATTTATGGAGGGGCCGTTTCCCATTCCGGACCCCCGACGGGCCGTTTTGGAGCATAAGTGTTGGAGATTCATAATTTTTCGCTCGTAACTCTCTAACCGGGAGTCTTATTTGCGTGTCGTCAGTTCCTGCGAGTCACTCTACCCTCGAGCGAAGTGCTCGTGCTAGTTACCGATTTTTGTAGGGGCCGTTTCCCATTCTGGACCCCTAGCGGGCCATTTTGGCGACTAAGTGTAGGAAAATCCTATGATTTCAGCCGTAGCTCTCAAACCGGGAGTTCTATTTGCGTGCCGTCAGTACCTAGGAGCCACTCTACCCTCGAGCGAAGTGCCCGTGCCGGTTTTCGATTATTGGAGGGGCCGTTTCCCATTCTGGACCCCCGGCGGGCCGTTTTGGAGCCAAAGTGTTGGAGAATCATATGTTTTTGCTCGTAACTCTTTAACCAGGAGTCCTATTTGCGTGCAGTCAGTTCCTACCAGTCACTCTACCCTCGAGCGAAGTGCTCGTGCCGGTTTCTGATTTATGGAGGGGCCGTTTCACGTTCCGGACCCCCGGCGGGCTGTTTTGGAGCCTAAGTGTTGGAGAATCCTGTGTTTTCGCTCGTAACTCTCTAACCGGAAGTCGTCATTGCGAGCCGTCAGTTCCTATGAGTCACTCTACCCTCGAGCGAAGTGCTTATGTCGGTTTCCGATTTATGGATGGTCCGTTTCCCGTTCCGGACCGATGACGGGCCATCTTGGAGCACAAGTATTGGAAAATCCTGTGTTTTCGCTCGTAACTCTCTAACCGGGAGTCCTCTTTGCGAGCCGTCAGTTCCTACGAGTCACTCTACCCTCGAGCAAAGTGCTCGTGTCCGTTTCCGATTTATGGAGGGTCTGTTTCCCATTTCGGACCCCCGGCAGGCTGTTTTGGAACCTAATTGTTGGAGAATCCTGTGTTTTCGCTCGTAACTCTCTAACCGAGAGTCCTCTTTGCGAGCTGTCAGTTCCTAAGAGTCACTCTACCCTCGAGCAAAGTGCTCGTGCCAGTTTCTGATTTTGGGAGGGGCCATTTCCCGTTTTGGACCCCCGGCGGGCCATTTTGGAGCCTAATTATTGGAGAATCATATGTTTTCGCTCGTAACTCTCTAACCTAGAGTCCTATTTGCGAGCCGTCAGTTTCTACGAGTGACTCTACCCTCAAACAAAGTGCCCGTTCCGGTTTTCGAGTTTTGGAGGGATCGTTTCCCTTTCCGTACCCCTGGCGGGACGTTTTGGAGCCTAAGTGTTGGAGAATCATGTGTTTTCGCTCGTAACTCTCTAACCAAGAGTCCTATTTGCGTGCTGTCAGTTCCTACGAGTCACTCTACCCTCGTACGAAGTGATCATGCCGGTTTCCAATTTATGGAGGGACCGTTTCCCATTCCGGACCTCCAGCGGGCCATTTTGGAGCCTAAGTGTTGGAGAATCATTTGTTTAAGCTCGTAACTCTCTAACCGGGAGTCTTATTTGCATGTCGTCAGTTCTTACGAGTCACTCTACCCTCGAGCGAAGCGCTCGTGCCAGTTACCGATTTTTGTAGGGCCCGTTTCCCATTCCGGACCCCTGGCGGGCCGTTTTGGAGCCAAAGTGTTGGAGAATCCTATGAATTCGCTCGTGGCACTCTAACCGGGAGTCCTATTTGTGTGCAGTCAGTAGCTAGGAGTCACTCTGCCCTCGAGCAAAGTCCTCGTGCCGGTTTCCGATTTTTGGAGGGGCCGTCTCATGTTCCGGACCCCCGGCGGGCCGTTTTGGAGCCTAAATGTTGGAGAATCATATGTTTTCGCTCGTAACTCTCTAACCGGGAGTCCTATTTGCGTGTCGTCACTTTCTACGAGTCACTCTTCCCTCGAGCGAAGTGATCGTGCCGATTTCCGATGTACGGAGGGGCCGTTTCCCGTTCCGGACCCCCGGCGGGCCGTTTTGGAGCCTAAGTGTTGGAGAATCCTATGATTTCACTCGTAACTCTCTAACGGGAGTCCTATTTGCGTGTCGTCTGTACCTAGGAGTCACTCTACCCTCGAGCGAAGTGCTCATACCGGTTTCCATTTTTTTGAGGGGCCGTTTCTCGTTCCGGACCCCCGGCGGGCCGTTTTTGAGCCTAAGTTCTAGAAAATCCTATGTTTTCAGTCGTAACTCTCTAACCGGGAGTCTTATTTGCGTGCCGTCAGTTCCTATGAGTCACTCTAGCCTCGAGCAAAGTGCTTGTGCCGGTTTCCTATTTATGGAGGGTCCATTTCCCGTTCCGGAACCCCGGCGGGCCATTTTGGAGCATAAGTGTTGGAGAATCCTGTGTTTTGGCTCGTGACTTTCTATCCGGGAGTCCTCTTTGCGAGCCGTCAGTTCCTACAATTCACTCTACCCTCGAGCAAAGTGCTCGTGCTGGTTTCTGATTTATGAAGGGTCTGTTTCCCATTTCGGACCCCCAGCGGGCCGTTTTGGAGCCTAAGTGTTGGAGAATCTTGTGTTTTTGCTCGTAACTCTCTAACCAGGAGTCCTCTTTGCGAGCCGTCAATTCCTACGAGTCACTCTACCCTCGAGAAAAGTGCTCGTACCAGTTTTCGAATTTTGGTGGGGCTGTTTCCCATTTCGAACCCCCGCGGGCCGTTTTTGAGCCTAAGTGTTAGAGAATCTTATGTTTTCGCTCGTAACTCTCTAACCGGGAGTCCTATTTGCGAGTTGAATGTTCCTTCGAGTCACACTACCGTCGAGCGAAGTGCTCATGCTGGTTTCCGATTTTTGTTGGGGCCGTTTCCCGTTCCGGACCCCTGGCGGGCCGTTTTGGAGCAACAATGATGGAGAATCCAATGATTTTGCTGGTAACTCTCTAACCGGGAGTCCTATTTGCGAGCCGTCAGTTCCTAGGAGTCACTCTACCTTCGAGCGAAGTGCTCGTGCCAGTTTCTGTTTTTTGGACGGGCCTTTTCCCGTTCCGTACCCCCGGCGGGCCGTTTTGGAGCCTAAGTGTTGGAGAATCATATATTTTCACTCGTAACTCTCTAACCGGGAGTCCTATTTGCGTGCAGTCAGTCCCAACGAGTCACTCTACCCTTGAACGAAGTGCTTGTGCCGGTTTTCAATTTTTGCAGGGGCCGTTTTAGGTTCTGGACCCCCGGCGGGCCGTTTTGGAGCCTAAGTGTTGGAGATTCTTCTTTTTTCGCTCGTAACTCTCTAACCGGGAGTCCTCTTTGCGAGCCGTCAGTTCCTACGAGTCACGCTACCGTCAAGCGAAGTGCCCGTGCTGGTTTCCATTTTTTGGAGGGGCCATTTCCCATTCCGGACCTCCGGCAGGCCGTTTTAGAGCCTAAATGTTGGAGAATCATATGTTTTCGCTCGGTAACTCTCTAACCGGGAGTCCTATTTACGTGCCGTTAGTTTCTACGAGTCACACTTCCCTCGAGCGAAGTGCTCGTGCTGATTTCCAATGTACGGAGGGGCCATTTCCCGTTCTGGACTCCCAAAGGGCCATTTTGGAACCCAAGTGTTGGAGAATCCTATGATTTCGCGCGTAACTCTCTAATCGGGAGTCCTATTTGCGTGCCGTCAGTACTTTGGAGTCACTTTACCCTCTAGCGAAGTGCTCGTAGCGGTTTTCGATTTTTTGAGTGGCTGTTTCCCATTCCGGACCCCCGGCGGGCTGTTTTGGAGCCTTAGTTCTAGAAAATCCTTTGTTTTCGGTTTGTAACTCTCTAACCAAGAGTCTTATTTGCGTGCGTCAGTTCCTATGAGTCACTCTACCCCGAGCAAAGTGCTCATGCCGGTTTACGATTTCTGGAGGGTCCGTTTCCCGTTCAGAACCCCCGGCGGGCCGTTTAGGAGCATAAGTGTTGGAGAATCCTATGTTTTGGCTCGTAACTCTCTAACCGGGAGTCCTCTTTGCGAGCCGTCAGTTCCTACGAGTCACTCTACCCTCGAGCAAAGTGCTCGTGTCGGTTTCCGATTTATGGATGGTTCGTTTCCCGTTCCGGACCCCCGACGGGTCGTTTTGGAGCATAAATGTTGGAAAATCCTGTGTTTTCGCTCGTAACTCTCTAACCGGGAGTCCTGTTTGCGAGCCGTCAGTTCCTACGAGTCACGCTACCCTCAAGCGAAGTGCCCGTGCTGGTTTCCATTTTTTCGAGGGGCCATTTCCCATTCCGGACCCCGGACGGGCCGATTTGGTGCCTAAGAGTTGGAAAATTCTATGTTTTCGGTCCTAAATCTCTAACCAGGAGTCTTATTTGCGTGCTGCTAGTTCCTACGAGTCACTCTACCATCGAGCGAAGTGCTCGTGCCGGTTTCCAATTTTTGGAGGGGCTGTTTGACGTTACGGACCCCCCGCGGGCCGTTTTGGAGCCTAAGTGTTGGAGAATCATATGTTTTCGCTCGTAACTATCTAACTGGGAGTCCTATTCGCGTGCCGTCAGTTCCTACGAGTCACTCTACCCTCGAGCGAAGTGGTCGTGCCGGTTTCCAATTTTTGGAGGGGCTGTTTCACGTTCCGGACCCCCGGCGGGCCGTTTTGGAGCCTAAGTGTTGGAGAATCATGTGTTTTCGCTCATAACTCTCTAACCGGGAGTCGTCTTTGAGAGCCGTCAGTTCCTACGAGTCACTCTACCCTGGAGCAATCGTGTCGGTTTCCGAATTATGGATGGGTCGTTTCCCCTTCCGGACCCCCGACGGGCCGTTTTGGAGCATAAGTGTTGGAAAATCCTGTGTTTTCGTGCATAACTCTCAAACCGGGAGTCCTCTTTGTGAGCCGTCAGTTCCTACGAGTCACTCTACCCTCGAGCAAAGTGCTCGTGTCGGTTTCCGATTTATAGATGCTTCGTTTCCCGTTCCGGACCACCGATGGGCCGTTTTGGAGCATAAGTGTTAGAAAATCCTGTGTTTTCGCTCGTAACTCTCTAACCGGGAGTCCTCTTTGCGAGCCGTCAGTTCCTACGTGTCACGCTACCCTCAAGCGAAGTGCCCGTGCTGGTTTCCATTTTTTGGAGGGGCCATTTCCCATTCCGGACCCCGGCGGGCCGATTTGGAGCCTAAGAGTTGGAAAATCCTAAGTTTTCGGTCCTAAATCTCTAGCCGGGAGTGTTATTTGCGTGCTGTTAGTTCCTACGAGTCACTCTACCATCGAGCGAAGTGCTCGTGCCGGTTTTTGATTTTTGGAGGGGCCGTTTGACGTTCCGGACCCCCGGCGGGCCGTTTTGGAGCCTAAGTGTTGGATAATCATATGTTTTCGCTCGTAACTATCTAACCGGGAGTCCTATTCACGGGCCGTCAGTTCCTACGAGTCACTCTACCCTTGAGCGAAGTGGTTGTGCCGGCTTTCAATTTTTGGAGGGGCTGTTTCACGTTCCGGACCCCCGGGGGGCCATTTTGGATCCTAAGTGTTGGAGAATCATGTGTTTTCGCTCGTAACTCTGTAACCGGGAGTCGTCTTTGCAAGCCGTCAGTTCCTACGAGTCACTCTACCCTCGGGCAAAGTGCTCGTGTCGGTTTCCGATTTATGGATGGTTCGATTCCTGTTCCGGACCCCCGACGGGCCGTTTTGGAGCATAAGTGTTGGAAAATCTTGGATTTTCGCTCGTAACTCTCTAACCGGGAGTCCTCTTTGCGAGCCGTCAGTTCCTACGAGTCACACTACCCTCGAGGAAAGTGCTCGTGTCAGTTTTCGATTATGGAGGGTCCATTTCCCGTTCCGGACCCCCGGCTGGCCGTTTTGGAGCCTAGGTGTTGGAGAATCCTGTGTTTTCGCTCGTAACTCTCTAACCGGGAGTCCTCTTTATGAGCTGTCAGTTCCTATGAGTCACTCTACCCTCGAGGAAAGTGCTCGTGCCGGTTTCCGATTTTTGGAGGGGCCGTTTCCCGTTCCGGACCCCCGGCGGGCCGTTTTGGAGCCTAAGTATTGGAGAATCATATGTTTTCGCTTGTAACTCTCTAACCGAGAGTCTTATTTGCGAGCCGTCAGTTCCTACGAGTGACTCTACCCTCGAACAAAGTGCCCGTGCCGGTTTTTCATGTTTTGGAGGGGCCGTTTCCCGTTCCGGACCCCTGGCGGAACGTTTTGGAGCCTAAGTGTTGGAGAATCATGTGTTTTCGCTTGTAACTCTCTAACCGAAAGTCCTATTTGCATGCGGTCAGTTCCTAAGAGTCACTCTACCCTCGAGCAAAGTGCTCGTGCCGATTTCCAATTTATGGTGGGGTTGTTTCCTCTTCCAGACCCCTAGCGGGCCGTTTTGGAGCCTAAGTGTTGGAGATGAAAGTCCTGGGGATCCTAACCCTAGAGGGGGGGTGAATAGGGTGAGCTACAACTAGTGACCAATTATGACCAATTTTAAATTCTTTAACATTAACTAGTCACATGAGATGATTAAACAAACAATATGCGGAAGCTTAAATAAACAATCACCACATTGCAATCACCACAACACAAGATTTATAGTGGTTCGGCCTCAATGCCTACATCCACTACCGGCTTGTGTATCCAACACCCCACCGGATTTCCACTATTATGCTGTTTAAAAGGCTAAGCAATAACCTCTACAACTATGCTTTTCTAGGCTAAGCAATAACCTTACAATGTGCTTTTATAGGCTAAGCAATAACCTTCACACAATGCTTTTCTTAGGCTAAGCAATAACCTTAATACATAAAATATTTCTCTCAAAGAAAGTGTCTTCACAAAACACTCTAAGAGATTACAATTAAGCTCAATAAAATTGCCTCTAAATAGGCAGATATGAAATTGTAAAACAACTCACACAAACACACTAAGAATTACAAAGATGAATGCTTATGAGGTGTGTGTGTGTGAAAACTTCAATCAAGATTAAAATTAAAGCTTAATCAAAATATATGCTTAAAGCAATTCAAAAGTTTAATGCACATAAAAGATTGATTGAAGTTATATGCAAATCACTTGAACAACTACAAACTTGTTAATGATATGAAAATCAAAAGATCACAAGTTGAATGTAAATGTTTAAGCCTAATCAAGTGATGCATGTGCTATGCTATGCTGTTTTCAAAAACGAAGGTTTAACTTAAGATTCAAATGAATGAAAACAACAAAGATGATTCAAACAAGTTAATGAAACATGTTTATATAACAAATCAAAGGTTTTAACAAAACATGATTTATAAAGTTTTAACACAAAACTTGGTTTGAATCAAAGTGAGAAATCCATCACAATCTAAAACAAAGATTGAATGAAGGTAATGGATTTAACACATCATAGTTTATATGCTACAAATCATTTACCAATAATTTACTCAAAGCATAAAACATATGATTAATAAAAGTAAAGCTTACTTGATGATTTAACTTAATGATCCAAGCTTTAGCTTTACTAATGACCCCTTAATCTCTCTTAGTCCATCCCCTTTTCCTTGTCTCCAAACACCTCCAAGAAGGCTTAAGAGTTCTAAAATATTCAACAACTTTTCAATGGGAATGAACTCATATTTATAGTCAAAAAGTGACTATAGGCGTGTCTTCGGTCGACCCCATACCATCCCCGGTCGACCCAATACAAACGGTCACAAATATGACCGTTGGGAGAGCCAACGACCCTCTGCCCGGTCGACCTGCAGTGTGCCAGGTCGACCTGGTCCATGGGCAGGTCGACCTGGTACACTGCAGGTCGACCCTGGGACCAGAATTCCCATTTTTCATATACTTTAAAGTGATTCTTGAGGGGATTCTTTTGGGCCATTAAATCAAGCATGGAAACATGATTTTAAATCATTCTAAGAGGTTTAAAATCATGAAATATAAAAAGCCAAAAATGATTAGAAAGTTTTAAAACCATAGGCTTGCTTGATTTATAAAACTCTTTTTCAAATTAAATTGCATCCAAGATGAAAACCAAAACATGCATGAAACATAGGATTTACAAGATTTAAAACAATGCATGTGTAAATTAAGATTTCAAGAATTTCTAAATCAATGCATGTGTGAAAATTCATGAGATGAATAAATGCTAATGCATCCATCAAATTGCAATAAACAAAATCCTAACAATCTCCCCCTTTGCAATTTGATGGCAAACCTTTCTCACACTGAATCTTCACACTAAGTCTTCAGCTCCTCCTTTGCTGGACTAGGCTTGAAATCTTCTTTGGATGCTCTCTTTGTCTTGGCTTGGGCTTTAGCTCTTTTCCTTCATTCTCCTTGATGCTTGGGGCTTGATCATTCTTCAAGCTTTCTTTTCTTCTTTAACCAAGCATCTTCTTTAGCTCCAAGCTTTCTTCTCTTCATTTCTCCCCTTTTACCATGCACTCTCCTTTTGGCAAGATGTGCATTCCTTCACCTTTAGCACTTTCTCCCCCTTAATTCTTTCTCCCCTTTTTCCATTAAGCTTGAGAACTTTCTCCCCCTTTGCCATTAAATTGGAAAGGTATCAATTGAAGAGGGGTACCTACACACATGAAACAAGGAAAATACCTTTTAGTAGCACCTGTTAACAAAGGAAATCGAAAATGAAGTACATAACAGGTCATCATGCATGGGTAATAAGCTATAAGGGTATCAAGAGCCAATATAATGGTGAATTTGATCAAAACTAATACTTCCTATGAAGATTTACTCCCCCTCAATCCATACTCTTCTTTTGTCAAACTTTTGACAAGGATTTAACTAATAGGTACAAGAAGAGATGGTTTAACCAATTGAGGGTTAACTTCAAGTGAAGGATTAGATTCAATTGATAATGATATTTGACTAAAAAGCTCAATATGATCAAATTACCAAAGTAAAGAGCAAGGTCATTGGGATATACTAAACATAGCATCAAATAATATAACTATGAAAATCATATGCTATGAATATTTTTGAAATCATTTCATCCAATCATCAAATATGACTATCATGTGCAAGATGAGTGAAATGAAGTTCAAACATGAAGCCTACCTCAACCATTAACCAACCAAGATTATGAACACATAAACATGGTGGTCATGAGATATACCAATAAGTGCAAGAGAGGTGGCAATCATGAAGATTATGATGCTAATAGAATGTGACAATTGCAAAATCAAGCATCATAAAAGGATATTCATCACTTTAAATGATATAACTAATAAGCATAGTGATGAACATGAGAAATTGCATAAAAAGATATAACTTAGTTGAATATGCAATTTTCAAAGTGTCAAGATCATATGAATTCAACATCTAAGACATCCATCAAACAATAGATATAACTAAGAAATACAAGGAATGGATTTCAAAGAGGTTCATATGATCAAGCACTACTATGAAGTTGAAACATGTATAAGAATGACATAACAAGGAAAATACACATGAATCAACAACATAACCATCCATATCAAATAATAACTAGAAAGCATAAAGGATGGATTTTTTGGGTTCTAGTATGGTAACTACAAAAATGACTTAAAGAACACAACCATACATGGAACAAATAAACATTTGCATATAAAGTAATGTAACTAATGAAAGAACATAAATGCAAATGCAATCATGACCAACAAAAAGATTTACCTATAAAGGATAGGTTGGTCAATGAGGTCCAAGGCCTTAAGGTTTGTCTAAGTATCTAACTTTGGGAATCCACCTAGGTCTTGAGATGGTTGGACTTTGAGGTCTATATTAAAAGTCTTACCAACTAATGGAGATTTGACTTGATAAATTTTCAATTTAGACTTATCACCATGATGTTTAGATTTAACTAAATTTGTCTTAGAATGGTGATTAGTCTTTTGAGGTTGGTGACTTTTCTTATTAGGGGATTGATTTCTTTTCTTCTTATTTCCTCCATTTATTTGACTTTTGAATTTAAGATTTAACTTTGCAACTTTCTTCAAAGTTCCTTCATTTGTTGAGTTAATGGAGGAAGATTGAGAAGCTTTTTGTTAATAGATTCTTTTAGAGTTGGTTTAACTTGTTTAACCTTTTTAGAATCTATTTTAGGAGACTCCTTTTTAATTGGTTTTACTTGTTTAGTCTTTTGGAGTCTTCCTTGGATTTTAGTGTCTTAATCATCATAGTATTTGATTTTACCTTTTTAGGTTCAAATATGGATTTAGACACATTGATTCTTCTTAATTTGCACTCAAACCTAAAATGTCCTTCAATGCCACAATAATTACATTTAGTCAATGGCAAGGAAGTGTGAGTGCTAGAGAAAGAGGACTCACCTTTCACAAATGTGTTGGTGAATTTAGGGTCATGAGAAATATTCCTATCAAATCCAAGACCCGTCCTATCTCCTTTTGATTTACCCAATTTAAATAACTTTTCAAATTTTTCTTCACTATGGGTAAATTTGCACTCATACTTTTGTTTGTAGGTTTCAAGTTGAGTGACTTGTTCTTTAAGGGTTGAATTTTCATTTTTAACTTTCGTAAGTTCATTTTCAATTCCCTTAAATTTGTTTAGCTCTTCATGGGCAAGTTTTAATTCAAATTTAACTTCATTGATAACATTAGATCCAAGTTCTAGAGTTTTTATCTTAATTTGTTCATTAGATAAATTTTCCATAGAAATGGTTAACTTGGATTCTAGGTTGTTAATGTTTTCATCTTGCCTTTTTAATTGATCTCTTAGTTTTGAATTTTCCTTATTAAGATTATCATAATCTATCTTTGATTCTCTTAGATCATCTTTAATATTAGATAGATTATGCAAAGAGATCATGAACTTAGATTCTGCACAATTTATTAATTCTTCTTTTTCTCTAAGTTCATCTTTTGAAGAGACTAATTCTTGGTTTAGTCTTTTAGATTCTTCTTTTAATCTTTTATTCTTCTTAGAAAGCTCTAAGGACCATGTGTACAATTCCTCATAAGCTTCATTTTCATCATATTCTTCTTCTTTTAATTTAGATTTAGATTCATTAATTTTAATGTTAGAATCTCCAATAGTGGGAAGAAGGAGGGGTCTAGAAGAATCTACCAAAGAATCTACAAAGTCTAAACTAGTGGAATCCATTCTTATGATTTTCATGGAGGCACAACACTAGGGTTTTAACTCTAGGTTTTTACACCTAATCAAGAGTTCCAAACACTTGATCCTAATATAGAGCACTTGGCTCTGATACCAATTGAAAGTCCTGGGGATCCTAACCCTAGAGGGGGGGTGAATAGGGTGAGCTACAACTAGTGACCAATTATGACCAATTTTAAATTCTTTAACATTAACTAGTCACATGAGATGATTAAACAAACAATATGCGGAAGCTTAAATAAACAATCACCACATTGCAATCACCACAACACAAGATTTATAGTGGTTCGGCCTCAATGCCTACATCCACTACCGGCTTGTGTATCCAACACCCCACCGGATTTCCACTATTATGCTGTTTAAAAGGCTAAGCAATAACCTCTACAACTATGCTTTTCTAGGCTAAGCAATAACCTTACAATGTGCTTTTATAGGCTAAGCAATAACCTTCACACAATGCTTTTCTTAGGCTAAGCAATAACCTTAATACATAAAATATTTCTCTCAAAGAAAGTGTCTTCACAAAACACTCTAAGAGATTACAATTAAGCTCAATAAAAATTGCCTCTAAATAGGCAGATATGAAATTGTAAAACAACTCACACAAACACACTAAGAATTACAAAGATGAATGCTTATGAGGTGTGTGTGTGTGAAAACTTCAATCAAGATTAAAATTAAAGCTTAATCAAAATATATGCTTAAAGCAATTCAAAAGTTTAATGCACATAAAAGATTTGATTGAAGTTATATGCAAATCACTTGAACAACTACAAACTTGTTAATGATATGAAAATCAAAAGATCACAAGTTGAATGTAAATGTTTAAGCCTAATCAAGTGATGCATGTGCTATGCTATGTTGTTTTCAAAAACGAAGGTTTAACTTAAGATTCAAATGAATGAAAACAACAAAGATGATTCAAACAAGTTAATGAAACATGTTTATATAACAAATCAAAGGTTTTAACAAAACATGATTTATAAAGTTTTAACACAAAACTTGGTTTGAATCAAAGTGAGAAATCCATCACAATCTAAAACAAAGATTGAATGAAGGTAATGGATTTAACACATCATAGTTTATATGCTACAAATCATTTACCAATAATTTACTCAAAGCATAAAACATATGATTAATAAAAGTAAAGCTTACTTGATGATTTAACTTAATGATCCAAGCTTTAGCTTTACTAATGACCCCTTAATCTCTCTTAGTCCATCCCCTTTTCCTTGTCTCCAAACACCTCCAAGAAGGCTTAAGAGTTCTAAAATATTCAACAACTTTTCAATGGGAATGAACTCATATTTATAGTCAAAAAGTGACTATAGGCGTGTCTTCGGTCGACCCCATACCATCCCCGGTCGACCCAATACAAACGGTCACAAATATGACCGTTGGAGAGCCAACGGCCCTCTGCCCGGTCGACCTGCAGTGTGCCAGGTCGACCTGGTCCATGGGCAGGTCGACCTGGTACACTGCAGGTCGACCCTGGGACCAGAATTCCCATTTTTCATATACTTTAAAGTGATTCTTGAGGGGATTCTTTTGGGCTATTAAATCAAGCATGGAAAACATGATTTTAAATCATTCTAAGAGGTTTAAAATCATGAAATATAAAAAGCCAAAAATGATTAGAAAGTTTTAAAACCATAGGCCTTGCTTGATTTATAAAACTCTTTTTCAAATTAAATTGCATCCAAGATGAAAACCAAAACATGCATGAAACATAGGATTTACAAGATTTAAAACAATGCATGTGTAAATTAAGATTTCAAGAATTTCTAAATCAATGCATGTGTGAAAATTCATGAGATGAATAAAATGCTAATGCATCCATCAAATTGCAATAAACAAAATCCTAACAGGAGAATCCGATGATTTCGCTCGTAGCTCTCTAACCGGGAGTCCTATTTGCGTGCAGTCAGTACCGAGGAGTCACTCTGCCCTCGAGCGAAGTCCTCGTGCTGGTTTTCGATTTTTGGAGGGGCCGTGTCATGTTCCGGACCCCCGGCGGGCCGCTTTGGAGCCTAAATGTTAGAGAATCATATGTTCTCGCTCGTAACTCTCTAACCGGGAGTCCTATTTGCGTGTCGTCACTTTGTACGAGTCAGTCTTCCCTCGAGCAATGTGGTCGTGCCGATTTCCGATGTACGGAGGGGCTATTTCCCGTTCCGGACCTCCGGTGGGCCATTTTTGAGCCTAAGTGTTGGAGAATCCTATGATTTCGCTCGTAACTCTCTAATCGGAAGTCTTATTTGCATTCCGATTTTTTGAGTGGCTGTTTCCCGTTTCGTACCCCCGGTGGGCCGTTTTGGAGCCTAAGTTCTGGAAAATCCTATGTTTTCGGTCGTAACTCTCTAACCGGGAGTCTTATTTGCGTGCCGTCAGTTCCTATGAGTCACTCTACCCTCGAGCAAAGTGCTCGTGCCAGTTTCGTATTTATGGTGGGTCCGTTTCCCGTTCCGGACCCCCGTCGGGCCATTTTGGAGCATAAGTGTTGGAGAATTCTGTGTTTTGGCTCGTAACTCTCTAACCGGGAGTCTTTCTTTGCGAGCTGTCAGTTCCTATGAGTCACTCTACCCTTGAGCAAAGTGCTCGTGCCGGTTTCCGATTTAAGAAGGGTCTGTTTCCCGTTCCGGACCCCCGGCGGGCCGTTTTGGAGCCTAAGTGTTGAAGAATCCTGTGTTTTCGCTCGTAACTCTCTAACTGGGAGTCCTCTTTGCAAGCCGTCAATTCCTATGAGTCACTCTACCCTCGAGCAAAGTGTTCGTGCCGGTTTCTGATTTTTGGAGGGGCCGTTTCCCGGTTCGAACCCCCGGCGGGCCGTTTTTGAGCCTAAGTGTTGGAGAATCTTATGTTTTCGCTCGTAACTCTCTAACCGGGAGTCCTATTTGCAAGCTGAATGTTCCTTCGAGTCACTCTACCATCGAACAAAGTGCTCATGCTGGTTTCCGATTTTTGTTGGGGCCGTTTCCCGTTCCGGACCCCTGGCGGCCCGTTTTGGAGCAACAATGTTGGGGAATCCTATGATTTCGCTCCTAACCCTCTAACCGGGAGTCCGATTTGCTTGCCGTCAGTTCCTAGTAGTCACTCTTCCTTCGGGCGAAGTGTTCGTGCCGGTTTCCGATTTTTGGACGGGCCGTTTCCCGTTCCGCACCCCCGGCGGGGCCGTTCTGGAGCCTAAGTATTGGAGAATCATATCTTTTCACTCGTAACTCTCTAACCGGGAGTCCTATTAGCGTGCAGTTGTTCGAACGAGTCACTCTACCCTCGAATGAAGTGCTTGTGCCGGTTTCAATTTTCGCAGGGGCCGATTCACGTTTTTGGACCCCCGGCGGGTCGTTTTGGAGCTAAGTGTTGGAGATTCTTGTGTTTTCGCTCGTAATTCTCTAACCGGGAGTGCTCTTTGTGAGCCGTCAGTTTCTACGAGTCACGCTACCCTCAAGAGAAGTGCCCGTGCTGGTTTCCAATTTTTGGAGGGGCCATTTCCCATTCCGGACCCCCGGCGGGCTGTTTTGGAGCCTAAGAGTTGGAAAATCCTATGTTTTCGGTCCTAAATCTCTAACCGGGAGTCTTATTTACGTGCGGTTAGTTACTACGAGTCACTCTACCATCGAGCGAAGTGCTCGTGCCGGTTTCCAATTTTTGGAGGGGCCATTTGACGTTCCGGACCCCCAGCGGGCCGTTTTGGAGCCTAAGTGTTGGAGAATCATATGTTTTCGCTTGTAACTATCTAACTAGGAGTCCTATTCGCGTGCCGTCAGTTCCTACGAGTCACTCTACCCTCGAGCGAAGTGGTCGTGCCGGTTTCCAAATTTTGGAGGGGCTGTTTCACGTTCCGGACCCCCGGCGGGCCGTTTTGGAGCCTAAGTGTTGGAGAATCATGTGTTTTCGCTCGTAACTCTCTAACAGGGAGTCGTCTTTGAGAGCCGTTAGTTCCTACGAGTCACTCTACCCTGGAGCAATCGTGTCGGTTTCCGAATTATGGATGGGTCGTTTCCCGTTCCGGACCCCCGACGGGCCGTTTTGGAGCATAAGTGTTGGAAAATCCTGTGTTTTCGCTCGTAACTCTCTAACCGGGAGTCCTCTTTGTGAGCCGTCAGTTCCTACGAGTCACTCTACCCTCGAGCAAAGTGCTCGTGTCGGTTTCCGATTTATAGATGGTTCGTTTCCCGTTCCGGACCACCGACGGGCCGTTTTGGAGCATAAGTGTTGGAAAATCCTGTGTTTTCGCTCGTAACTCTCTAACCGGGAGTATTCTTTGCGAGCCGTCAGTTCCTACGTGTCACGCTACCCTCAAGCGAAGTGTCTGTGCTGTTTTCCATTTTTTGGAGGGGCCATTTCCCATTCCGGACCCCCGGCGGGCCGATTTGGAGCCTAAGAGTTGGAAAATCCTAAGTTTTCGGTCCTAAATCTTTAGCCGGGAGTGTTATTTGCGTACTGTTAGTTCCTACGAGTCACTCTACCATCGAGCGAAGTGCTCGTGCCAGTTTTTTATTTTTGGAGGGGCCGTTTGACGTTCCGGACCCCCGGCGGGCCGTTTTGGAGCCTAAGTGCTGGAGAATCTTATGTTTTCACTCGTAACTATCTAACTAGGAGTCCTATTCGCGTGCCGTCAGTTCCTACGAGTCACTCTACCCTCGAGCGAAGTGGTCGTGCCGGCTTCCAAATTTTGGAGGGGCTGTTTCACGTTCCGGACCCCCGGCGGGACGTTTTGGAGCCTAAGTGTTGGAGAATCATGTGTTTTCGCTCGTAACTCTCTAACAGGGAGTCGTCTTTGAGAGCCGTCAGTTCCTACGAGTCACTCTACCCTGGAGCAATCGTGTCGGTTTGCGAATTTTGGATGGGTCGTTTCCCCTTCCGGACCCCCGACGGGCCGTTTTGGCGCATAAGTGTTGGAAAATCCTGTGTTTTCGCTCGTAACTCTCTAACCGGGAGTCCTCTTTGCGAGCCGTCAGTTCCTACGAGTCACTCTACCCTCGAGCAAAGTGCTCGTGTCGGTTTTCCGATTTATAGATGCTTCGTTTCCCATTCCGGACCACCGACGGGCCGTTTTGGAGCATAAGTGTTGGAAAATCCTGTGTTTTCGCTCGTAACTCTCTAACCGGGAGTCCTCTTTGCGAGCCGTCAGTTCCTACGTGTCACGCTACCCTCAAGCGAAGTGCCCGTGCTGGTTTCCATTTTTTGGAGGGGCCATTTCCCATTCCGGACCCCTGGCGGGCCGATTTGGAGCCTAAGAGTTGGAAAATCCTAATTTTTCGGTCCTAAATCTCTAGCCGGGAGTGTTATTTTGCGTGCTGTTAGTTCCTGCGAGTCACTCTACCATCGAGCGAAGTGCTTGTGCCGGTTTTGGATTTTTGGAGGGGCCGTTTGACGTTCCGGACCCCCGGCGGGCCGTTTTGGAGCCTAAGTGTTGGAGAATCATATGTTTTCGCTCGTAACTATCTAACCGGGAGTCCTATTCACGGGCCGTCAGTTCCTACGAGTCACTCTACCCTCGAGCGAAGTGGTTTGTGCCGGTTTTCAATTTTTGGAGGGGCTGTTTCACGTTTCGGACCCCCGGGGGGCCATTTTGGAGCCTAAGTGTTGGAAAATCCTGTGTTTTCGCTCGTAACTCTCAAACCGGGAGTCCTCTTTGCAAGCCGTCAGTTCCTACGAGTCACTCTACCCTCGAGCAAAGTACTCGTGTCGGTTTCCGATTGATGGATGGTTCGTTTCCTGTTCCGGACCCCCGACGGGCCGTTTTGGAGCATAAGTGTTGGAAAATCTTAGGTTTTCGCTCGTAACTCTCTAACCGGGAGTCCTCTTTGCGAGCCGTCAGTTCCTACGTGTCACGCTACCCTCAAGGAAAGTGCTCGTGTCAGTTTTCGATTTATGGAGGGTTCATTTCCCATTCCGGACCCCCGGCTGGCCGTTTTGGAGCCTAAGTGTTGGAGAATCCTGTGTTTTCGGTCGTAACTCTCTAACCGGGAGTCCTCTTTACGAGCTGTCAGTTCCTATGAGTCACTCTACCCTCGAGGAAAGTGCTCGTGCCGGTTTTTCGATTTTTAGAGGGGCCGTTTCCCGTTCCGGACCCCCGGCGGGCCGTTTTGGAGCCTAAGTATTGGAGAATCATATGTTTTCGCTTGTAACTCTCTAACCGAGAGTCCTATTTGCGAGCCGTCAGTTCCTACGAGTGACTCTACCCTCGAACAAAGTGCCCGTGCCGGTTTTCGTATTTTGGAGGGGCCGTTTCCCGTTCCGGACCCCCGGCGGAACGTTTTGGAGCCTAAGTGTTGGAGAATCAAGTGTTTTCGCTTGTAACTCTCTAACCGAAAGTCCTATTTGCATGCGGTCAGTTCCTACGAGTCACTCTACCCTCGAGCGAAGTGCTCGTGCCGGTTTCCGATTTATGGTGGGGTCGTTTCCTCTTCCGGACCCCTGGCGGGCCATTTTGGAGCCTAAGTGTTGGAGAATCCTATGATTTCGCTCGTAGGTCTCTAACCGGGAGTCCTATTTGCGTGCAGTCAGTACCGAGGAGTCAATCTGCCCTCGAGCGAAGTCCTCCTGCCGGTTTTCTCGATTTTTGGAGGGGCCGTGTCCATGTTCCGGACCCCCGGCGGGCCGTTTGGAGCCTAAATGTTAGAGAATCATATGTTCTCGCTCGTCACTCTCTAACCGGGAGTCCTATTTGCATGTCGTCACTTTCTACGAGTCAGTCTTCCCTCGAGCAAAGTGCTCGTGCCGATTTCCGATGTACGGAGCGGCTATTTCCCATTCCGGACCACCGGCGGGCCATTTTGGAGCCTAAGTATTGGAGAATCCTATGATTTCGCTCGTAACTCTCTAATCGGAAGTCTTATTTGCATTCCGATTTTTTGAGTGGCCGTTTCCCGTTTCGTACCCCCGGTGGGCCGTTTTGGAGCCTAAGTTCTGGAAAATCCTATGTTTTCGGTCGTAACTCTCTAACCGGGAGTCTTATTTGCGTGCCGTCAGTTCCTATGAGTCACTCTACCCTCGAGCAAAGTGCTCGTGCCAGTTTCGTATTTATGGTGGGTCCGTTTCCCGTTCCGGACCCCCGGCGGGCCATCTTGGAGCATAAGTGTTGGAGAATTCTGTGTTTTGGCTCGCAACTCTCTAACTGGGAGTCTTCTTTGCGAGCCGTCAGTTCCTATGAGTCACTCTACCCTTGAGCAAAGTGCTCGTGCCGGTTTCTGATTTAAGAAGGGTCTGTTTCCCGTTCCGGACCACCGGCGGTCCGTTTTGGAGCCTAAGTGTTGAAGAATCCTGTGTTTTCGCTCGTAACTCTCTAACCGGGAGTCCTCTTTGCAAGCCGTCAATTCCTATGAGTCACTCTACCCTCGAGCAAAGTGTTCATGCGGTTTCTGATTTTTGGAGGGGCCGTTTCCCGGTTCGAACCCGGCGGGCCGTTTTTGAGCCTAAGTGTTGGAGAATCTTATGTTTTCGCTCGTAACTCTCTAACCGGGAGTCCTATTTGCAAGCTGAATGTTCCTTCGAGTCACTCTACCGTCGAGCGAAGTGCTCATGCTGGTTTCCGATTTTTGTTGGGGCCGTTTCCCATTCCGGACCCCTGGCGGCCCGTTTTGGAGCAACAATGTTGGGGAATCCTATGATTTCACTCCTAACCCTCTAACCGGGAGTCCGATTTGCTTGCCGTCAGTTCCTAGTAGTCACTCTACCTTCGGGCGAAGTGCTCGTGCCGGTTTCTGATTTTGGACGGGCCGTTTCCCGTTCCGGACCCCCGACGGTCCGTTCTGGAGCCTAAGTATTGGAGAATCATATCTTTTCACTCGTAACTCTCTAACCGGGAGTCCTATTTGTTTGCAGTTAGTTCGAACGAGTCAGTCTACCATTGAATGAAGTGCTTGTGCCGGTTTTCAATTTTGTAGGGGCCGTTTCACGTTTTGGACCCCCAGCGGGTCGTTTTGGAGCCTAAGTGTTGGAGATTCTTGTGTTTCGCTCGTAATTCTCTAACCGGGAGAGCTCTTTGTGAGGCCGTCAGTTCCTACGAGTCACGCTACCCTTAAGAGAAGTGCCCGTACTGGTTTCCATTTTTTGGAGGTTCCATTTCCCATTCCGAACCCCCGGCGGGCTATTTTGGAGCCTAAGAGTTGGAAAATCCTATGTTTTCGGTCCTAAATCTCTAACCGGGAGTCTTATTTACGTGCGATTAGTTCCTACGAGTCACTCTACCATCGAGCGAAGTGCTCGTGTCGGTTTCCGATTTTTGGAGGGGCCGTTTGATGTTCCGGACCCCCGGCAGGCCGTTTTGGGCCCAAGTGTTTGGAGAATCATATGTTTTCGCTCGTAACTATCTAACTAGGAGTCCTATTCGCGTGCCGTCAGTTCCTACGAGTCAGTCTACCCTCGAGCGAAGTGGTCGTGCCGGTTTCCAATTTTTGGAGGGGCCGTTTCCCGTTCCGGACCCCTGGCGGGCCGTTTTGGAGCAACAATGTTGGAGAATCCTATGATTTTCGCTCCTAACCCTCAAACCGGGAGTCCTATTTGCATGCCGTCAGTTCCTAGGAGTCACTCTACCTTCGAGCGAAGTGCTCGTGCCGGTTTTTCGATTTTCGGACGGGCCGTTTCCCGTTCCGGACCCCCGATGGCCGTTCTGGAGCCCAAAGTGTGGGACAATCATATATTTCACTCGTAACTCTCTAACCGGGAGTCCTATTTGCGTGTAGTCAGTTCCAATGAGTCACTCTACCCTCGATCAAAGTGCTTGTGCCGGCTTTCAATTTTTTGAGGGGCCGTTTCACATTCTGGACCCCCGGCGGGCCGTTTTGGAGCCTAAGAGTTGGAGATTCTTGTGTTTTCGCTCGTAACTCTCTAACCGGGAGTCCTCTTTGCGAACCGTGAGTTCCTACGATTCACGCTACCCTCAAGCGAAGTGCCCGTGCTAGTTTCCAATTTTTGGAGGGGCTATTTCCCATTCCGAACCTCCGGCGGGCCGTTTTGGAGCCTATGAGTTGGAAAATCCTATGTTTTCGGTCCTAAATCTCTAACCGGGAGTCTTATTACTTGCGGTTAGTTCCTACGAGTCACCCCACCATCGAACAAAGTGCTCGTTGCCGGTTTCCGATTTTTGGAGGGGCCGTTTGACATTCCGGACCCCCTGCAGGCCGTTTGGGAGCCTACAGTGTTGGAGAATCATATGTTTTCGCTCGTAACTATATTTGCGTGCCGTCAGTTCCTACGAGTCAGTCTACCTTCGAGCGAAGTGGTCGTGCCGGTTTTGCGAATTTTGGAGGGGTCATTTTCCGTTCCGGACCCCTGGCGGGCCGTTTTGGAGCAACAATGTTGGAGAATCCTATGATTTCGCCTCCTAACCCTCAAACCGGGACTCCTATTTGCATGCCGTCAGTTCCTAGGAGTCACTCTAACCTTCGAGCGAAGTGCTCGTAGCCGGTTTTTCAATTTTCGGACGGGCCGTTTCCCGTTCCGACCCCGGGCGGGCCGTTCTGGAGCCCAAGTGTTGGAGAATCATATATTTTCACTCGTGACTCTCTAACCGGGAGTCCTATTTGCGTGTAGTCAGTTCCAATGAGTCACTCTACCCTCGATCGAAGTGCTTGTGCCGGTTTTCAATTTTTGCAGGGGCCGTTTCACGTTCTGGACCCCCACGGGCCGTTTTGGAGCCTAAGAGTTGGAGATTCTTGTGTTTTCGCTCGTAACTCTCTAACCGGGAGTCCTCTTTGCGAACCGTCAGTTCCTACGATTCACGCTACCCTCAAGCGAAGTGCCCGTGCTAGTTTCCAATTTTTGGAGGGGCCATTTCCCATTCCGGACCCCCGACGGGCCGTTTTGGAGCCTATGAGTTGGAAAATCCTATGTTTTCGGTCCTAAATCTCTAACCGGGAGTCTTATTTACGTGCTGTTAGTTCCTACGAGTCACTCTACCATCGAGCGAAGTGCTTGTGCCAGTTTCCGATTTATGGAGGGGCCGTTTCCCATTCAGGACCCCCGGTGGGCCTTTTTGGAGCCTAAGTGTTGGAGAATTCTATGTTTTCGCTCGTAACTCTCTAACCAGGAGTCCTATTACGTGTCGTCAGTTCCTACGAGTCACTCTACCCTCGAGCGAAGTGCTTGTACCAGTTTCTGATTTTTTGAGTGCTCATTTCCCGTTCCAAACCCCCGGCGGGCCGTTTTGGAGCCTAAGTGTTGGAGAATCATATGTTTTCGCTCGTAACTCTCTAACTGGGAGTCGTCTTTGCAAGCCGTCAGTTCCTACGAGTCACTCTACCCTCGAGCAAAGTGCTCGTGTCGGTTTCCGATTTATGGATCGTTCGTTTCCCGTTCCGGACCCCCGACGGGCCGTTTTGGAGCATGAGTGTTGGAAAAATCCTGTGTTTTCGCTCGTAACTCTCTAACCGGGAGTCCTCTTTGCGAGCCGTCAGTTCCTTCGAGTCACTCTACCCTCGAGAAAAGTGCTCGTGTCAGTTTTTCGATTTATGGAGGGTCCGTTTCCCGTTCCAGACCCCCGGCGGGCGGTTTTGGAGCCTAAGTGTTGGAGAATCCCGTGTTTTCGCTCGTAACTCTCTAACAGGGAGTCCTATTTGCGAGCTGTCAGTTCCTACGAGTCACTCTACCCTCGAGGAAAGTGCTCGTGCCGGTTTTCCGATTTTTGGAGGGGCCGTTTCCCGTTCCGGACACCCGGCGGGCCGTTTTGGAGCCTAAGTGTTGGCAGGAATCAGTTGTTTTCGCTCGAAACTCTATAACCGGGAGTCTTATTTGCATGTCGTCAGTTCCTACGAGTCACTCTACCCTCGAGCGAAGCAGTCGTGCCAGTTACCGATTTTTGTAGGAGCCGTTTCCCCATTGCGGACCCCTGGCGGGCCGTTTTGGAGCCTAAGTGTTGGAGAATCCTATGATTTCGCTCGTAGCTCTCTAACCGGGAGTCCCTATTTGCGTGCAGTCAGTACCTATGAGTCACTCTTCCCTCGAGCGAAGTCCTCGTGCCGGTTTTCTGATTTTTGAAGGGGCCGTCTCATGTTCCGGACCTCCGGCGGGCCGTTTTGGAGTCTAAATGTTGGAGAATCATAAGTTTTCGCTCGTAACTCTCTAACCGGGAGTCCTATTTGCATGCCGTCAGTTTCTACGAGTCACACTTCCTTCGAGCAAGGTGCTCATGCTGATTTTCGATGTACGGAGCGGCCGTTTCCCGTTCCGGACCCCCGGCGGGCCGTTTTGGAGC
Organism: Litsea cubeba; assembly: GCA_012931725.1. Classification (NCBI taxonomy): domain Eukaryota; kingdom Viridiplantae; phylum Streptophyta; class Magnoliopsida; order Laurales; family Lauraceae; genus Litsea; species Litsea cubeba. The sequence continues at coordinate 88,750,814 of CM022948.1, read as the reverse complement.
CCAAGTGTTGGAGAATCCTATGATTTCGCTCGTAACTCTCTAATCGGGAGTCCTATTTGCGTGCCGTCAGTACCTTGGAGTCACTCTACCCTCGATCGAAGTGCGCGTACCGGTTTCTGATTTTTTGAGTGGCTGTTTCCCATTCCCGACCCCTGGCGGGCTGTTTTGGAGCCTAAGTTCTAGAAAATCCTATGTTTTCGGTCGTAACTCTCTATCCGGGAGTCTTATTTGCGTGCGTTTGTTCCTATGAGTCACTCTACCCTCGAGCAAAGTGCTCATGCCGGTTTACGATTTTGGAGGGTCTGTTTCCCATTCAGGACCCCCGGCGGGCCGTTTAGGAGCATAAGTGTTGGAGGATCCTGGTGTTTTGGCTCGTAACTCTCTAACCGGGAGTCCTCTTTGCGAGCCATCATTCCTACGAGCCACTCTACCCTCGAGGAAGTGCTCGTGTCCGTTCCGATTTATGGATGGTCCGTTTCCTATTCCAGACCCCCCGCGGGCCATTTTGGAGCCTAAGTGTTGGAGAATCCTTTGTTTTTTTTCGCTCGTAACTCTCTAACCGGGAGTCTTCTTTGCGAGCCGTCAGTTCTACGAGTCACTCTCCCTCGAGCAAAGTGCTCGTGTTGGTTTCCGATTTATGGATGGTTCGTTTCCCATTCCGGACCCCGACGGACCGTTATGGAGCATAAAGTGTTGGAAAATCCTTGTGTTTCGCTCGTAACTCTCTAACCGGAGTCCTCTTTGCGAGCCGTCCGTTCCTACGAGTCACTCTACCCTCGAACAAAGTGCTCGTGCCGATTTCCGATTTTGGAGGGGCCGTTTCCCATTTCAAACCCCCGGCGGGCCGTTTTGGAGCCTAGAGTTGGAAAATCCTATGTTTTCGGTCGTAACTCTCTAACTGGAGTCTTATTTGCGTGCTGTTAGTTCCAACGAGTCACTCTACCCTCGAGCGAAGTGCTCATGCCGGTTTCTGATTTTTGGAGGGGCCGTTTGACGTTCCAGACCCCCGGCGGGCCGTTTTGGAGCCTAAGTGTTGGAGAATCATATGTTTTCGCTTGTAACTATCTAACCGGGAGTCCCATTCGAGTGCCGTCAGTTCCTACGAGTCACTCTACCCCTCGAGCGAAGTGGTCATCCTGGTTTCCAATATTTGGAGGGGCTGTTTCACGTTTTGGACCCTCGGCGGGCCGTTTTGGAGCCTAAGTGTTGGAGAATCATGTGTTTTTGCTCGTAACTCTCTAACCGGGAGTCGTCTTTGAGAGCCGTCTGTTCCTACAAGTCACTCTACCCTCGAGCAAAGTACTCATGTCGGTATCCCGATTTAAGGATGGTTCGTTTCCCATTCCAGACCCCTGGCGAGCCATTTTGGAGCCTAATTGTTCGAGAATCCTAAGATTTCACTCGTAGCTCTCTAACCGGGAGTCCTATTTGCATGCCGTTAGTACCTAGGAGTCACTCTACCCTCAAGCGAAGTGCTCGTGCCAGTTTCCCATTATTGGAGGGGCCGTTTCCCGTTTCGGACCACCGACGGGCAGTTTTGGGGCCAAAGTGTTGGAGAATCATATGTTTTCGCTCGTAACTCTCTAACTGGGAGTCCTATTTACTTGCCATCAGTTCCTACGAGTCACCCTACCCCTCGAGCGAAGTGCTCCTGCCGGTTTTCGATTTATGGAGGGGACATTTCACATTCCGGACTCCCGGCGGGCCGTTTTGGAGCCTGAGTGTTGGAGAATCTTATGTTTTCGCTCGTAACTCTCTAACTGGGAGTCCTATTTGCAACTTGGCAGTTCGTACGAGTAACCCTACCCTCGAGCGAAGTGCTCGTGCCAGTTTGTGATTTTTGTAGGGGCCGTTTCCCGTTCCGGACCCCTGGCGGGCAGTTTTGGAGCCTAAGTGTTGGAGAATCCAATGAATTCGCTCGTAGCTCTATAACCGGGATTCCTATTTGCATGCAGTCAGTACCTAGGAGTCACTCTAAACACGAGCGAAGTGCTCGTGCTGGTTTTTCGATTTATGGAGGGTCCGTTTCCTGTTCCGGACCCCCCGCTGGCCGTTTTGGAGCCTAAGTGTTGGAGAATCCTGTGTTTTCGCTCGTAGCTCTCTAACCGGGAGTCCTTCTTGCGAGCCCTCAGTTCCTACGAGTCACTCTACCCTCGAGCAAAGTGCTCGTGTTGGTTTCCGATTTATGGATGGTTTCGTTTCCCATTTCGGACCCCCGTCGGGCCGTTTTGGAGCATAAGTGTTGGAAAATCCTGTGTTTTCGCTCGTAACTCTCTAACCGGGAGTCCTCTTTGCGAGCCGTCCGTTCCTACGAGTCACTTCTACCCCTCGAGCAAAGTGCTCGTAGCCAGTTTCGGATTTTTGGAGGGGCCATTTCCCGTTTCAAACCCCCGGCGGGCCGTTTTGGAGCCTAAGAGTTGGAAAATCCTATGTTTTCGGTCCTAAATCTCTAACCGGGAGTCTTATTTACGTGCGATTAGTTCCTACGATTCACTCTAACCATCGAGCGAAGTGCTCGTGTCGGTTTCCGATTTTTGGAGGGGCCGTTTGATGTTCCGGACCCCCGGCAGGCCGTTTTGGGGCCCAAGTGTTGGAGAATCATATGTTTTCGCTCGTAACTATCTAACTAGGAGTCCTATTCCTCGGGTGCCGTCAGTTCCTACGAGTCAGTCTAACCCTCGAGCGAAGTGGTCGTGCCGGTTTCCCAATTTTTGGAGGGGCCGTTTCCGTTCCGGACCCCTGGCGGGCCGTTTTGGAGCAACAATGTTGGAGAATACTATGATTTCGCTCCTAACCCTCAAAACCGGGACTCCTATTTGCATGCCGTCAGTTCCTAGGAGTCACTCTACCTTCGAGCGAAGTGCTCGTGCCGGTTTTCAATTTTCCGGACGGGCCGTTTCCCGTTCCAGACCCGGGCGGGCCGTTCTGGAGCCCAAGTGTTGGAGAATCATATATTTTCACTCGTGACTCTCTAACCGGGAGTCCTATTTGCGTGTAGTCAGTTCCAATGAGTCACTCTACCCTCGATCGAAGTGCTTGTGCCGGTTTTCAATTTTTGCAGGGGCCGTTTCACGTTCTGGACCCCCACGGGCCGTTTTGGAGCCTAAGAGTTGGAGATTCTTGTGTTTTCGCTCGTAACTCTCTACCGGAGTCCTCTTTGCGAACCGTCAGTTCCTACGATTCACGCTACCCTCAAGCGAAGTGCCCGTGCTAGTTTCCAATTTTTGGAGGGGCCATTTCCCATTCCGGACCCCCGACGGGCCGTTTTGGAGCCTATGAGTTGGAAAATCCTATGTTTCGGTCCTAAATCTCTAACCGGGAGTCTTATTTACGTGCTGTTAGTTCCTACGAGTCACTCTACCATCGAGCGAAGTGCTTGTGCCAGTTTCCGATTTATGGAGGGGCCGTTTCCCATTCAGGACCCCCGGTGGGCCTTTTTGGAGCCTAAGTGTTGGAGAATTCTATGTTTTCGCTCGTAACTCTCTAACCAGGAGTCCTATTTACGTGTCGTCAGTTCCTACGAGTCACTCTACCCTCGAGCGAAGTGCTTGTACCAGTTTCTTCTGATTTTTTGAGTGCTCATTCCCGTTCCAAACCCCCGGCGGGCCGTTTTGGAGCCTAAGTGTTGGAGAATAATATGTTTTCGCTCGTAACTCTCTAACTGGGAGTCGTCTTTTGCAAGCCGTCAGTTCCTACGAGTCACTCTACCCTCGAGCAAAGTGCTCGTGTCGGTTTCCGATTTATGGATCGTTCGTTTCCCGTTCCGGACCCCCGACGGGCCGTTTTGGAGCATGAGTGTTGGAAAATCCTGTGTTTTCGCTCGTAACTCTCTAACCGGGAGTCCTCTTTGCGAGCCGTCAGTTCCTTCGAGTCACTCTACCCTCGAGAAAAGTGCTCGTGTCAGTTTTCGATTTATGGAGGGTCCGTTTCCCGTTCCAGACCCCCGGCGGGCGGTTTTGGAGCCTAAGTGTTGGAGAATCCCGTGTTTTCGCTCGTAACTCTCTAACAGGGAGTCCTATTTGCGAGCTGTCAGTTCCTACGAGTCACTCTACCCTCGAGGAAAGTGCTCGTGCCGGTTTTCGATTTTTGGAGGGGGCCGTTTCCCGTTCCGGACACCCGGCGGGCCGTTTTGGAGCCTAAGTGTTGCAGAATCATTTGTTTTCGCTCGAAACTCTATAACCGGGAGTCTTATTTGCATGTCGTCAGTTCCTACGAGTCACTCTACCCTCGAGCGAAGCAGTCGTGCCAGTTACCGATTTTTGTAGGAGCCGTTTCCCATTGCGGACCCCTGGCGGGCCGTTTGGAGCCTAAGTGTTGGAGAATCCTATGATTTCGCTCGTAGCTCTCTAACCGGGAGTCCTATTTGCGTGCATTCAGTACCTAGGAGTCACTCTTCCCTCGAGCGAAGTCCTCGTGCCGGTTTCTGATTTTTGAAGGGGCCGTCTCAGGTTCCGGACCTCCGCGGGCCGTTTTGGAGTCTAAATGTTGGAGAATCATAATTTTTCGCTCGTAACTCTCTAACCGGGAGTCCTATTTGCATGCCGTCAGTTTCTACGAGTCACACTTCCTTCGAGCAGGTGCTCATGCTGATTTTCGATGTACGGAGCGGCCGTTTCCCGTTCCGGACCCCCGGCGGGCCGTTGTTGGAGCCCAAGTGTTGGAGAATCCTATGATTTCGCTCGTAACTCTCTAATCGGGGAGTCCTATTTGCGTTGCCGTCAGTACCTTGGAGTCACTCTACCCTCGATCGAAGTGCGCGTACCGGTTTCTGATTTTTTGAGTGGCTGTTTCCCCATTCCGGACCCCTGGCGGGCTGTTTTGGAGCCTAAGTTCTAGAAAATTCCTATGTTTTCGGTCGTAACTCTCTATCCGGGAGTCTTATTTTGCGTGCGTTTGTTCCTATGAGTCACTCTACCCTCGAGCAAAGTGCTCATGCCGGTTTACGATTTTGGAGGGGTCTGTTTCCCATTCAGGACCCCCGGCGGGCCGTTTAGGAGCATAAGTGTTGGAGGATCCTGTGTTTTGGCTCGTAACTCTCTAACCGGGAGTCCTCTTTGCGAGCCATCAGTTCCTACGAGCCACTCTACCCTCGAGGAAAGTGCTCGTGTCCGTTTCGATTTATGGATGGTCCGTTTCCTATTCCAGACCCCCCGCGGGCCTTTTTGGAGCCTAAGTGTTGGAGAATCCTGTGTTTTCGCTCGTAACTCTCTAACCGGGAGTCTTCTTTGCGAGCCGTCAGTTCCTACGAGTCACTCTACCCTCGAGCAAAGTGCTCGTGTTGGTTTCCGATTTATGGATGGTTCGTTTCCCATTCCGGACCCCCGACGGACCGTTATGGAGCATAAGTGTTGGAAAATCCTGTGTTTTCGCTCGTAACTCTCTAACCGGGAGTCCTCTTTGCGAGCCGTCCGTTCCTACGAGTCACTCTACCCTCGAACAAAGTGCTCGTGCTGGTTTCCGATTTTTGGAGGGGCCGTTTCCCGTTTCAAACCCCCGGCGGGCCGTTTTGGAGCCTAAGAGTTGGAAAATCCTATGTTTTCGGTCGTAACTCTCTAACTGGAGTCTTATTTGCGTGCTGTTAGTTCCAACGAGTCACTCTACCCTCGAGCGAAGTGCTCATGCCGGTTTCTGATTTTTGGAGGGGCCGTTTGACGTTCCAGACCCCCGGCGGGCCGTTTTGGAGCCTAAGTGTTGGAGAATCATATGTTTTCGCTTGTAACTATCTAACCGGGAGTCCCATTCGAGTGCCGTCAGTTCCTACGAGTCACTCTACCCTCGAGCGAAGTGGTCATCCCGGTTTCCAATATTTGGAGGGGCTGTTTCACGTTTTGGACCCTCGGCGGGCCGTTTTGGAGCCTAAGTGTTGGAGAATCATGTGTTTTTGCTCGTAACTCTCTAACCGGGAGTCGTCTTTGAGAGCCGTCTGTTCCTACAAGTCACTCTACCCTCGAGCAAAGTACTCATGTCGGTATCCGATTTAAGGATGGTTCGTTTCCCATTCCAGACCCCTGGCGAGCCATTTTGGAGCCTAATTGTTCGAGAATCCTAAGATTTCACTCGTAGCTCTCTAACCGGGAGTCCTATTTGCATGCCGTTAGTACCTAGGAGTCACTCTACCCTCAAGCGAAGTGCTCGTGCCAGTTTCCCATTATTGGAGGGGCCGTTTCCCGTTTCGGACCACCGACGGGCAGTTTTGGGGCCAAAGTGTTGGAGAATCATATGTTTTCGCTCGTAACTCTCTAACTGGGAGTCCTATTTACTTGCCATCAGTTCCTACGAGTCACCCTACCCTCGAGCGAAGTGCTCCTGCCGGTTTTTCGATTTATGGAGGGGACATTTCACATTCCGGACTCCCGGCGGGCCGTTTTGGAGCCTAAGTGTTGGAGAATCTTATGTTTTCGCTCGTAACTCTCTAACTGGGAGTCCTATTTGCAACTTGGCAGTTCGTACGAGTAACCCTACCCTCGAGCGAAGTGCTCGTGCCAGTTTGTGATTTTTGTAGGGGCCGTTTCCCGTTCCGGACCCCTGGCGGGCAGTTTTGGAGCCTAAGTGTTGGAGAATCCAATGAATTCGCTCGTAGCTCTGTAACCGGGATTCCTATTTGCATGCAGTCAGTACCTAGGAGTCACTCTAAACACGAGCGAAGTGCTCGTGCTGGTTTTCGATTTATGGAGGGTCCGTTTCCTGTTCCGGACCCCCCGCGGGCCGTTTTGGAGCCTAAGTGTTGGAGAATCCTGTGTTTTCGCTCGTAGCTCTCTAACCGGGAGTCTTCTTTACGAGCCCTCAGTTCCTACGAGTCACTCTACCCTCGAGCAAAGTGCTCGTGTTGGTTTCCGATTTATGGATGGTTCGTTTCCCATTCCGGACCCCCGTCGGGCCGTTTTGGAGCATAAGTGTTGGAAAATCCTGTGTTTTCGCTCGTAACTTTCTAACCGGGAGTCCTCTTTGCGAGCCGTCCGTTCCTACGAGTCACTCTACCCTCGAGCAAAGTGCTCGTGCCAGTTTCGGATTTTTGGAGGGGCCGTTTCCCGTTTCAAACCCCCGGCGGGCCGTTTTGGAGCCTAAGAGTTGGAAAATCCTATGTTTTCGGTCGTAACTCTCTGACTGGAGTCTTATTTGCGTGCTGTTAGTTCCAACGAGTCACTCTACCCTAGAGCGAATTGCTCATGCCGGTTTCCGATTTTTGGAGGGGCCGTTTGATGTTCCAGACCCCCGGCGGGCCGTTTTGGAGCCTAAGATTTGGAGAATCATATGTTTTCACTTGTAACTATCTAACCGGGAGTCCCATTCGTGTGCCGTCAGTTCCTACGAGTCACTCTACCCTCGAGCGAAGTGGTCGTGCCGGTTTCCAATATTTGGAGGGGCTGTTTCACGTTCCGGACCCTCGGCGGGCCGTTTTGGAGCCTAAGTGTTGGAGAATCCTGTGTTTTCGCTCGTAACTCTCTAACCGGGAGTCGTCTTTGAGAGCCGTCAGTTCCTACGAGTCACTCTACCCTCGAGCAAAGTGCTCGTGTCGGTTTCCGATTTAAGGATGGTTCGTTTCCCATTCCGGACCCCCGACGGGCCATTTTGGAGCATAAGTGTTAGAAAATCCTGTGTTTTCGCTCGTAACTCTCTAACAGGGAGTCCTCTGTGCGAGCCGTCAGTTCCTACGAGTCACTCTACCCTCGAGCAAAGTGCTCGTGTCCGTTTTCGATTTATGGAGGGTCTGTTTCCTGTTCCGGACCCCCCGCGGGCCGTTTTGGAGCCTAAGTATTGGAGAATCCTGTGTTTTCGCTCGTAACTCTCTAACTGGGAGTCTTCTTTGCGAGCTGTCAGTTCCTTCAAGTCACTCTACCCTCAAGGAAAGTGCTCGTATCGGTTTCCGATTTATGGAGGGTCCGTTTCCTGTTCCGGACCCCCGGCGGGCTGTTTTGGAGCCTAAGTGTTGGTGAATCTTATGTTTTCGCTCGTAATTCTCTAACCGAGAGTCTTATTTGCGAGCTGGCAGTGCATACGAGTCACTCTACCCTCGAGGAAAGTGCTCGTGCCAGTTTCTGATTTTTGTAATGGTCGTTTCCCGTTCCGGACCTCGGTGGGCCGTTTTGGAGCCTAAGTGTTGGAAAATCGTATGTTTTCGCTCGTAGCTTTCTAACCGGGAGTCCTATTTGCGTGCCGTCAGTTCCAACGAGTCAGTCTACCCTCGAGCGAAGTGCTTGTGCCGGTTTCCGATTTATGGAGGGGCCATTTCCCGTTCTGGACACCCGGCGGGTTGTTTTTGAGCCTAAGTGTTTGAGAATCCTGTGTTTTCGCTCATAACTCTCTAACCGGGAGTCCTCTTTGCGAGCCGTCAGTTCCTACGAGTCACTCTACCGTCTAGCAAAGTGCTCGTGCCGGTTTCCGATTTATGGAGGATCCGTTTCCCATTCTAAGTGTTCGAGAATCTTATTTTTTTCGCTCGTAATTCTCTAACCGGGAGTCCAATTTGCGAGCTGGCAGTGCATACGAGTCACTATACCCTCGAGCGAAGTGCTCGTGCCAATTTCTAATTTTTGTAAGGGTCGTTTCCCGTTACGGACCCCGGTGGGCCATTTTAGTGCCTAAGTGTTGGAAAATCCTATGTTTTCGCTCATAGCTTTCTAACCGGGAGTCCTATTTGCGTGCCGTCACTACCTAGGAGTCACTCTACCCTCGAGCGAAGTGCTCGTGCCGGTTTCCAATTTATGGGGGGGGGGGGGCGTTTCCCGTTTCGGACCCCCGGCGGGCCGTTTTGGAGCCTAAGTGTTGGAGAATCATATGTTTTCGCTCGTAACTCTCTAACCGGGAGTCTTATTTACATGTCGTCAGTTCCTATGAGTCACTCTACCCTTGAGCGAAGTGCTCGTGCCCGTTTTGGATATATGGAGTGGCCGTTACCCATTCCGGACCCCGGCGGGCCGTTTTGGTGCCTAAGTGTTGGGGAATCATATGTTTTCGCCCGTAACTCTCTAACCGGGAGTCTTATTTGCATGTCGTCAGTTCCTACGAGTCACTCTACCCTCGAACGAAGTGCTCGTGCCAGTTACTGATTTTTGTAGGGGCCGTTTCCCATTCCGGACCCCTGGCGGGCCGTTTTGGAGCCAAAGTGTTGGAGAATCCTAAGATTTCGCTCGTACCTCTCTAACCGGGAGTCCTATTTGCATGCCGTTAGTACCTAGGAGTCACTCTACGCTCGAGCGAAGTGCTCGTGTCGGTTTCCGATTATTGGAGGGGTTATTTCCCATTCCGGACCCCCGGCGGGCCGTTTTGGAGCCAAAGCGTTGGAGAATCATATGTTTTCGCTCGTAACACTCTAACCGTGAGTCCTATTTGCGTGCCGTCAGTTCCTACGAGTCACACTACCCTTGAGCGAAGTGTTCGTGCCGGTTTTCGATTTATGGAGGGGCCGTTTCACATTCCGGACTCCCGGCGGGCCGTTTTGGAGCCTAAGTGTTGGAGAATCTTATGTTTTCGCTCGTAACTCTCTAACCGAGAGTCCTATTTGCAACCTGTTGGATACCGCGATCACTGAGAGGGGGGGGTGAATCAGTGATCTCTAAAAACAGGTCCAATTCAACAACAAAACAAGTCAAATCACACAATGACACCAAATTTAACGTGGTTCACCGAAAGGCTACGTCCACGGTTCAAAGACTGTCCGAACACCAATCCGGGACAGATCTGAATCTTATTTAGTCGCACCAACGACAAAGAGCACCAACCCTTAGTTTCAGATAGCACCAACTATCTAGGAAGCACCGACTCCCTTTACAATTTATCTGCACCCACAGATAGGATCACCAAACCCTAAACACCAAGCACCAACTTGATGTAAAAACAGAATAGAAGATAAATTCTGTCTACAGCCCTTCCCCTCTACAATTCTCTCTCTCTCAATCCCTTACAAATTGAAATCTAAAGCATAAAAGAGAGACACTTAACTCATGGACGAATCACCATCTTCTAGAGCACAATCCCGTCCATAATTGCTGTAGAAAGATGCAGCACAACAGCACACAGCAACAGCACCAGCACACAGCACACTCTTCTCTCTTCTTCTTCTCTCTTTTCTCTTCTCTTCTGGTGTCTCTTCTGATGTATTTATAAACGACCCAAGCATGCCTTTATATAGGTTTTAATAACCCTTAATTGTATTCAAAACGGGCTACAATTCGTTTAGAAAGATTCCCAAACGAAATAGATAACTGTGCTGAATTTTCGTGCAAAACTTCTAATTCTGCGCAACTCTGGTTCCCGTGCTCGGTCGACATCCTGGCTTGCTCGGTCGACCGAAGACACTGACTGGAAAACAGACAATTTCGAGCTCGGTCGACATCCTGGAGTCCCGGTCGACCGAAGACACACTGTGTCACGAAAATAACTAAGAGGTGCCTTTTTTGTTTCTGCAGGTTTCTTCTTGCTCGGTCGACCGCATGAAGAGCCCGGTCGACCGCGTGCTCTACTTCAGGAATTCTGAATTCCTGACTGTTTCAATTCTGTTTCCAATTCTGATTTCTTCTTTTAAGCTCTATCAACACCAGCTTATTATCATCATGTTTGTGACAATGTGTTGACAAGAATTCCAACTCAAAACCATACTTGAGATACTAATTACTTTAATTCTTCAAAGACTACTTAAGTCATCTCAAATTCCAACAATCTCCCCCTTTGGAATTGTTGGCAACACTATTGGAACTTCAACACTTTCAACTTCAGCTTGCAGCTCTTCCAAGTTCTTTCCAGCAGCTCTTCCAAGTTCTTTTCAACACTCACTTGGAACCAATTCTGAAATTCTGAAATAACAACCGTGCATTTTCAACAATCTCCCCCTAGCTTTCATAGCATAACATCTCTACTTGCTATCATAGCATAACATCTCTCCCCCTTTGACAACAAGTCCAAAGGGACCAAACCGAGGAGCGAATAGGATTTTCAATGAATGCATTGCTCCCCCTTTCAAGCACAACTCCTACGGTTTAGGAGAGTGAGTAACTCCTAACTTTTTCCGGAGATACTCGAAGACTTCCTTTGGCAGAGGTTTCGTGAAAATATCAGCCACTTGCTCAGTTGTTGGAACATACTCCAACTTGACCTCTCCATCAGCAACTTTATCTTTAAGAAAATGATAACGAATTGCTACATGCTTTGTTCGAGAGTGCTGAACAGGATTCTTAGATATATGAATTGCACTCGTGTTGTCACATAGGATCGGCGTAGGATCCGTTGTAGGAACTCCTAGATCAGAGAGCATTTGCCGCATCCATAACACTTGCGTACAACAAGTTGCCGCTGCAATATATTCCGCTTCCGCTGTCGAAAGGGATACAGAGTCTTGCTTCTTACTATGCCAAGCAACTAATCTTTCTCCAAGATAAAATGCGCCGCCGCTAGTACTCTTGCGATCATCTACGCATCCAGCCCAATCGGCATCAGAATATGCAACTAGAGTGAAGGATTTGCCTTGGGATACCAGATACCAAGCTCCATAGTACCTTTCAGATATCGAAAGATTCTTTTCACTGCTGTAAGGTGCGTTTCAGTTGGTGCTGCTTGAAAACGTGCAACCATACATACTGCTTGTAGAAGATCTGGTCTTGTAGCAGTCAAGTAGAGCAAGCTTCCTATCATAGAGCGATAGGTAGTATGATCAACGGACGAGGCCTTATCATCTTTGCTAAGCTTCGTGTTCGTTGACATTGGTGTGCTCACTGGCTTGCTGTCTTCCATATTAAATCGCTTCAGCATTTCCTTGATGTATTTCATCTGTGATATGAAGATACCATGTTTCAGCTGCTGAACTTGTAAACCAAGAAAGAACTTTAGTTCTCCAAGCATTGACATCTCAAATTCTTTCTTCATCTCTTCAGCGAAATTCCTGCACATCTCCTCATCATTGCCACCAAAGATTATGTCATCAACATAAACAATGGACAACCAGCTGTTTGCTTAACTCAGTTTTGACATATAGATTGCTATCAACAAGTCCTTTTCCAAAACCGATCTTGCGGAGATAGAGATCCAGCCTTGCATACCATGCCCTTGGCGCTTGTTTCAGTCCATAAAGAGCCTTTTTCAATTTGCACACTAGATCTGAATTTTTGCTGATGAGAAAACCATCAGGTTGCTCAATGTAGACTTCTTCTTCAAGTAAACCATTCAAGAAAGCTGACTTTACGTCCATCTGAAATACCTTGAAGGTTTTGTATGCTGCCAATGCAAGAAACATACGAATAGCTTCCAGACGAGCTACCGGTGCAAAGGTCTCTTCAAAATCTATGCCTTCAACTTGAGCATAGCCTTTACAAACCAACCTTGCTTTGTTTCTAATGACTTGACCATCTTCATTCAGCTTATTCCTAAAGACCCATTTAGTACCAATAACATTCTTATCAGTAGGTCTAGGAACAAGTTCCCATGTGGAGTTCTTCTCAATTTGGTCCAACTCCTCATGCATAGATTTCAACCAACTTTCATCGAGACTGGCTTCAGCCACAGTCTTGGGTTCAATGGTGGACACAAGTGAGTAATTGCTAACTACACTTTGTCTAGTTTGAACGCCTGCCTTAGGATCTCCAATGATTTGATCCTTAGGGTGTTGCTCTACCCAAGTGCTGTGCTTCTTAGTTGTAGTATCTTCTGAGTCATCCTTTGATTTCTCAGATCATTAGATTCAGCCATCTCATCATCAATCTCACTCGAGTCCTCATAAACTGGACTGTCATTATGAGTTGCATTCTTTGGTTCAATATTCTCATCTATTCGCACATCAGCACTTTCTATGATTTTTCTGGTTCTTTTGTTAAGACACCTATATGCCTTGCTAGTAGAGGAGTAACCCAGAAATATACCTTCGTCAGCTCTTTCTTCAAATTTGCCCGGATTTTGTTCGAGCCGCTTGATGTAACACTTGCTGCCGAAGACTTTGAAGTGCTTGACTGTTGCTTTTCGCCCAAACCATAGCTCATAGGGAGTTTTGACTTCATGTGGCCTGATCAAGCATCGGTTTTGAATGTATACAGCCGTATGAATTGCCTCTTTCCAATACTTGTCAGCCATCTTGCTTTCACTTAGCATCGTACGAGCCATCTCTTGTACGGTGCGATTCTTCCGTTCCACAACTCCATTTTGCTGTGGAGTTCTAGGGGCTGAGTACTGTCTTTGAATGCCATGATATTCACAATATTAGTGAACTCTTCAGATGTGAACTCGCCTCCACGATCAGACCTTAAAATCTTGATACGTTTTTCCAATTGATTTTCAACCTGTGCTTTAAAACACTTTAAAACGATCAAGTGCTTGATGCTTATGCTTAAGAAACAATACCCATGTCATACGAGTATAATCATCAATGCATAACATGAAATACTTATCTCCATTGGTGCTTTGAGTTCGCATCGGTCCACAGAGATCAGTGTGCACTAGCTCAAGAGGTTTCTTGGAATGATGCTCCTTTGACTTGAACATAACCCTCGTTTGCTTTCCCTTTTGGCAAGAGTCGCAAAATGGGATTGGAAGGCTTTTCAACTTTAGACATGCCTCTTACAGCCTTTGAATTGCAAATCTTTGGCATGTTATCAAAGCTTAGATGCCCAAGGCGTTTGTGCCACAACCAACTTTCCTCTGTCCGACTCATCAAGCAGGTCTTTTCAGCTCCATCTGACAGTGTATAGAGATTTCCAGCAGTTCTTGATCCAGTTGCCACTGTTTTGCCGTTGCTGCTTTTCTTGATGGCAACCCATTCTTTGTGAAGATAACTTCATGACCCTTGTCACAGATCTGGCTCACACTAAGCAGGTTGTGTCTCAATCCAGACACATATAAGACTTCTTCAGATCTGATCTTGTTTGCCATAAGCTGAATAACACCTTTTCCGCATATTTTGGCACCATCATTGTTGCCAAACTTCACTGAACCGCCTTCATAGTGCTTGTAATTTGATGAATTTCTCTTTATCACCAGTCATATGGCTTGAACAACCACTATCAAGGACCCATGGTGCTGTCTTCTTTTGTGCATTGAATGCCGTTTGCACAATGAGAGATTCTTTGGGACTTTCTGCACTTTTCTTTGCTCTCCAAGCCTTGACTAACTTGGGTTTCTTTTCAACCTGAAATTTATTAGCAATATGCAACCTATAATCCCTAGCCAAGTGTCCATAATTATGACACGTATAGCACTCAATTTTGTGGCTACTTAGGATTGAAAAAAGGATTCCTAGTCACAAGTGGGCTGTTTCTAACATAGAATTTACAATCAGCTCTTTTATGTCCAAACCTATTACAATGAAAGCAATAACCATAGAATTTATATCTTCTTTGTGGCTGGTTAATCTTCATTACCTTTCTAAGAGGAATGGACTCCTTTCTAGGTTGAGTGGGCTTCATAGAGTTAGAAGGTGCAGTGACTTGCTTCACAAACTTTTTCTTTTCAGGAGGTGCAATCTTAGAGGATTCACCTTTCTCAAATCCTAGACCGAATCTGAAGTGGGCTGGTCTTTGAACTTTCAGTAGTTCATTGAGTTTCATAGTCCCTTCAATCGCTTGGAGCGCTTTGAGTTTTTTGCTATTTTCCAAATTTTCAGCCTTTGCTCTAGCGATCTCAGTTTCAAGTTTCATAGCCTCTTCCTTTTTGATACTTATTTGGTTTTCAAGGACTTCTACCATTCTTTTATATTCTTCTACTTGAGTTTTCAAAGAAATAATAGAACTTTCAGATTCATGGAGAAGTTTCAGATTTTTCTTACTTGATTTGCGTTCCATGCTTAGCTCCTCAAGTGCGGCTATGAGTTCCTCTTCAAGATTGACTTCAGCCTCCTCATCCTCTTCCGGATCTTGCTCTTCTTCTTCTTCAACAGTGACCATGAAGAGAGCTTCGGTTGATTCATCATCGTCTGAAGATTCAGACGTGCTGTCATCTTGTTGACATAGAAAGTTTTTAGCTTTGCCCCTTTTTCTGAAATTTCTCTTTCCTTTACTCTTTTCAGCATAAGAGTCATTATCATTGTCTTCTTTTAGGGGACACTTCGCAGCAAAGTGACCAATACCTCCACAATTGAAGCATTTAAAGGGTAGCTTCCCTTTGTACTTGCCAATGCTTCCTTTCTTCAACTTTCTAACAAATTGAGCCTCAAGCTCATCATCATCAGAATCAACATCATGACCAGCAGTCTCTTTTGCCTTTTTCTGAACTTTGAAGGCGGCTTCTTTATCAGATGAAGACGTCTTTCCTATGCGCATCTCATAGGCAGTTAGAGAACCATGTAATTCATCCATGGAAAATGCATTCAGATCTTTGGCTTCTTTAATGGCTGAGACTTTTGAATCAAACCGGGGAAGAAGAGATCTTAGAACCTTTTTGACGATGACCGGCTCTTTAATCTCTTCCCCTAGTCCACGAATGTCATTCGTGACTTCATTCACTCGTTGCATATACGAGTCAACATTCTCGCTTTCCTCCATGCGAAGAGATTCAAATTGAGAGCGATGGGTTTGCAATTTGGCTTCTTTAATCTTCTCATCACCTTCATGTATGCTTTGCAACTTGTCCCAAATTTCCTTGGCTGTTTTGCATGCAATTACTTTGACAAGTTCGCTGTCCACAAGGCCACTAAAGAGTGCATTCTGCGCCTTGGAGTCGTTGTCTGCCAACTTCTTCGATGCTGTATCATTGGGTACGGTGGCAGCATTGTAACCGGCTCTGACAGCCTCCCAAACATCATAGCCAAGAGATTTGATGAAGGCTTGCATCCTAATCTTCCAGAAAGAGTAATTAGAACCATCAAACAGAGGTGCTTTCATATTCCCTGTATTGACTGCCATGTGATTTGACAAGAGATCACCCTTAGCGTATTAAACTGATCAAGGGAGCCTCGCTCTGATACCAATTGTTGGATACCGCGATCACTGAGAGGGGGGGGGGGGGTGAATCAGTGATCTCTAAAAACAGGTACAATTCAACAACAAAACAAGTCAAATCACACAATGACACCAAATTTAACGTGGTTCACCGAAAGGCTACGTCCACGGTTCAAAGACTGTCCGAACACCAATCCGGGACAGATCTGAATCTTATTTAGTCGCACCAACGACAAAGAGCACCAACCCTTAGTTTCAGATAGCACCAACTATCTAGGAAGCACCGACTCCCTTTACAATTTATCTGCACCCACAGATAGGATCACCAAACCCTAAACACCAAGCACCAACTTGATGTAAAAACAGAATAGAAGATAATTCTGTCTACAGCCCTTCCCCTCTACAATTCTCTCTCTCTCAATCCCTTACAAATTGAAATCTAAAGCATAAAAGAGAGACACTTAACTCATGGACGAATCACCATCTTCTAGAGCACAATCCTGTCCATAATTGCTGTAGAAAGATGCAGCACAACAGCACACAGCAACAGCACCAGCACACAGCACACTCTTCTCTCTTCTCTTCTCTCTTTTCTCTTCTCTTCTGGTGTCTCTTCTGATGTATTTATAAACGACCCAAGCATGCCTTTATATAGGTTTTAATAACCCTTAATTGTATTCAAAACGGGCTACAATTCGTTTAGAAAGATTCCCAAACGAAATAGATAACTGTGCTGAATTTTCGTGCAAAACTTCTAATTCTGCGCAACTCTGGTTCCCGTGCTCGGTCGACATCCTGGCTTGCTCGGTCGACCGAAGACACTGACTGGAAAACAGACAATTTCGAGCTCGGTCGACATCCTGGAGTCCCGGTCGACCGAAGACACACTGTGTCACGAAAATAACTGAGAGGTGCCTTTTTTTGTTTCTGCAGGTTTCTTCTTGCTCGGTCGACCGCATGAAGAGCCCGGTCGACCGCGTGCTCTGCTTCAGGAATTCTGAATTCCTGACTTTTTCAATTCTGTTTCCAATTCTGATTTCTTCTTTTAAGCTCTATCAACAACAGCTTATTATCATCATGTTTGTGACAATGTGTTGACAAGAATTCCAACTCAAAACCATACTTGAGATACTAATTACTTTAATTCTTCAAAGACTACTTAAGTCATCTCAAATTCCAACACAACCTGGCAGTTCCTATGAGTCATTCTACCCGCGAGCGAAGTGCTCGTGCCAGTTTTCAATTTTTGTAGGGGGCGTTTCCCGTTCCGGACCCCTGGCGGGCCGTTTTGGAGCCTAAGTGTTAGAGAATCCTATGAATTCGCTCGTAGCTCTCTAACCGGGAGTCCTATTTGCGTGCAGTCAGTACCTAGGAGTCACTCTACCCTCGAGAGAAGTGCTCGTGCCGGTTTCCGATTATTGGAGGGGCCGTTTCCCATTTCGGAACCCGGCGGACTGTTTTGGAGCCAAGGTGTTGGAGAATCATATGTTTTCGCTCGTAACTCTCTAATCGGGAGTCCTATTTGCGAGCCGTCAGTTCCTACAAATCACTCTACCCTCGAGCGAAGTGCTCGTGCCGGTTTACAATTTTTGGAGGGGGCGTTTCCAGTTTCGGACCCCCTGCAGGCCGTTTTGGAGCCTAAGTGTTTGAGAATCCTGTGTTTTCGATCGTAACTCTCTAACCGGGAGTCCTCATTACGAGCCGTCAGTTCCTACGAGTTACTCTACCCTCGAGCAAAGTGCTCGTGCCGGTTTCCGATTTAAGGAGGGTCCGTTTCCCGTTCCGGACCCCCGGTGGGCCATTTTGGAGCCTAAGTGTTTGAGAATCCTGTGTTTTCACTCGTAACTCTCTAACCTGGAGTCCTCTTTACGAGCCGTCAGTTCCTACGAGTCACTCTACCCTCGAATGAAGTGCTCGTGCCGGTTTCCGATTTTTGTAAGAGCCGTTTCTCGTTCCGGATACCCGGCGGGTCGTTTTTGAGCCTAAGTGTTGGAGAATCCTATGTTTTCGCTCGTAACTCTCTAACTGGGAGTCCTCTTTGCGTGTCGTCAGTTCCTATGAGTCACTCTACCCTCGAGCAAAGTGCTCGTGCCGGTTTCCGATTTATGGAGGATCCGTTTCCCATTCTATGTGTTGGAGAATCTTATGTTTTCGCTCGTAATTCTCTAACCGGGAGTCCTATTTGTGAGCTGGCCGTGCCTACGAGTCACTCTACCCTCGAGCGAAGTGCTCGTGCCAGTTTCTGATTTTTATAAGGGTCGTTTCCTGTTCCGGACCCCGGTGGGCCATTTTGGAGCCTAAGTGTTGTAAAATCTTATGTTGTCACTCGTAGCTTTCTAACCGGGAGTCCTATTTGCGTGCCGTCAGTTCCAACGAGTCACTCTACCCTCGAGCGAAGTGCTCGTGCCGGTTTCCAATTTATGGGGGGGCCGTTTCCCATTCCGGACAGCCGGCGGGTCGTTTTTGAGCCTAAGTGTTGGAGAATCCTGTGTTTTCGCTCGTAACTCTCTAACCGAGAGTCCTTTTTGCGAGCCGTCAGTTCGTACGACTCACTCTACCATCGAGCAAAGTGCTCGTGCCGGTTTCCGATTTATGGAGTATCCGTTTCCCATTCTAAGTGTTGGAGAATCTTATGTTTTCGCTCGTAATTCTCTAATCGGGAGTCCTATTTGCGAGCTGGCAGTGCCTACGCGTCACTCTACCCTCGAGCGAAGTGCTCGTGCCAGTTTTCGATTTTTGCAAGGGTCGTTTCCCGTTCCGGACCCCGGTGGGCCATTTTGGAGCCTAAGTGTTGGAAAATCCTATGTTTTCGGTCGTAGCTTTCTAACCGGGAGTCCTATTTGCGTGCCGTCAGTTCCAACGAGTCACTCTACCCTCGAGCGAAGTGCTCGTGCCGGTTTTCGATTTATGGGGGGGGGGGGGGGGCGTTTCCCTTTCCGGACACCCGGCGGGTCGTTTTTGAGCCTAAGTGTTGGAGAATCCTGTGTTTTCGCTCTTAACTCTCTAACCGAGAGTCCTCTTTGCGAGCCGTCAGTTCGTACGAGTCACTTTTACCGTCGAGCAAAGTGCTCGTGCCGGTTTCCGATTTATGGAGGATCTGTTTCCCATTCTACGTGTTGGAGAATCTTATGTTTTCGCTCGTAATTCTCCAATCGGGAGTCCTATTTGCGAGCTGGCAGTGCCTACGAGTTACTCTACCCTCGAGCGAAGTGCTCGTGCCAGTTTCTGATTTTTGTAAGGGTCGTTTCCCGTTCCGGACCCCGGTGGGCCATTTTGGAGCCCAAGTGTTGGAAAATCCTATGTTTTCGCTCGTAGCTTTCTAACCGGGAGTTCTATTTGCATGCCGTCAGTACCTAGGAGTCACTCTACCCTCGAGCGAAGTGCTCGTGCCGGTTTTTGATTTATGGGGGGGGCGGGAGTTTCCCGTTCCGGACCCCCGGCGGACCGTTTTGGAGCCTAAGTGTTGGAGAATCATATGTTTTCGCTCGTAATTCTCTAACCGGGAGTCTTATTTGCGTGTCGTCAGTTCCTACGAGTTACTCTACCCTCGAGCGAAGTGCCCGTGCCCGATTTAGAAATATGGAGGGCCCATTTCCCATTCCGGACCCCTGGCGGGCCATTTTGGTGCCTAAGTGTTGGAGAATAATATGTTTTCGCCCGTAACTCTCTAACCGGGAGTCTTATTTGCATGTCGTCAGTTCCTACGAGTCACTCTACCCTCGAACGAAGTGCTCGTGCCAGTTACCGTTTTTTGTAGGGGCCGTTTCCCATTCCGGACCCCTGGCGGGCCATTTTGGAGCCAAAGTGTTGTTGAATCCTAAGATTTCGCTCGTACCTCTCTAATCGGGAGTCCTATTTGCATGCCGTTAGTACCTAGGAGTCACTCTATGCTCGAGCGAAGTGCTCGTGTCGATTTCCAATTATTGGAGGGGCCGTTTCCCATTCCGGACCCCCGGCGGGCCGTTTTGGAGCCAAAGCGTTGGAGAATTATATGTTTCGCTCGTAACTCTCTAACCGGGAGTCCCCATTTGCGTGCCGTCAGTTCCTATGAGTCACCCTACCCTCGAGCGAAGTGCTCGTGCCGGTTTTTCAATTTATGGAGGGGCCGTTTCACATTCCAGACTCCCTGCGGTCCGTTTTGGAGCCTAAGTGTTGGAGAATCTTATGTTTTCGCTTGTAACCTCTCTAACCGGGAGTCCTATTTGCAAGCCGTCAGTTCCTACGAGTCACTCTACCCCTCGAGCGAAGTGCTCGTGCAAGTTTCCTATTTTTGGAGGGTGCGTTCCAGTTCCGGACCCCCTGCGGGACGTTTTGGAGCCTAAGTGTTAGAGAATCCTGTGTTTTCGATCGTAACTCTCTAACCGGGAGTCCTCTTTGCGAGCCGTCAGTTCGTACGAGTCACTCTACTGTCGAGCAAAGTGCTCGTGCCGGTTTCCGATTTATGGAGGATCCGTTTCCCATTCTACGTGTTGGAGAATCTTATGTTTTTCGCTCGTAATTCTCCAATCGGGAGTCCTATTTGCGAGCTGGCAGTGCCTACGAGTCACTCTATCCTCGAGCGAAGTGTTCGTGCCAGTTTCTGATTTTTGTAAGGGTCGTTTCCCGTTCCGGACCCCGGTGGGCCATTTTGGGGACTAAGTGTTGGAAAATCCTATGTTTTCGCTCGTAGCTTTCTAAACGGGAGTTCTATTTGCATGCCGTCAGTACCTAGGAGTCACTCTACCCTCGAGCGAAGTGCTCATGCCGGTTTTCGATTTATGGGGGGGCCGTTTCCCGTTCCGGACCCTCGGCGGACCGTTTTGGAGCCTAAGTGTTGGAGAATCATATGTTTTCGCTCGTAACTCTCTAATCGGGAGTCTTATTTGCGTGTCGTCAGTTCCTACGAGTTACTCTACCCTCGAGCGAAGTGCCCGTGCCCGTTTTAGAAATATGGAGGGCCCATTTCCCATTCCGGACCCCTGGCGGGCCATTTTGGTGCCTAAGTGTTGGAGAATCATATGTTTTCGCCCGTAGCTCTCTAACCGGGAGTCTTATTGCATGTCGTCAGTTCCTACGAGTCACTCTACCCTCGAACGAAGTGCTCGTTCCAGTTACCAACTTTTGTAGGGGCCGTTTCCCATTCCGGACCCCTGGCGGGCCGTTTTGGAGCCAAAGTGTTGGAGAATCCTAAGATTTCGCTCGTACCGCTCTAATCGAGAATCCTATTTGCATGCCGTTAGTACCTAGGAGTCACTCTATGCTCGAGCAAAGTGCCCGTGTCGATTTCCGAATATTGGAGGGGCCGTTTCCCATTCCGGACCCCCAGCGGGCTATTTTGGAGCCAAAGCGTTGGAGAATTATATGTTTTCGCTCGTAACTCTCTAACCAGGAGTCCCATTTGCATGCCGTCAGTTCCTACGAGTCATCCTACCCTCGAGCGAAGTGCTCCTGCCGGTTTTCGCTTTATGGTGGGGCCGTTTCACATTCCGGACTCCCGACGGTCCGTTTTGGAGCCTAAGTGTGGAGAATCTTATGTTTTCGCTTGTAACTCTCTAACCGGGAGTACTATTTGCAAGCCGTCAGTTCCTACGAGTCACTCTACCCTCGAGCGAAGTGCACGTGCTAGTTTCCTATTTTTGGAGGGGGCGTTTCCAGTTCCGGACCCCCTGTGGGACATTTTTGGAGCCTAAGTGTTAGAGAATCCTATGTTTTCGCTCGTAGCTTTCAAACCGGGAGTCCTATTTGCGTGCCGTCAGTTCCAACGAGTCACTCTACCCTCGAGCGAAGTGCTCGTGCCGGTTTCCGATTTATTGGGGGGCCGTTTCCCGTTCCGGACACCCGACGGGTCGTTTTTGAGCCTAAGTGTCGGAGAATCCTGTGTTTTCGCTCGTAACTCTCTAACGGGAGTCCTCTTTGCGAGCCGTCAGTTCCTACGAGTCACTCTACCGTCGAGCAATGTGCTCGTGCCGGTTTCCGATTTATGGAGGATCCGTTTCCCATTCTAAGTGTTGGAGAATCTTATGTTTTCGCTCGTAATTCTCTAATCGGGAGTCCTATTTGCGAGCTGGCAATGCCTACGAGTCACTCTACCCTCGAGCGAAGTGCTTCTGCCAGTTTCTGATTTTTGTAAGGGTCGTTTCCCGGTGGGCGATTTTGGAGCCTAAGTGTTCGAAAATCCTATGTTTTCGCTCGTAGCTTTCTAACCGGGAGTCCTATCTGCGTGCCGTCAGTACCTAGGAGTCACTCTACCCTCGAGCGAAGTGCTCATGCCGGTTTCCGATTTATGGGGGGGCCATTTCCCGTTCCGGACCCCCGACGGGCTGTTTTGGAGCCTAAGTGTTGGAGAATCCTGTGTTTTCGCTCGTAACTCTCTAACTGGGAGTCCTCTTTGCGTGTCGTCAGTTCCTACGAGTCACTCTACCCTCGAGCAAAGTGCTTGTGCCGGTTTCCGATTTATGGAGGATCCGTTTTCCACTCTAAGTGTTGGAGAATCTTATGTTTTCGCTCGCAATTCTCTAACCGGGAGTCCTACTTATGAGCTGGCAGTACCTACGAGTCACTCTAACCCTCGAGCGAAGTGCTCGTGCCAGTTTCTGATTTTTGTTAGGGTCGTTTCCTATTCCGGACCCCGGTGGGCGATTTTGGAGCCTAAGTGTTGTAAAATCCTATGTTTTCGCTCGTAGCTTTCTAACCGGGAGTCCTAATTGCGTGCCGTCAGTTCCAACGAGTCACTCTACCCTCGAGCGAAGTGCTCGTGCCGGTTTCCGATTTATGGGGGGGCTGTTTTCCCCTTCCGGACACCCGACGGGTCGTTTTTGAGCCTAAGTGTTGGAGAATCCTGTGTTTTCGCTCGTAACTCTCTAACCGAGAGTCCTCTTTGTGAGCCGTTAGTTCCTACGAGTCTCTCTTCCATCGAGCAATGTGCTCGTGCCGGTTTCCGATTTATGGAGGATCCGTTTCCCATTCTAAGTGTTGGAGAATCTTATGTTTTCGCTCGTAATTCTCTAATTGGGAGTCCTATTTGCGAGCTGGCATTGCCTACGAGTCACTCTACCCTCGAGCGAAGTGCTCGTGCCAGTTTTTGATTTTTGTAATGGTCGTTTCCCATTCCGGACCCCGGTGGGCCATTTTGGAGCCTAAGTGTTCGAAAATCCTATGTTTTCGCTCGTAGCTTTCTAACCGGGAGTCTTATTTGCGTGCCGTCAGTACCTAGGAGTCACTCAACCCTCGAGCAAAGTGCTCGTGCCAGTTTCCGATTTATGGGGGGGGGTGTTTCCCGTTCCGGACCCCCGGCGAGCCATTTTGGAGCCTAAGTGTTGGAGAATCATATGTTTTCGCTCGTAACTCTCTAACCGGGAGTCCTATTTGCATGCCGTTCGTTCCTACAAGTCACTCTACCCTCAAGCGAAGTGCTCGTGTCGGTTTCTGAATATTGGAGGGTCTATTTCCCATTCTGGACCCCCGGCGGGCCGTTTTGGAGCCAAAGCGTTGGAGAATCATACGTTTTCACTCGTAACTCTCTAACCGGGAGTCCTATTTGCGTACCGTCAGTTCCTACGAGTCACCCTACCCTCGAGCGAAGTGCTCGTGCTAGTTTCCTATTTTTGGAGGCGGCGTTTCCAGTTCCGGACCCCCTGTGGGACATTTTGGAGCCTAAGTGTTAGAGAATCCTGTGTTTTCGATCGTAACTCTCTAACCGGGAGTCCTCATTGCGAGCCGTCAGTTCGTACGAGTTACTCTACCCTCGAGAAAAGTGCTCGTGCCGGTTTCCAATTTTTGGAGGGTCCGTTTCCCGTTCCGGACCCCTGGCAGGCCATTTTGGAGCCTAAGTGCTTGAGAATCCTGTGTTTTCGCTCGTAACTCTCTAACCGGGAGTCCTCTTTGCGAGCCGTCATTTCCTACGAGTCACTCTACCCTCGAGCGAAGTGCTCGTGCCGGTTTCCGATTTTTGTAAGAGCCGTTTCCCGTTCCGGACACTCGGCGGGTCGTTTTTGAGCCTAAGTGTTAGAGAATCCTGTGTTTTCGCTCGTAACTCTCTAACCGGGAGTCCTCTTTGCGAGTCGTCAGTTCCTACGAGTCACTCTACCGTCGAGCAAAGTGCTCGTGCCGGTTTCCAATTTATGGAGGATCCGTTTCCCATTCTAAGTGTTAGAGAATCATATGTTTTCGCTCGTAACTCTCTAACTGGGATCCTATTTTCGAGCCATCAGTTCCTACGAGTCACTCAACCCTCGAGCGAAGTGGTCGTGCCGGTTTTTGATTTTTGTAGGAGCCGTTTCCCATTCCGGACCCCCAGCGAGCCGTTTTGGAGCCTAAGTGTTGGAGAATCATATGTTTTCACTCGTAACTCTCTAACCGGGAGTCCTATTTGCATGCCGTTCGTTCCTACAAGTCACTCTACCCTCAAGCGAAATGCTCGTGTCGGTTTCTGAATATTGGAGGGTCTATTTCCCATTCTGGAACCCCGGCGGGCCGTTTTGGTGCCAAAGCGTTGGAGAATCATACGTTTTCGCTCGTAACTCTCTAACCGGGAGTCCTATTTGCGTACCGTCAGTTCCTACGAGTCACCCTACCCTCGAGCGAAGTGCTCGTGCCGGTTTTCGATTTATGGGGGGGCCGTTTCACATTCCGGACTCCCGGCGGGCCGTTTTGGAGCCTAAGTGTTGGAGAATCATATGTTTTTGCTCGTAACTCTCTAACCGGGAGTCTTATTTGCGTGTCGTCAGTTCCTACGAGTCACTCTACCCTCTAGCGAAGTGCTCGTGCCCGTTTTAGATATATGGAGTGGCCGTTTCCCATGCCGGACCCCCGGCGGGCCATTTTGGTGCCTAAGTGTTGGAGAATCATATGTTTTCGCCCGTAACTCTCTAACCGGGAGTCTTATTTGCATGTCGTCAGTTCCTACGAGTCACTTTACCCTCGAACGAAGTTCTCGTGCCAGTTACCGATTTTTGTAGGGGCCGTTCCCATTCGGACCCCTGGCGGGCCGTTTTGGAGCCAAAGTGTTGGAGAATCCTAAGATTTCGCTCGTACCTCTCTAACCGGGAGTCCTATTTGCGTGCAGTCAGTACCTAGGAGTCACTCTACCCCTCGAGCGAAGTGCTCGTGCCGGTTTCCGATTATTGGAGGGGCTGTTTCCCATTCCGGAAACCCGGCGGGCCATTTTGGAGCCAAGGTGTTGGAGAATCATATGTTTTCGCTCGTAGCTCTCTAACCGGGAGTCCTATTTGTGAGCCGTCAGTTCCTACGAGTCACCCTACCCTCGAGCGAAGTGCTCGTGCCGGTTTCCATTTTTTGGAGGGGGCGTTTCCAGTTTCGGACCCCCTGCGGGCCGTTTGGAGCCTAAGTGTTTGAGAATCCTGTGTTTTCGATCGTAACTCTCTAACCGGGAGTCCTCATTACGAGCCGTCATTTCCTACGAGTTACTTTGCCCTCGAGCAAAGTGCTCGTGCCGGTTTCCGATTTATGGAGGGTCCGTTTCCCGTTCCGGACCCCCGGTGGGCCATTTTGGAGCCTAAATATTTGAGAATCCTGTGTTTTCGCTCGTAACTCTCTAACCGGAAGTCCTCTTTGCGAGCCGTCATTTCCTACGAGTCACTCTACCCTCGAGCGAAGTGCTCGTGCCGGTTTCCAATTTTTGTAAGAGCCGTTTCCCGTTCGGAACACTCGGCGGGTCGTTTTTGAACCTAAGTGTTGGAGAATCCTGTGTTTTCGTTCGTAACTCTCTAACCGGGAGTCCTCTTTGCGTGTCGTCAGTTCCTATGATTCACTCTACCCTCGACCAAAGTGCTCGTGCCGGTTTTCGAATTATGGAGGATCCATTTCCCATTCTAAGTGTTGGAGAATCTTATGTTTTCGCTCGTAATTCTCTAACCGGGTGTCCTATTTGCGAGCTGGCAGTGCCTACGAGTCACTCTACCCTCGAGCGAAGTGCTCGTGCCAGTTTCTGATTTTTGTAAGGGTCGTTTCCCGTTCCGGAACCCGGTGGGCCTTTTTGGAGCCTAAGTGTTGGAAAATCGTATGTTTTCGCTCGTAGCTTTCTAACCGGGAGTCCTAATTGCGTGCCATCAGTTCCAACGAGTCACTCTAACCCTCGAGCGAAGTGCTCGTGCCGGTTTCCGATTTATGGGGGGGGCCGTTTCCCGTTCCGGATACCCGGCGGGTCGTTTTTTGAGCCTAGCTGTTGGAGAGTCCTGTGTTTTCGCTCGTAACTCTCTAACCGGGAGTCCTCTTTGCGAGCCGTCAGTTCCTACGAGTCACTCTACCGTCGAGCAAAGTGCTCGTGCTGGTTTCCGATTTATGGAGGATCCGTTTCCCATTCTAAGTGTTGGAGAATCTTAGGTTTTCGCTCGTAATTCTCTAATCGTGAGTCCTATTTGCGAGCTGGCAGTGCCTACGAGTCACTCTACCCTCGAGCGAAGTGCTCGTCCCAGTTTCTGATTTTTGTAAGGGTCGTTTCCCGTTCCGGACCCCGGTGGGCCATTTTGGAGCCTAAGTGTTGGAAAATCCTATGTTTTCGCTCGTAGCTTTCTAACCAGGAGTCCTATTTGCATGCCGTCAGTACCTAGGAGTCACTCTACCCACGAGCGAAGTGCTCGTGCCGGTTTTTGAATTATGGGGAGGGGGGGGGGCGCGTTTCCCGTTCCGAACCCCCGGCGGGCCGTTTTGGAGCCTAAGTGTTGGAGAATCATATGTTTTCGCTCGTAACTCTCTAACCGGGAGTCTTATTTGCGTGTCGTCAGTTCCTACGAGTCACTCTACCCTCGAGCGAAGTGCCCGTGCCCGTTTTAGAAATATGGAGGGGCCATTTCCCATTCCGGACCCCCGGCGGGCCATTTTGGTGCCTAAGTGTTGGAGAATCATATGTTTTCGCCCGTAACTCTCTAACCGGGAGTCTTATTTGCATGTCGTCAGTTCCTACGAGTCACTCTACCCTCGAACGAAGTGCTCGTGCCAGTTACCGATTTTTGTAGGGGCCGTTTCCCATTCCGGACCCCTGGCGGGCCGTTTTGGAGCCAAAGTGTTGGAGAATCCTAAGATTTCGCTCGTACCTCTCTAACCGGGAGTCCTATTTGCATGCCGTTAGTACCTAGGAGTCACTCTATGCTCGAGTGAAGTGCTCGTGTCAATTTCCGATTATTGGAGGGGCCGTTTCCCATTCGGACCCCCGGCGGGCCATTTTGGAGCCAAAGCGTTGGAGAATTATATGTTTTCGCTCGTAACTCTCTAACCGGGAGTCCCATTTGCATGCCGTCAGTTCCTACGAGTCACCCTACCCTCGAGCGAAGTGCTCGTGCCGGTTTTCGATTTATGGAGGGGTCGTTTCACATTCCGGACTCCCGACAGTCCGTTTTGGAGCCTAAGTGTTGGAGAATCTTATGTTTTCGCTTGTAACTCTCTAACCGGGAGTACTATTTGCAAGCCGTCAGTTCCTACGAGTCACTCTACCCTCGAGCGAAGTGCACGTGCTAGTTTCCTATTTTTGGAGGGGGCGTTTCCAGTTCCGGACCCCCTGTGGGACATTTTGGAGCCTAATTGTTAGAGAATCCTGTGTTTTCGATCGTAACTCTCTAACCGGGAGTCCTCATTGCGAGCCGTCAGTTCCTACGAGTTACTCTACCCTCGAGAAAAGTGCTCGTGCCGGTTTCCAATTTATGGAGGGTCAGTTTCCCATTCCGGACCCCCGGCGGGCCATTTTGGAGCCTAAGTGTTTGAGAATCCTGTGTTTTCGCTCGTAACTCTCTAACCGGGAGTCCTCTTTGCGAGCCGTCATTTCCTACGAGTCACTCTACCCTCGAGCGAAGTGCTCGTGCCGGTTTCCGATTTTTGTAAGAGCCGTTTCCCGTTCCGGACACTCGGCGGGTCGTTTTTGAGCCTAAGTGTTGGGGAATCCTGTGTTTTCGCTCGTAACTCTCTAACCGGGAGTCCTCTTTGCGTGTCGTCAGTTCCTACGATTCACTCTACCCTCGACCAAATTGCTCGTGCCGGTTTCCAATTTATGGAGGATCCGTTTCCCATTCTAAGTGTTAGAGAATCATATGTTTTCGCTCGTAACTCTCTAACTGGGATCCTATTTTCGAGCCATCAGTTCCTACGAGTCACTCAACCCTCGAGCGAAGTGCTCGTGCCGGTTTCCGATTTATGGAGGTTCCGTTTCCCATTCCGGACCACCAGCGGGCCATTTTGGTGCCTAAGTGTTTAGAATCCTGTGTTTTCGCTCGTAACTCTCTAACCGGGAGTCCTCTTTGCGAGCCGTCAGTTCCTACGAGTCACTCTACCCTCGAGCGAAGCGCTCGTGCTGGTTTCTGATTTTTGTAAGAGCCGTTTTCCCGTTCCGGACACCCGGCGGGTCGTTTTTGAGCATAAGTGTTGGAGAATCCTGTGTTTTCGATCGTAACTCTCTAACTGGGAGTCCTCTTTGCGTGTCGTCAGTTCCTACGAGTCACTCTACCCTCGAGCAAAGTGCTCGTGCCGGTTTCCGATTTATGGAGGATCCGTTTCCCACTCTAAGTGTTAGAGAATCTTATGTTTTCGCTCGCAATTCTCTAACCAGGAGTCGTACTTGCGAGCTGGCAGTGCCTACGAGTCACTCTACCCTCGAGCGAAGTGCTCATGCCAGTTTCTGATTTTTATAAGGGTCGTTTCCTGTTCCGGACCCCAGTGGGCCATTTTGGAGCCTAAGTGTTGTAAAATCTTATGTTGTCGCTCGTAGCTTTCTAACCGGGAGTCCTATTTGCGTGCCGTCAGTTCCAACGAGTCACTCTACCCTCGAGCGAAGTGCTCGTGCCGGTTTCCGATTTATTGGGGGGCCGTTTCCCGTTCCGGACACCCGACGAGTCGTTTTTTGAGCCTAAGTGTCGGAGAATCCTGTGTTTTCGCTCGTAACTCTCTAACCGGGAGTCCTCTTTGCGAGCCGTCAGTTCCTACGAGTCACTCTACCATCGAGCAATGTGCTCGTGCCGGTTTCCGATTTATGGAGGATCCGTTTCCAATTCTAAGTGTTGGAGAATCTTATGTTTTCGCGCGTAATTCTCTAATCGGAGTCCTATTTGTGAGCTGGCAGTGCCTACGAGTCACTCTACCCTCGAGCGAAGTGCTCGTGCTAGTTTCTGATTTTTGTAAGGGTCGTTTCCCGGTGGGCGATTTGGAGCCTAAGTGTTCGAAAATCCTATGTTTTCGCTCGTAGCTTTCTAACCGGGAGTCCTATCTGCGTGCCGTCAGTACCTAGGAGTCACTCTACCCTCGAGCGAAGTGCTCATGCCGGTTTCCGATTTATGGGGGGGCCATTTCCCGTTCCGGACCCCCGACGGGCTGTTTTGGAGCCTAAGTGTTGGAGAATCCTGTGTTTTCGCTCGTAACTCTCTAACTGGGAGTCCTCTTTGCGTGTCGTCAGTTCCTACGAGTCACTCTACCCTCGAGCAAAGTGCTTGTGCCGGTTTCCGATTTATGGAGGATCCGTTTTCCACTCTAAGTGTTGGAGAATCTTATGTTTTCGCTCGCAATTCTCTAACCGGGAGTCCCACTTATGAGCTGGCAGTACCTACGAGTCACTCTACCCTCAAGCGAAGTGCTCGTGCCAGTTTCTGATTTTTGTTAGGGTCGTTTCCTATTCCGGACCCCGGTGGGCGATTTTGGAGCCTAAGTGTTGTAAAATCCTATGTTTTTCGCTCGTAGCTTTCTAACCGGGAGTCCTAATTGCGTGCCGTCAGTTCCAACGAGTCACTCTACCCTCGAGCGAAGTGCTCATGCCGGTTTCCGATTTATGGGGGGGGCTGTTTCCCCTTCCGGACACCCGACGGGTCGTTTTTTTGAGCCTAAGTGTTGGAGAATCCTGTGTTTTCGCTCGTAACTCTCTAACCGAGAGTCCTCTTTGCGAGCCGTTAGTTCCTACGAGTCTCTTTACCATCGAGCAATGTGCTCGTGCCGGTTTCCGATTTATGGAGGATCCGTTTCCCATTCTAAGTGTTGGAGAATCTTATGTTTTCGCTCGTAATTCTCTAATTGGGAGTCCTATTTGCGAGCTGGCATTGCCTACGAGTCACTCTACCCTCGAGCGAAGTGCTCGTGCCAGTTTTGATTTTTGTAATGGTCGTTTCCCATTCCGGACCCCGGTGGGCCATTTTGGAGCCTAAGTGTTCGAAAATCCTATGTTTTCGCTCGTAGCTTTCTAACCGGGAGTCTTATTTGCGTGCCGTCAGTACCTAGGAGTCACTCTACCCTCGAGCGAAGTGTTCGTGCCGGTTTTCGATTTATGGAGGGGCTATTTCCCATTCCGGACCCCCGGTGGGCCATTTTAGAGCCTAAGTGTTGGAGAATCATATGTTTTCGCTCGTAACTCTCTAACCGGGAGTCCTATTTGCATGCCGTTCGTTCCTACAAGTCACTCTACCCCCAAGCGAAGTGCTCGTGTCGGTTTTCTGAATATTGGAGGGTCTATTTCCCATTCTGGACCCCCGGCGGGCCGTTTTGGAGCCAAAGCGTTGGAGAATCATACGTTTTCACTCGTAACTCTCTAACCGGGAGTCCTATTTGCGTACCGTCAGTTCCTACGAGTCACCCTACCCTCGAGCGAAGTGCTCGTGCTAGTTTCCTATTTTTGGAGGCGGCGTTTCCAGTTCCGGACCCCCTGTGGGACATTTTGGAGCCTAAGTGTTAGAGAATCCTGTGTTTTCGATCGTAACTCTCTAACCGGGAGTCCTCATTGCGAGCCGTCAGTTCGTACGAGTTACTCTACCCTCGAGAAAAGTGCTCGTGCCGGTTTCCAATTTTTGGAGGGTCCGTTTCCCGTTCCGGACCCCCGGCGGGCCATTTTGGAGCCTAAGTGCTTGAGAATCCTGTGTTTTCGCTCGTAACTCTCTAACCGGGAGTCCTCTTTGCGAGCCGTCATTTCCTACGAGTCACTCTACCCTCGAGCGAAGTGCTCGTGCCGGTTTCCGATTTTTGTAAGAGCCGTTTCCCGTTCCGGACACTCGGCGGGTCGTTTTTGAGCCTAAGTGTTAGAGAATCCTGTGTTTTCGCTCGTAACTCTCTAACCGGGAGTCCTCTTTGCGAGTCGTCAGTTCCTACGAGTCACTCTACCGTCGAGCAAAGTGCTCGTGCCGGTTTCCAATTTATGGAGGATCCGTTTCCCATTCTAAGTGTTAGAGAATCATATGTTTTCGCTCGTAACTCTCTAACTGGGATCCTATTTTCGAGCCATCAGTTCCTACGAGTCACTCAACCCTCGAGCGAAGTGGTCGTGCCGGTTTCCGATTTATGGGGGGGCCATTTCCCGTTCCGGACCCCCGGCGAGCCGTTTTGGAGCCTAAGTGTTGGAGAATCATATGTTTTCGCTCGTAACTCTCTAACCGGGAGTCCTATTTGCATGCGGTTCGTTCCTACAAGTCACTCTACCCTCAAGCGAAGTGCTCGTGTCGGTTTTCTGAATATTGGAGGGTCTATTTACCATTCTGGAACCCCGGCGGGCCGTTTTGGTGCCAAAGCGTTGGAGAATCATACGTTTTCGCTCGTAACTCTCTAACCGGGAGTCCTATTTGCGTACCGTCAGTTCCTACGAGTCACCCTACCCTCGAGCGAAGTGCTCGTGCCGGTTTTCGATTTATGGAGGGGCCGTTTCACATTCCGGACTCCCGGCGGGCCGTTTTGGAGCCTAAGTGTTGGAGAATCATATGTTTTTGCTCGTAACTCTCTAACCGGGAGTCTTATTTGCGTCTCGTCAGTTCCTACGAGTCACTCTACCCTCTAGCGAAGTGCTCGTGCCCGTTTTAGATATATGGAGTGGCCGTTTCCCCATGCCGGACCCCCGGCGGGCCATTTTGGTGCCTAAGTGTTGGAGAATCATATGTTTTCGCCCGTAACTCTCTAACCGGGAGTCTTATTTGCATGTCGTCAGTTCCTACGAGTCACTTTACCCTCGAACGAAGTTCTCGTGCCAGTTACCGATTTTTGTAGGGGCCGTTTCCCATTCCGGACCCCTGGCGGGCCGTTTTGGAGCCAAAGTGTTGGAGAATCCTAAGATTTCGCTCGTACCTCTCTAACCGGGAGTTCTATTTGCGTGCAGTCAGTACCTAGGAGTCACTCTACCCTCGAGCGAAGTGCTCGTGCCGGTTTCCGATTATAGGAGGGGCTATTTCCCGTTCCGGACCCCCGGCGGGCCATTTTGGAGCCAAAGTGTTGGAGAATCAGATGTTTTCGCTCGTAACTCTCTAACCGGGAGTCCTATTTGTGAGCCGTCAGTTCCTACGAGTCACCCTACCCTCGAGCGAAGTGCTCGTGCCGGTTTCCATTTTTTGGAGGGGGCGTTTCCAGTTTCGGACCCCCTGCGGGCCGTTTTGGAGCCTAAGTGTTTGAGAATCCTGTGTTTCGATCGTAACTCTCTAACCGGGAGTCCTCATTACGAGCCGTCATTTCCTACGAGTTACTCTGCCCTCGAGCAAAGTGCTCGTGCCGGTTTCCGATTTATGGAGGGTCCGTTTCCCGTTCCGGACCCCCGGTGGGCCATTTTGGAGCCTAAATATTTGAGAATCCTGTGTTTTCGCTCGTAACTCTCTAACCGGAAGTCCTCTTTGCGAGCCGTCATTTCCTACGAGTCACTCTACCCTCGAGCGAAGTGCTCGTGCCGGTTTCCAATTTTTGTAAGAGCCGTTTCCCGTTCGGAACACTCGGCGGGTCGTTTTGAGCCTAAGTGTTGGGGAATCCTGTGTTTTCGCTCGTAACTCTCTAACCGGGAGTCCTCTTTGCGTGTCGTCAGTTCCTACGATTCACTCTACCCTCGACCAAATTGCTCGTGCCGGTTTCCGAATTGTGGAGGATCCGTTTCCCATTCTAAGTGTTGGAGAATCTTATGTTTTCGCTCGTAATTCTCTAACCGGGTGTCCTATTTGCGAGCTGGCAGTGCCTACGAGTCACTCTACCCTCGAGCGAAGTGCTCGTGCCAGTTTCTGATTTTTGTAAGGGTCGTTTCCCATTCTGGACCCCGGTGGGCCATTTTGGAGCCTAAGTGTTGGAAAATCGTATGTTTTCGCTCGTAGCTTTCTAACCGGGAGTCCTAATTGCGTGCATCAGTTCCAACGAGTCACTCTACCCTCGAACGAAGTGCTCGTGCCGGTTTCCGATTTATGGGGGGGCGGTTTCCCGTTCGGATACCCGGCGGGTCGTTTTTGAGCCTAGCTGTTGGAGAATCCCGTGTTTTCGCTCGTAACTCTCTAACTGGGAGTCCTCTTTGCGAGCCGTCAGTTCCTACGAGTCACTCTACCGTCGAGCAAAGTGCTCGTGCTGGTTTCCGATTTATGGAGGATCCGTTTCCCATTCTAAGTGTTGGAGAATCTTAGGTTTTCGCTCGTAATTCTCTAATCGTGAGTCCTATTTGCGAGCTGGCAGTGCCTACGAGTCACTCTACCCTCGAGCGAAGTGCTCGTCCCAGTTTCTGATTTTTGTAAGGGTCGTTTCCCGTTTCCGGACCCCGGTGGGCCATTTTGAAGCCTAAGTGTTGGAAAATCCTATGTTTTCGCTCGTAGCTTTCTAACCAGGAGTCCTATTTGCATGCCGTCAGTACCTAGGAGTCACTCTACCCACGAGCGAAGTGCTCGTGCCGGTTTTCGAATTATGGGGAGGGGGGGGGCGCGTTTCCCGTTCCGAACCCCCGGCGGGCCGTTTTGGAGCCTAAGTGTTGGAGAATCATATGTTTTCGCTCGTAACTCTCTAACCGGGAGTCTTATTTGCGTGTCGTCAGTTCCTACGAGTCACTCTACCCTCGAGCGAAGTGCCCGTGCCCGTTTTAGAAATATGGAGGGGCCATTTCCCATTCCGGACCCCCGGCGGGCCATTTTGGTGCCTAAGTGTTGGAGAATCATATGTTTTCGCCCGTAACTCTCTAACCGGGAGTCTTATTTGCATATCGCCAGTTCCTACGAGTCACACTACCCTCGAACGAAGTGCTCGTGCCAGTTACCCGATTTTTGTAGGGACCGTTTCCCATTCCGGACCACTAGCGGGCCGTTTTGGAGCCAAAGTGTTGGAGAATCCTAAGATTTCGCTCGTACCTCTCTAATCGGGAGTCCTATTTGCATGCCGTTAGTACCTAGGAGTCACTCTATTGTCGAGCGAAGTGCTCGTGTCGATTTCCGATTATTGGAGGGGCCGTTTCCCATTCCGGACCCCCGGCGGGCCGTTTTGGAGCCAAAGCGTTGGAGAATTATATGTTTTCGCTCGTAACTCTCTAACCGGGAGTCCCATTTGCGTGCCGTCAGTTCCTACGAGTCACCCTACCCTCGAGTGAAGTGCTCGTGCCGGTTTTCGATTTATGGAGGGGCCGTTACACATTCCAGACTCCCGGCGGTCCGTTTTGGAGCCTAAGTGTTGGAGAATCTTATGTTTTCGCTTGTAACTCTCTAACCGGGAGTCCTATTTGCAAGCCATCAGTTCCTACGAGTCACTCTACCCTCGAGCAAAGTGCTCGTGCAAGTTTCCTATTTTTGGAGGGTGCGTTTCCAGTTCCGGACCCCCTGCGGGACGTTTTGGAGCCTAAGTGTTAGAGAATCCTGTGTTTTCGATCGTAACTCTCTAACCGGGAGTCCTCATTGCGAGCCGTCAGTTCCTACGAGTTACTCTACCCTCGAGCAAAGTGCTCGTCCCGGTTTCCGATTTTTGTAAGTGCCGTTTCCCATTCCGGACACCAGGCGGGTCGTTTTTTAGCCTAAGTGTTGGAGAGTCCTGTGTTTTCGCTCGTAACTCTCTAACTGGGAGTCCTCTTTGCGTGTCGTCAGTTCCTACGAGTCACTCTACCCCTCGAGCAAAGTGCTCGTGCCGGTTTCCGAATTATGGAGGATCCGTTTCCCATTCTAAGTGTTGGAGAATCTTGTGTTTTCGCTCGTAATTCTCTAACCGGGAGTCCAATTTGCGAGCTGGCAGTGCCTACGAGTCACTCTACCCTCGAGCGAAGTGCTCGTGCCAGTTTTCGATTTTTGTAAGGGTCGTTTCCCGTTCCGGAACCCGGTGGGCCTTTTTGGAGCCTAAGTGTTGGAAAATCCTATGTTTTCGCTCGTAGCTTTCTAATCGGGAGTCCTAATTGAGTGCCGTCAGTTCCAACGAGTCACTCTACCCTCGAGCGAAGTGCTCGTGCCGGTTTCCGATTTATGGGGGGGCCGTTTCCCGTTCCGGAAACCCGGCGGGTCGTTTTTGAGCCTAGGTGTTGGAGAATCATGTGTTTTCGCTCGTAACTCTCTAACCGGGAGTCCTCTTTGCGAGCCGTCAGTTCCTACGAGTCACTATACCGTTGAGCAAAGTGCTCGTGCCGGTTTCCGATTTATGGAGGATCCGTTTCCCATTCTAAGTGTTGGAGAATCGTATGTTTTCGCTCGTAATTCTCTAATCATGAGTCCTATTTGCGAGCTGGCAGTGCCTACGAGTCACTCTACCCTCGAGCGAAGTGCTCGTCCCAGTTTCGGATTTTTGTAAGGGTCGTTTCCCGTTCCGGACCCCGGTGGGCCATTTTGGAGCCTAAGTGTTGGAAAATCCTATGTTTTCGCTCGTAGCTTTCTAACCAGGAGTCCTATTTGCATGCCGTTAGTACCTAGGAGTCACTCTACCCACGAGCGAAGTGCTCGTGCCGGTTTTCGAATTATGGGGGGGGGGCGCGTTTCCCGTTCCGAACCCCCGGCGGGCCGTTTTGGAGCCTAAGTGTTGGAGAATCATATGTTTTCGCTCGTAACTCTCTAACCGGGAGTCTTTTTTTTCGTGTCGTCAGTTCCTACGAGTCACTCTACCCTCGAACGAAGTGCCCGTGCCCGTTTTAGAAATATAGAGGGGCCATTTCCCATTCCGGACCCCCGGCGGGCCGTTTTGGTGCCTAAGTGTTGGAGAATCATATGTTTTCGCCCGTAACTCTCTAACCGGGAGTCTTATTTGCATATCGCCAGTTCCTACGAGTCACTCTACCCTCGAACGAAGTGCTCGTGCCAGTTACCGATTTTTGTAGGGACCGTTTCCCATTCCGGACCCCTAGCGGGACGTTTTGGAGCCAAAGTGTTGGAGAATCCTAAGATTTCGCTCGTACCTCTCTAATCGGGAGTCCTATTTGCATGCCGTTAGTACCTAGGAGTCACTCTATGCTCGAGCGAAGTGCTCGTGTCGATTTCCGATTATTGGAGGGGCCGTTTCCCATTCCAGACCCCCGGCGGGCCGTTTTGGAGCCAAAGCGTTTGAGAATCATATGTTTTCGCTCGTAACTCTCTAACCGGGAGTCCAATTTGAGTGCCGTCAGTTCCTACGAGTCACCCTACCCTCGAGCAAAGTGCTCGTGCCGGTTTTCGATTTATGGAGGGGCCGTTTCACATTCCGGACTCCCGGAGGGCCGTTTTGGAGCCTAAGTGTTGGAGAATCTTATGTTTTCGCTCGTAATTCTCTAACCGGGAGTCCTATTTGCAACCCGTCAGTTCCTACGAGTCACTCTACCCTCGAGCAAAGTGCTCGTGCAAGTTTCCTATTTTGGAGGGTGCGTTTCCAGTTCCGGACCCCCTGCGGGACGTTTTGGAGCCTAAGTGTTAGAGAATCCTGTGTTTTCGATCGTAACTCTCTAACCGGGAGTCCTCATTGCGAGCCGTCAGTTCCTACGAGTTACTCTACCCTCGAGCGAAGTGCTCGTCCCAGTTTCCAATTTTTGTAAGAGTCGTTTCCCGTTCCAGACACCCGGCGGGTCGTTTTTTAGCCTAAGTGTTGGAGAATCCTGTGTTTTCGCTCATAACTCTCTAACTGGGAGTCCTCTTTGCGTGTCGTCAGTTCCTACGAGTCACTCTACCCTCGAGCAAAGTGCTCGTGCCGGTTTCCGAATTATGGAGGATCCGTTTCCCATTCTAAGTGTTGGAGAATCTTATGTTTTCGCTCGTAATTCTCTAACCGGGTGTCCTATTTGCGAGCTGGCAGTGCCTACGAGTCACTCTACCCTCGAGCGAAGTGCTCGTGCCAGTTTCTGATTTTTGTAAGGGTCGTTTCCCGTTCCGGACCCCGGTGGGCCATTTTGAAGCCTATGTGTTGGAAAATCGTATGTTTTCGCTCGTAGCTTTCTAGCCGGGAGTCCTAATTGCGTGCCGTCAGTTCCAACGAGTCACTCTACCCTCGAGCGAAGTGCTCGTGCCGGTTTCCGATTTATGGGGGGGGCCGTTTCCTGTTCCGGATACCCGGCGGGTCGTTTTTGAGCCTAGGTGTTGGAGAATCCTGTGTTTTCGCACGTAACTCTCTAACCGGGAGTCCTCTTTGCGAGCCGTCAGTTCCTACGAGTCACTCTACCGTCGAGCAAAGTGCTCGTGCTGGTTTCCGATTTATGGAGGATCCGTTTCCCATTCTAAGTGTTGGAGAATCTTAGGTTTTCACTCGTAATTCTCTAATCATGAGTCCTATTTGCGAGCTGGCAGTGCCTACGAGTCACTCTACCCTCGAGCGAAGTGCTCGTCCCAGTTTTGGATTTTTGTAAGGGTCGTTTCCCGTTCCGGACCCCGGTGGGCCATTTTGGAGCCTAAGTGTTGGAAAATCCTATGTTTTCGCTCGTAGCTTTCTAACCGGGAGTCCTATTTGCATGCCGTCAGTACCTAGGAGTCACTCTACCCACGAGCGAAGTGCTCGTGCCGGTTTTCGAATTATGGGGGGGGGGGGGGGGCGTTTCCCGTTCCGAACCCTCGGCGGGCCGTTTTGGAGCCTAAGTGTTGGAGAATCATATGTTTTCGCTCGTAACTCTCTAAACGGGAGTCTTATTTGCGTGTCGTCAGTTCCTACGAGTCACTCTACCCTCGAGCGAAGTGCTCGTGCCCGTTTTAGAAATATGGAGGGGCCATTTCCCATTCCGGACCCCCGGCGGGCCGTTTTGGTGCCTAAGTGTTGGAGAATCATATGTTTTCGCCCGTAACTCTCTAACCGGGAGTCTTATTTGGATGTCGTCAGTTCCTACGAGTCACTCTACCCTCGAACGAAGCACTCGTGCCAGTTACCGATTTTGTAGGGGCCGTTTCCCATTTCCGGACCCGTGGCGGGCCGTTTTGGAGCCAAAGTGTTGGAGAATCCTAAGATTTCGCTCGTACCTCTCTAATCGAGAGTCCTATTTGCATGCCGTTTGTACCTAGGAGTCACTCTACGCTCGAGCGAAGTGCTCGTGTCGATTTCCGATTATTGGAGGGGCCGTTTCCCATTCCGGACCCCCGGCGGGCCGTTTTGGAGCCAAAGCATTGGAGAATCATATGTTTTCGCTCGTAACTCTCCAACCGGGAGTCCCATTTGCGTGCCGTCAGTTCCTACGAGTCACCCTACCCTCGAGCGAATTGCACGTGCCGGTTTTCGATTTATGGAGGGGCCGTTTCACATTCCAGACTCCCGGCAGTCCGTTTTGGAGCCTAAGTGTTGGAGAATCTTTTGTTTT
Organism: Litsea cubeba; assembly: GCA_012931725.1. Lineage (NCBI taxonomy): Eukaryota > Viridiplantae > Streptophyta > Magnoliopsida > Laurales > Lauraceae > Litsea > Litsea cubeba. The sequence continues at coordinate 88,712,582 of CM022948.1, read as the reverse complement.
CGCTTGTAACTCTCTAACCGGGAGTACTATTTGCAAGCCGTCAGTTCCTACGAGTCACTCTACCCTCGAGCGAAGTGCTCGTGCTAGTTTCCTATTTTTGGAGGGTGCGTTTCCAGTTTCGGACCCCCTGCGGGACGTTTTGGAGCCTAAGTGTTAGAGAATCCTGTGTTTTCGATCGTAACTCTCTAACCGGGAGTCCTCATTGCGAGCCGTCAGTTCCTACGAGTTACTCTACCCTCGAGCGAAGTGCTCGTGCCGGTTTCCAATTTTTGTAAGAGCCGTTTCCCGTTCCGGACACCAGGCGGGTCGTTTTTTAGCCTAAGTGTTGGAGAATCCTGTGTTTTCGCTCGTAACTCTCTAACTGGGCGTCCTCTTTGCGTGTCGTCAGTTCCTACGAGTCACTCTACCCTCGAGCAAAGTGCTCGTGCCAGTTTTCGATTTATGGATGATTCGTTTCCCATTCTAAGTGTTGGAGAATCTTATGTTTTCGCTCGCAATTCTCTAACCGGGAGTCCTACTTGCGAGCTGGCGGTGCCTACGAGTCACTCTACCCTCGAGCGAAGTGCTCGTGCCAGTTTTGGATTTTTGTAAGGGTCGTTTCCTGTTCCGGACCCCGGTGGGCCATTTTGGAGCCTAAGTGTTGTAAAATCCTATGTTTTCACTCGTAGCTTTCTAACCGGGAATCCTCAATGCGAGCCGTCAGTTCCTACGAGTTACTCTACCCTCGAGCGAAGTGCTCGTGCTGGTTTCCGATTTTTGTAAGAGCCGTTTCCCGTTCCGGACACCCGACGGGTCATTTTTGAGCCTAAGTATTGGACAATCCTGTGTTTTCGCTCGTATCTCTCTAACCAGGAGTCCTCTTTGCGAGCCGTCCGTTCCTACGAGTCACTCTACCGTCGAGCAATTTGCTCGTGCCGGTTTTCGATTTATGGAGGATCCGTTTCCCATTCTAAGTGTTGGAGAATCTTAGGTTTTCACTCGTAATTCTCTAATCGTGAGTCCTATTTGCGAGCTGGCAGTGCCTACGAGTCACTCTACCCTCGAGCGAAGTGCTCGTGCGAGTTTCTGATTTTTGTAAGGGTCGTTTCCCCTTCCGGACCCCGGTGGGCCATTTTGGAGCCTAAGTGTTCGAAAATCCTATGTTTTTGCTCGTAGCTTTCTAACCGGGAGTCCTATTTGCGTGCCGTCAGTACCTAGGAGTCACTCTACCCTCGAGCGAAGTGCTCGTGCCGGTTTCCGATTTATGGGGGGGCCGTTTCCCGTTCCGGACCCCCGGCGGGCCGTTTTTGAGCCTAAGTGTTGGAGAATCATATGTTTTCGCTCGTAACTCTCTAACCGGGAGTCTTATTTGCGTGTCGTCAGTTCGTACGAGTCACTCTACCCTCAAGCGAAGTGCTCGTGCCCGTTTTAGAAATATGGAGGGGCCATTTCCCATTCCGGACCCCCGGCGGGCCGTTTTGGTGCCGAAGTGTTGGAGAATCATATATTTTCGCCGTAACTCTCTAACCGGGAGTCTTATTTGCATGTCGTCAGTTCCTACGAGTCACTGTACCCTCGAACGAAGCACTCGTGCCAGTTACCGATTTTTGTAGGGGCCGTTTCCATTTCCGGACCCGTGGCGGGCCGGTTTGGAGCCAAAGTGTTGGAGAATCCTAAGATTTCGCTCGTACCTCTCTAATCGGGAGTCCTATTTGCATGCCGTTAGTACCTAGGAGTCACTCTACGCTCGAGCGAAGTGCTCGTGTCATTTTTTCCGATTATTGGAGGGGCTGTTTCCCATCCGGACCCCCGGCGGGCAGTTTTGGAGCCAAAGCATTGGAGAATCATATGTTTTCGCTCGTAACTCTCTAACCGGGAGTTTATTTGCGTGCCGTCAATTCCCACGAGTCACCCTACCCTCGAGCGAAGTGCTCGTGCCGGTTTTCGATTTATGGAGGGGCCGTTTCACAATCCGGACTCCCGGCGGGCCGTTTTGGAGCCTAAGTGTTGGAGAATCTTATGTTTTCGCTCGTAACTCTCTAACCGGGAGTCCTATTTGCAACCTGGCAGTTCCTACGAGTCACTCTACCCTCGAGCGAAGTGCTCGTGCCAGTTTCCAATTTTTGTAGGGGCCGTTTCCCGTTCCGGACCCCTGGCGGGCCGTTTTGGAGCCTAAGTGTTAGAGAATCCTATGAATTCGCTCGTAGCTCTCTAACCAGGAGTCCTATTTGCGTGCAGTCAGTACCTAGGAGTCACTCTACCCTCGAGCGAAGTGCTCATGCCAGTTTTCGATTATTGGAGGGGCTGTTTCCCATTCCGGACCCCCGGCGGGCCGTTTTGGAGCCAAGGTGTTGGAGAATCATATGTTTTCGCTCGTAACTCTCTAACCGGGAGTCCTATTTACGAGCCGTCAGTTCCTACGAGTCACTCTACCCTCGAGCGAAGTGCTCGTGCCGGTTTCCTATTTTTGGAGGGGGCATTTCCAGTCCGGACCCCCTGCGGGCCGTTTTGGCGCCTAAGTGTTTGAGAATCCTATGTTTTCGATCGTAACTCTCTAACCGGGAGTCCTCATTGCGAGCCGTCAGTTCCTACGAGTTACTCTACCCTCGAGCAAAGTGCTCGTGCCGGTTTTCGATTTATGGAGGGTCCGTTTCCCATTCCGGACCCCCGGCGGGCTATTTTGGAGCCTAAGTGTTTGAGAATCCTGTGTTTTCGCTCGTAACTCTCTAACCGGGAGTTCTCTTTGCGAGCTGTCAGTTCCTATGAGTGACTTTACCCTCGAGCGAAGTGCTCCTGCCGGTTTCCGATTTTTGTAAGAGCCGTTTCCCATTCTGGACACCCGGCGTGTTGTTTTGGAGCCTAAGTGTTGGAGAATCCTATGTTTTCGCTCGTAACTCTCTAACCGGGAGTCCTCTTTGCGAGCCGTCAGTTCCTACGAGTCACTCTACCCTCGAGCAAAGTGCTCGTGCCGGTTTCCGATTTATGGAGGATCCGTTTCCCATTCTAAGTGTTGGAGAATCTTATGTTTTCGCTCGTAATTCTCTAACCGGGAGTCCTATTTGCGAGCTGACAGTTCCTACGAGTCTCTCTACACTCGAGCGAAGTGCTCGTGCCGGTTTCGGATTTTAGTAAGGGTCGTTTCCTGTTTCGGACCCCGGTGGGCCATTTTGGAGCCTAAGTGTTGGAAAATCCCTTGTTTTCGCTCGTAGCTTTCTAACCGGGGAGTCCTATTTGCGTGCCGTGAGTACCAAGGAGTCACTCTACCCTCGAGCGAAGTGCTCGTGCCGGTTTGCGATTTATGGAGGGGCCGTTTCTAGTTCCGGACCCCAGGCGGGCCGTTTTGGAGCCAAGGTGTTGGAGAATCATATGTTTTCGCTCGTAACTCTCTAACCGGGAATCCCATTTGCGAGACGTCAGTTCCTACGAGTGACTCTACCCTCGAGAGAAGTGCTCGTGCCGGTTTCTGATTTTTAGAGGGTCCGTTTCCCATTCCGGACCCCCAGCGGGCCATTTTGGAGCCAAACTGTTTGAGAATCCGGTGTTTTCACTCGTAACTCTCTAACCGGGAGTCCTCTTTGTGAGCCGTCAGTTCCTACGAGGCACTCTACCCTCGAGCGAAGTGCTCATGCTGGTTTCCGATTTTTGTAAGAGTCGTTTCCCGTTCCGGACACCCGCAGGTCATTTTTGAGCCTAAGTGTTGGAGAATCCTGTGTTTTCGTTCGTAACTCTCTAACTAGGAGTCCTCTTTGCATGTCGTCAGTTCCTACGAGTCACTCTACCCTCGAGCAAAGTGCTCGTGCCGGTTTCCGATTTCTGGAGGATCCGTTTCCCATTCTAAGTGTTGGAGAATCTTATGTTTTGGCTCGCAATTCTCTAACCGGGAGTTCTATTTGCGAGCTGGCAGTGCCTACGAGTCACTCTACCCTCGAGCGAAGTGCTCGTGCAAGTTTCTGATTTTTGTATGGGTCGTTTCCTGTTCTGGACCCCGGTGGGCCATTTTGGAGCCTAAGTGTTAGACAATCCTATGTTTTCGCTCGTAGCTTTCTAACCGGGAGTCCTATTTGCATGCCGTCAGTTCCAACGAGTCACTCTACCCTCGAGCGAAGTGCTCGTGCCGGTTTCCGAATTATGGGGGGGCCGTTTCCCATTCCGGACACCCGGCGGGTCCTTTTTGAGCCTAAGTGTTCGAGAATCCTGTGTTTTCGCTCGTAACTCTCTAACCGGAAGTCCTCTTTGCGAGCCATCAGTTCCTACGAGTCACTCTACCATCGAGCAAAGTGCTCGTGCCGGTTTCCAATTTATGGAGGATCCGTTTCCCATTCTAACTGTTGGAGAATCTTATGTTTTCGCTCGTAATTCTCTAACGGGAGTCCTATTTTCGAGCTGGCAGTGCCTAAGAGTCACTCTACCCTCGAGCGAAGAGCTCGTGCCAGCTTCTGATTTTGTAAGGGTCGTTTCCCGTTCCGGACCCTTGGCGGGCCGTTTTAGAGCCTAAGTGTTAGAGGATCCTATGAATTCGCTCGTAGCTCTCTAACCGGGAGTCCTATTTGCGTGCAGTCAGTACCTAGGAGTCACTCTACCCTCGAGTGAAGTGCTCATGCCGGTTTCCGATTATTGGAGGGGCCGTTTCCCATTCCGGACCACCGGCGGGCCGTTTTGGACCCAAAGCGTTCGAGAATCATATGTTTTCGCTCGTAACTCTCTAACCGAGTCCTATTTGCGTGCCGTCAGTTCCTACACATCACCCTACCCTTGAGCAAAGTGCTCGTGCCGGTTTTCGATTTATAGAGGGGCCGTTTCACATTCCGGACTCCCGACGGGCCGTTTTGGAGCCTAAGTGTTGGAGAATCTTATGTTCTCGCTCGTAACTCTCTAACCGGGAGTCCTATTAGCAAGCCGTCAGCTCCTACGAGTCACTCTACCCTCGAGCGAAGTGCTCGTGCTCGTTTCCTATTTTTGGAGAGGGCGTTTCCAGTTCCGGACCCCCTGCGGGCCGTTTTGGAGGCTAAGTGTTAGAGAATCCTGTGTTTTCGATCGTAACTCTCTAACCAGGAGTCCTCATTGCGAGCCGTCAGTTCCTACGAGTCACTCTACCTTCGAGCAAAGTGCTCGTGCCGGTTTCCGATTTATGGAGGGTCCGTTTCCTGTTCCGGACCCCCGGGGGGCCATTTTGGAGCCTAAGTGTTTGAGAATCATTTGTTTTCGCTCGTAACTCTCTAACCGGGAGTCCTCTTTGCGAGCCGTCAGTTCCTACGAATCACTCTACCCTCGAGCGAAGTGCTCGTGCCGGTTTACGATTTTTGTAAGAGCTGTTTCCCGTTCCGGACACCCGGCGGGTCATTTTTGAGCCTAAGTGTTGGAGAATCCTATGTTTTCACTCGTAACTCTCTAACCGGGAGTCCTCTTTGCGTGTCGTCAATTCCTACGAGTCACTCTACCCTCGAGCAAAGTGCTCGTGCCGGTTTCCGATTTATGGAGGATCCGTTTCCCATTCTAAGTGTTGGAGAATCTTATGTTTTCGCTCGTAATTTTCTAACCGGGAGTCCTATTTGCGAGCTGGCAGTGCCTACGAGTCACTCTACCCACGAGCGAAGTGCTCGTGCCATTTTCTGATTGTTGTAAGGGTCGTTTCCCGTTCCGGACCCCGGTGGGCCATTTTGGAGCCTCAGTGTTGGAAAATCCTATGTTTTCGCTCGTAGCTTTCTAATCGGGAGTCCTATTTGCGTGCCATAAGTTCCAACGAGTCACTCTACCCTCGAGCAAAGTGCTCGTACCGGTTTCTGATTTATGGGGGGGGCCGTTTCCCGTTCTCGACACCCGGCGGGTCCTTTTTGAGCCTAAGTGTTGGAGAATCCTGTGTTTTCGCTCGTAACTCTCTAACCGGGAGTCCTCTTTGCGAGCCGTCAATTCCTACGAGTCACTCTACCGTGGAGCAAAGTGCTCGTGCCGGTTTCCGATTTATGGAGGATCCGTTTCCCACTCTAAGTGTTGGAGAATCTTATGTTTTCGCTCGTAATTCTCTAACCGGGAGTCCTATTTGTGAGCTGACAGTTCCTACGAGTCTCTCTACACTCGAGCGAAGTGCTCGTGCCGGTTTCGTATTTTTGTAAGGGTCGTTTCCCGTTCCGGACCCTGGTGGGCCATTTTGGAGCCTAAGTGTTGGAAAATCCCATGTTTTTGCTCGTAGCTTTCTAACCGGGAGTCCTATTTGCGTGCCGTGAGTACCTAGGAGTCACTCTACGCTCGAGCGAAGTGCTCGTGCCGGTTTGCGATTTATGGAGGGGCCGTTTCCTGTTCCAGACCCCCGGCGGGCCGTTTTGGAGCCAAGGTGTTGGAGAATCATATGTTTTCGCTCGTAACTCTCTAACCGGGAGTTCTATTTGCGAGCCGTCAGTTCCTACGAGTCACTCTACCCTCGAGCGAAGTGCTCATGCCGGTTTCCGATTTATGGAGGGTCCGTTTCCCGTTCTGGACCCCCGGCGTGCCATTTTGGAGCCTATGTGTTTGAGAATACTGTGTTTTCGCTCGTAACTCTCTAACCGGGAGTTCTCTTTCCGAGCTGTTATTTCCAACGAGTCACTCTACCCTCGAGTGAAGTGCTCCTGCCGGTTTTCGAATTTTGTAAGAGCCGTTTCCCATTCCGGACACCCGGCGTGTTGTTTTGGAGCCTAAGTGTTGAAGAATCCTATGTTTTCACGCGTAACTCTCTAACCGGGAGTCCTCTTTGCGAGCCGTCAGTTCCTACGAGTCACTCTACCTTCGAGCAAAGTGCTCGTGCCGGTTTCCGATTTATGGAGGATCCGTTTCCCATTTTAAGTGTTGGAGAATCTTATGTTTTCGCTCGTAATTCTCTAACCGAGAGTCCTATTTACGAGCTGACAGTTCCTACGAGTCTCTCTACACTCGAGCGAAGTGCTCGTGCCCGTTTCTGATTTTTGTATGGGTCAATTCCCATTCCGGACCCCCGGCGTGCCATTTTTGAGCCTAAGTGTTGGAGAATCCTGTGTTTTCGCTCGTAACTCTCTAACCAGGAGTCCTCTTTGCGGGCCGCCAGTTCCTACGAGTCACTCTACTCTCGAGCAAAGTGCTCGTGCCGGTTTCCAATTTATGGAGGATCCGTTTCCCATTCTAAGTGTTGGAGAATCTTATGTTTTCGCTCGTAATTCTCTAACCGGGAGTCCTATTTGCGAGCTGATAGTTCCTACGAGTCTCTCCACATCGAGCGAAGTGCTCGTGCCGGTTTCTGATTTTTGTAAGGGTCGTTTCCCGTTCCGGACCCCGGTGGGCCATTTTGGAGCCTAAGTGTTGGAAAATCCCATGTTTTTGCTCGTAGCTTTCTAACCGGGAGTCCTATTTGCGTACCGTGAGTACCTAGGAGTCACTCTACCCTCGAGCGAAGTGTTCGTGCCGGTTTGCGATTTATGGAGGGGCCGTTTCCAGTTCCAGACCCCCGGCAGGCCATTTTGGAGCCAAGGTGTTGGAGAATCATATGTTTTTGCTCGTAACTCTCTAACCGGGAGTCCTCTTTGCGTGTCGTCAATTCCTACGAGTCACTCTACCCTCAAGCAAAGTGCTCGTGCAGGTTTCCGATTTATGGAGGATCCGTTTCCCATTCTAAGTGTTGGAGAATCTTATGTTTTCGCTCGTAATTTTCTAACCGGGAGTCCTATTTGCGAGCTGGCAGTGCCTACGAGTAACTCTACCCACGAGCGAAGTGCTCGTGCCAGTTTCTGATTTTTGTAAGGGTCGTTTCCCATTCCGGACCCCGGTGGGCCATTTTGGAGCCTAAGTGTTGGAAAATCCTATGTTTTCGCTCGTTGCTTTCTAACCGGGAGTCCTATTTGCGTGCCGTCAGTTCCAACGAGTCACTCTACCCTCGAGCGAAGTGCTCGTGCCGGTTTCCGATTTATGGGGGGGCCGTTTCCCATTCTGGACACCCGGCGGGTCCTTTTTGAGCCTAAGTGTTGGAGAATCCTGTGTTTTCGCTCGTAACTCTCTAACCGGGAGTCCTCTTTGCGAGCCGTCAGTTCCTACGAGTCACTCTACCGTGGAGCAAAGTGCTCGTGCTGGTTTCCGATTTATGGAGGATCCGTTTCCCACTCTAAGTGTTGGAGAATCTTATGTTTTCGCTCGTAATTCTCTAACCGGGAGTCCTATTTGCGAGCTGACAGTTCCTACGAGTCTCTCTACACTCGAGCAAAGTGCTCGTGCCGGTTTCGTATTTTTGTAAGGGTCGTTTCCCGTTCCGGACCCTGGTGGGCCATTTTGGAGCCTAACTGTTGGAAAATCCCATGTTTTCGCTCGTAGCTTTCTAACCGCGAGTCCTATTTGCGTGCCGTGAGTACCTAGGAGTCACTCTACCCTCGAGCGAAGTGCTCGTGCCGGTTTGCGATTTATGGAGGGGCCGTTTCCAGTTCCGGACCCCCGGCGGGCCGTTTTGGAGCCAAGGTGTTGGAGAATCATATGTTTTCACTCGTAACTCTCTAACCGGGAGTCCTATTTGCGAGCCGTCAGTTCCTACGAGTCACTCTACCCTCGAGCGAAGTGCTCGTGCCGGTTTCCGATTTATGGAGGGTCCGTTTCCCGTTCTGGACCCCCGGCGTGCCATTTTGGAGCCTAAGTGTTTGAGAATGCTGTGTTTTCGCTCGTAACTCTCTAACCGGGAGTTCTCTTTCCGAGCTGTCTGTTCCTACGAGTCACTCTACCCTCGAGCGAAGTTCTCCTGCCGGTTTCTGAATTATAGAGGATCCGTTTCCCATTTTAAGTGTTGGAGAATCTTATGTTTTCGCTTGTAATTCTCTAACCGGGAGTCCTATTTGCGAGCTGACAGTTCCGACGAGTCTCTCTACACTCGAGCGAAGTGCTCGTGCCGGTTTCTGATTTTTGTAAGGGTCATTTCCCGTTCCGGACCCCCGACGTGCCATTTTTGAGCCTAAGTGTTGGAGAATCCTGTGTTTTCGCTCGTAACTCTCTAACCGGGAGTCCTCTTTGCGAGCCGTCAGTTCCTACGAGTCACTCTACCCTCGAGCAAAGTGCTCGTGCCGGTTTCCGATTTATGGAGGATCCGTTTCCCATTTTAAGTGTTGGAGAATCTTATATTTTCGCTCGTAATTCTCTAACCGGGAGTCCTATTTGCGAGCTGACAGTTCCAACGAGTCTCTCTGCACTCGAGCGAAGTGCTCGTGCCGGTTTCTGATTTTTGTAAGGGTCATTTCCCGTTCTGGACCCCCGGCTTGCCATTTTTGAGCCAAAGTGTTGGAGAATCCTGTGTTTTCGCTCGTAACTCTCTAACCGGGAGTCCTCTTTGCGAGCCGTCAGTTCCTACGAGTCACTCTACTCTCGAGCAAAGTGCTCGTGCCGGTTTCCAATTTATGGAGGATCCGTTTCCCATTCTAAGTGTTGGAGAATCTTATGTTTTCGCTCGTAATTCTTTAACCGGGAGTCCTATTTGTGAGCTGACAGTTCCTACGAGTCTCTCTACACTCGAGCGAAGTGCTCGTGCCGGTTTCGTATTTTTGTAAGGGTCGTTTCCCGTTCCGGACCCCTGGTGGGCCATTTTGGAGCCTAAGTGTTGGAAAATCCCATGTTTTTGCTCGTAGCTTTCTAACCGGGAGTCCTATTTGCGTGCCGTGAGTACCTAGGAGTCACTCTACCCTCGAGCGAAGTGCTCGTGCCGATTTGCGATTTATGGAGGGGCCGTTTCGAGTTCCGGACCCCCGGCGGGCCGTTTTGGAGCCAAAGTGTTGGAGAATCATATATTTTTGCTCGTAACTCTCTAACAGGGAGTCCTATTTGTGAGCCGTCAGTTCCTACGAGTCACTCTACCCTCGAGCGAAGTGCTTGTGCCCGTTTTCGATTTATAGAGGGTCCGTTTCCCATTCCGGACCCCCGGCGGGCCATTTTGGAGCCTAAGTGTTTGAGAATCCTGTGTTTTCGCTCGTAACTCTCTAACCGGGAGTCCTCTTTGCAAGCCGTCAGTTCCTATGAGGCAATCTACCCTCGAGCGAAGTGCTCGTGCCGGTTTCCGATTTTTGTAAGAGCCGTTTCCCATTCCGGACACCCGGCAGGTCGTTTTTGAGCCTAAGTTTTGGAGAATCCTATGTTTTCGCTCGTAACTCTCTAACTGGGAGTCCTCTTTGCGTGTCGTCAGTTCCTACGAGTCACTCTACCCTCTAGCAAAGTGCTCGTGCCGGTTTCCGATCAATGGAGGATCCGTTTCCCATTCTAAGTGCTGGAGAATCTTATGTTTTCGCTCGCAATTCTCTAACCGGGAGTCCTATTTGCGAGCTGGCAGTGCCTACGAGTCACTCTACCCTCGAGCGAAGTGCTCGTGCAAGTTTCTGATTCTTGTAAGGGTCGTTTCCTGTTCCGGACTCCGGTGGGCCATTTTGGAGCCTAAGTGTTAGATAATCATATGTTTTCGCTTGTAGCTTTCTAACCGGGAGTCCTATTTGCGTGCCGTCAGTTCCAACGAGTCACTCTACCCTCGAGCGAAGTGCTCGTGCCGGTTTCTGATTTATGGGGGGGCCGTTTCCCGTTCCGGACACCCGGCGGGTCATTTTTGAGCCTAAGTGTTAGAGAATCCTGTGTTTTCGCTCGTAACTCTCTAACCGGGAGTCCTCTTTGCGAGCCGTCAGTTCCTACGAGTCTCTCTACCGTCGAGCAAAGTGCTCGTGCCGGTTTCCGATTTATGGAGGATCCGTTTCCCATTCTAAGTGTTGGAGAATCTTATGTTTTCGCTCGTAATTCTCTAATCGGGAGTCCTATTTGCGAGCCGTCAGTTCCAACGAGTCACTCTACCCTCGAGCGAAGTGCTCGTGCCGGTTTCCGATTTATGGGGTGGCCGTTTCCCGTTCCGGACACCCGGCGGGTCCTTTTTGAGCCTAAGTGTTCGAGAATCCTGTGTTTTCGCTCGTAACACTCTAACCGGGAGTCCTCTTTGCGAGCCGTCAGTTCCTACGAGTCAGTCTACCGTCGAGCAAAGTGCTCGTGCCGGTTTCCAATTTATGGAGGATCCGTTTCCCATTCTAAGTGTTGGAGAATCTTATGTTTCCGCTCGTAATTCTCTAATCGGGAGTCCTATTTGCAAGCTGGCAGTGCCTACGAGTCACTCTACCCTCGAGCGAAGTGCTCGTGCCAGTTTCTGATTTTTGTAAGGGTCGTTTCCCGTTCTGGACCCTGGTGGGCCATTTTGGAGCCTAAGTGTTGGAAAATCCAATGTTTTCGCTCGTAGCTTTCTAACCGGGAGTCCTATTTGCGTGCCGTCAGTACCTAGGAGTCACTCTACCCTCGAGCGAAGTGCTCGTGCCGGTTTTCGATTTATGGAGGGGCTGTTTCCCATTCCGGACCCCCGGCGGGCCGTTTTGAAGCGTAAGTGTTAGAGAATCATATGTTTTCGCTCGTAACTCTCCAACCGGGAGTCTTATTTGCGTGTCGTCAGTTCCTACGAGTCCCTCTACCCTCGAGCGAAGTGCTCGTGCCCGTTTTAGAAATATGGAGGGGCCATTTCCCATTCCGTACCCCCGGCGGGCCGTTTTGGTGCCTAAGTGTTGGAGAATCATATGTTTTCGCCCGTAACTCTCTAACCGGGACTCTTATTTGCATGTCGTCAGTTCCTACGAGTCACTTGACCCTCGAACGAAGTGCTCGTGCCAGTTTCCCATTCCGGACCCCTGGCGGGCCGTTTTGGAGCCAAAGTGTTGGAGAATCCTAAGATTTCGCTCGTACCTCTCTAATCAGGAGTCCTATTTGCATGCCGTTAGTACCTAGGAGTCACTATACGCTCGAGCGAAGTGCTCGTGTCGATTTCTGATTATTGGAGGGGACGTTTCCATTCCAGACCCCCGGCGGGCCGTTGTTGGAGCCAAAGCATTGGAGAATCATATGTTTTCAGCTCGTAACTCTCTAACCGGGAGTCCAATTTACGTGCCGTCAGTTCCTACGAGTCACCCTACCCTCGAGCAAAAGTGCTCGTGCCGGTTTTCGATTTATGGAGGGGCCGTTTCACATTCCGGACTCCCGGCGGGCCGTTTTGGAGCCTAAGTGTTGGAGAATCTTATGTTTTCGCTCGTAACTCTCTAACCGGGAGTCCTATTTGCAACCCGTCAGTTCCGACGAGTCACTCTACCCTCGAGCGAAGTGCTCGTGCTAGTTTCCTATTTTCGGTGGAGGCGTTTCCAGTTCCGGACCCCCTGCGGGCCGTTTTGGAGCATAAGTGATAGAGAATCCTGTGTTTTCGATCGTAACTCTCTAACCGGGAGTCCTCATTGCGAGCCGTCAGTTCCTACGAGTTACTCTACCCTCGAGCAAAGTGCTCGTGCCGGTTTCCGATTTATGAAGGGCCCGTTTCCCGTTCCGGACCCCCGGCGGGCCATTTTGGAGCCTAAGTATTTGAGAATCCTTTGTTTTCGCTCGTAACTCTCTAACCGGGAGTCCTCTTTGCGAGCCGTCAGTTCCTACGAATCACTCTACCCTCGAGCGAAGTGCTCGTGCCGCTTTAACGATTTTTGTAAGAGCCGTTTCCCGTTCCGGACGCCCGGCGGGTCGTTTTTGAGCCTAAGTGTTGGAGAATCCTATGTTTTCCCTCGTAACTCTCTAACCGAGAGTCCTCTTTGCGTGTCGTCAGTTCCTACGAGTCACTCTACCCTCGAGCAAAGTGCTCGTGCCGATTTCCGATTTATGGAGGACCCGTTTCCCATTCTAAGTGTTGGAGAATCTTATGTTTTCGCTCGTAATTCTCTAACCGGGAGTCCTATTTGCGAGCTGGCAGTGCCAACGAGTCACTCTACCTTTAACCGAAGTGCTCGTGCCACTTTCTGATTTTTGTAAGTGTCGTTCCCCGTTCCGGACCCCGGTGGGCCATTTTGGAGCCAAAGTGTTGGAAAATCTATGTTTTCACTCGTAGCTTTCTAACCGGGAGTCCTATTTGCGTGCCGTCAGTTACAACGAGTCACTCTAACCCTCGAGCGAAGTGCTCGTGCCGGTTTCCGAGTTATGGGGGGGGCCGTTTCCAGTTCCGGACAGCCGGCGGGGTCGTTTTTGAGCCTAAGTGTTGGAGAATCCTGTGTTTTCGCTCGTAACTCTCTAACCGGGAGTCCTCTTTGCGAGCCATTAGTTCCTACGAGTCAATCTACCATCGAGCAAAGTGCTCGTGCCGGTTTCCGATTTATGGAGGATCCGTTTCCCATTCTAAGTGTTGGAGAATCTTATGTTTTCGCTCGTCATTCTCTAACCGGGAGTCCTATTTGCGAGCTGACAATTCCTACGAGTCTCTCTACACTCGAGCGAAGTGCTCGTGCCGGTTTCTGATTTTTGTAAGGGTCTTTTCCCGTTTCGGACCCTGGTGGGCCATTCTGGAGCCTAAGCGTTGGAAAATCCAATGTTTTCGCTCGTAGCTTTCTAACCGGGAGTCCTATTTGCGTGCCGTCAGTACCTAGGAGTCACTCTACCCTCGAGCGAAGTGCTCAAGCCGGTTTTCGATTTATGGAGGGGCTGTTTCCCATTCCGGACCCCCGGCGGGCCGTTTTGAAGGGTAAGTGTTAGAGAATCATACGTTTTCGCTCGTAACTCTCCAACCGAGAGTCTTATTTGCGTGTCGTCAGTTCCTACGAGTCCCTCTACCCTCGAGCGAAGTGCTCGTGCCCGTTTTAGAAATATGGAGGGGCCATTTCCCGTTCCGTACCCCCGGCGGGCCGTTTGGTGCCTAAGTGTTGGAGAATCATTTGTTTTCCGCCCGTAACTCTCTAACCGGGACTCTTATTTGCATGTCGTCAGTTCCTACGAGTCACTTGACCCTCGAACGAAGTGCTCGTGCCAGTTTCCCATTCCGGACCCCTGGCGGGCCGTTTTGGAGCCAAGGTGTTGGAGAATCCTAAGATTTCGCTCGTACTCTCTAATCGGGAGTCCTATTTGCATGCCGTTAGTACATAGGAGTCACTATACGCTCGAGCGAAGTGCTCGTGTCGATTTCCGATTATTGGAAGGGCCGTTTCCCATTCCAGACCCCCGGCGGGCCGTTTTGGAGCCAAAGCGTTTGAGAATCATATGTTTTCGCTCGTAACTCTCTAACCGGGAGTCCAATTTGAGTGCCGTCAGTTCCTACGAGTCACCCTACCCTCGAGCAAAAGTGCTCGTGCCAGTTTTCGATTTATGGAGGGGCCGTTTCACATTCCGGACTCCCGGAGGGCCGTTTTGGAGCCTAAGTGTTGGAGAATCTTATGTTTTCGCTCGTAACTCTCTAACCGGGAGTCCTATTTGCAACCCGTCAGTTCCTACGAGTCACTCTACCCTCGAGCGAAGTGCTCGTACTAGTTTCCTATTTTTGGAGGGGGCGTTTCCAGTTCCGGACCCCCTGCGGGCCGTTTTGGAGCATAAGTGATAGAGAATCCTGTGTTTTCGATCGTAACCCTCTAACCGGGAGTCCTCATTGCGAGCCGTCAGTTCCTACGAGTTACTCTACCCTCGAGCAAAGTGCTCGTGCCGGTTTCCGATTTATGAAGGGCCCGTTTCCCGTTCCGGACCCCCGGCGGGCCATTTTGGAGCCTAAGTATTTGAGAATCCTTTGTTTTCGCTCGTAACTCTCTAACCGGGAGTCCTCTTTGCGAGCCGTCAGTTCCTACGAATCACTCTACCCTCGAGCGAAGTGCTCGTGCCGCTTTACGATTTTTGTAAGAGCCGTTTCCCGTTCCGGACGCCCGGCGGGTCGTTTTTGAGCCTAAGTGTTGGAGAATCCTATGTTTTCCCTCGTAACTCTCTAACCGAGAGTCCTCTTTGCGTGTCGTCAGTTCCTACGAGTCACTCTACCCTCGAGCAAAGTGCTCGTGCCGATTTCCGATTTATGGAGGACCCGTTTCCCATTCTAAGTGTTGGAGAATCTTATGTTTTCGCTCGTAATTCTCTAACCGGGAGTCCTATTTGCGAGCTGGCAGTGCCAACGAGTCACTCTACCTTTAACCGAAGTGCTCGTGCCACTTTCTGATTTTTGTAAGTGTCGTTCCCCGTTCCGGATCCCGGTGGGCCATTTTGGAGGCTAAGTGTTGGAAAATCCTATGTTTTCACTCGTAGCTTTCTAACCGGGAGTCCTATTTGCGTGCCGTCAGTTACAACGAGTCACTCTACCCTCGAGCGAAGTGCTCGTGCCGGTTTCCGATTTATGGGGGGGCCGTTTCCAGTTCCGGACACCCGGCGGGGTCGTTTTTGAGCCTAAGTGTTGGAGAATCCTGTGTTTTCGCTCGTAACTCTCTAACCGGGAGTCCTCTTTGCGAGCCGTCAGTTGCTACGAGTCACTCTAACCAATCGAGCAAAGTGCTCGTGCCGGTTTCCGATTTATGGAGGATCCGTTTCCGATTCTAAGTGTTGGAGAATCTTATGGTTTCGCTCGTAATTCTCTAACCGGGACTCCTATTTGCGAGCTGACAGTTCCTATGAGTCTCTCTACACTTGAGCGAAGTGCTCGTGCCGGTTTCTGATTTTTGTAAGGGTCGTTTCCCGTTCCGGACCCTGGTGGGCCATTTTAGAGCCTAAGTGTTGGAAAATCCAATGTTTTCGCTCGTAGCTTTCAAACCGGGAGTCCTATTTGCTTGCCGTCAGTACCTAGGAGTCACTCTACCCTCGAGCGAAGTGCTCGTGCCGGTTTTCGATTTATGGGGGGGGGGGCTATTTCCCATTCCGAACCCCCGGCGGGCCGTTTTGAAGCCTAAGTGTTGGAGAATCATATGTTTTCGCCCGTAACTCTCCAACCGGGAGTCTTATTTGCGTGTCGTCAGTTCCTACGAGTCTCTCTAAACCCTCGAGCGAAGTGCTCGTGCCCGTTTTAGAAATATGGAGGGGCCATTTCCTGTTCCGTACCCCCGGCGGGCCGTTTTGGTGCCTAAGTGTTGGAGAATCATATGTTTTCGCCCGTAACTCTCTAACCGGGACTTTTATTTGCATGTCGTCAGATCATACGAGTCACTTGACCCTCGAACGAAGTGCTCGTGCCAGTTTCCCATTCCGGACCCCTGGCGGGCCGTTTTGGAGCCAAAGTGTTGGAGAATCCTAAGATTTCGCTCGTACCTCTCTAATCGGGAGTCCTATTTGCATGCCGTTAGTACGTAGGAGTCACTATACGCTCTAGCAAAGTGCTCGTGTCAATTTCCGATTATTGGAGGGGCCGTTTCCCATTCCAGACCCCCGGCGGGCCGTTTTGGAGCCAAAGCGTTGGAGAATCATATGTTTTCGCTCGTAACTCTCTAACTTGGAGTCCAATTTGCGTGCCGTCAGTTCCTACGAGTCACCCTACCCTCGAGCAAAGTGCTCGTGCCGGTTTTCGATTTATGGAGGGGCCGTTTCACATTCCGGACTCCCGGCGGGCCGTTTTGGAGCCTAAGTGTTGGAGAATCTTATGTTTTCGCTCGTAACTCTCTAACCGGGAGTCCTATTTGCAACCCGTCAGTTCCGACGAGTCACTCTACCCTCGAGCGAAGTGCTCGTGCTAGTTTCCTATTTTCGGTGGAGGCGTTTCCAGTTCCGGACCCCCTGCGGGCCGTTTTGGAGCATAAGTGATAGAGAATCCTGTGTTTCGATCGTAACTCTCTAACCGGGAGTCCTCATTGCGAGCCGTCAGTTCCTACGAGTTACTCTACCCTCGAGCAAAGTGCTCGTGCCGGTTTTCCGATTTATGGAGGGCCCGTTTCCCGTTCCGGACCCCCGGCGGGCCATTTTGGAGCCTAAGTATTTGAGAATCCTCTGTTTTCACTCGTAACTCTCTAACCGGGAGTCCTCTTTGCGAGCCGTCAGTTCCTACGAATCACTCTACCCTCGAGCGAAGTGCTCGTGCCGCTTTACGATTTTTGTAAGAGCCGTTTCCCGTTCCGGACACCCGGCGGGTCGTTTTTGAGCCTAAGTGTTGGAGAATCCTATGTTTTCCCTCGTAACTCTCTAACCGAGAGTCCTCTTTGCGTGTCGTCAGTTCCTACGAGTCACTCTACCCTCGAGCAAAGTGCTCGTGCCGATTTCCGATTTATGGAGGACCCGTTTCCCATTCTAAGTGTTGGAAAATCTTATGTTTCGCTCGTAATTCTCTAACCGGGAGTCCTATTTGCGAGCTGGCAGTGCCAACGAGTCACTCTACCCTTAACCGAAGTGCTCGTGCCATTTTCTGATTTTTGTAAGTGTCGTTTCCCGTTCCGGACCCCGGTGGGCCATTTTGGAGCCTAAGTGTTGGAAAATCCTATGTTTTCACTCATAGCTTTCTAACTGGGAGTCCTATTTGCGTGCCGTCAGTTACAAAGAGTCACTCTACCCTCGAGCGAAGTGCTCGTGCCGGTTTCCGAGTTATGGGGGGGCCATTTCCAGTTCCGGACACCCGGCGGGTCGTTTTTGAGCCTAAGTGTTGGAGAATCCTGTGTTTTCGCTCGTAACTCTCTAACCGGGAGTCCTCTTTGCGAGCCATCAGTTCCTACGAGTCACTCTACCATCGAGCAAAGTGCTCGTGCCGGTTTCCGATTTATGGAGGATCCGTTTCCGATTCTAAGTGTTGGAGAATCTTATGTTTTCGCTCGTAATTCTCTAACCGGGAGTCCTATTTGCGAGCTGAGAGTTCCTACGAGTCTCTCTACACTTGAGCGAAGTGCTCGTGCCGGTTTCTGATTTTTGTAAGGGTCGTTTCCCGTTTCTGACCCTGGTGGGCCATTTTGGAGCCTAAGTGTTGGAAAATCCTATGTTTTCGCTCGTAGCTTTCTAACCGGGAGTCCTATTTGCGTGCCGTCAGTTACAACGAGTCACTCTACCCTCGAGCGAAGTGCTCGTGCCGGTTTCCGAGTTATGGGGGGGCCGTTTCCAGTTCCGGACACCCGGCGGGTCGTTTTTGAGCCTAAGTGTTGGAGAATCCTGTGTTTTCGCTCGTAACTCTCTAACCGTTAGTCCTCTTTGCGAGCCGTCAGTTCCTACGAGTCACTCCACCATCGAGCAAAGTGCTCGTGCCGGTTTCCGATTTATGGAGGATCCGTTTCCGATTCTAAGTGTTGGAGAATCTTATGTTTTCGCTCGTAATTCTCTAACCGGGAGTCCTATTTGCGAGCTGAGAGTTCCTACGAGTCTCTCTACACTTGAGCGAAGTGCTCGTGCCGGTTTCTGATTTTTGTAAGGGTCATTTCCCGTTTCGGACCCTGGTGGGCCATTTTGGAGCCTAAGTGTTGGAAAATCCAATGTTTTCACTCGTAGCTTTCTAACCGGGAGTCCTATTTGCGTGCCGTCAGTACCTAGGAGTCACTCTACCCTCGAGCGAAGTGCTCGTGCCGGTTTTCAATTTATGGGGGGGGCTGTTTCCCATTCCGGACCCCCGGTGGGCCGCTTTGAAGCCTAAGTGTTGGAGAATCATATGTTTTCGCCCGTAACTCTCCAACCGGGAGTCTTATTTGCGTGTCGTCAGTTCCTACGAGTCCCTCTACCCTCGAGCGAAGTGCTCGTGCCCGTTTTAGAAATATGGAGGGGCCATTTCCCGTTCCGTACCCCCGGCGGGCCATTTTGGTGCCGAAGTGTTGGAGAATCATATGTTTTCGCCCGTAACTCTCTAACCGGGACTCTTATTTGCATGTCGTCAGTTCCTACGAGTCACTTGACCCTCGAACGAAGTTCTCGTGCCAGTTTCCCATTCCGGACCCCTGGCGGGCCGTTTTGGAGACAAAGTGTTGGAGAATCCTAAGATTTCGCTCGTACCTCTCTAATCGGGAGTCCTATTTGCATGCAGTTAGTACCTAGGAGTCACTATACGCTCGAACGAAGTGCTCGTGTCGATTTCCGATTATTGGAGGGGCCGTTTCCCATTCCAGACCCCCGGCGGGCCGTTTTGGAGCCAAAGCGTTTGAGAATCATATGTTTTCGCTCGTAACTCTCTAACCGGGAGTCCAATTTGCGTGCCGTCAGTTCCTACAAGTCACCCTACCCTCGAGCAAAGTGCTCGTGCCGGTTTTCGATTTATGGAGGGGCCGTTTCACATTTCGGACTCCCGGCGGGCCGTTTTGGAGCCTAAGTGTTGGAGAATCTTATGTTTTCGCTCGTAACTCTCTAACCGGGAGTCCTATTTGCAACCCGTCAGTTCCTACGAGTCACTCTACCCTCGAGCGAAGTGCTCGTGCTAGTTTCCTATTTTTGGAGGGCGTTTCCAGTTCCGGACCCCCTGCGGGCCGTTTTGGAGCATAAGTGATAGAGAATCCTGTGTTTTCGATCGTAACTCTCTAACCGGGAGTGCTCATGGCGAGCCGTCAGTTCCTACGAGTTACTCTACCCTCGAGCAAAGTGCTCGTGCCGGTTTCCGATTTATGGAGGGCCCGTTTCCCGTTCCGGACCCCCGGCGGGCCATTTTGGAGCCTAAGTATTTGAGAGTCCTTTGTTTTCGCTCGTAACTCTCTAACCGGGAGTCCTCTTTGCGAGCCGTCAGTTCCTACGAATCACTCTACCCTCGAGCGAAGTGCTCGTGCCGCTTTACGATTTTTGTAAGAGCCGTTTCCCGTTCCGGACACCCAGCGGGTCGTTTTTGAGCCTAAGTGTTGGAGAATCCTATGTTTTCACTCGTAACTCTCTAACCGGGAGTCCTCTTTGCGTGTCGTCAGTTCCTACGAGTCACTCTACCCTCGAGCAAAGTGCTCGTGCCGGTTTCCGATTTATGGAGGATCCGTTTCCCATTCTAAGTGTTGGAGAATCTTATGTTTTCGCTCGTAATTCTCTAACCGGGAGTCCTATTTGCGAGCTGGCAGTGCCTACGAGTCACTCTACCCTTAAGCGAAGTGCTCGTGCCATTTTCTGATTTTTGTAAGTGTCGTTTCCCGTTCCGGACCCCGGTGGGCCATTTTGGAGCCTAAGTGTTGGAAAATCCTATGTTTTCCCTTGTAACTTTCTAACCGGGAGTCCTATTTACGTGCCGTCAGTTACAACGAGTCACTCTACCCTCGAGCGAAGTGCTCGTGCCGGTTTCCGAGTTACGGGGGGGCCGTTTCCAGTTCCGGACACCCGGCGGGTTGTTTTTGAGCCTAAGTGTTGGAGAATCCTGTGTTTTCGCTCGTAACTCTCTAACCGGGAGTCCTCTTTGTGAGCCGTCAGTTCCTACGAGTCACTCTACCATCGAGCAAAGTGCTCGTGCCGGTTTCCGATTTATGGAGGATCCGTTTCCGATTCTAAGTGTTGGAGAATCTTATGTTTTCGCTCGTAATTCTCTAACCGGGACTCCTATTTGCGAGATGATAGTTCCTACGAGTCACTCTACACTTGAGCGAAGTGCTCGTGCCGGTTTCTGATTTTTGTAAGGGTCGTTTCCCGTTCCGGACCCTGGTGGGCCATTTTGGAGCCTAAGTGTTGGAAAATCCCATGTTTTCGCTCGTAGCTTTCTAACCGGGAGTCCTATTTGCGTGCCGTGAGTACCTAGGAGTCACTCTACCCTCGAGCGAAGTGCTCGTGCCGGTTTGCGATTTATGGAGGGGCCGTTTCCAGTTCCGGACCCCCGGCGGGCTGTTTTGGAGCCAAAGTGTTGGAAAATCATATGTTTTCGCTCGTAACTCTCTAACCGGGAGTCCTATTTGCGAGTCGTCAGTTCCTACGAGTCACTCTACCCTCGAGCGAAGTGCTCGTGCCCGTTTTAGAAATATGGAGGGGCCATTTCCCGTTCCGTACCCCCGGCGGTCCGTTTTGGTGCCTAAGTGTTGGAGAATCATATGTTTTCGCCCGTAACTCTCTAACCGGGACTCTTATTTGCATGTCGTCAGTTTCCTACGAGTCACTTGACCCTCGAAACGAAGTGCTCGTGCCAGTTTCCAATTCCGGACCCCTGATGGGCCGTTTTGGAGCCAAAATGTTGGAGAATCCTAAGATTTCGCTCGTACCTCTCTAATCGGGAGTCCTATTTGCATGCAGTTAGTACCTAAGAGTCACTGTACGCTCGAACGAAGTTCTCGTGTCGATTTTCGATTATTGGAGGGGCCGTTTCCCATTCCAGACCCCCGGCGGGGCCGTTTTGGAGCCAAAGCGTTGGAGAATCATATGTTTTCGCTCGTAACTCTCTAACTAGGAGCCTAATTTGCGTGCCGTCAGTTCCTACGAGTCACCCTACCCTCGAGCAAAGTGCTCGTGCCGGTTTTTGATTTATGGAGGGGACGTTTCACATTCCGGACTCCCGGCGGGCCGTTTTGGAGCCTAAGTGTTGGAGAATCTTATGTTTTCGCTCGTAACTCTCTAACCGGGAGTCCTATTTGCAACCCGTCAGTTCCTACGAGTCACTCTACCCTCGAGCGAAGTGCTCGTGCTAGTTTCCTATTTTTGGAGGGGGCGTTTCCAGTTCCGGACCCCCTGCGGGCCGTTTTGGAGCATAAGTGATAGAGAATCCTGTGTTTTCGATCGTAACTCTCTAACCGGGAGTCCTCATTGCGAGCCGTCAGTTCCTACGAGTTACTCTACCCTCGAGCAAAGTGCTCGTGCCGGTTTCCGATTTATGGAGGGCCCGTTTCCCGTTCCGGACCCCCGGCGGGCCATTTTGGAGCCTAAGTATTTGAGAATCCTTTGTTTTCGCTCGTAACTCTCTAACCGGGAGTCCTCTTTGCGAGCCGTCAGTTCCTACGAATCACTCTACCCTCGAGCGAAGTGCTCGTGCCGTTTTACGATTTTTGTAACAGCCGTTTCCCGTTCCGGACACCCGGCGGGTCGTTTTTAGCCTAAGTGTTGGAGAATCCTATGTTTCACTCGTAACTCTCTAACCGGGAGTCCTCTTTGCGTGTCGTCAGTTCCTACGAGTCACTCTACCCTCGAGCAAAGTGCTCGTGCCGGTTTCCGATTTATGGAGGATCTGTTTCCCATTCTAAGTGTTGGAGAATCTTACGTTTTCGCTCGTAATTCTCTAACCGGGAGTCCTATTTGCGAGCTGGCAGTGCCTACGAGTCACTCTACCCTTAAGCGAAGTGCTCGTGCCATTTTCTGATTTTTGTAAGCGTCGTTTCCCGTTCCGGACCCCGGTGGGCCATTTTGGAGCCTAAGTGTTGGAAAATCCTATGTTTTCGCTCGTAGCTTTCTAACCGGGAGTCCTATTTACGTGCCGTCAGTTACAACGAGTCACTCTACCCCTGAGCGAAGTGCTCGTGCTAGTTTCCGATTTATGGGGGGGGCCGTTTCCAGTTCCGGACACCCGGCGGGTCATTTTTGAGCCTAAGTGTTGGAGAATCCTGTGTTTTCGCTCGTAACTCTCTAACCGGGAGTCCTCTTTGCGAGCCGTCAGTTCCTACGAGTCACTCTACCATCGAGCAATGTGCTCGTGCCGGTTTCCGATTTATGGAGGATCCGTTTCCAATTCTAAGTGTTGGAGAATCTTATGTTTTCGCTCGTAATTCTCTAACCGGAGTCCTATTTGTGAGCTGGCAGTGCCTACGAGTCACTCTACACTTGAGCGAAGTGCTCGTGCCGATTTCTGATTTTTATAAGGGTCGTTTCCCGTTCCGGACCCTGGTGGGCCATTTTGGAGCCTAAGTGTTGGAAAATCCCATGTTTTCGCTCGTAGCTTTCTAACCGCGAGTCCTATTTGCGTGCCGTGAGTACCTAGGAGTCACTCTACCCTCGAGCGAAGTGCTCGTGCCGGTTTGCGATTTATGGAGGGGCCGTTTCCAGTTCCGGACCCCCGGCGGGCCGTTTTGGAGCCAAGGTGTTGGAGAGTCATATGTTTTCGCTCGTAACTCTCTAACCGGGAGTCCTATTTGCGAGTCGTCAGTTCCTACGAGTCACTCTACCCTCGAGCGAGGTGCTTATGTCGGTTTTCCGATTTATGGAGGGTCCGTTTCCCGTTCCGGACCCCCGGCGTGCCATTTTGGAGCCTAAGTGTTTGAGAATCCTATGTTTTCGCTCGTAACTCTCTAACCGGGAGTTCTCTTTGCGAGCTGTCAGTTCCTGCGAGTCACTCTACCCTCGAGCGAAGTGCTCCTGCGGTTTCCGATTTTTATAAGAGTCATTTCCCATTCCAGACACCCGGCGTGTTGTTTTGGAGCCTAAGTGTTGGAGAATCCTATGTTTTCGCTCGTAACTCTCTAACCGGGAGTCCTCTTTGTGAGCCTTCAGTTCCTACGAGTCACTCTACCCTCGAGCGAAGTGCTCGTGCCGGTTTCCGATTTATAGAGGATCCGTTTCCCATTCTAAGTGTTGGAGAATCTTATGTTTTCGCTCGTAATTCTCTAACCGGGAGTCCTATTTGCGAGCTGACAGTTCCTACGAGTCTTTCTACACTCGAGCGAAGTGCTCGTGCCGGTTTTCTGATTTTTGTAAGGGTTGTTTCCCGTCCGGACCCCGGTGGGCCATTTCGGAGCCTAAGTGTTGGAAAATCCCATGTTTTTGCTCGTAGCTTTCTAACCGGGAGTCCTATTTGCGTGCCGTGAGTACCTAGGAGTCACTCTACCCTCGAGCGAAAGTGCTCGTACCGATTTGCGATTTATGGAGGGGCCGTTTCCAGTTCCGGACCCCCGGCGGGCCGTTTTGGAGCCAAGGTGTTGGAGAATCATATGTTTTCGCTCGGTAACTCTCTAACCGGGAATCCTATTTGCGAGCCGTCAGTTCCTACGAGTCACTCTACCCTCGAGCGAAGTGCTCGTGCCGGTTTCTGAATTTTAGAGGGTCCGTTTCCCATTCCGGACCCCTGGCGGGCCATTTTGGAGCCTAAGTGTTTGAGAATCCAGTGTTTGCACTCGTAACTCTCTAACCGGGAGTCCTCTTTTTGAGCCATCAGTTCCTACGAGGCACTCTACCCTCGACCGAAGTGCTCGTGCCGGTTTCCGATTTTTGTAAGAGTCGTTTCCCATTCCGGACACCTGGAAGGTCGTTTTTGAGCCAAACTGTTGGAGAATCCTGGGTTTTCGCTAGCAACTCTCTAACTAGGAGTCCTCTTTGCGTGTCGTCAGTTCCTACGAGTCACTCTACCCTCGAGCAAAGTGCCCGTGCCGGTTTCCGATTTATGGAGGATCCGTTTCCCATTCTAAGTGTTGGAGAATCTTATGTTTTGGCTCGCAATTCTCTAACCGGGAGTTCTATTTGCGAGCGGGCAGTGCCTACGAGTCACTCTACCCTCGAGCGAAGTGCTCGTGCATGTTTCTGATTTTTGTAAGGGTCGTTTCCTGTTCTGGACCCCGGTGGGCCATTTTCGAGCCTAAGTGTTAGACAATCCTATGTTTTCGCTCGTAGCTTTCTAACCGGGAGTCCTATTTGCGTGCCGTCAATTCTAACGAGTTACTCTACCCTCGAGCGAAGTGCTCGTGCCGGTTTCCGATTTATGGGGGGGCCGTTTCCCGTTCTGGACACCCGGCGGGTCCTTTTTGAGCCTAAGTGTTAGAGAATCCAGTGTTTTCGCTCGTAACTCTCTAACCGGGAGTCCTCTTTGCGAGCCGTCAGTTCCTACGAGTCACTATACCGTTGAGCAAAGTGCTCGTGCCGGTTTCCGATTTATGGAGGATCCGTTTCCCATTCTAAGTGTTGGAGAATCTTATGTTTTCGCTCGTAATTCTCTAATCGGGAGTCCTATTTGCGAGCCGTCAGTTCCTACGAGTCACTCTACCCTCGAGCGAAGTGGTCGTGCCGGTTTCCGATTTTTGTAAGAGCTATTTCCCGTTCCGGACACCCGGGGGGCCGTTTTTGAGCCTAAGTGTTGGAGAATCCTGTGTTTTCGCTCGTAACTCTCTAACTAGGAGTCCTCTCTGCATGTCGTCAGTTCCTACGAGTCACTCTACCCTCGAGCAAAGTGCTCGTGCCGGTTTCTGATTCATGGAGGATCCGTTTCCCATCTAAGTGTTGGAGAATCTTATGTTTTCGCTCGCAATTCTCTAACCGGGAGTCCTATTTGCGAGCTGGCAGTGCCTACGAGTCACTCTACCCTCGAGCGAAGTGCTCGTGCCAGTTTCTGTTTTTGTAACGGTTGTTTCCTGTTCCGGACCCCGGTGGGCCATTTTGGAGCCTAAGTGTTGGAAAATCCTATGTTTTCGCTCGTAGCTTTCTAACCGGGAGTCCTATTTGCGTGCCGTCAGTTCCAACGAGTCATTCTACCCTCGAGTCAAGTGCTCGTGCCGGTTTCCGATTTATGGGGGGGGGCCATTTCCCGTTCCGGACACCCGGCGGGTCCTTTTTGAGCCTAAGTGTTCGAGAATCCTGTGTTTTCGCTCGTAACTCTCTAACCGGGAGTCCTCTTTGCAAGCCGTCAGTTCCTACGGGTCACTCTACCGTCGAGCAAAGTGCTCGTGCCAGTTTCCCATTTATGGAGGATCCGTTTCCCATTCTAAGTGTTGGAAAATCTTATGTTTTCGCTCGTAATTCTCTAATCGGGAGTCCTATTTGCAAGCTGGCAGTGCCTACGAGTCACTCTACCCTCGAGCGAAGTGCTCGTGCAGTTTCTGATTTTTGTAAGGTTCGTTTCCCGTTCCGGACCCTGGTGGGCCATTTTGGAGCCTAAGTGCTGGAAAATCCTATGTTTTGGCTCGTAGCTTTCTAACCGGGAGTCCTATTTGCGTGCCGTCAGTACCTAGGAGTCACTCTACCCTCGAGCGAAGTGCTCATGCCGGTTTTCGATTTAAGGGGTGGTTGTTTCCCGTTCTGGACCCCCGGCGGGCCGTTTTGAAGCCTAAGTGTTGGAGAATCATATGTTTTCACTCGTAACTCTCTAACCGGAGTCTTATTTACGTGTCGTCAGTTCCTACGTGTCACTCTACCCTCGAGCGAAGTGCTCCTACCCGCTTTAGAAATATGGAGGGGCCATTTCCCATTCCAGACCCCCGGCGGGCCGTTTTGGTGCCTAAGTGTTGGAGAATCATATGTTTTCGCCCGTAACTCTCTAACCGGGAGTCTTATTTGCATGTCGTCAGTTGCTACGAGTCACTCTACCCTCGAACGAAGTGCTCGTACCAGTTATCGATTTTTGTATGGGCCGTTTCCGTTCCGGACCCCTGGCAGGCCGTTTTGGAGCCAAAGTATTGGACAATCCTAAGATTTCGCTCGTACCTCTCTAATCGGGAGTCCTATTTGCATGCCGTTTGTACCTAGGAGTCACTCTACGCTCGAGCGAAGTGCTCGTGTTGATTTCCGATTATTGGAGGGGCCGTTTCCCATTCCGGACCCCCGGCGGGCCGTTTTGGAGCCAAAGCGTTGGAGAATCATATGTTTTCGCTCATAACTCGCTAACCGGGAGTCCTATTTGCATGCCGTCACTTCCTACGAGTCACCCTACCCTCGAGCAAAGTGCTCGTGCCGGTTTTCGATTTATGGAGGGGACGTTTCACATTCCGGACTCCCGGCGGGCCGTTTTGGACCCTAAGTGTTGGAGAATCTTATGTTTTCGCTCGTAACTCTCTAACCGGGAGTCCTATTTGCAACCCGTCAGTTCCTACGAGTCACTCTACCCTCGAGCGAAGTGCTCGTGCTAGTTTCCTATTTTGGAGGGGGCGTTTCCAGTTCCGGACCCCCTGCGGGCCGTTTTGGAGCATAAGTGATAGAGAATCCTGTGTTTTCGATCGTAACTCTCTAACCGGGAGCCCTCATTGCGAGCCGTCAGTTCCTACGAGTTACTCTACCCTCGAGCAAAGTGCTCGTGCCGGTTTCCGATTTATGGAGGGCCCGTTTCCCGTTCCGGACCCCCGGCGGGCCATTTTGGAGCCTAAGTATTTGAGAATCCTTTGTTTTCGCTCGTAACTCTCTATCCGGGAGTCCTCTTTGCGAGCCGTCAGTTCCTACGAATCACTCTACCCTCGAGTGAAGTGCTCGTGCCGCTTTACGATTTTTTGTAAGAGCCGTTTCTCGTTCCGGACACCCGGCGGGTCGTTTTTTAGCCTAAGTGTTGGAGAATACTATGTTTTCACTCGTAACTCTCTAACCGGGAGTCCTCTTTGCGTGTCGTCAGTTCCTACGAGTCACTCTACCCTCGAGCAAAGTGCTCGTGCCGGTTTCCGATTTATGGAGGATCTGTTTCCCATTCTAAGTGTTGAAGAATTTTACGTTTTCGCTCGTAATTCTCTAACCGGGAGTCCTATTTGCGAGCTGGCAGTGCCTACGAGTCACTCTACCCTTAAGCGAAGTGCTCGTGCCATTTTCTGATTTTTTTAAGCGTCGTTTCCCGTTCCGGACCCCGGTGGGCCATTTTGGAGCCTAAGTGTTGGAAAATCCTATGTTTTCGCTCGTAGCTTTCTAACCGGGAGTCCTATTTACGCGCCGTCAGTTACAACGAGTCACTCTACCCTGAGCGAAGTGCTCGTGCCAGTTTCCGATTTATGGGGGGGCCGTTTCCAGTTCCGGACACCCGGCGGGTCGTTTTTGAGCCTAAGTGTTGGAGAATCCTGTGTTTTCGCTCGTAACTCTCTAACCGGGAGTCCTCTTTGCGAGCCGTCAGTTCCTACGAGTCACTCTACCATTGAGCAAAGTGCTCCTGCCGGTTTCCGATTTATGGAGGATCCGTTTCCGATTCTAAGTGTTGGAGAATCTTATGTTTTCGCTCGTAATTCTCTAACCGGGACTCCTATTTGCGAGCTGACAGTTCCTACGAACCACTCTACACTTGAGCGAAGTGCTCGTGCCGATTTCTGATTTTTTTAAGGGTCGTTTCCCGTTCCGGACCCTGGTGGGCCATTTTGGAGCCTAAGTGTTGGAAATCCCATGTTTTCGCTCGTAGCTTTCTAACCGGGGAGTCCTATTTGCGTTGCCGTGAGTACCTAGGAGTCACTCTACCCTCGAGCGAAGTGCTCGTGCCGGTTTACGATTTATGGAGGGGCCGTTTCCAGTTCCGGACCCCCGGCGGGCCGTTTTGGAGCCTAAGTGTTAGAGAATCATATGTTTTCGCTCGTAACTCTCTAACCGGGAGTCCTATTTGCGAGTCGTCAGTTCCTACGAGTCACTCTACCCTCGAGCGAGGTGCTTATGTCGGTTTTTCGATTATGGAGGGTCCGTTTCCCGTTCCGGACCCCCGGCGTGCCATTTTGGAGCCTAAGTGTTGGATAATCCTGTGTTTTCGCTCGTAACTCTCTAACCAGGAGTCCTCTTTGCGACTCGCCAGTTCCTACGAGTCACTCTACTCTCGAGCAAAGTGCTCCTGCCGGTTTCCGATTTATAGAGGATCCGTTTCCCATTCTAAGTGTTGGAGAATCTTATGTTTTCGCTCGTAATTCTCTAACCGGGAGTCCTATTTGCGAGCTGACAGTTCCTACGAGTCTTTCTACACTCGAGCGAAGTGCTCGTGCCGGTTTCTGATTTTTGTAAGGGTCGTTTTCCCGTTCCGGACCACGGTGGGCCATTTTGGAGCCTAAGTGTTGGAAAATCCCATGTTTTCGCTCGTAGCTTTCTAACCGGGAGTCCTATTTGCGTGCCGTGAGTACCTAGGAGTCACTCTACCCTCGAGCGAAGTGCTCATGCCGGTTTGCGATATATGGAGGGGCTGTTTCCAGTTCCGGACCCCCGGCGGGCCGTTTTGGAGCCAAGGTGTTGGAGAATCATATGTTTTCGCTCGTAACTCTCTAACCGGGAGTCCTATTTGCGTGCCGTTAGTTCCTACGAGTCACTCTACCCTCGAGCGAAGTGCTCGTGCCGGTTTTTGATTTTTAGAGGGTCCGTTTCCCATTCCGGACCCCCGGCGGGCCATTTTGGAGCCTAAGTGTTTGAGAATCCGGTTGTTTGCACTCGTAACTCTCTAACCGGGAGTCCTCTTTTTGAGCCGTCAGTTCCTACGAGGCTCTCTACCCTCGAGCGAAGTGCTCGTGCCGGTTTTCGATTTTTGTAAGAGTCGTTTCCCATTCCGGACACCCGGAAGGTCGTTTTTGAGCCAAACTGTTGGAGAATCCTGGGTTTTTCGCTAGCAACTCTCTAACTAGGAGTCCTCTTTGCGTGTCGTCAGTTCCTACGAGTCACTCTACCCTCGAGCAAAGTGCCTATGCCGGTTTCCGATTTATGGAGGATTCGTTTCCCATTCTAAGTGTTGGAGAATCTTAAGTTTTGGCTCGCAATTCTCTAACCGGGAGTTCTATTTGCGAGCGGGCAGTGCCTACGAGTCACTCTACCCTCGAGCGAAGTGCTCGTGCAAGTTTCTGATTTTTGTAAGGGTCGTTTCCTGTTCTGGACCCCGGTGGGCCATTTTGGAGCCTAAGTGTTAGACAATCCTATGTTTTCGCTCGTAGCTTTCTAACCGGGAGTCCTATTTGCGTGCCGTCAATTCTAACGAGTTACTCTACCCTCGAGCGAAGTGCTCGTGCCGGTTTCCGATTTATGGGGGGGCCGTTTCCCATTCCGGACACCCGGCGGGTCCTTTTTGAGCCTAAGTGTTAGAGAATCCAGTGTTTTCGCCCGTAACTCTCTAACCGGGAGTCCTCTTTGCGAGCCGTCAGTTCCTACGAGTCACTCTACCGTCGAGCAAAGTGCTAGTGCCGGTTTTCGATTTATGGAGGATCCGTTTCCCATTCTAAGTGTTGGAGAATCTTATGTTTTCGCTCGTAATTCTCTAATCGGGAGTCCTATTTGCGAGCCGTCAGTTCCTACGAGTCACTCTACCCTCGAGCGAAGTGGTCGTGCCGGTTTCCGATTTTTGTAAGAGCTATTTCCCATTCCGGACACCCGGCGGGCCGTTTTTGAGCCTAAGTGTTGGAGAATCCTGTGTTTTCGCTCGTAACTCTCTAACTGGGAGTCCTCTCTGCATGTCGTCAGTTCCTACGAGTCACTCTACCCTCGAGCAAAGTGCTCGTGCCGGTTTCTGATTCATGGAGGATCCGTTTCCCAATCTAAGTGTTGGAGAATCTTATGTTTTCGCTCGCAATTCTCTAACCGGGAGTCCTATTTGCGAGCTGGCAGTGCCTATGAGTCACTCTACCCTCGAGCGAAGTGCTCGTGCCAGTTTCTGATTTTTGTAAGGGTTGTTTCCTGTTCCGGACCCCGGTGGGCCATTTTGGAGCCTAAGTGTTGGAAAATCCTATGTTTTCGCTCGTAGCTTTCTAACCGGGAGTCCTATTTGCGTGCCGCCAGTTCCAACGAGTCATTCTACCCTCGAGTGAAGTGCTCGTGCCGGTTTTCGATTTATGGGGGGGGCCATTTCCTGTTCCGGACACCCGGCGGGTCCTTTTTGAGCCTAAGTGTTCGAGAATCCTGTGTTTTTCGCTCGTAACTCTCTAACCGGGAGTCCTCTTTGCGAGCCGTCAGTTCCTACGGGTCACTCTACCGTCGAGCAAAGTGCTCGTGCCGGTTTCCCATTTATGGAGGATCCGTTTCCCATTCTAAGTGTTGGAAAATCTTATGTTTTCGCTCGTAATTCTCTAATCGGGAGTCCTATTTCCAAGCTGGCAGTGCCTACGAGTCACTCTACCCTCGAGCGAAGTGCTCGTGCCAAGTTTCTGATTTTTGTAAGGTTCGTTTCCCGTTCCGGACCCTGGTGGGTCATTTTGGAGCCTAAGTGCTGGAAAATCCTATGTTTTGGCTCGTAGCTTTCTAACCGGGAGTCCTATTTGCGTGCGTCTAGTACCTAGGAGTCACTCTACCCTCGAGCGAAGTGCTCATGCCGGTTTTCGATTATGGGGTGGCTGTTCCCGTTCCGGACCCCCGGCGGGCCGTTTTGAAGCCTAAGTGTTGGAGAATCATATGTTTTCACTCGTAACTCTCTAACCGGGAGTCTTATTTGCGTGTCGTCAGTTCCTACGTGTCACTCTACCCTCGAGCGAAGTGCTCCTACCGCTTTAGAAATATGGAGGGGCCATTTCCCATTCCGGACCCCGGCGGGCCGTTTTGGTGCCTAATTGTTGGAGAATCATATGTTTTCGCCCGTAACTCTCTAACCGGGAGTCTTATTTGCATGTCGTCAGTTGCTACGAGTCACTCTACCCTCGAACGAAGTGCTCGTACCAGTTATCAATTTTTGTAGGGGCCGTTTCCCGTTCCGGACCCCTGGCAGGCCGTTTTGGAGCCAAAGTATTGGAGAATCCTAAGATTTCGCTCGTACCTCTCTAATCGGGAGTCCTATTTGCACGCCGTTTGTACCTAGGAGTCACTCTACGCTCGAGCGAAGTGCTCTTGTCGATTTCCGATTATTGGAGGGGCCGTTTCCCAATCCGGACCCCCGGCGGGCCGTTTTGGAGCCAAAGCGTTGGAGAATCATATGTTTTCGCTCATAACTCGCTAACCGGGAGTCCTATTTGCGTGCCGTCACTTCCTACGAGTCACCCTACCCTCGAGCAAAGTGCTCGTGCCGGTTTTTCGATTTATGGAGGGGCCGTTTCACATTCCGGACTCCCAGCGGGCCGTTTTGGAGCCTAAGTGTTAGAGAATCTTATGTTTTCGCTCGTAACTCTCTAACCGGGAGTCTTATTTGCAAGCCGTCAGTTCCTACGAGTCACTCTACCCTTGAGCGAAGTGCTCGTGCTAGTTTCCAATTTTTGGAGGGCGCGTTTCTAGTTCCGGACCCCCTGCGGGCCGTTTTGGAGCCTAAGCGTTAGAGAATCCTGTGTTTTCAATCGTAACACTCTAACTGGGAGTCCTCATTGCGAGCCGTCAGTTCCTACGAGTTACTCTACCCTCGAGCAAAGTGCTCGTGCCAATTTCTGATTTATGGAGGGTCCGTTTCCCGTTCCGGAGCCCCGACGGGCCATTTTGGAGCCTAAGTTGTTGATTATCCTTTGTTTTCGCTCGTAACTATCTAACCGGGAGTCCTCTTTGCGAGCCGTCAGTTCCTACGAATCACTCTTCCCTCGAACGAAGTGCTCGTTCCGGTTTACGATTCTTGTAAGAGTCGTTTCCCGTTCCGGACACCCGGTGGGTTGTTTTTGAGCCTAAGTGTTGGAGAATCCTATGTTTTCACTCATAACTCTCTAACCGGGAGTCCTCTTTGCGTGTCGTCAGTTCCTAAGAGTCACTCTACCCTCGAGCAAAGTGCTCGTGCCGGTTTTCGATTTATGGGGGATCCGTTTCCCATTCTAAGTTTTGGAGAATCTTATGTTTTCGCTCGTAATTCTCTAACCGGGAGTCCTATTTGCGAGCTGAGAGTTCCTACGAGTCTCTCTACACTTGAGCGAAGTGCTCGTGTCGGTTTCTGATTTTTGTAAGGGTCGTTTCCCGTTTCTGACCCTGGTGGGCCATTTTGGAGCCTAAGTGTTGGAAAATCCTATGTTTTCGCTCGTAGCTTTCTAACCGGGAGTCCTATTTGCGTGCCGTCAGTTACAACGAGTCACTCTACCCTCGAGCGAAGTGCTCGTGCCGGTTTCCGAGTTATGGGGGGGCCGTTTCCAGTTCCGGACACCCGGCGGGTCGTTTTTTGAGCCTAAGTGTTGGAGAATCCTGTGTTTTCGCTCGTAACTCTCTAACCGTTAGTCCTCTTTGCGAGCCGTCAGTTCCTACAAGTCACTCTACCCTCGAGCGAAGTGCTCGTGCCATTTTCTGATTTTTGAAAGGGTCGTTTCCCGTTCCGGACCCCGGTGGGCCATTTTGGAGCCTAAGTGTTGGAAAATCCTATGTTTTCGCTCGTAGCTTTCTAACCGAGATTCCTATTTGCGTGCAGTCAGTTCCTATGAGTCACGCTACCCTCGAGCGAAGTGCTCGTGCCGGTTTGCAATTTATGGAGGGGCCGTTTCAAGTTCCGGACACCCGGCGGGTCCTTTTTGAGCCTAAGTGTTGGAGAATCCTGCGTTTTCGCTCGTAACTCTCTAACCGGGATTCCTCTTTGCGTGCCGTCAGTTCCTATGAGTCATTCTACCATCGAGCAAAGTGCTGGTGCCGATTTCCGATTTATGGAGGATCCGTTTCCCATTCTAAGTGTTGGAGAATCTTATGCTTTCGCTCGTAATTCTCTAACCGGGAGTCCTATTTGCGAGCTGACAGTTCCTACGAGTCTCTCTACACTCGAGCGAAGTGCTCGTGCCGGTTTCTGATTTTTGTAAGGGTCGTTTCCCGTTCCGGACCCTGGTGGGCGATTTTGGAGCCTAAGTGTTGGAAAATCCTATGTTTTCGCTCGTGACTTTCTAACCGGACCGAGAGTCCTATTTGCATGCCGTCAGTACCAAGGAGTCACTCTGCCCTCGAGCGAATTGCTCGTGCCAGTTTTCGATTTATGGGGGGCTGTTTCCCGTTCCGGACCCCCGGCGGGCCGTTTTCGAGCCAAGGTGTTGGAGAATCATATGTTTTCGCTCGTAACTCTCTAACCGGGAGTCTTATTTGCGTGTCGTCAGTTCCTACGAGTCACTCTACCCTCGAGCGAAGTGCTCGTGCTCGTTTTAGAAGTATGGAGCGGCCATTTGCGGGCCGTTTTGGTGCCTACGTGTTGGAGAATCATATGTTTTCGCCCGTAACTCTCTAACCGGGAGTCTTATTTGCATGTCGTCAGTTCCTACGAGTCACTCTACCCTCGAACGAAGTGCTCGTGCCAGTTACCGATTTTTGTAGGGGCCGTTTCTCATTCCGGAACCCTGGCGGGCCGTTTTGGAGCCAAAGTGTTGGAGAATCCTATGATTTCGCTCATACCTCTCAAATCGGGAGTCCTATTTGCATGCAGTTAGTACCTAGGAGTCCTCTACGCTCGAGCGAAGTGCTCGTGTCGATTTCCGATTATTGGAGGGGCCGTTTCCTATTCCGGACCCCCGGCGGGCCATTTTGGAGCCAAAGCGTTGGAGAATCATATGTTTTCGCTCTTAACTCTCTAAGTGGGAGTCCTATTTGTGTGCCGTCAGTTGCTACGAGTCACCCTACCCTTGAGCAAAGTGCTCGTGCCGGTTTTCGATTAATGGAGGGGTCGTTTCACATTCCCGACTCCCGGCGGCCCGTTTTGGAGCCTAAGTGTTGGAAAATCCTATGTTTTCGCTCGTGGCTTTCTAACCGGACCGGGAGTCCTCTTTGCATGCCGTCAGTACCTAGGAGTCACTCTGCCCTCGAGCGAAGTGTTCGTGCCGGTTTTCGATTTATGTGGGGGGCTGTTTCCCGTTCCGGACCCCCGGCGGGCCGTTTTGGAGCCAAGTTGTTGGAGAATCATATATTTTCGCTCGTAACTCTCTAACCGGGAGTCTTATTGAGTGTCGTCAGTTCCTACGAGTCAATCTACCCTCGAGCGAAGTGCTCGTGCCCGTTTTAGAAGTATGGAGGGGCCATTTCCCATTCTGGACCCCCGGCGGGCCATTTTGGTGCCTAAGTGTTGGAGAATCATATGTTTTCGCCCGTAACTCTCTAACCGGGAGTCTTATTTGCATGTCGTCAGTTCCTTCGAGTCACTCTACCCTCGAACGAAGTGCTCGTGCCAGTTACTGATTTTTGTAGGGGCCGTTTCCCATTCCGGACCCCTGGCGGGCCGTTTTGGAGCCAAAGTGTTGGAGAATCCTATGATTTCGCTCATACCTCTCTAATCGGGAGTCCTATTTGCATGCCGTTAGTACCTAGGAGTCACTCTACGCTCGAGCGAAGTGCTCGTGTCGATTTCCGATTATTGGAGGGGCCGTTTCCCATTCCGGACCCCCGGCGGGCCGTTTTGGAGCCAAAGCGTTGGAGAATCATATGTTTTCGCTCTTAACTCTCTAACTGGGAGTCCTATTTGTGTGCCGTCAGTTGCTACGAGTCACCCTACCCTCGAGCAAAGTGCTCGTGCCGGTTTTTGATTAATGGAGGGGCCGTTTCACATTCCGGACTCCCGGCGGCCCGTTTTGGAGCCTAACTGCTGGAGAATCTTATATTTTCGCTCGTAACTCTCTAACCGGGACTCCTATTTGCAAGCCGTCAGTTCCCACGAGTCACTCTACCCTCGAGCGAAGTGCTCGTGCTCGTTTCCTATTTTTGGAGGGGGGCGTTTCAAGTTCCGGACCCCCTGCGGGCCGCTTTGGAGCCAAAGTGTTAGATAATCCTGTGTTTTCGATAGTAACTCCCTAACCGGGAGTCCTCATTGCGAGCCGTCAGTTCCTACGAGTCACTCTACCCTCGAGCAAAGTGCTCGTATCGATTTCCGATTTATGGAGGGTCAGTTTCCCATTCTAAGTGTTGGAGAATCTTATGTTTTCGCTCGTAATTCTCTAATCGGGAGTCCTATTTGCGAGCCGTCAGTTCCTACGAGTCACTCTACCCTCGAGCGAAGTGCTCGTGCCGGTTTCCGATTTTTGTAAGAGCCGTTTCCCGTTCCGGACACCCGGCGGGTCGTTTTTGAGCCTAAGTGTTGGAGAATTCTGTGTTTTCGTAAGTAACTCTCTAACTGGGAGTCCTCTTTGCGTGTCGTCAGTTCCTACGAGTCACTCTACCCTCGAGCAAAGTGCTCGTGCCGGTTTCTGATTTATGGAGGATCCGTTTCCCAATCTAAGTGTTGGAGAATCTTATGTTTTCGCTCGAATTCTCTAACCGGGAGTCCTATTTGCGAGCTGGAAGTGCCTACGAGTCACTCTACCCTCAAGCGAAGTGCTCGTGCCAGTTTCTGATTTTTTGTAATGGTTGTTTCTCGTTCCGGACCCTGGTGGGCCATTTTGGAGCCTAAGTGTTGGAAAATCCTATATTTTCGCTCGTAGCTTTCTTACCGGGAGTCCTATTTGCGTGCCGTCTAGTACCTAGGAGTCACTCTACCCTCGAGCGAAGTGCTCGTGCCGGTTTTCGATTTATGGGGGGGCTGTATCCCGTTCCAGACCCCCGTCGGGCCGTTTTGAAGCCTAAGTGTTGGAGAATCATATGTTTTCGCTCGTAACTCTCTAACCCGGAGTCTTATTTGTGTGTCGTCAGTTCCTACGAGTCACTCTACCCTCGAGCGAAGTGCTCGTGCTCGTTTTAGAAATATGGAGGGGCAACTTCCCATTCCGGACCCCCGGCGGGCCGTTTGGTGCCTAAGTGTTGGAGAATCATATGTTTTCACCCGTAACTCTCTAACCGGGACTCCTATTTGCATGTCGTCAGTTCCTACAATTAACTCTACCCTCGAACGAAGTGCTCATGCCCGTTACCGATTTTTGTAGGGGCCGTTTCCCGTTCCGGACCCCTGGCAGGCCGTTTTGGAGCCAAAGTGTTGGAGAATCCTAAGATTTCGCTCGTACCTCTCGAATCGGGAGTCCTATTTGCATGCCGTTAGTACCTAGGAGTCACTCTACGCTAGAGCGAAGTGCTCGAGTCGATTTCCGATTATTGGAGGGGCCGTTCCCCATTCCGGACCCCCGGCGGGCCTTTTTGGAGCCAAAGCGTTGGAGAATCATATGTTTTCGCTCGTAACTCTCTAACCGGGAGTCCTATTTGCGTGCCGTCAGTTCCTACGAGTCACCCTACCCTAGAGCAAAGTGCTCGTCCCGATTTTTGATTTATGGAGGGGCCGTTTCACATTCCAGACTCCCGGCGGGCCGTTTTGGAGCCTAAGTGTTGGAGAATCTTATGTTTTCGCTCGTAACTCTCTAACCGGGAGTCCTATTTGCAAGCAGTCAGTTCCTACGAGTCACTCTACCTGCGAGTGAAGTGCTCGTGCTAGTTTCTAATTTTTGGGAGGGCGTGTTTCTAGTTCCGGACCCCCTGCGGGCCGTTTTGGAGCCTAAGTGTTAGAGAATCCTGTGTTTTCGATCGTAACTCTCTAACCGGGAGTCCTCATCACGAGCCGTCAGTTCCTACGAGTTACTCTACCCTCGAGCAAAGTGCCCGTGCCGGTTTTCGATTTATGGAGGCTCCGTTTCCCGTTCCGGACCCCCGGCTGGCCATTTTGGAGCCTAAGTGTTTGAGAATCCTTTGTTTTCGCTCGTAACTCTGTAACCGGGAGTCCTCTTCGCGATCCGTCAGTTCCTAAGAATCACTCTACCCTCGAGCGAAGTGCTCGTGCCAGTTTACGATTTTTGTAAGAGCTGTTTCCCATTCCGGACACCCGGCGGGTCGTTTTTGAGCCTAAGTGTTGGAGAATCCTATGTTTTCACTCGTAACTCTCTAACCGGGAGTCCTCTTTGCATGTCCTCAGTTCCTACGAGTCACTCCACCCTCGAGCAAAGTGCTCGTGCCGGTTTCCGATTTATGGAGGATCCGTTTCCCATTCTAAGTGTTGGAGAATCTTATGTTTTCGCTCGTAATTCTCTAACCGGGCGTCCTATTTGCGAGCTGGCAGGGCCTACGAGTCACTCTACCCTCGAGCGAAGTACTCGTGCCATTTTTCTGATTTTTGTAAGGGCCGTTTCCCGTTCCGGACCCCGGTGGGCCATTTTGGAGCCTAAGTGTTGGAAAATCCTTTGCTTTCGCTCGTAGCTTTCTAACCGGGAGTCCTATTTGCGTGCCGTCAGTTCCTATGAGTCACTCTACCCTCGAGCGAAGTGCTCGTGCCATTTTCTGATTTTTGAAAGGGTCGTTTCCCGTTCCGGACCCCGGTGGGCCATTTTGGAGCCTAAGTGTTGGAAAATCCTATGTTTTCGCTCGTAGCTTTCTAACCGAGATTCCTATTTGCGTGCAGTCAGTTCCTATGAGTCACTCTACCCTCGAGCGAAGAGCTCGTGCCGGTTTGCAATTTATGGAGGGGCTGTTTCAAGTTCCGGACACCCGGCGGGTCCTTTTTGAGCCTAAGTGTTGGAGAATCCTGTCTTTTCGCTCGTAACTCTCTAACCGGGAGTCCTCTTTGCGTGCCGTCAGTTCCTACGAGTCACTCTACCATTGAGCAAAGTGCTCGTCCCGGTTTCCGATTTATGGAGGATCCGTTTCCCATTCTAAGTGTTGGAGAATCTTATGTTTTCCCTCGTAATTCTCTAACCGGGAGTCTTATTTGCGAGCTGACAGTTCCTACGAGTCTCTCTACACTCGAGCGAAGTGCTCTTGCCGGTTTCTAATTTTTGTAAGGATCGTTTCCCGTTCCGGTCCCTGGTGGGCCATTTTCGAGCCTAAGTGTTGGAAAATCCCATGTTTTCGCTCGTAGCTTTCTAACCGGGAGTCTTATTTGCGTGCCGTGAGTACCTAGGAGTCACTCTACCCTCGAGCGAAGTGCTCGTGCCGGTTTGCGATTTATGGAGGGGCCGTTTCCCGTTCCGGACCCCCGGCGGGCCGTTTTGGAGCCAAGGTGTTGGAGAATCATATGTTTTCGCTCGTAACTCTCTAACCGGAGTCCTATTTGCGAGCTATCAGTTCCTACGAGTGACTCTACCCTCGAGCGAAGTGCTCGTGCCGGTTTCCAATTTATGGAGGGTCCGTTTCCCGTTCCGGACCCCCGGCGGGCCATTTTGGAGCCTAAGTGTTTGAGAATTCTGTGTTTTCGCTCGTAACTCTCTAACCGGGAGTCCTCTTTGCGAGCCGTCAGTTCCTACGAGTCACTCTACCCTCGAGCGAAGTGCTCGTGCCCGTTTCCTATTTTTGTAAGAGCCATTTCCCATTCCAGACACCCGACGGGTCGTTTTTGAGCCTAAGTGTTGGAGAATCCTGTGTTTTCGCTCGTAACTCTCTAACTGGGAGTCCCCTTTGCGTGTCGTCAGTTCCTACGAGTCAGTCTACCCTCGAGCAAAGTGCTCGTGCCGGTTTCCGATTTATGGAGGATCCGTTTCCCATTCTAAGTGTTGGAGAATCTTATTTTTTCGCTTGCAATTCTCTAACCGGGAGTCCTATTTGTGAGCTGGCAGTGCCTACGAGTCACTCAACCCTCGAGCGAAGTGCTCGTGCCAGTTTCTGATTTTTGTAAGGGTCGTTTCCTGTTCCGGACCCCGGTGGGCCATTTTGGAGCCTAAGTGTTGGAAAATCCTATGTTTTTGCTCGTAGCTTTCTAGCCGGGAGTCCTATTTACGTGCCGTCAGTTCCAACGAGTCACTCTACCCTCGAGCGAAGTGCTCGTGCCGGTTTCCGATTTATGGGGGGCCGTTTCCCGTTCCGGACACCCGGCGGGTCCTTTTTGAGACTAAGTGTTGGAGAATCCTGTGTTTTCGCTCGTAACTCTCTAACCGGGAGTCCACATTGCGAGCCGTCTGTTCCTACGAGTCACTCTACCGTCGAGCAAAGTGCTCGTGCCGGTTTTCGATTTATGGAGGATCCATTTCCCATTCTAAGTGTTAGAGAATCTTATGTTTTCGCTCGTAATTCTCTAATCGGGAGTTCTATTTGCGAGCCGTCAGTTCCTACGAGTCACTCTACCCTCGAGCGAAGTGCTCGTGCCGGTTTCCGATTTTTGTAAGAGCCGTTTCCCGTTGCGGACACCCGGCGGGTCGTTTTTGAGCCTAAGTGTTGGAGAATCCTGTGTTTTTGCTCGTAACTCTCTAACTGGAAATCCTCTATACGTGTCGTCAGTTCCTACGAGTCACTCTACCCTCGAGCAAAGTGCTCGTGCCAGTTTTCGATTTATGGAGGATCCGTTTCCCATTCTAAGTGTTGGAGAATCTTATGTTTTCGCTCGCAATTATCTAACCGGGAGTCGTATTTGCGAGCTGGCAGTGCCTACGAGTCACTCTACCCTCGAGCGAAGTGCTCGTGCCAGTTTCTGATTTTTGTGAGGGTCGTTTCCTGTTCCGGACCCCGGTGGGCCATTTTGGAGCCTAAGTGTTGGACAATCCTATATTCTCGCTCGTATCTTTCTAACCGGGAGTCCTATTTGCGTGCCGTCAATTCCAACGAGTCACTCTACCCTCGAGCGAAGTGCTCGTGCCGGTTTCCGAGTTATGGGGGGGGGGGGCCGTTTTCCCGTTCCGGACACCCGGCGGGTCCTTTTTGTGCCTAAGTGTTGGAGAATCCTGTGTTTTCGCTCGTAACTCTCTAACCGGGAGTCCACTTTGTGAGCCGTCAGTTCCTACGAGTCACTCTACCGTCGAGCAAAGTGCTCGTGCCGGTTTCCGATTTATGGAGGATCCGTTTCCCATTCTAAGTGTTGGAGAATCTTATGTTTTCGCTCGTAATTCTCTAATCGGGACTTCTATTTGCGAGCCGTCCGATCCTATGAGTCACTCTACCCTCGAGCGAAGTGGTCGTGCCGATTTCCGATTTTTGTAAGAGCCGTTTCCCATTCCGGACACCCGGCGGGTCGTTTTTGAGCCTAAGTGTTGGAGAATCCTGTGTTTTCGCTCGTAACTCTCTAACCGGGAGTCCTCTTTGCGTGCCGTCAGTTCCTACGAGTCACTCTACCATTGATCAAAGTGCTTGTCCCGGTTTCCGATTTATGGAGGATCCGTTTCCCATTCTAAGTGTTGGAGAATCTTATGTTTTCCCTCGTAATTCTCTAACCGGGAGTCTTATTTGCGAGCTGACAGTTCCTACGAGTCTCTCTACACTCGAGCGAAGTGCTCTTGCCGGTTTCTAATTTTTGTAAGGATCGTTTCCCGTTCCGGACCCTGGTGGGCCATTTTCGAGCCTAAGTGTTGGAAAATCCCATGTTTTCGCTCGTAGCTTTCTAACCGGGAGTCTTATTTGCGTGCCGTGAGTACCTAGGAGTCACTCTACCCTCGAGCGAAGTGCTCGTTCCGGTTTGCGATTTATGGAGGGGCCGTTTCCAGTTCCGGACCCCCGGCAGGCCATTTTGGAGCCAAGGTGTTGGAGAATCATATGTTTTCGCTCGTAACTCTCTAACCGGGAGTCCTATTTGCGAGCTACCAGTTCCTACGAGTCACTCTACCCTCGAGCGAAGTGCTCGTGCCGGTTTCCGATTTATGGAGGGTCCGTTTCCCGTTCCGGACCCCCGGCGGGCCATTTTGGAGCCTAAGTGTTTGAGAATCCTGTGTTTTCGCTCGTAACTCTCTAACCGGGAGTCCACTTTGCGAGCCGTCTGTTCCTACGAGTCACTCTACCGTCGAGCAAAGTGCTCGTGCCGGTTTTCGATTTATGGAGGATCCATTTCCCATTCTAAGTGTTGGAGAATCTTATGTTTTCGCTCGTAATTCTCTAATCGGGAGTCCTATTTGCGAGCGGTCAGTTCCTACGAGTCACTCTACCCTCGAGCGAAGTGCTCGTGCCGGTTTCCGATTTTTGTAAGAGCCGTTTCCCGTTGCGGACACCCGGCGGGTCGTTTTTGAGCCTAAGTGTTGGAGAATCCTGTGTTTTTGCTCGTAACTCTCTAACTGGAAATCCTCTATACGTGTCGTCAGTTCCTACGAGTCACTCTACCCTCGAGCAAAGTGCTCGTGCCAGTTTTCGATTTATGGAGGATCCGTTTCCCATTCTAAGTGTTGGAGAATCTTATGTTTTCGCTCGCAATTATCTAACCGGGAGTCGTATTTGCGAGCTGGCAGTGCCTACGAGTCACTCTACCCTCGAGCGAAGTGCTCGTGCCAGTTTCTAATTTTTGTGAGGGTCGTTTCCTGTTCCGGACCCGGTGGGCCATTTTGGAGCCTAAGTGTTGGACAATCCTATGTTTTCGCTCGTATCTTTCTAACCGGGAGTCCTATTTGCGTGCCGTCTATTCCAACGAGTCACTCTACCCTCGAGCGAAGTGCTCGTGCCGGTTTCCGAGTTATGGGGGGGGGGCCGTTTTCCCGTTCCGGACACCCGGCGGGTCCTTTTTGAGCCTAAGTGTTGGAGAATCCTGTGTTTTCGCTCGTAACTCTCTAACCGGGAGTCCACTTTGTGAGCCGTCAGTTCCTACGAGTCACTCTACCGTCGAGCAAAGTGCTCGTGCCGGTTTCCCGATTTATGGAGGATCCGTTTCCCATTCTAAGTGTTGGAGAATCTTATGTTTTCGCTCGTAATTCTCTAATCGGGACTTCTATTTGCGAGCCGTCCGTTCCTATGAGTCACTCTACCCTCGAGCGAAGTGGTCGTGCTGGTTTCCGATTTTTGTAAGAGCCGTTTCCCATTCCGGACACCCGGCGGGTCCTTTTTGAGCCTAAGTGTTGGAGAATCCTGTGTTTTCGCTCGTAACTCCCTAACAGGGAGACCTCTTTGCGTGTCGTCAGTTCCTACAAGTCACTCTACCCTCGAGCAAAGTGCTCGTGCCGGTTTCTGATTTATGGAGGATCCATTTCCCATTCTAAGTGTTGGAGAATCTTATGTTTTCGCTCGCAATTCTCTAACCGGGAGTCCTATTTGCGAGCTGGCAATGCCTACGAGTCACTCTACCCTTGAGCGAAGTGCTCGTGCCAGTTTCTGATTTTTGTAATGGTCATTTCCTGTTCCGGGACACGGTGGGCCATTTTGGAGCCTAATTGTTGGAAAATCCTATGTTTTCGCTTGTAGCTTTCTAACCGGGAGTCCTATTTGCGTGCCGTCAGTTCCAACGAGTCACTCTACCCTCGAGCGAAGTGCTTGTGCTGGTTTCCGATTTAGGGGGGGGCGTTTCCCGTTCCGGACACCCGGCGGTCCTTTTTTAGCCTAAGTGTACGAGAATCCTGTGTTTTCGCTCGTAAGTCTCTAACCGGGAGTCCTCTTTGCGAGCCGTCAGTTCCTACGAGTCACTCTACCGTCGAGCAAAGTGCTCGTACCGGTTTCCAATTTATGGAGGATCCGTTTCCCATTCTAACTGTTGGAGAGTCTTATATTTTCGCTCGTAATTCTCTAATCGGGAGTCCTATTTGTGAGCTGGCAGTGCCTACGAGTCACTCTACCCTCGAGCGAAGTGCTCGTGCCAGTTTCTGATTTTTGAAAGGGTCGTTTCCCGTTCCAGACCCCGGTGGGCCATTTTGGAGCCTAAGTGTTGGAAAATCCTATGTTTTCGCTCGTGGCTTTCTAACCGGACCGGGAGTCCTCTTTGCATGCCGTCAGTACCTAGGAGTCACTCTGCCCTCGAGCGAAGTGCTCGTGCCGGTTTTCGATTTATGTGGGGGGCTGTTTCCCGTTCCGGACCCCCGGCGGGCCGTTTTGGAGCCAAGTTGTTGGAGAATCATATGTTTTCGCTCGTAACTCTCTAACCGGGAGTCTTATTTGAGTGTCGTCAGTTCCTACGAGTCAATCTACCCTCGAGCGAAGTGCTCGTGCCCGTTTTAGAAGTATGGAGGGGCCATTTCCCATTCTGGACCCCCGGCGGGCCATTTTGGTGCCTAAGTGTTGGAGAATCATATGTTTTCGCCCGTAACTCTCTAACCGGGAGTCTTATTTGCATGTCGTCAGTTCCTTCGAGTCACTCTACCCTCGAACGAAGTGCTCGTGCCAGTTACCGATTTTTGTAGGGGCCGTTTCTCATTCCGGACCCCTGGCGGGCCGTTTTGGAGCCAAAGTGTTGGAGAATCCTATGATTTCGCTCATACCTCTCAAATCGGGAGTCCTATTTGCATGCCGTTAGTACCTAGGAGTCACTCTACGCTCGAGCGAAGTGCTCGTGTCGATTTTCGATTATTGGAGGGGCCGTTTCCTATTCCGGACCCCCGGCGGGCCATTTTGGAGCCAAAGCGTTGGAGAATCATATGTTTTCGCTCTTAACTCTCTAAGTGGGAGTCCTATTTGTGTGCCGTCAGTTGCTACGAGTCACCCTACCCTTGAGCAAAGTGCTCGTGCCGGTTTTCGATTAATGGAGGGGTCGTTTCACATTCCCGACTCCCGGCGGCCCGTTTTGGAGCCTAAGTGCTGGAGAATCTTATATTTTCGCTCGTAACTCTCTAACCGGGAGTTGTATTTGCAAGCCGTCAGTTCCCACGAGTCACTCTACCCTCGAGCGAAGTGCATGTGCTCGTTTCCTTTTTTGGAGGGGGCGTTTGCAGTTCCGGACCCCCTGCGGGCCGTTTTGGAGCCTAAGTGTTAGAGAATCCTGTGTTTTCGATCGTAACTCCCTAACCGGGAGTCCTCATTGCGAGCCGTCAGTTCCTACGAGTCACTCTACCCTCGAGCAAAGTGCTCGTGCCGGTTTCCGATTTATGGAGGGTCCGTTTCCCATTCTAAGTGTTGGAGAATCTTATGTTTTTGCTCGTAATTCTCTAACCGGGAGTCCTATTTGTGAGCTGGCAGTGCCTACGAGTCACTCTACCCTCGAGTGAAGTGCTCGTGCCATTTTCTGATTTTTGTAAGGGTCGTTTCCCGTTCCGGACCCCGGTGGGCCATTTTGGAGCCTAAGTGTTGGAAAATCCTATGTTTTCGCTCGTAGCTTTCTAACCGGGAGTCCTATTTGCGTGCCGTCAGTTCCAACGAGTCACTCTACCCTCGAGTGAAGTGCTCGTGCCGGTTTTCGATTTATGGGGGGGGCCGTTTCCCATTCCGGACACCCGGCGGGTCGTTTTTGAGCCCAAGTGTTAGAGAATCCTGTGTTTTCGCTCGTAACTCTCTAACTGGGAGTCCTCTTTGCGAGCCGTCAGTTCCTACGAGTCACTCTACCGTCGAGCAAAGTGCTCGTACCGGTTTCCAATTTATGGAGGATCCGTTTCCCATTCTAAGTGTTTTAGAGTCTTATGTTTTCGCTCGTAATTCTCTAACCGGGAGTCCTATTTGCGAGCCGTCAGTTCCTATGAGTCACTCTACCCTCGAGCGAAGTGCTCGTGCCGGTTTTCGATTTTTGTAAGAGCCGTTTCCCGTTCCGGACACCCGGCGGGTCGTTTTTGAGCCTAAGTGTTGGAGAATCCTGTGTTTTCGCTCGTAACTCTCTAACTGGGAGTCCTCTTTGCGTGTCGTCAGTTCCTACGAGTCACTCTACCCTCGAGCAAAGTGCTCGTGCCGGTTTTCGATTTATGGAGGTTCCGTTTCCCAATCTAAGTGATGGAGAATCATATAATTTCGATCACAATTCCCTAACTAGGAGTCCTATTTGCGAGTTGGCAGTGCCTACGAGTCACTCTACTCTCGAGCGAAGTGCTCGTGCCAGTTTCTGATTTTTGTAAGGGTCGTTTCCCGTTTCGGACCCTGGTGGGCCATTTTGGAGCCTAAGTGTTGGAAAATCCTATGTTTTCGCTCCTAGCTTTCTAACCGGGAGTCCTATTTGCGTGCCGTTAGTACCTAGGAGTCACTCTACGCTCGAGCGAAGTGCTCATGTCGATTTCCGATTATTGGAGGGGCCGTTTCCCATTCCGGACCCCCGGCGGGCCGTTTTGGAGCCA
Source organism: Litsea cubeba (assembly GCA_012931725.1). NCBI lineage: Eukaryota > Viridiplantae > Streptophyta > Magnoliopsida > Laurales > Lauraceae > Litsea > Litsea cubeba. Next base: position 88,667,787 of record CM022948.1, on the reverse strand, counting down.
AAGCGTTGGAGAATCATATGTTTTCGCTCGTAACTCTCTAACCGGGAGTCCTATTTGCGTGCCGTCAGTTCCTACGAGTCACCCTACCCTCGAGAAAAGTGCTCGTGTCGGTTTTCGATTTATGGAGGGGCCGTTTCACATTTCGGACTCCCGGCGGGCCATTTTCGCTCGTAACTCTCTAACTAGGAGTCCTCTTTGCGTGTCGTCAGTTCCTACGAGTCACTCTACCCTCGAGCAAAGTGCTCGTGCCGGTTTCCGATTTATGGAGGATCCGTTTCCCATTCTAAGTGCTGGAGAATCTTATTTTTTCGCTCGCAATTCTCTAACCGGGAGTCCTATTTGCGAGCTGGCAGTGCCTACGAGTCACTCTACCCTCGAGTGAAGTGCTCGTGCCAGTTTCTGATTTTTGTTAGGGTCGTTTCCTGTTCTGGACCCCGTTGGGGCCATTTTGGAGCCTAAGTGTTGGAAAATCCTATGTTTTTGCTCGTAGCTTCTAACCGGGAGTCCTATTTGCGTGCCGTCAGTTCCAACGAGTCACTCTACCCTCGAGCGAAGTGCTCGTGCCGATTTCCGATTTATGGGGGGGCCGTTTCCCGTTTCGGACACCCGGTGGGTCCTTTTTGAGCCTAAGTGTTGGAGAATCCTGTGTTTTCGCTCGTAACTCTCTAACCGCGAGTCCTCTTTGCGAGCCGACAGTTCCTACGAGTCACTCTACCGTCGAGCAAAGTGCTCGTCCCGGTTTCTGATTTATGGAGGATCCGTTTCCCAGTCTAAGTGTTGGAGAATCTTATGTTTTCGCTTGTAATTCTCTAATCGAGAGTCCTATTTGCGAGCCGTCAGTTCCTACGAGTCACTCTACCCTCGAGCGAAGTGCTCGTGCCAGTTTCCGATTTTTATAAGAGCCGTTTCCCATTCCGGACACCCGGCGGGTCGTTTTTGAGCCTAAGTGTTGGAGAATCCTGTGTTTTCGCTCGTAACTCTCTAACTGGGAATCCTCTTTACGTGTCGTCAGTTCCTACGAGTCACTCTACCCTCGAGCAAAGTGCTCGTGCCGGTTTCTGATTTATGGAGGACCCGTTTCCCATTCTAAGTGCTGGAGAATCTTATTTTTTCGCTCGCAATTCTCTAACCGGGAGTCCTATTTGTGAGCTGGCAGTGCCTACGAGTCACTCTACCCCTCGAGTGAAGTGCTCGTGCCAGTTTCTGATTTTTGTGAGGGTCGTTTCCTATTCCAGACCCCGGTGGGCCATTTTGGAGCCTAAGTGTTCGACAATCCTATGTTTTCGCTCGTAGCTTTCTAATCGGGAGTCCTATTTGCGTGCTGTCAGTTCCAACGAGTCACTTTACCCTCGAGCGAAGTGCTCGTGCCGATTTTCGATTTATGGGGGGGCCGTTTCCCATTCCGGACACCCGGCGGGTCCTTTTTTAGCCTAAGTGTTGGAGAATCCTGTGTTTTCGCTCGTAACTCTCTAACCGGGAGTCTTCTTTGTGAGCCTTCAGTTCCTACGAGTCACTCTACCCTCGAGCAAAGTGCTCGTGCCGGTTTCCGATTTATGGGGGATCCGTTTCCCATTCTAAGTGTTGGAGAATCTTATGTTTTTGCTCGTAACTCGCTAACCGGGAGTCCTCTTTGCGAGCCGTCAGTTCCTATGAGTCATTCTACCCTCGAGCAAAGTGCTCGTGCCGGTGTTCGATTTCTGTCGGGGCCGTTTCCCATTCCGGACCCCCGGCGGGACGTTTTGCAGCCTAAGTGTTGGAAAATCCTATTTTTTCGCCCGTAAGTCTCTAACTGGGAGTCCTATTTGCGTCGTTAGTTCCTAGGAGTCACTCTACCCTCGAGCGAAGTGCTTTTACTGGTTTCCGATTTATGGAGGGTTCGTTTCCCTTTCCGAACCCTCGGCGGGCCATTTTAGAGCATAAGTGTTGGAGAATCCTATGTTTTCGATCGTAACTCTCTAACCGGGAGTCATCTTTGCGAGCCGTCAGTTCCTACGAGTCACTCTACCCTCGAGCAAAGTAGTCGTGCCAATTTCTGATTTTTGGATGGTCCGTTTCCAATTCCGGACCACCGGCAGGCCGTTTTGGAACCAAAGTGTTGGAGAATCCTGTGTTTTTGCTCGTAACTTTCTAACCGGGAGTCCTCTTTGCGAGCCGTCAGTTCCTACGAGTCACTCTACCCTCGAGCGAACTGCTCGTCCCGGTTTCCGATCTATGGAGGGCCCATTTCCTGTTCCGGACCCCCGGCGGGCCGTTTTAGAGCATAAGTGTTGGAGAATCCTGTGTTTTTGCTCATAACTCTCTAACCGAGAGTCTTTTTTGCGAGCCGTCAGTTCCTACGAGTCATTCTACCCTCGAGCAAAGTGCTCATTCAGTTTTCTTATTTTTGGAGGGGCAGTTTCCCGTTTCGAACCCCCGGTGGGCCATTTTGCAGCCTAAGTGTTGGAGAGTCTAATGTTTTCGCTCGTAACTCTCTAAAAGGGAGTCTTGTTTGCGAGCTGGCAGTTCCTTCGAGTCACTTTACTCTCGAGCGCAGTGCTCATGCCGGTTTCCAATTTTTGTTGGGGCCGTTTCCTGTTCCGGACCCCTAGCGGGCCGTTTTGGAGCCTAAGTGTTGGAGAATCCTATGATTTTGCTCGTAACTCTCTAACCGGGAGTCCTATTTGCGCGCCATCAGTTCCTAGGAGTCACTCTACCCTCGAGCGAAGTGTTCGTGCTGTTTTCCCGATTTTTGGAGGGGCCGTTTCCCGTTCCGGACCCCCGGCGGGTCGATTTGGAGCCTAAATGTTAGAGAATCATATATTTTCGCTCGTAACTCTCTAACCGGGAGTCCTATTTGCGTGCAGTCAGTTCCAACGAGTCACGCTACCCTCGAACGAAGTGCTCGAGCCGGTTTTCAAATTTTTGCAGGGGCCGTTTCATGTTCTGGACCCCGGCAGGCCGTTTTGGAGCCTAAGTGTTGGAGATTCTTGTGTTTTCGCTCGTAACTCTCTAACCATGAGTCCTCTTTGCAAGCCGTCAGTTCCTACGAGTCACTCTACCCTCAAGCGAAGTGGCCGTTCCAGTTTCCAATTTTTGGAGTGGCCATATCCCGTTCCGGACCCCCGGCGGGCCGTTTTGGAGCCTAAGAGTTGGAAAATCTTATGTTTTCGGTCGTAACTCTCTAACCGGGAGTCTTATTTGCGTGCCGTCAGTTCCTACGAGTCACTCTACTCCCGAGCGAAGTGCTCGAGCCGGTTTCCGATTTTTGGAGGGTTTGTTTCACGTTCCGGACTCCCGGCTGGCCATTTTGGAGCCAAAGTGTTGGAGAATCATATGTTTTCGCTCATAACTCTCTAACCGGGAGTCCTTTTCGCATGCAGTCAGTTCCTACGAGTCCCTCTATGCTCGAACAAAGTGCTCGTGCCGGTTTCCGATTTATGGAGGGGCCGTTTCATTTTCCGCACTCCCGGCGGGCCGTTTTGGAGACTAAGGGTTGGAGAATCTTATGTTTTCGCTCGTAACTCTCTAACCGGGAGTCCTATTTGCATGCCGTCAGTTCCTACGTGTCACTCTACCCTCTAGCGAAGTGCTCGTGCCGATTTCCGATTTATGGAGGGGCCGTTACCCATTCCAGACCCCCGGTGGGCCTTTTTGGAGCCTAAGTGTTGGAGAATCCTATGTTTTCGCTCATAACTCTCTAACCGGGAGTCATATTTGCGTGTCGTCTGTTCCTACGAGTCAGTCTACCCTCGAACAAAGTGCTTGTACTGGTTTCCGATTTTTCGAGGGGTCGTTTACCGTTCCAGAGCCCCGGCGGGCCGTTTTGGAGCCTAAGTTCTGGAAAATCCTATGTTTTCGGTCGTAACTCTCTAACCGGGAGACATATTTGTGTGGCATCAGTTCCTACGAGTCACTCTACCCTCGAACAAAGTGTTCGTGTTGGTTTCCGATTTAGGGAGGGTCCATTTCCATTTCGGACCCCAGGCAGGCCGTTTTGGAGCCTAAGTGTTGGAGAATCCTGTCTTTTCGCTCGTAACTCTCTAACCGGGAGTCCACTTTGCGAGCCGTCAGTTCCTAACAGTCACTCTAACCCTCGAACAAAGTGTTCGTGCCAGTTTCCGATTAATGGAGGGTCCGTTTCCCATTCCGGACCCCTGGCGGGCCGTTTTGCCGTATAAGTGTTGGAGAATCCTGTGTTTTCGCTCGTAACTGTCTAACCGGGAGTCCTATTTGCGTGCCGTCAGTTCCTACGAGTGACTCTACGCTCGAGGGAAGTACCCATGCCGGTTTTCGAGTTTTGGAGGGCCGTTTCACATTCCGGACCCCCGGCGGGCCGTTTTGGAGCCTAAGTTTTGGAGAACCCTATGTTTTCGCTCGTAACTCTCTAACCGGGAGTCCTATTTGCATGCCGTCAGTTCCTACGAGTCACTCAACCCTCGAACGAAGTACCCGTTCTGGTTTCCAATTTATGGAGGGGCCATTTCACATTCCGGACCCCCGGAAGGCAAATTTGGAGCCTTAGTGTTGGAGAATCATATGTTTTCACTCGTAACTCTCTAACCTGGAGTCCTATTTGCGTGTTGTCAGTTCCTACGAGTCACTCTACCCTCGAGCGAAGTGCCCGTGCTGGTTTCAAATTTATGGGGGGGCTATTTCACATTTCGGACTCCCGGTGGGCCGTCTTGGAGCCTAAGTGTTGGAAAATCTTATGTTTTCTATCATAACTCTGCAACCGGGAGTCCTATTTGCAACCTGGCAGTTCCTACGAGTCACTCAACCCTCGAGCGAAGTGCCCATGCCAGTTTTCAATGTTTGTAGGGGCCGTTTCCCATTTCAGCCCCCCGGCGGGCCGTTTTGGAGCCTAAGTGTTGGAGAATCCTGTGTTTTCGCTCGTAACTCTCTAACCGGGAGTCCTCTTTGCGAGCCGTCAGTTCCTATGAGTCACTCTACACTCGAGCAAAGTGCTCGTGCCGGTTTTCCGATTTTTGGAGGGGCCGTTTCCCGTTTCGAACCCCCGGCGGGCCGTTTTGGAGCCAAAGTGTTGGAGAATCATATGTTTTCGCTCGTAACTCTCTAACCGGGAGTCCTATTTGCGTGCCGTCAGTTCCTACGTGTCACTCTACCCTCGATTAAAGTGCTCGTGCTGGTTTTCGATTGATGGAGGGGCCGTTTCCCATTCTGGACCCCCAGTGGGCTGTTTTGGAGCCTAAGTGTTGGAGAATCCTATGTTTTCGCTCGTAACTCTCTAACCGAGAGTCCTATTTACGTGCCGTCAGTACCTAGGAGTCACTCTACCCTCGAGCGAAGTGCACTTGCCGGTTTTTGATTATTGGAGGGGCCGTTTCCCGTTCCGGACCCCCGGGGGGCCGTTTTGGAGCCAAAGTGTTGGAGAATCATATGTTTTCGCTCGTAACTCTCTAACCGGGAGTCCTATTTGCGTGCCGTCAGTTCCTACGAGTCACTCTACCCTCGAGCGAAGTGCTCATGCCGATTTCCGATTTATGGTGGGGCCGTTTCACATTTCGGACTCCCGGCGGGCCGTTTTGCAGCCTAAGTGTTGGAGAATCTTATGTTTTCGCTCGTAACTCTCTAACCGGGAGTCCTATTTGCAACCTGGCAGTTCCTACGAGTCACACTACCCTGAAGCGAAGTGCTCGTGGTAGTTTCCGATTTTTGTAGGGGCCGTTTCCCATTGCGGACCCCTGGCTGGCCGTTTTGGAGCATAAGTGTTGGAGAGTCCTATGATTTTGCTCGTAGCTCTCTAATCGGGAGTCCTATTTGCATGCCGTTAGTTCCTAGGAGTCACTCTACCCTCGAGCGAAGTGCCTGTACCGGTTTCAAATTTTTTGAGTGGTCAGTTCCCATTCCAGACCCCCTGCGGGCCGTTTTGGAGCCTAAGTTCTGGAAAATCCTATGTTTTCGGTAGTAACTCTCTAACCGGGAGTCTTATTTGTGTGGAGTCAGTTCCTACAAGTCACTCTACCCTCGAGCGAAGTGCTCGTGCTAATTACCAATTTTTGTAGGGGCCGTTTCCCTTTCCGGACCCCTGGCAGGCCGTTTGGGAGACTAAGTGTTGGAGAATCCCGTCTTTTCGCTCGTAACTCTCTAACCGGGAGTACTCTTTGTGAGCCATCAGTTCCTAAGAGTCACTCTACCCCCGAGCAAAGTGCTCGTGCTGGTTTCCGATTAATGGAGGGTCCGTTTCCCACTCCGGACCATTGGCGGGCCAATTTGCAGCATAAGTGTTGGAGAATCCTGTGTTTTCGCTCGTTACTCTCTAACCGGGAGTCCTATTTGCGTGATGCCAGTTCCTATAAGTGACTCTACCCTCGAGGGAAGTACATGTGCCGGTTTTTGAGTTTTGGAGGGGCTGTTTCACGTTCCGGGCCCCCGGCGGGCCGTTTTGGAGCCTAAGTTCTGGATAACCCTATGTTTTCACTCGTAACTCTCTAACCGAGAGTCCTATTTGCGTGCCGTTAGTTCCTACGAGTCACTCAACCCTCGAACGAAGTTCCCGTACTGGTTTCCGATTTATGGAGGGGCCGTTTCACGTTCCGGGCCCCCGACACGCCGTTTTGGAGCCTTATGTTGGAGAATCATATGTTTCGCTCGTAACTCTCTAACCTGGAGTCCTATTTGCGTGTCGTCAGTTCGTACGAGTCACTCTACCCTCGAGCGAAGTGCCCGTGCTGGTTTCAAATTTATGGAGGGGCTGTTTCACATTTCGGACTCCCGGCGGGCCGTTTTGGAGCCTAAGTGTTGGAAAATCTTATGTTTTCTATCATAACTCTATAACCGGGAGTCCTATTTGCACCCTGGCAGTTCCTACGAGTCACTCAACCCTCGAGCGAACTGCCCGTGCCAGTTTCCGATGTTTGTAGGGGCCGTTTCCCATTCTGGACCCCGACGGGCCGTTTTGGAGCCTAAGTGTTGGAGAATCCTGTGTTTTCGCTCGTAACTCTCTAACCGGGAGTCCTCTTTGCGAGCCGTCAGTTCCTACGAGTCACTCTACCCTCGACTAAAGTGATCGTGCCGGTTTCCGATTTATGGAGGGGCCATTTCCCGTTCTGGACCCTCGGTGGGCCTTTATGGAGCCGAAGTGTTGGAGAATCCTATGTTTTCGCTTGTAACTCTTTAACCGGGAGTCCTATTTGCGTGTCGTCAGTTCCTACGAGTCACTCTACCCTTGAACGAAGTGCTAGTGCCAGTTTCCGATATATGTATGGCCCGTTTCCCATTCCGGACCCCTGGCGGGCCGTTTTGGAGCCTAAGTGTTGGAGAATCCTATGATTTCGCTCGTAGCTCTCTAACCGAGAGTCCTATTTGTGTGCCGTCAGTACCTACGAGTCACTCTACCCTCGAGCGAAGTGCACGTGCCGCTTTTTCGATTATTGGAGGGGCCGCTTCCTGTTCCGGACCCCCGGGGGCGCCGTTTTGGAGCCAAAGTGTGGGAGAATCATATGTTTTTGCTCGTAACTCTCTAACCGGGAGTCCTATTTGTGTGCCGTCAGTTCCTACTAGTCACTCTACCCTCGAGCGAAGTGCTCGTGCCGGTTTCCGATTTATGGTGGGGCCGTTTCACATTCCGGACTCCCGGCGGGTCGTTTTGGAGCCTAAGTGTTGGAGAATCATATGTTTTCGCTCGTAACTCTCTAACCAGGAGTCCTATTTTCAACCTGGCAGTTCCTACGAGTCACTCTACCCTCGAGCGAAGTGCTCATGCTAGTTTCCGATTTTTGCAGGGGCCGTTTCCCATTCCGGACCCCTGGCGGGCCGTTTTGGATCCTAAGTGTTGGAGAATTCTATGATTTCGGTCGTAGCTCTCTACCCGGGAGTCCTAGTTGCGTGCCGTCAGTATCTTGGAGTCACTCTACCCTCGAGCGAAGTGCTCGTGCCGGTTTTCGATTATTAGAGATGCCCTTTCCTAGTCCGGACCCGCGGCGGGCCGTTTTGGAGCCAAAGTGTTGGAGAATCGTATATTTTCGCCCATAATTATCTAACCAGGAGTCCTATTTGCGTGCCGTCAGTTCCTAGGAGTCACTCTACACACGAGCGAAGTGCTCGTACTGATTTCCGATTTTTTTAGCGGCCGTTTCCTATTCCGGACCCGCGGCGGGCCGTTTTGGAGCCTAAGTTCTGGAAAATCCTATGTTTTCGGTCGTAACTATCTTACCGGCAGTCTTATTTGCGTGCCGTCAGTTCCTACATGTCACTCTACCCCCGGCAGTTTTATTTGCGTGCCGGTTTCCGATTTTTGGAGAGGCGGTTTCACGTTCCGGACCCCCGGCGAACCGTTTTGGAGAATCATGTGTTTTCGCTCGTAACTCTCTAACCGGGAGTCCATTTTGCGAGCCGTTAGTTCCTACGAGTCACTTTACCCTCGAGCAAAGTGCTTATGCCGGTTTCCGATTTATGGAGGGTCAGTTTCCCGTTCCAGACCCCCGCCGGGCCATTTTGGAGCATAAGTGTTGGAGAATCCTGTGCTTTCGCTCGTAACTCTCTAACCGGGTGTCCTCTTTGCGAGCCGTCAGTTCCTATGAGTCACTCTAGCCTCGAGCAAAGTGCTCATCCTGGTTTTCGATTTATGGAGGGTCCGTTTCCAGTTTCGGACCCCACCGGGCCATTTTGGAGCATAAGTGTTAGAGAATCCTGTGTTTTCGCTCGTAACTCTCTGACTGGGAGTCCTCTTTGCGAGCCGTCAGTTCCTATGAGTCACTCTACCCTCGAGCAAAGTGCTCATGCCGGTTTCTGATTTTTGGAGGGGCCGTTTTCCGTTTCGGACCCCCGGCGGGCTATTTTGGAGCCTAAGTGTTGGAGAATCTTATGTTTTCGCTCGTAACTCTCTAACCGGGAGTCCTATTTGAGAGCTGGCAGTTCCTAGGAGTCACTTTACCCTCGAGAGAAGCGCTCATGCCGGTTTCCGATTTTCGTAAGGGCCGTTTCTAGTTCCGGAGCCCCGACGGGCCTTTTTGCAGCCTAAGTGTTGGAAAATCCTATGTTCTCACCCGTTAGTCTCTAACCGGGAGTCCTATTTGCGTGCCACCAGGTCCTAGGAGTCACTCTACCCTCGAACAAAGTGGTCGTGCCGGATTTCGATTTTTAGAGGGGTCGTTTCCTATTCTAGACCCCCGACGGGCCTTTTGGAGCCTAAGTTCTGGAAAATCCTATGTTTTCGATCGTAACACACTATCCGGGAGTCCTATTTGCATGCCGTCAGTTCCTACGAGTGACTCTACCCTTGAGCAAAGTGCTCATGCCGGTTTCCAATTTTTGGAGGGGCCGTTTCCCATTCCGGACCCTCGGTGGGCCGCTTTGGAGCCTAAGTGTTGGAGAATCCAGTGTTTTTGCTCGTAACTCTCTAACCGGGAGTCATATTTTCAGGCCGTCAGTTCCTACGAGTCACTCTACCCTCGAGCGAACTGCTCGTGCCGGTTTCCAATTTTTGTTTGGGCTGTTTCCCGTTCCGGACCCCTGGCAAGCCGTTTTGGAGCATAAGTGTTGGAGAATCCTTTGATTTCACTCGTAACTCTCTAACCGGGAGTCCTATTTGCATGCCATCAGTTCCTAGGAGTCACTCTACCCTCGAGCGAAGTGCTCATGCCGGTTTCTGATTTTTGGAGGGGACGTTTCCTGTTCCGGACCCCCGGCGGGCCGTTTTGGAGCCCTAAGTTCTGGAAAATCCTATGTTTTCGATCGTAACTCTCTAACCCAGGAGTCCTATTTGTGTGGCGTCAGTTCCTACGAGTGACTCTACCCTCGAGCGAAGTCCCCGTGACGGTTTTCGACTTTTTGTAGGGGCCGTTTCCCGTTCCGGACCCCCGACGGGCCGTTTTGGAGCCTAAGTGTTGGAAAATCCTATGTTTTCGCTCGTAAATCTAACCGAGAGTCCAATTTGTGAGCCGTTAGTTCCTACGAGTCGCTCTACCCTCGATGAAATCGTTCGTGCCGGTTTTTGATTTTTGGAGGGGCCGTTTCAAATTCTGGACCCCCGGCGGGCCGTTTTGGAACCAAAGTGTTGGAGAATCATATGTTTTCGCTCGTAACTCTCTAACCGGGAGTCCTCTTTGTGAGCCGTCAGTTCCTACGAGTCACTCTACCCTCGAGCAAAGTGCTCGTGCTGGTTTCTGATTTCTTGAGGGTCCGTTTCCTGTTCCGGACCCCCGGCGGGCCGTTTTGGAGCCTAAGTGTTGGAGAATCATATGTTTTCGCTCGTAACTCTCTAACCGGGAGTCCTATTTGCATGCCGTCAGTTCCTACGAGTCACTCTACCCTCGAGCGAAGTGCTCATGCCAATTTCCGATTTATGGTGGGGCCGTTTCACATTCGGACTCCCGGTGGGGCCGTTTTGCAGCCTAAGTGTTGGAGAATCTTATGTTTTCGCTCGTAACTCTCTAACCGGGAGTCCTATTTGCAACCTGGCAGTTCCTACGAGTCACACTACCCTCGAGCGAAGTGCTCGTGGTAACTTCCAATTTTTGTAGGGGCCGTTTCCCATTGCGGACCCTGGCGGGCCGTTTTGGAGCATAAGTGTTGGAGACTCCTATGATTTTGCTCGTAGCTCTCTAACCGGGAGTCCTATTTGCATGCCGTTAGTTCCTAGGAGTCACTCTACCCTCGAGCGAAGTGCTTGTACCGGTTTTCCGATTTTTTGAGTGGTCAGTTCCCATTCCAGACCCCCTGCGGGCCGTTTGGAGCCTAAGTTCTGGAAAATCCTATGTTTTCGGTAGTAACTCTCTAACCGGGAGTCTTATTGTGTGGAGTCAGTTCCTACAAGTCACTCTACCCTCGAGCGAAGTGCTCGTGCTAATTACCAATTTTTGTACGGGCCGTTTCCCTTTCCGGACCCCTGGCAGGCCGTTTGGGAGACTAAGTGTTGGAGAATCCCGTCTTTTCGCTCGTAACTCTCTAACCGGGAGTACTCTTTGTGAGCCATCAGTTCCTAAGAGTCACTCTACCCCCGAGCAAAGTGCTCGTGCTGGTTTCCGATTAATGGAGGGTCCGTTTCCCACTCCGGACCATTGGCGGGCCAATTTGCAGCATAAGTGTTGGAGAATCCTGTGTTTTCGCTCGTTACTCTCTAACCGGGAGTCCTATTTGCGTGATGCCAGTTCCTATAAGTGACTCTACCCTCGAGGGAAGTACATGTGCCGGTTTTTTGAGTTTTGGAGGGGCTGTTTCACGTTCCGGGCCCCCGGCGGGCCGTTTTGGAGCCTAAGTTCTGGATAACCCTATGTTTTCACTCGTAACTCTCTAACCGAGAGTCCTATTTGCGTGCCGTTAGTTCCTACGAGTCACTCAACCCTCGAACGAAGTTCCCGTACTGGTTTCCGATTTATGGAGGGGCCGTTTCACGTTCCGGGCCCCCGACACGCCGTTTTGGAGCCTTATGTTGGAGAATCATATGTTTTCGCTCGTAACTCTCTAACCTGGAGTCCTATTTGCGTGTCGTCAGTTCGTACGAGTCACTCTACCCTCGAGCGAAGTGCCCATGCTGGTTTCAAATTTATGGAGGGGCTGTTTCACATTTCGGACTCCCGGCAGGCCGTTTTGGAGCCTAAGTGTTGGAAAATCTTATGTTTTCTATCATAACTCTATAACCGGGAGTCCTATTGCACCCTGGCAGTTCCTACGAGTCACTCAACCCTCGAGCGAACTGCCCGTGCCAGTTTCCGATGTTTGTAGGGGCCGTTTCCCATTCTGGACCCCCGACGGGCCGTTTTGGAGCCTAAGTGTTGGAGAATCCTGTGTTTTCGCTCGTTAACTCTCTAACCGGGAGTCCTCTTTGCGAGCCGTCAGTTCCTACGAGTCACTCTACCCTCGACTAAAGTGATCGTGCCGGTTTCCGATTTATGGAGGGGCCATTTCCCGTTCTGGACCCTCGGTGGGCCTTTATGGAGCCGAAGTGTTGGAGAATCCTATGTTTTCGCTTGTAACTCTTTAACCGGGAGTCCTATTTGCGTGTCGTCAGTTCCTACGAGTCACTCTACCCTTGAACGAAGTGCTAGTGCCAGTTTCCGATATATGTATGGCCCGTTTCCCATTCCGGACCCCTGGCGGGCCGTTTTGGAGCCTAAGTGTTGGAGAATCCTATGATTTCGCTCGTAGCTCTCTAACCGAGAGTCCTATTTGTGTGCCGTCAGTACCTACGAGTCACTCTACCCTCGAGCGAAGTGCACGTGCCGCTTTTCGATTATTGGAGGGGCCGCTTCCTGTTCCGGACCCCCGGGGGCGCCGTTTTGGAGCCAAAGTGTGGGAGAATCATATGTTTTTGCTCGTAACTCTCTAACCGGGAGTCCTATTGTGTGCCGTCAGTTCCTACTAGTCACTCTACCCTCGAGCGAAGTGCTCGTGCCGGTTTCCGATTTATGGTGGGGCCGTTTCACATTCCGGACTCCCGGCGGGCCGTTTTGGAGCCTAAGTGTTGGAGAATCATGTGTTTTAGCTCGTAACTCTCTAACCAGGAGTCCTATTTTCAACCTGGCAGTTCCTACGAGTCACTCTACCCTCGAGCGAAGTGCTCATGCTAGTTTCCGATTTTTGCAGGGGCCGTTTCCCATTCCGGACCCCTGGCGGGGCCGTTTTGGATCCTAAGTGTTGGAGAATTCTATGATTTCGGTCGTAGCTCTCTACCCGGGAGTCCTAGTTGCGTGCCGTCAGTATCTTGGAGTCACTCTACCCTCGAGCGAAGTGCTCGTGCCGGTTTTCGATTATTAGAGATGCCCTTTCCTAGTCCGGACCCGCGGCGGGCCGTTTTGGAGCCAAAGTGTTGGAGAATCGTATATTTCGCCCATAATTATCTAACCAGGAGTCCTATTTGCGTGCCGTCAGTTCCTAGGAGTCACTCTACACACGAGCGAAGTGCTCGTACTGATTTCCGATTTTTTAGCGGCCGTTTCCTATTCCGGACCCGCGGCGGGCCGTTTGGAGCCTAAGTTCTGGAAAATCCTATGTTTTCGGTCGTAACTATCTTACCGGCAGTCTTATTTGCGTGCCGTCAGTTCCTACATGTCACTCTACCCCCCGGCAGTTTTATTTGCGTGCCGGTTTCCGATTTTGGAGAGGCGGTTTCACGTTCCGGACCCCCGGCGAACCGTTTTGGAGAATCCTGTGTTTTCGCTCGTAACTCTCTAACCGGGAGTCCATTTTGCGAGCCGTTAGTTCCTACGAGTCACTTTACCCTCGAGCAAAGTGCTTATGCCGGTTTCCGATTTATGGAGGGTCAGTTTCCCGTTCCAGACCCCCGCCGGGGCCGTTTTGGAGCATAAGTGTTGGAGAATCCTGTGCTTTCGCTCGTAAACTCTCTAACCGGGTGTCCTCTTTGCGAGCCGTCAGTTCCTATGAGTCACTCTAGCCTCGAGCAAAGTGCTCATCCTGGTTTTCGATTTATGGAGGGTCCGTTTCCAGTTTCGGACCCCACCGGGCCATTTTGGAGCATAAGTGTTAGAGAATCCTGTGTTTTCGCTCGTAACTCTCTAACCGGGAGTCCTCTTTGCGAGCCGTCAGTTCCTATGAGTCACTCTACCCTCGAGCAAAGTGCTCATGCCGGTTTCTGATTTTTGGAGGGGGCCGTTTTCCGTTTCGGACCCCCGGCGGGCTATTTTGGAGCCTAAGTGTTGGAGAATCTTATGTTTTCGCTCGTAACTCTCTAACCGGGAGTCCTATTTGAGAGCTGGCAGTTCCTAGGAGTCACTTTACCCTCGAGAGAAGCGCTCATGCCGGTTTCCAATTTTCGTAAGGGCCGTTTCTAGTTCCGGAGCCCCGACGGGCCTTTTTGCAGCCTAAGTGTTGGAAAATCCTATGTTCTCACCCGTTAGTCTCTAACCGGGAGTCCTATTTGCGTGCCACCAGGTCCTAGGAGTCACTCTACCCTCGAACAAAGTGGTCATGCCGGATTTCGATTTTTAGAGGGGTCGTTTCCTATTCTAGACCCCCGACGGGCCTTTTTGGAGCCTAAGTTCTGGAAAATCCTATGTTTTCGATCGTAACACACTATCCGGGAGTCCTATTTGCATGCCGTCAGTTCCTACGAGTGACTCTACCCTTGAGCAAAGTGCTCATGGCCGGTTTCCAATTTTTGGAGGGGCCGTTTCCCATTCCGGACCCTCGGTGGGCCGCTTTGGAGCCTAAGTGTTGGAGAATCCAGTGTTTTTGCTCGTAACTCTCTAACCGGGAGTCATATTTTCAGGCCGTCAGTTCCTACGAGTCACTCTACCCTCGAGCGAACTGCTCGTGCCGGTTTCCAATTTTTGTTTGGTCTGTTTTCCCGTTCCGGACCCCTGGCAAGCCGTTTTGGAGCATAAGTGTTGGAGAATCCTTTGATTTCACTCGTAACTCTCTAACCGGGAGTCCTATTTGCATGCCATCAGTTCCTAGGAGTCACTCTACCCTCGAGCGAAGTGCTCATGCCGGTTTCTGATTTTTGGAGGGGACGTTTCCTGTTCCGGACCCCCGGCGGGCCGTTTTGGAGCCTAAGTTCTGGAAAATCCTATGTTTTCGATCGTAACTCTCTAACCAGGAGTCCTATTTGTGTGGCGTCAGTTCCTACGAGTGACTCTACCCTCGAGCGAAGTCCCCGTGACGGTTTTTCCGACTTTTTGTAGGGGCCGTTTCCCGTTCCGGACCCCCGACGGGCCGTTTTGGAGCCTAAGTGTTGGAAAATCCTATGTTTTCGCTCGTAAATCTAACCGAGAGTCCAATTTGTGAGCCGTTAGTTCCTACGAGTCGCTCTACCCTCGATGAAATCGTTCGTGCCGGTTTTTGATTTTTGGAGGGGCCGTTTCAAATTCTGGACCCCCGGCGGGCCGTTTTGGAACCAAAGTGTTGGAGAATCATATGTTTTCGCTCGTAACTCTCTAACCGGGAGTCCTCTTTGTGAGCCGTCAGTTCCTACGAGTCACTCTACCCTCGAGCAGAGTGCTCGTGCCGGCTTCCGATTTATTGAGGGTCCGTTTCCTGTTTCGGACCCCCGGCGGGCCGTTTTGGAGCCTAAGTGTTGGAGAATCCTGTGTTTTCGCTCGTAACTCTCTAACCGGGAGTCCACTTTGCGAGCCATTAGTTCCTACGAGTCACTCTACCCTCGAGCGAATGCTCGTGCTAGTTTTTGTTTTTTGTAGGGTCCGTTTCCCGTTCCGGACCCCCGGCGGGCCATTTTGGAGCCTAAGTGTTGGAGAATCCTGTGTTTTCGCTCGTAACTTTCTAACCGGGAGTCCTCTTTGCGAGCCGTCAGTTCCTACGAGTTACTCTACCCGCAAGCAAAAGTGCTCATGCCGACTTCTGATTTACGGAGGGTCTGTTTCCCGTTCCGAACCCCCGGCGGCCCATTTTGGAGCCTCAGTGTTGGAGAATCCTGTCTTTTCGCTCGTAACTCTCTAACCGGGAGTACTCTTTGCGACCCGTCAGTTCCTAAGAGTCACTCTGCCCTCGTGCAAAGTGCTTGTGCCGGTTTCCGATTAATGGAGGGTCCGTTTCCCGTTCCGGACCCCCGGCGGGCCATTTTGCAGCATAAGTGTTGGACAATCCTTTGTTTTCGCTCGTAACTCTCTAACCGGGGGTCCTATTTGCGTGCTGTCAGTTCCTACGAGTGACTCTACCCTCGAGGGAAGTACCCGTGCCAGTTTTCGAGTTTTGGAGATGCCGTTTCACGTTCCGGACCCCCGGCCGGCCGTTTTGGAGCCTAAGTTCTGGAGAATCCCATGTTTTCGCTCGTAACTCTCTAACCGGGTGGTTCTCGCCGCCAAGAGGCTTGATTTAGCTGTTCGAGGGTTGATGTAGGGTCAAACGTTGTCGGTTTGACTCGAAACTTGACGTGGAGCCTTTTGGAAGTATTTTGAGATCATCCATCAGCTCTGATCGAAGATTTGGTGTCTCCAATGCTTTCGCCGCCGAGAGCTCCTTTTCGGCTGTCGGAGAAGCGAAGTTAGGCCAAATGATTTTGAAATGGCCCGAAACTTCTTGTGTACTCCTCTTTTGGCTGTCTTGAAGGATCTTGCAGTTTTTGTTTGATTCTGACAAGATTTGATTTTTTGGAAGTAGCATTGCCTATTTATGGCAGGTTGCGACTTCATGTAGCTTTTTGGATCTTGAAGAGGCAAAGTGACATTTTTGGTGTCAACAGCTGTCGTCTGGAAAAGGCCTTGGAAAGTCGGATGGCGCCCGGCGAGAGGAAGTTTGGGCCTTCCTTTCTGGAGAGAAGCACAAGATAGGCTTTCTCGGTGACCAGGGCATCATTGGTTCTGAAGCTGTTCGAGAAATACCTGATGAGGCTTTAGAGCAGCTAGAATAGGAGGAAGCTGAGCTTGATGCTTGGATACATGGAGCACGGAGGCGAGCTTCCGTGGAGTCTACTGACAAGGGCAGACCATCCAGTGAGGAGTCAAGTGGGAAACCTGACTCTAACAGCGGGGCAGGTTCTTCTCGGAGGCGAGCCTGCAGGAGTAAGAGGAAGAGGAGTCATTGTAGCAGCGAGGGGCCACATGAGGACTCTCCTGACATAGAAGTCCCTCTTACTATCAATGAGGAGGTGCCAAGGAATGCTGACGAGCCTCCAGAAAAGAGAAACCGAGAAAAAGAGACCGTCAGTGAAGGTACGATTCTTCCTCTTTCTCTTTCCATTTCTTTTCATGGGATTTTTCCATGTTCTGATTTGTTTTCTCCCCCTGCTGCCCTTTTTTTTAGCAGAGGATGAAGACTTGGCGATGCCTGTGGTTCCTGCCGATGAGGCGGTGACGGATCCAGTTGCGGCACCAGAAGAAGAACCGAGGGACTCTGGAGTGATTCCAGAATCTCCAACTGGTATGACTTCTTTTGCTTTCTTTGTTTTTGCCTGTGACTTGGTTTGCTAACATTTTCCTTGTCAGCTGACTTGCCATAGGATTCCGATGACTTTGAACCATCGATGGATGCAAATGTTGACGATGTTTCCGATGAGTTCATGGAGGAAGAGAGTGTTCCGCCAGTCGTCGAAGAAGGTATTTTATAGTAATAACCCTGATAATGATTTTTTAAACAGGATCATATTCATACCTTTTTGTGTTTCCTTGGCAGGTTTTGATGCGACAGAGGAGAGTCCGTTGCTTCTTTCAGAACCAGAGCAAGGGATGCCAGAGGTTGATCTGGAGGTAGAGACTCTTACAACCAAATCTGACACGGTGGAGGAGGTACCTCGTGTTGAGATTCCTTTCCCAGCAGCTCCGACATGAAAGAGTTCTTTTGTTACTCTTCCAACGGGGCATGACATGAGCAGCAGACCGACAGAGCGGGGCGAATCTTCAACTGGGCCATCTCTTCTTTTTGCGAAGAAGGTGGTGGTGCGGGTTCTGAGCTCTTGGATTGAGACTCTCCTTATTGGACACTTGGATGCCGGATTTGGCATGATCCAGCATGTGCAGGAGATTCTCGGTGATGCCGAAGAGGCTGGTCTGGATGTCACAGGTGCCAGGGCGATCGTTGATAGGATCATTGCACTAGGTGACAAGTGGTTCGAGACCATTGGTTTTGCTGACGACCAGTTCTTCAAGGAGATGTTCCTCGACCCTGCTGATAAGGCTAAGTCTGACCTGAATGAGGCCATACAAAGCAGGAAGCAGCTAGTCCGAGAGAAGAACTTAGAAGAGCTAGCCATCATTGGGCTGACACATGACCTTAACATCCTTGATAGGGAGGTCGATGAGGCCAGAAAACGTCTTGAGCATTTGAAGGCACAAGTCGCTGCCAAGTGGGCTACTATAATAGAGGCTCGCAATAGGGAGAGTGCTCTGATTCGCCGGGTTGCAGATGCTGATCGAGTTCTCGAAAGGAAGTTTCAAGAGGACAAATAATGGAAAACTGCTCGGGATAAGCTTCCCAGTGTGAAAGAAGGGTTGCAGCCTTCTCCAGTATCTCATGGCAAGTTCCTGAAGAAGCGTGCCCTGGAAATTCTGACGGCTGAGGCCAAAAGTTTGCTTGAGGAGCTCAAATTTTGGCTGGAGACCATTTTTGGTTAAGCTCCTATTTTTGTAGCAAAAACTATCCTCCTTTTTTTGGTACCACATGTATTTTTTTTTGTACTCTTTTTTTGTAGTGCTTGTGAACATTTTTTTTTCTTTGGTACCACATGTATTTTTTGGTACTCTTTTTTTTTCCCTATTCTCACTTAAATCGTTTTGTGATGAAAGTAATTGCTAAATGGGATGCTTTTTTTTTGTTTTCCCTACGCTCACTTAAATCTTTTTGTGATGAAAGCAAATGCTAAATGGAATGCTTTTTTTTTGTTTTCCTGAAGCTCACTTAAATCTTTTTGTGATGAAAGCAATTGCTAAATGGGATTTGATCAAAAGCTTGTCATTTTGTGAAAATCTTTTGTCAAATGATTGTTTTGGCATGGGAGCCAGATTTTTTTTTGTGACATGGAAGCCAATTTTGGCATGAGAGCCAGTTTTTTGTGGCATTGATAGTCGATTTTGTGGCATTGATTGCTAGATTTTTTGAAAGCCAAGTTTTTGGTTTGTGGCATTGATAGCTGGTTTGTTTTGTGCCATTGATAGCCGGTTTGTTTTATGGTATTGATAGCCGGTTTGTGGCATTTATTGCCGGTTTGTGGCATTTATAGCCTGTTTTGGTGGCATTTATAGCCGGTTTTCTTTTTCTAAATGTAAGTATCGACTAAAAAGTCGCCACCAACCTGCTGAATGGTCTCGCAAGTATCAATGAAATGTCTCATCCTTGCTCATTCGGATTGCGAGTATCAATGGAATGTCGCATCCTCGCAAATTTGGGTGCAAGTATCGATGGAACGTTGCCTTCCTTGCTTTTCAAAAATTTTGTTTTTTGCGGGCACTGACTTGATGTCGTTTCTCCCATGATTTTTGAAATTTACGATTTTCTCGAACCTTTGGGTTGTGGATATCAACTACAATGTTGCATCTCCATGATTTCTTGGTTTTTTTCGAACCTTTGAAATTTGTGTTATGGATATCAACTGACATGTTGCAATCTCCAACGGTTTTCTTGGTTTTTTCGAACCTTTGGAATTTGGGTTGTGGATATCAACTGAAATGTTGCATCTCCCCGATTTCTTGGTTTTTTTGGACCTTTGAAATTTGGGTTGTGGATATCAACTGAAATGTTGCGTCTCTACGGTTTCTTGGTTTTTTTGAACCTTTGAAATTGGGTTGTGGATATCAACTGAAATGTTGCGTCTCCACGGTTTTTAGGTTTTTTCGAACCGTTGAAATTTGGATTGTGGATATCAACAGAAATATTGTATGTCCACGGTTTTGGATTTTGCAAGTATCGATGAAATGTCGCTTCCCTGCGATTTTGGAAGTACCGAACGTGGTTCGCATGCTTCCGATTTGTGCGAGTATTGACTAAGCGTCGCTTCCCTGTGGTTTTTTGAAAAACCATTTTTTTGTTTAAAGACACGAGGGTCATAAATTCTGACCTAAAACCATTTAGGGCGGTAAACGGTCGGGTGGACCTTGGGTGGAAATCCTTGAATCCGGATTTTGTTTCAAACCATGAATGTTGGGTTCAAGGGTTGAGAATTTTGGTCAAGTTAGGCAAATGGTTCCTAAACTTGGACCTTTTTTTTTTAAACAATGAAACGATGAAAGTAAGCATTGTTTAAATTTCTAGAAATTTCAACATTTGATATGAAAATTCTAAAAAGAGTGGGTTTGACGAGCGTGTACCTGGAAACCGGTTTTGGCCGTACAGGCATTGCTCTTACTCAGTTGGGTAAGTCTTCAAGGGTAGTACCGCTTTAAGGACTTGTCGTTGATGGGCAGCATACATCTGTCACCCTCCATGTTTAGGAGTGCGTATGCGCCGTTGGAGAAAACCTTGTCGATGACGTAGGGTCCCTCCCATTTTGGCTCAAATTTGCCTTTGGACTTGTGAGCGAAGACCATTGGTCTTTTTACCGCAAGAACCAAGTCACCCTTTTTGTAGGCGCGTTGCCTGACCTTTTTGTCGAAAGATCCTGCCATGCGTGCTTGGTAAAGTTCAATGCTTTGTCGAGCTTCGAGCCGTCTCTCATCGAGATTGTCCAGCTCATGGAGTCGCAATTTGACATTGCTTTCTTGAGTCATGTCATTTTGCAAAGATACCCTCAAGGAAGGAATTTGTACTTCCAAGGGTAAGACAGCTTCGCATCCATAGACCAAGGAGAATGGTGTGCTATGGGTTGGTCCTCGAACGGTGGTTCGATAGGCCCACAAAGCTTCAGACAGTTTGTCGCTCCAGTCTCTTTTGTGACTAGAGACCATTTTTTTGAGGATGTTGCAGAGTGTCTTGTTGAAAGCTTCTGCTAATCCGTTTGCTGCCGGATTGTATGGAGTCGAAGGACAGCTTTGGATTTTGTATTTGTTGCAGAACCTGTAGAATCGATGATCCCCGAATTGTGGTCCGTTATCATGGACGAATCTTTTGGGTATGCCGAAACGACAAATGATGTTGGTGCGCAGGAACCGAAGGACTGATGAGGTCTTCATTTCGTTAAGTGCAAATGCTTCTGACCACTTGGAAAAATAATCCGTAGCGGCGAAGATGAAGCGATGAACTTTGCTCGAAGGGGGAGAAATAGGACCTATGATGTCCATACCCCAGGCTTCGAAAGGCCATGAAATCACTGTAGGATGTAGCCATTCTGGAGGCATGTGAATGTAATCTCCATGAACTTGGCATTGCTGGCAGTGCTTAGCAAATTGCATTACGTCAGCTACCATGGTAGGCCAGTAATAACCTAACCTTTTTATCTGATCATAGAGCTTGGGACCAGCCTGATGAGCTCCACAAAGACCAGCATGAACTTTTTTTAGTGTTTCTTCAGCCTCTTCTTGTGACAAGCAGCGTAGAAGTACCCCATTGAAGGATTTTCTATAAAGGATTTTTGAAGGAAAATCCAAATGAGAGTTGGGGGTTCGCCTTTGGATGCTTACCCGTTCTTTTGGATCTTCAGGTAGGATTCCGAACATAGTGTAATCAATGAACGGATCCCTCCAGTCGATGATTGAAGGTTGAAGGATAGAGATCTGACTTCCAACCACTCGGTGGCATTCAGCAACTGCTTGGTGTGTGTTAAGAGGAGGAAGGATTCTTCTTTCGGACATCGTGATTTGCATGTTTTCCCCTTCCTGGATTGCCATAGATGCGGCAAGTCCAGCTAGGGCATCTGCACGTATGTTTTCACCTCTACGTATGTGGGTGATGTGACAGATGTCAAACTATTGCAGAAGCGATTGTGCCTTGTTGTAGTTATTGGGATTGGTGTATGCCCTAAAGCCCACTAGCTGCACTCTCATCTTTTGTTACTGGATATTTACTGGTTATTTAATGGAATGACTCTTTTCTCTTTAAACATGTATATATGTATGGTTGTGTAAGGCCCATTGTTTATAGTAAATGAATTAGGTGTGTAGTGTCTACACATAGATAGGTCTAATTCATGGACACTGAAAATAACATATTTGTTCATAACTGAAAGATGGAGTTGGGCACTTCATCTTGGTATAAGTTATAGTGAGAGACTCTCCTGTATTCAGGGTGACTTACCCAAGTCATGGGAGGACTTTCCCGGATTTATCTCATTAGTGCATATGCAATGCATTGAACAGGACCATTGTAGGTGTGATCTCTAAAATAGTACTATCACTGAGAGAGATCAAGTCACCTCATGCTACTGAGTGACCAGTGCTCTTAATTTGAGCATTTGTGGATGAACTGACGAAGTCAAGTTCTTGTGCTTTAATTCACTGTGGGTGAGATTCTTTTCATAGGGCCAACAGGTCTGTGTTTTGGGTACTCGGACTTGATCAGTTGGGACGTGCAGATGCAATAAAGAATCTATGCCATCTAATGATGGAATGATCGTCCCCTTAGAATTATCTGATTAATCATCAAAACCTAAGATCTTAGTATATGGATGTTCTATATGGATATTGAACTTGTGGGTCGCTCCCTGGACCAAGAGAATGATAACTGGATGATGATTAAGTTAAGGATATGAAGTTCTAAGGTTTAGATGTAATCAAGAAGGTTGATAGTACATCTGATAACCTGACTTGATTATGGATGTTACATAGAGGGGCATTTAGGTCATTTTACTTAGTAGGTCGAAGACAACTGTCACTTTCTAACTAGCTTAATATCATATTAAATATTTGTCCCTGGAGTTCAACCATAACTCTTTAGTGGAATGAGTTAAGGTTAAAATGGTCTTAATGTTGCTATGGGTTTAGCATGGACATTTTGGTCATTTTGGGAGCCAAGGGCAAATATGTCTTTTGGTCCCTTCTCTAGTCACTTTCCAAGATTGGCATGGTTTCCTAAGTTGTTTAGATGACATATGGTTGAATTATTTTAGTGGAAAAATAATTTTGAGTTTAAATTCAAATAGGCCTTTGATGGCATACATGAATTTAATTCTAGATAAATTATTGTGGGCCATGGTGTGCATTATTATGTGAGACGTCCATAATGGGAATTCCATAGGTGAGGTTCCAACTTTGAGTAGGTCTCTCTACTTGGAAGGTTGGACTCCTCTTTGGATTAGTATTCCTATAGTAAAGTTTCCTTTTTGAATTAGAAACTTAAATTAGTAAGTGTTGTGCAACTAGGATAACTAATTGCTAAGTTTGTGGGATGTTCCTTTAGTTTCCTTTTCTAATTGGAGTGTTTCTAGAAGGAAATAAATCTTTAGATTATACTTTCCTTTTAGGACATCTATGAGAATTGGAAGAGATAACCATTAAGGAAAGGAATCCCAAGGTGCTATAAAAAAGGAGAAGGCTTTCCCCTTGGACGTCCAACACATAGAGAGCCCCTATCCCACACGTCCAGCCCTATTGTCTTCTTCATTGAAGAGAGTTTCAAGTCTGAGATTTTTTCCATAGAAAAAAGTTCTCAAAACCCATCTAGAAATCTAGATTAAAATCCCACCATCTTAGCCAATCAGATTTGGAAGTGAAATAAAGAAGAAGATCAAAAGCAATTCTACTGCAGAAAATGCCAGCAAGTTGTTTGCTAATTGCAAGTCTGAGTTCAGCCCTTTGGATCTTTTATTTCAGAGATTTGAAGTCTACAAATCATCAAGGTAATAGTCTTCTTGAATCTCCTTTAATTATACACTTGTTGGTCATGAAACCATTGATTTTTTATGCGATCTATATGGCTGATTTATGCTGCCCAGATCAGATTTTTTAAAACCTGTTTTGTTACAAATCAGCCATGGATGTCTTCCCTTTAGTGATGTCCAGATCTGAATAGCAGTTTCTTTCAGTGGTATCAGAGCCACTCCATGTGAAATCATGATCCCATGTTGTGTTTAATTAATCGTAGATTGATTATGGGCATGGAGGCACCCTACTAAAGTTATATCAAGATTTCTTTATGTGATGCATGTTGTGTGCAAGTTTCATTAACATTGCTGGAATTTATTTTCCAGATTTGTTTAATGATGCACATAGTGTTTTGCATGCACTAACCTCTTTGTTTGCAGCCATATATTGCATCCTTGATGGTTCGCATGATTGTTATGTGGATTTGGGTGTTTTTTCATTAGTTGGAAAGTGTACGATTGCGCGTTTAGCAATCATAGGAAGTTGTAATTCTTTCTTTAATTTTATTCCAACTAGGATTGATGTAAGCTTTCTTAAAAAGCATAGGTATCTCCAATGTAATTTGTGGTTTTGCTTTTTATGCGTTTGCTTGTATAAATTTAATTGGTTGGAACAAGTAAGAAGAAGAAAGTTTCAAGTAAGATAGGTTGCAAGTAAACCGGATTCCTTAGTTGTGGAGGAGACAAGACTTCTTGGTGCAAGATGAGATCTATTTTTGATGTCCTAGTTCGATAAGGATTAAAAGTCCGAAGAGCAGGGAGCCATCAATGATTGCATACTTTTATTTGCTCTTATATATGGAATGCATGGATGAATGCTTTATATAATTGCTATAATTGTCACCTAGAAACATGGCCACCATTAGGTTCTAAAATTGGCATCTTTTATATTGGATTGTTTTTAGTTTGGCTAATTGTTTTAAACAGAACTTAGACCAGCACCTTCTATTTTGTCTAAGGTTTAAAATTGGATAGGGTTTAGTTTATCTTGGTTCCCTTGTGGCTAAACTAAAATCTAATTAGATGATACCTATGGGTTCCCATAACCCAAGTTAGGTTTTTGATTCTTTAAAGGGATTTGCTCAAATGTTTTAAAGCAAAGGTTATTTATTTTTAAGATGACTTAAGTCATTGAGTCATAAATTTAATTAACTAAGTTTGCTAGATTTAAAAGAGCTTTTGAGTAAACAATGTAAAGCTGAAATAGTATAAACCCTAGTGATAAATAATCAAGTGGGAGAGGGGTTTTTGGAAAGACCCCACGGCCTTCCATTTTCGGTTCATGTTATCTCATTAAGGTGTTAGTAGGAGCGGCCACCCCTTCGGTGGAGGTCTTTAGGGTGGAGTTCTTTACTAAAGACCGCTTTGATGCATTAATGGGTGAACTAATGTGAATATTCGTAATGAGGTGTTAGTAGGAGTGGCCATCCCTTCGGCGGAGTTCTTTACTAAAGATCACTTCTATAGAATGTCAATGAAGTGTTGGTGGGAGCGGCCATCCCTTTGGTGGAGCTCTTTACTAAAGTTCACTTCTAGAATGGATAAAAGTCACTTTCCTTCGGAGGACTTAAGTCATAGACATTATGGGAAATTTCATAAGAGATGGTAAAACACTTAACATAAGACGATAATGACCTCTCCCTAGGAGTTAAGAATTATTTGTCATATGAGGCCAAACCAATCAGTGATTGGACTACCACTGGATATGTGTATCCAGATAGTGATAATCCAAATAAGCATACCTTAATTCAACGTGACTGTAGGCTCGGCCATCCCTTCGATGGAGGGTCTATGAGGAGGTTGAAACACTGACACATTATGATTAGGGTTAAACAATGTAAAAAGTTTTGTGCTTTGTTTTTCCTTTTATAACAAGCACCATATGCATATTACATATATACTGCCTGTCTAATTATAAACCGTTTCATATCCAGAGAGAGATGGGTAAAGATTCTTTTAGTCCGTTGATGAGCATTCTTCGTGAGAACAAACTGACTGGCCCTAATTACGTAGATTGGAAAAGAAATCTTGGCATAGTACTCACTGCTGAGGAGTACAAGTATGTCTTATCGGAAACCTATCCTGATATTGATATTAATTCTACTGATGACCAGTTAGAGGCTGAGAGGAAATGGAAGAAAGCGAATAGCATGGCAAAATGCTACATGCTTGCTTCCATGTCCAACGTGTTGCAAACACAGCACGAGCAAATGGACACAACCTATGAAATCATGATGTCCTTGTCTAAGATGTTCGCAGACAAAAGCAGGCGAGCTAGGCAAGCTGTTAGGATGGCTGAGGGAACACCTGTCAGAGAGCATATCCTCAAGATGATAGATTGTTTCAATGTTGCTAAGATTCTAGGGGCTGAGATTGATGCAGAGAGTCAAACTGATATGATTCTCGAAATTCTGCCGGACTCTTTCAATCAGTTCAAGCTCAATTTCAATATGAGCAAGATGGACATGACTCTATCTGAGTTAATGAAAGAACTCCAGGCGGCGGAGGCTTTCATGAAGCCCAAAGCCCAAGCTCACTTTTTCCAGTCTTCCTCTAAACTAAATCCGAAAGGGAAGAAGTTCAAGAATAAGCAGAATAAGGGAAAAGGACAGAAAAAGGACAATACTGGTAAAAAGAAGGACAAGGGTACAGATGGAAAGTCCAAAGGGAAATGCTTCAAGTGTGGCCTCAAAGGTCATTGGAAGAAAGATTGTCCCAAGTTGATAGCCTCAGTTAAGAAAGGTACATCTTTTTCCTACTACATTGAAACTTGTCTGGTGGTTGATTCTACTGATTCATGGATAGTAGACTCGGGAGCCACTAATCATATCTGCAATTCATTGTAGGGGTTTCAGATAATACAGAAGATTGAGAAAGGAGAGTTTGCCTTTAGAATTGGAACTGGAGATAAAGTTCGGGCAGTTGCAGTAGGAGTTGTTTCCTTACATTTTCCATGTGATAGGGTATTAGTTTTAAATAATGTTTTCTATGTTCCGGACATGAGGAAGAATTTAATTTCAGTTCCCAGACTCATTGAGTTTGATTATTCAGTTTCCTTCCATTCCGGTGTTGATATCAGTAGAGATAGAAATATTATATGTTCCGGTAGAATGCATGACAACTTATTTTATATATATCCTATGCTCCCACACTGCATAATGTACAACAAGAAAACTCAAACTTCCCTTAAAAGGAAGGTATCTTCAATCAATGACACATATCTTTGGAACTTATGTTTGGGTCACATTAACCTAAAACGGATTCAGAGGTGGTAGAAGATGGGCCTTTAAGCTCATTAGATCTCGAACCTTTTCCTCAGTGCGAATCTTGTCTCAAGGGAAAGATGACCAAAAGTTCATTCTCTGGAAAGGGACTAAGTCAAAGGAGTTGTTAGAATTGATTCACACTGATGTGTGTGGTCCTATGAACAAACCGGCTCGAGGAGGGTATGAGCATTACATCACCTTCACTAATGATTTCTCTAGGTATGGATATGTGTACTTAATGCGATGCAAGTCTGAGGCGTTTGATAAATTCAAGCAATTCAAGGCTGAGGCAGAGTTACAAATAGGCAAACATATCAAAGCCCTTCGATCTGATCGAGGTGGCGAGTACCTCCTGGGTGATTTCAAAGAGTACCTCACAAAACATGGGATTGTGTCCCAGTTGTCTGCACCGGGTACACCCCAGCAAAATGGTGTAACGGATAGAAGAAACCGTACCCTTCTTGATATGGTAAGGTACATGATGAGTCATGCAACCCTACCTATATCTTTTTGGGGATATGCTCTAGAAGCAGCAGCATACATTTTAAATCTGGTACCTTCTAAATCAGTACCTAGGACACCACAAGAAATGTGGACAGGTCGGAAACCTAGTTTAAGACATATCCACATTTGGAGTTGTCCAGCCTATGTACTGAATGATAAAGCTACCAAGCTGGAACCCCAGATCAGAAATGTACTACTTCATTGGGTATCCTAAGGGAACGAGAGGGTGGCATCTTTTATCATCCAAAGGAGCAAAAAGTGCTTATCAGCACTCATGCTAGGTACTTGGAGGATGATTATATGATGTACCAAGAGCTTAGTTATAAAGAAACCCTTGAGGAGATTCTTCCGGGATCTCCTACAACATCTGTACCAGATCCTGAGATAGTAGATGAACAAGATATTCCTTTTAACACTCCAGAGCCTCGTCATAGTGGGAGAATTTCTAGACAGCCAGAAAGATATCTAGGAGTGTCTTTTAAGACAGACTCTGAAGATTTGGTTGAGGATCCTGCTAGTTATGATGAAGCAGTGACGGATATAGATGCCGACATGTGGCAGCAAGCGATGAAATCTGAAATGGATTCTTTGTATTCCAATCAAGTCTGGGAACTTGTAGATGCACCTGAAGGGATTAAACCCATAGGGTGCAAGTGGATCTACAAGAGGAAGAGAGGAGTGGATGGGAAGGTGGAAACCTTCAAAGCAAGACTGGTGGCGAAAGGATATACTCAGAAAGAGGGTATCGATTATGAGGAAACCTTTTCACCAGTGGCTATGCTTAAGTCCATAAGGATTCTCTTGGCCATCGCATGTCATTATGACTACGAGATATGGCAGACGGATGTCAAGACAGCTTTTCTTAATGGAAGTCTTGACGAATGCATCTATATGATGCAACCAGAAGGTTTCATTGCTAGTGGCCAAGATAACATGGTTTGTAAACTTAAGAAGTCCATTTATGAACTTAAACAAGCATCTAGAGCATGGAACATCAAGTTTAATCAGGCAGTCAGATCTTTTGGCTTTGATCAAAACATTGATGAACATGTGTGTATAAGAAAGGAAGTGGAAAAGGAGTTGCATTTTTAGTTTTGTATGTAGATGACATATTTTCATTGGAAATGATGTAGGTATATTGTCATCCACAAAGGTTTGGTTATCCTCTCAATTTCAGATGAAGGATTTGGGTGAGGCCAACTATATCTTAGGGATCAAGCTTTTACGTGATCGCAAGAATAAGATGTTAGCCCTATCCCAATCTTCATATATTGAGAAGATATTGGTCAAGTTTAACATGCATGACTCTAAGAAGGGCTTGCTACCTTCTAGACATGGAGTACCACTGTCTCAAGATCAATGTCCAAAGACATCTGAAGAGATAGAGAGCATGAGGAGAGTTCCATATGCATCCGCTGTTGGAAGCCTCATGTATGCTATGTTATGTACTAGACCAGATATTTGCTTTGCCGTTGGCATGGTTAGCAAATATCAGTCAAACCCTGGACCTATGCATTGGACAGCTGTTAAGCATATATTCAAGTATCTTCGGAGAACGAAAGATTATATGCTAACCTTTCGAGCAGATGATCTAACGCCTTTGGCGTATACAGATTTTGATTTCCAATCTGATAGAGATGCCAGAAAGTCTACTTCAGGATACGTCTTTACTCTGTCAGGAGGGGATATATCATGGAGGAGTGTCAAGCAATCCTGTACTGCTGATTCTACCATGGAAGCAGAGTATGTGGCGGCATCGGAAGCTGCGAAGGAAGCAGTATGGCTCAGAAAATTCCTATTGGAATTAGGAGTTGTTCCCGCAGTGCAGAAACTGATTGTCATGTACTGCGATAACACTGGTGCTTAGCACAGTGCAAAGAGCCCAGGAATCACAAGAAAGGCAAGCACATTCAGAGAAAGTACCACTTGATCCGGGAATTCATTCAGGATGGAGAAATAGTGGTGGAGCAGATTGCCTCAGCAAATAACTTAGCTCACCCGTTCACTAAGACTCTTACTGAGAAAGTCTTTACTTCTCATGTTGAGTCTATGGTTGTTAGGTTTGGAAGTAGTGATCTTTAGTGCAAGTGGGAGTTTGTTGGGATTGGGTGTATGCCCTAAAGCCCACTAGCTGCACTCTCATCTTTTGTTACTGGATATTTACTGGTTTTTAATGGAATGACTCTTTTCTCTTTAAACATGTATATATGTCTGGTTGTGTAAGGCCCATTGTTTCTAGTAAATGAATTAGGTGTGTAGTGTCTACACATAGATAGGTCTAATTCATGGACACTGGAAACAACATATTTGTTCATAACTGAAAGATGGAGTTGGGCACTTCATCTTGGTATAAGTTATAGTGAGAGACTCTCCTGTATTCAGGGTGACTTACCTAAGTCTTGGGAGGACTTTCCCGGATTTATCTCATTAGTGCATATGCAATGCATTGAACAGGACCATTATAGGTGTGATCTCTAAAATAGTACTATCACTGAGAGAGATCAAGTCACCTCATGCTACTGAGTGACCAGTGCTCTTAATCTTGAGCATTTATGGATGAACTGACGAAGTCAAGTTCTTGTGCTTTAATTCACTATGGGTGAGATTCTTTTCATAGGATCAACAGCTCTATGCTTTGGGTACTCGGACTTGATCAGTTAGGACATGCAGATGCAATAAAGAATCTATGTCATCTAATGATGGAATGATCGTCCCCTTAGAATTATCCGATTAATCATCAAAATCTAAGATCTTAGTATATGGATGTTCCATATGGATATTGAACTTGTGGGTCTCTCCCTGGACCAAGAGAATGATTTCTGGATGATGATTAAGTTAAGGATATGAAGTTCTAAGGTTTAGATGTAATCAAGAAGGTTGATAGTACATCTAATACCTGACTTGATTATGGATGTTACATAGAGGGGCATTTAGGTCATTTTACTTAGTAGGTCGAAGACAACTGTCACTTTCTGACTAGCTTAATATCATATTAAATATTTATCCCTGGAGTTCAACCATAACGCTTTAGTGGAATGAGTTAAGGTTAAAATGGTCTTAATGTTGCTATGGGTTTAGCATGGACATTTTGGTCATTTTGGGAGCCAAGGGCAAATATGTCTTTTGGTCCCTTCTCTAGTCACTTTCCAAGATTGGCATGGTTTCCTAAGTTGTTTAGATGACATATGGTTGAATTATTTTAGTGGAAAAATAATTTTGAGTTTATATTCAAATAGGCCTTTGATGGCATACATGAATTTAAATCTAGATAAATTATTTGGGGGCCATGGTGTGCATTATTATGTGAGACGTCCATAATAGGAATTCCGTAGGTGAGTGTTGACACCAAAAAATGTCACTTTGCCTCTTCAAGATCCAAAGAGCTACATGAAGTCGCAACCTGCCATAAATAGGCAATGCTGCTTCCAAAAATCAAATCTTGTCAGAATCAAACAAAAACTGCAAGATTCTTCAAGACAGCCAAAAGAGGAGTACACAAGAAGTTTCGGGCCATTTCAAAATCATTTGGCCTAACTTCGCTTCTTAGACAGCCGAAAAGGAGCTCTCGGCGGCAAAAGCATCGGAGACACCAAATCTTCGATCAGGGCCGATGGATAGTCTCAAAATACTTCCAAAAGGCTCCACGTCAAGTTCCGAGTCAAACCGACAACGTTTGACCCTACATCAACCCTCGAACAGCTAAATCAAGCCTCTCGGCGGCGAGAACCACCGAGGCCATTACTCATCAGATAGAGCACATGGACGGCTTCAAAATGCTTATAAAGGGCTACACGTCAAATTTCAGGTCATTTCCACAACATTTGACCATAGTTTGACGCTCGGAAGCCAAATCAGGCTTCTCGGTGGCAAAGCTCTCCGGGACCATGGTTTCCAAGACAGAGCCTATGGATCATCTTAAAATGACTCCAATAGGTTCCCTGTCAAATTTCAAGTCAATCGGACATCGGTTGACCGCACATCAAACCGCGACATCTTCATCGCGACAAAAAGCAAGTCTACTGGTGATAGGACCCCAAACGGCTTCAAAACTCAAACAAAAGCCTATGGTTGGTCTTATTTATTGCTCAGCAGGCTTCACACCAAATTTCAGGTCATTCCGACATCGTTTGACCCAGTTTCAGCTTCTGACGGAAAATCGGCAGCTCTGCGCGACAAAGTCTTCGGCTTTCTCAGGAAATTGGAAACTTTGCAAATAAAATGCAAGGATTCTCATCAGGTTTCTTACAAATAATTTAGGCCAATAATGGTCAGAATGTCAAGGAAAAGTACAGGAGAAAAAAGAATCGAAAAACAGTAAAAACGGACACAAAACGGGACACAAAAGGGCTGCGACCCTGGGCCAGGGTCGCCGGCGACCTTGGAACCCGGGGTCGCCGGGAAAGCCCCGGAAACCCCGGTTTTCGCCGTTTTTTCGCGATTCGAAGAGCCCAGCCTCTGGTACTTTCCAAATTCATGCTTTTGAGACACCAAGTCCTCTGACATCCGTCCAAAACACGGGTCAATCATCAAGAGTATCGAAAACAATATTTATCGCCACCCGGTCAACCAAAAAAAGTGTGCTTTCTACCCGACCGATCGAGAAATCGACAGGACAGATGGCACCGACCCGCTGTTGGCAACAAACACCTGAAATTATATGGTCATCTGATGTCGATCTACATGAAGATCCATCGATGATCATCGACAGAAGAATCCCAAAAGACGTGGCACGGCCCGCGACTCTTCAGCTGCTCGGCGACCACTTAATGCGATTAATTGACTAACTTTATTACAGTCATTAATCCATTTCTTTGGACGGCCCAATCAGAAGCAAGCATTCGGGAGTTACAAGTCAAGAGATTCATGGCATTTAACCCATGAAACTCCTCCCATCATGGCGATTAAAGGCGATTAAATGCCCTCAATCTCCTCCGGCCAATCAGAAGCCAAGAAAAAGGAGTTACAAAATAAACAATTCAATTTTGTAACTCCTCCCATTATGCGGCTTAATGACAATAAAAGCCCATAAACCCACCTAAAAGGCTACCTAAAAGCCTATAAATAGGAGAGCTCTCCAAGAAGAAAAGATAGTCACAGAGCATCAGAAAAAAAGCACAAACACACCGACAGAAGCACAGAAATCCAGAGAAAGGAAAAAGAGAGAAAACTCTGCGAAAATTCTACACCGGCCACCGCAACAAGGTGACAAAAGTCCCTTGGGGGGTGTAAGATCCCGACCCCAGTCCTTTTGTTTAGCATTGTTTTAATCGTGGTTTAGCTTTTTAAGCGAGATTTGATTTAGTTTGACCGCGTATTTGAGTTTGACCGGATTTTTCCTTGCCTTGGAGATTTTGTAGACCGTTGACTTTAGTTTGACCCGGTCCATATGATTTGTATTTTTATGAGAAATTACTTCGAATTTCTAAAAATTCTGGATTTGATGTATTTCGACTTATTTTATGAAGTTTAACAACTTTCATGTTTAATCATTTTGGTTTGATACTCAGAAATCACGCTTTTCGAGGAAAAAGGGCAAAACTGACTTTTCACCCCTAAATCTGTCCATGAATTTCGAAAATTCCAGAAATTGGGGAAATTATACTTTTTGGAAAGTAGATATTTCGCTGAGCATTTTTGTCTTCTTCGTCGTTTTCATTCGGGACCCGCAAACATTAGTTTCAGCCTTGGTGAGTTTGGGGCCCATGGGGCCCAGCCCATTTTCTCTATAAAACCCATGGGACTCTCCTTCTCTTCCCCATTCTCTCATTTCCTGCAACAAAGGGGGGAGATAGGGTTTCTCCCAGCCCCCTTTCTCTCTCCTCATGTATCTCTTCCTCCTTGATGCTAAATAGAGATTTGAGCTCCCCACTTTCTTCTCCTCTCTCCAAGCTTTCCATAGATGTCTTTTGCAAGAGATTTGGGCTAGGGGAGACCACCTTTTCATGCATTTCTTCTTGGTTTGAGCTTTTATAAGGTGAGCAATGGATTTCTTTCTCCAAATCTTTGTTTTCCAAACCATTTTGAAGGGTTTGTCATTTATGCAATGGGTTTTCATGGAGGTTTACAATGGATTGGATTTTTAGGGTTTTTCCATGAGCTATTTGGGGGGTTTTATGATTTTGGAGCTTGAGGCCATTAGAGGACTTTCATGGAGTGTTTTACACCTTCTCTTGGCTAGAGGCAAGTGAAATTTCAATTAATATGATGATTGTTCTCAATTAGTTCTATTTTATGATTTCTCTTTTATGTGTTAATCTTCTTTAATCTATGGGTTTACTTTGATTGAATGAATCATGGTTATATTGATTTCAATAGATGTTCTTGTTTTACAATGCATGGGAACCTTGCTTTCACTCTGGTCATTTAGAAAAAAAAAATGGGTTCCTTAGATTTAAAGGTAAGTGTTCATAGGCATGAAGAAAACTTTGCTTTAAGGAGTGTTGTGTTGGGATTAATTAGAATGATTTATGGGTGGTTTGATGTGTTTGGAAGGTCAAGGAAGGGCCCAACAATTCATGGAATTGAGTATGAAAGAAAAGGAATCAAAAGGATCAAGAAAAAGAGGGAAAAATTGCAAGAATCATGCACTCGGGCTGGACTGGGCAGGCCCAGTCCGCTCGAGCGACCCACTGGGTCGCTCGAGCGGACCAGGCACTGTCTGGGTCCGCTCGAGCGACCCAGCTTCTGTCTGGGTCCGCTCGAGCGGACCTGGGTCCGCTCGAGCGAGCCCAGCTCAGTCTGGGCTCGGGTTCGGGCCTGGATTTGTGGATTTTTGTGGGCCAGTTTTCAGGGACTTCCTTGGGCCGGATTCAAATCAGTTTTTGGGCTGTTTAAAAATCTGTTTGTGGGCCGGATTCAAATCAGTTTTGGGCTGTTTAAAAATCTGTTCATGGGCCTGTTTTAAGTTTGGTTTTGGGGCTATTTTAAAACTGTTATTGGGCCATTCCAGATCTGACATTGGGTCATTTTAGGGCCTGACCTTGGGCTGTTTTTAAGTTTGTTTGTGGGCCAATAAATGTTTAGCTTTGGGTTGTTTTAAAAATTTGTTTTGTGGGCCTGTTCGAAGTTTGTTGGGCTGTTTTTAAGAATTGTTTTGAAGGCCATTTAAGTATTAGTTTTGGACTGTTTTTAAAAAATCAGTTTTGTGGGCCA
This sequence comes from Litsea cubeba, assembly GCA_012931725.1. Lineage (NCBI taxonomy): Eukaryota > Viridiplantae > Streptophyta > Magnoliopsida > Laurales > Lauraceae > Litsea > Litsea cubeba. The sequence goes on along the minus strand of CM022948.1, from coordinate 88,633,791 downwards.
CTAAAGGTCTAGTTGGGTCGCTTTAAAAATCAGTTTTGTGGGCCTGTTCAGATTAGTTTTGGGCTGTTTTTAAGATGTGTTTTGTGGGCCATTCAAGGTTTAACTATGAACTAATTTCAAGGTCTGTTTGGGCCGGATTTAAAGGATTGTTTTGGGGTTAGGTTCAAGGCCAGTTATGGGCCCGTTTTTAAGAGTTTGTCATTACTTCGATACTTGGAAATTTGTGAAATGGGAATGATGTGAGAATGAGGGTATGTGAAATTATCCGGGAACCTTTCGGGTCTCAATGCACACTTTATCATTTAAACATTATGGATTTTCATTGGCATCAAACACATTCGTTATTAATCAATGTTTAAAGGTTAAACGTGCATTGTGATGGTTCCTTGGTAAATCATTAAATCATTCTCCACTATCCATTCCATTTCAAGTCAGAAAAATGTATTTGCATTTGTATTTGTTTTCTTTGGTGAATTAACTTAGATAGCATCGATGATTTGTTATAAAATCATGTGTCTTCCCATGTTCGAAAGGGTTACTCGTATGATTTTATACAAATCACCTCGATGCGTATTTGAATGGTTTGCCATAGATATTCGTATGTTTCTCTCCAATTCGATTTGAAAAGAGATTGGATTATGTTTGTCACATTCGGGATTTCTTCGATGAGATTATTGTTTTGATAAGACTAGCATTTGAAAATAAAAACCTCGAGGCAAGACGGGGCCAGAGCTATGTGGTGCGAGCCCATGAGCCAAAGAGGCTATGATTCCGAAAACAAAACCCTGAGGCAAGACGGGGCCAGAGCTATGTGGTGCGAGCCCCTGAGCCAAAAGGGATTAGTATTATGTTAGATTTGTATTAGTTCGAGTTTTGAAAACTAAAGGCACCACTAGGCTTAGGTCACCTTGTCGGGCTGATCACCCGGCTTGGGATCTTTACTCTGTCCGCCAGCTGCAGCTTGGATTCCGTCTGTACCGACCATGGCAACGGTAATGATCTGCCGGTCCCATTTGTATGGCTACGGTTCTGATCCTCTGTTTAGTACCACGTTCAGTGGCTACGCTCTGTCTGCTCTTATTACTTCGGTAGTAGGAGGATTTAGCTATTTGTGGTCGCCTAGGTTTTATCCACATATTACTTTAGTTTATGATTATTGTCGATTATGCTTTCTATGCTTTGATTTGTTTAATGTTTACGATATCGACCTTTATCGTATTGTTTCTACTATTCAGTTTTTAAATGTATTTCCAATTATTAAATGCTTTGCTTAGGTGGTTATCTTTTCGAGACATTTATGCTTTAGAGACTGTTCGTTTATTGCTTTGATATTCATGTTCGGTCTTTCGATCGTCTTATCGTGATTTATTGTTATTATTGGTTAGACTCCTTATTCGGTTTTACGAGGATTTCGCCTGGTTTCATGTATGTTCTTTCATTCATATTATTTGTTTATTTGCTTGCCAGACCGTCGTGTCTGACCCTTTTTGTTTGGTGCCAGTTTCTTCTCTTTTCTGTTTGTAGGTGTTTGATCAGAGGAGGCGGTGGGACCGCCGGTCTGACGTGAGAGGCTGCCCGTTGATATCATCTAGATGTCAAGTTTGGCACCAGAGTTCGTATTGAAATGTTGGGGTAGGATTTCTGTTTAGTTGGATATTGTTGTATGGCTTCATTAGCCTTTTTATTGGGTTGTAATTAAGACACTTGTTAATTGTAATTTGAATATGGGAAATAATAGATTTGTTACTACCAGCTCAGTGTGCTCTGATGTATGATTTATGCCAGTCTGTTTATTGATGGCTTGGTGATATTGGTTGCGTGCGACACGGAACCCGATGGCCACGGATTCCGAGTCGTAACACCATGTTTAGCTTCCGCGAAAAATATACTCTGATTGTGATGGGATTTGTTTATCCTCATTCACGCGGATCTTGGGAAACATAACAAAAGTTTCAAATTTATTCCAAAATCTCGCACCCCGAGATCGGTTCGCTGCAGGTCCCGGTTTCGGGGCGTGACAGGTTTGGTATCAGAGCTGGTTAGTTTCTAGGAAATAAAATACTCTATAGACATTAAGACGTGTGGTGAGGATTCGTTAGATTGTGTCGATTTGTTTTCTCGTGTCATTGTTTCTTTGGATTTGAGTCGGCTTTTCTTTCAGTTCGGGAGATTTTGTCACGCCCCCGGACCGAGGTCCCGCTAAACGAGGCCCTAATCCGGGGACGCGGCGAGGCGGGCCGGAAAATTCCGCCCGCACACGCTAGTTTCCCACAGGTTTCCGCGGTAAGGATTCACGGAATCCGATCCAATAGTGATGTATAAAGATCACTTTCATACAAATGAATTATGCGGAAGCTTTGTAGCAAACATAAAGTCTCACAAACAGGTATAAATTGAGAACGCACGAGACTAGCATCAAAAGAGAAACATTTACTGTGGGCCAAAGTTAGTTAGAAGTTGATACAAAAGTAAAGTTAAACATTAATTACAAACTTTTCCCCCAAAAGAATATAAGCCAACAATGGCCATGACAAAAACCCAAAATGAATATCATAAAATCCCCAAAATGTGATCGCAGCTCCAAGGCAACCCGACGTCTAAACGACATCATCGGGCTGCCACTCGCCCTCCACTGGAACTATAGGTTCCGCCTCGAAGTGCGCCTCAACCGCGAGAGGCTCGACATCTGACACCAAACAAAAGAGAGTCAGACACGACGGTCTGGCAAGCAATTACAACAATAATAGGATGAAAGTAAAACAAAACATAATAATGAGAGTTGCGATGAAATCACGATAATACATGATCAAAGTAAGGATAGAAGATAAACATCTCGATGGTTTACAAATCTAATGTCATGATGAATTAACATAAAAACAATGCCATGAGATGAATATCAATGCATAAAAACAATGGCGACCCACATAAAGCTATATTCTCCTGTTACCGAAGTAACCGGAGCAGACAAACCGAAGCCACTAAACGTGGGACGGAACGACATAGTCGTTATCAGACAGAACCGTAGCCACTAAACGTGGGAACGGATAATTACCGTTGCCATGGTCGGTACAAACGGAATCCAAACTGCAGCTGGCAAACAAAGTAAAGACCCCAAGCCGGATGATCAGTCCGACAAGGTGACCTAAGCCTAGTGGTGCCGTTTTAGTGAAAATCCGAAACCTCGAAGAAATGCAATTCTATTTATAAGATACATTTCCAAAGTCAATTGAGAACTACTCCAAACAAATGCATATGGTCAAAGCCAAGCAAAACAAGTGAGTAGTTTCATCATTTCTAAAATATGGGGGTAACCCATTTCAAAACAATAAAAGCATTGGAGAAAGAACCAAAACAAAAGTCGTTTTATACAAAAGACTGTATGATAGGTCGGTCGACTACGCGGGCAGTCTCGATATATATTTAATCCCTCTATTGTCATTAAAAGAAAGTTATTTGATGCCACTGAAGATCGTTGACAATCACAAGGGATTAAATGTACACTTAGACTCAAGGGTTTTCCTAAGTGGTATGGGCCATGGTTTAAAACACAGCTTGCCACGAATTCTAGGCTTGGAAAGGGTTGAATTGGGCTTCACTTATAGGAGAGAGTTTAGGGCTGAATTGAGCTTGGACATAGGCCCGAAGTGGGCTTGAAATTATATATAATATGTCCTTAAAAATATAGGTTTATATCCCTTCTTAATCAGGCCCACAACCGTCCTTCCCCAATGCTCAAACAGCCCACTTAATCAGGCCCAATTCAGTCCTTAAGGCTGCCCAGGATTCAGGCCCTAAAACAGTCCATTAATAAGTCTCAAGTGGTCCAAGAACAGACCTTAAAACAGGCCCAATGAAGCCCTGAGAACAGGCCCAAAAACTGCCTTGAAACAAGCCCAAACCCGAGCCCAAACTGAGCTGGGCTCGCTCGAGCGGACCCAGACAGTAGCTGGGTCGCTCGAGCGGCCCAGTGGGTCGCTCGAGCGGACCCAGACAGTGCCTGGTCCGCTCGAGCGACCCACTGGGTCGCTCGAGCGGACTGGGCCTGCCCAGTCCAGCCCGAGAGTGCAGAACTTCCATTTTTTTTTTGTTTTTCTCCTTCTTTCTTGATCATTTCAATTCCCTTCCATCCATAAACCATCCTACAACAATCTTGGGCCTCTTCTCATCCTCTACAAACCATTAAACCATCTAATTAACATAATTACCACACTTTTAAATGAAATCAAACTTCTTCTCCATCCCTTAGAATACCCATTTGTACACATGAAACAAACTTTGCAAGAAACCCAAAATAGAGTAAGCTTCCAGTGCATAGTAGAGCATTAACATAACTTAAGATAACCATTAAGATGGTGCATTAAATCAAAGCAAACCATAGCTAAAGAAGATTAACATAAAAAGAAAGAAATCAAGAAATAGAATCAAATGAGGAAGAACACCATATTAATGTTGGAAAATACTTGCCTTAGCCAAGATAAGCTCCAAAAATCACCCTTAAATCAATCCTTAGAGCTTCAAGCCCCAAATCTACCAAAGCCCTAAAAATTCCCAAGAAACCCTAAAATATCAACACTTGTAAATCCTCCAAGAAAACCTTAGCAAAAGGGATTAAAATGCTCCAAATGGAGAGGAAAGCAAAGATCTAGAGTTTAGGAAACTATTGCTCACCTTGAGGAACCCTAACAAAGAAGAAAAGCTTGAATGGAGGGCTTCTCCTAGCTCAAACTCCTCAAGAAAGGTATCCCTAGGAAGCTTGAAGAGGGAGGAAGAGAATGAGGAGATCAATCCTCCAAGAGTGCCTCACCAAGTGAGAGTTCCAGATGAGAGAGAGTGAGAAGGGAGAAGAAAAAGAGACCCTAGCCAAGAAAAGTTGCTGGGAATGGAAATGAGGAAGGGAGGAGAAGAACTCTCTTCTTAAGAGACAACCATTGTGGGCCCCAAACTTCACAAGCATAAAAATGGTACTTGCGGGCCCCGAACGGAAACGACGAAGAAGACAAAAACGATCGGCGAAATTTCTACTTTCCAAAAAGTATATTTTTGGCAAATTCTGGAATTTTCGAAATTTGGGTACAGGTTTTGTGTGAAATGTCTGTTTTGCCCTTTTCCTTGAAAAAACGCGATTTCTGATCACAAAACCAAGTTGGCCAAAACATGAAAGTTGACGATCTAGATGAAATAAGTCAAAATACACATAAATGAGGATTTTACAAGCATCAAGAACGAACTCAACAATCTCACACAAAATCCACGGGCGCCCGGCCCGTGTCACACTTAAGTTAAAGGCTAATGACGGTCCTCAAAGCTAATCAAACAACCTAATCTAGCTTAATAAAATAAGCTAATCGTCCACTAACCCCACTTATCCACTAATCGCGATTAAAACATAATTAAACATTCAAACCTGGGTCGGGGTCTGACATCCTCCACCCCTAAGAATCACATTTGGTCCTCCAAATGATCACTAACCTCTGGGAATAGCTGAGGGTACTTCTTTTGGACTTGATCACGAAGCTCCCAAGTAGCTTCTTCTGGTCCATGGTTCTCCCAATGGATTTTTACCCACTGAATTGTCCTATTCCTCAGTTCTTGCTCTTTGGTGTCGATAATCTCTGCCGGCTTTTCAATGTAGGTGGCATCCTCTCTGACATCTAACGGCTCATGTCGTAGCACGTGTGAAGGGTCTGAAACATACTTCCTTAACATTGACACGTGAAACACGTTATGCACACCCGACAGTTCTGGAGGCAAAGCTAATCTGTACGCCACTTCCCCGATCCGACTCAAGATCTCATACGGTCCAATAAATCTCTTAGACAATTTGCCTTTCTGCCCAAATCTCAATGTCCCTCTGACCGGAGATACCTTCAAGAATACCTTGTCTCCAACCTGGAATTGGAGATCCTTTCTTCGAACATCAGCATAGCTCTTCTGTCGGCTCCTCGCAATCTTCAATCTCTCATGGATAATTCTGACCTTATCACTTGTTTCTTCGACTAAAGATGGACCATGAAAACTGCGTTCTCCGACTTCTTCCCAACATACGGGGGTTCTACACTTCCTGCCATAAAGTGCTTCGAAAGGGGCCATTCCTATGCTGGAATGGTAACTATTGTTGTAGGCGAATTCACAGAGCGGTAGATTCTCGTCCCACTGATTCTTGAAATCAAGGACACAAGCCCTAAGCATGTCCTCGAGGGTCTGAATGGTCCTTTCCGACTGACCATCCGTCTGCGGGTGGTACGCTGTACTGAATTGAAGCTTCGTTCCCCATCGATTCATGCAAAGTCTTCCAAAACCTCGAAACAAATCTGCTATCCCGATCTGAAGTGATGGAAACCGGCTGACCATGACGACTAACGATCTCCTTAACAAAAGCCTGCGCTAAAGCCAACATGTGCATCTTCTTACCGGTCTTCAAAGGAATAAAGTGCGCTGACTTCGTTAACCGATCCACTATGATCCAAATGGCATTGTTCCCTTTGCTTGTATTCGGTAACCCTGATACAAAATCCATTGTCAGGTGCTCCCATTTCCACTCTGGGATTTCTAACGGTTGCAAAAGACCAGGTGGTTTTTGATGTTCTGCCTTCACTAATTGACAAGTCATGCATCTAGATACAAAGGCTGCTATCTCTCTTTCATATTGTTCCACCAAAAACGACTCTTCAAATTTTGATACATCTTCGTACTCCCTGGGTGCACTGAATACTTCGTATTATGAGCCTCTACCATAATGTCATCTTTCAAATTGTCCACTTTAGGAACACAAAGTCTGCCACGAAAGTACAAAACTCCATCCAACATCTGAAAATCTGGCCTCTCCGAGATATGCTCCACAATTTTAACCAAGTCTGGATCTTGCATCTGATGGTCCTTAATTTTATGAATGAAGACTGGCTCGGACACTATCATATTTGCCAGTACAACTCCTTCTCTCAAAGGTTCGAACTCTACTCCCAAATCCTCAAATTGCTGAAAATTACAAAATCCATGCAAACTGGCCAAACAAACTGATTTCCTGCTTAACGCATCTGCCACTACATTCACTCTCCCCGGATGATAGATAATCGAAAAATCGTAGTCCTTGATGTACTCCATCCACCTTCTCTGCCTCATATTCAATTCCTTCTGAGAGAATAAGTACTGGAGACTACGGTGATCCGAATGAACTTCAAATTTTTCTCCGTACAAGTAGTGTCTCCACATCTTCAACGCAAAAACTATGGCTGCTAACTCCAAATCGTGCGTTGCATACTTCTTTTCATGTTCCTTCAATTGCCTCGAGCCATATGCAATCACATTTCCATTTTGCATCAACACACAACCGAGTCCAACTCCTGAAGCATCCGTATAGATGACGAAACCACCACTCCCCGAAGGTAAAGTGAGGACAGGCGCTGAAGTTAACCTCTTCTTTAACTCTTCAAAACTAGCCTCGCACTTCTCTGACCATACAAACGGCACGTTCTTCCGGGTTAACTTAGTCAATGGTGCTGCAATAGACGAAAAACCTTGAACAAATCTCCTATAGTAACCTGCCAAACCCAGAAAACTTCTAATCTCTGTCACATTTTTCGGTCTCTCCCAATTGATAACTGCTTCAATCTTTGATGGGTCAACTGCTAGCCCTCTTCAGAAATAATGTGACCAAGAAAAGAGACTTGCTCTAGCCAAAAACTCACACTTCCCAAGCTTCGCGTACAACTGGTTATCTCTCAATAACTGCAAAGAAGTCCTCAAATGCTGCTCATGATCTTCTCTTGACTTGGAATACACTAGAATATCATCAATAAAGACGACGGTGAACTGATCTAGATGGGGTGCAAAAATCTTGTTCATGAGAGCCATGAATATCGCTGGCGCATTCGTCAGTCCAAAGGGCATCACCAAAAACTCATAGTGCCCATATCTAGTTCGAAAAGCTGTCTTCGGGATGTCTGATTCTCTAACCCTCAACTGATGATATCCGGACCTCAAATCTATCTTCGAGAAAAACTTTGCGCCTTGCAACTGATCAAACAACTCGTCTATCCTAGGCAAAGGGTACTTATTCTTGATGGTCACTTGATTCAACTTCCTATAGTCTATACACATCCTCAAACTTCCATCTTTCTTCTTGAGAAAAAGTACTGGGGCTCCCCATGGGGAAACACTTGGCCTAACAAAGCCTTATCTAGCAACTCTTGCAATTGCAACTTCAATTCACCTAACTCCGCTGGAGCCATCCTATAAGGAGCAATGGAGATCGGAGCAGTTCCTGGCACCAACTCTATTGTAAACTCAACTTCTCTGATGGGTGGTAACCCTGGAATCTCCTCTGGAAAAACATCGGGAAACTCACACACTATTGGGATATTCTCCACCCTTAGGGACTGTTCGTCCTTTGAAACGAAAGCGATAAATCCCTCACAACCTGATCTCAACAACTTAGCTGCCGAGAGAGCTGAAATAAACCTAACTGGAGAAATCCTTCTCTCTCCCTGAAACTTCACTCCGGAGGACGTCCCATCCAACCTAAACACAATGGTCTTGCTATAGTAAGTCCATGGAGGCATGATGACCCGCTAGCCAATCCATGCCTAAAATGACATCGAAGTCATGCATAACTAAAGTGATAAGATCTGCAGGGAAAATGACTTCTCCTATCTTCACTGGACAGCCCGGGTAAAAAGTACTACACACCACTTGCTTCCCTACCGGAGTAGTAACAGTCAAGACAAACTCTAACTCTCTAACAGGTACACTAATCTTCTTAGCAAACACAAGGGATAAGAAAGAATGGGTAGATCCCGGGTCAAACAACACTTTAGCTTCAACATCGCAAATTAGAAGTTTACCTTCCACAACATCACCTGCCGCTTCTGCATCCACTTGATTGATATGGTTGAGACGGCCTTGCTGACGCGGTCTGTTCTGATTCTGATTTGGTCTCGCAAGCTGCATATTCCTATTCTGCTGCTGTGGACGGGCATTCTGGTTCTGAGGCTGTTGACGGGGCTGCTGGTTCTGCTACTGCCTCGGAGGATTCTGAACTACTTGTTGATTTTGCTGAGGGGCTTGCCTAGGGGCTGCTGAGGTGCCCTGTTGCCCTGGTTCCTATTGTTCGGACAATCCTTCACTTGGTGGTCTGAGCTACCACACTTAAAACACGCCCCTGAAAGTCGATAACACTGCTGCGAAGAATGATTCTTACCACAATGCTCACACCCGCCTTGAGTTGGAGCATTCTGAGGTTTCTTTTGTTTCTTTCCTTGGTAAGATTCTGCCCACTCGGAAACTGCTGCCTCTTCCTTTGATTGTCCTTGATAATCTGATTGTTTATATCCTCAAACCTGTAGGCCCTTTTGATCGCCTCTTGGAAGGTGGTTGGTGGTACCACACCCAAAGCATCTCTCAAAATAATGGGGTTGAGCCCATCCATAAACTTAGTAATCTTTTTCTCCTCGGTGTCCACCAACTCTGGAGCATAGCGAGATAACTTTTCGAACTTCGTAAGATACTCAAGGACAGTCATATCTTCTTGCTTAAGCAACTGGAACTCCGCTGCCTTCTGCTTCTTAATATGTGCTGGGAACATATTTCTCACTAAACTGCTGCTTGAAAGTGGCCCACGCAATCCCATCTGCCGATATTCTGATAGCCTTCCTTGACAGTCTTCCACCAAATGTCTGCCAATCCCAGTAAACATAGATGCTGCCAAGTGAACCCGCTATCTGCCTGTGCATACAAAAATATCGAAGATGTTCTCGGTATGAGCCAACCAATCATCCGCTGCCAGAGGTTCCTCCTGACCCGTAAACTCTTTAGGACCCCTTTTTCTGAACTTCTCAAACAGGATATTAGGATCTCTGTCCCTAACCTGCACTGGTTCCACATTAGCCACTGGTTCTGGCCTTCTACCCAACACTTCAAGCAGTTGCCTTTGCACTTGAGTCAATTCCTCATCCTTCTTGGCCATTTGTTCTTGAAATCGAGCTTGATTATCATTGGCTCGCTGCTGTTGTTCGACTAACATTTGCATGAGTTGTTGGAATTGACCCGTTACCGAGTTTTTCAATCTCGCTGTCATGATTGCTACCTGATTGCATTCGCATTTGCCGGAGGTCGACGTGGAGGCATATTGCTGCAAAACAACTTGTTAGTACAATAGGATATAATGATCAAGCGTTCCCAATCCCAAATCGATGCTAACTAACGGTAATGCTAACGAATCCTTGCCACGTCCTTATGTTTCTAATCCAATTTAATTGCCTCAAATATTTCTCGCTCTGATACCAAGCCTGTCACGCCCCCGGACCGAGGTCCCGCTAAACGACGCCCTAATCCGGGGACGCGGCGAGCGGGCCGGAAAATTCCGCCCGCACACGCTAGTTTCCCACAGGTTTCCGCAGGTAAGGATTCACGGAATCCGATCCAATAGTGATGTATAAAGATCACTTTCATACAAATGGATTATGCGGAAGCTTTGTAGCAAACATAAAGTCTCACAAACATGTATAAATTGAGAACGCACGAGACTAGCATCAAAAGAGAAACATTTACTGTGGGCCAAAGTTAGTTAGAAGTTGATACAAAAGTAAAGTTTAAACATTAATTACAAACTTTTCACCCAAAAGAATATAAGCCAACAATGGCCATGACAAAAACCCAAAATGAATATCATAAAATCCCCAAAATGTGATCGCAGCTCCAAGGCAACCCGACGTCTAAACGACATCATCGGGCTGCCACTCGCCCTCCGCTGGAACTATAGGTTCCGCCTCGAAGTGCGCCTCAACCGCGAGAGGCTCGACATCTGACACCAAACAAAAGAGAGTCAGACGCGACGGTCTGGCAAGCAATTACAACAATAATAGGATGAAAGTAAACAAAACATAATAATGAGAGTTGCGATGAATCACGATAATACATGATCAAGTAAGGATAGAAGATAACATCTCGATGGTTTACAAATCTAATGTCATGATGAATTAACATAAAAACAATGCCATGAGATGAATATCAATGCATAAAAACAATGGCAACCACATAAAGCTATATTCTCCTGTTACCGAAGTAACCGGAGCAGACAAACCGAAGCCACTAAACGTGGGACGGAACGACATAGTCGTTATCAGACAGAACCGTAGCCACTAAACGTGGGAACGGATAATTACCGTTGCCATGGTCGGTACAAACGGAATCCAAACTGCAGCTGGCAAACAAAATTAAAGACCCCAAGACGGATGATCAGTCCGACAAGGTGACCTAAGCCTAGTGGTGCCAGTTTAGTGAAAATCCGAAACCTCGAAGAAATGCAATTTCTATTTATAAGATACATTTCAAAGTTGATAGAGAAACATACTCCAAACAAATGCATATGGTCAAAGCCAAGCAAAAACAAGTGAGTAGTTTCATCATTTCTAAAATATGGGGGTAACCCATTTCAAAACAATAAGAGCATAGGAGAAAGAACCAAAACAAAGTCTTTTTATACAAAAGAATGAATGATGGGTCGGTCGACTAAGCGGGTAGTCTCGATATACATTAATCCCTCATATTGTCATTAAAGAAAGCTATTTGGTGCAACTGAAGATCGTTGACAATCACAAGGGATTAAATGTACACTTAGACTTAAGGGTTTTCCTAAGTGGTATGGGCCATGGTTTAAAACACAGCTTTGCCCACGAATTCTAGGATTGGAAAGGGTTGAATTGGGCTTCACTTATAGGAGAGAGTTTAGGGCTGAATTGAGCTTGGACATAGGCCCGAAGTGGGCTTGAAATTATATATAATATGTCCTTAAAAATGTAGGTTATATCCCTTCTTAATCAGGCCCACAACCGTCCTTCCCCAATGCTCAACAGTCCACTTAATCAGGCCCAATTCAGTCCTTAAGGCTGCCCAGGATTCAGGCCCTAAAACAGTCCATTAATAAGTCTCAAGTGGTCCAAGAACAGACCTTAAAACAGGCCCAATGAAGCCCTGAGAACAGGCCCAAAAACTGCCTTGAAACAGCCCAAACCCGAGCCCAGACTGAGCTGGGCTCGCTCGAGCGGACCCAGGCCCGCTCGAGCGGACCCAGACAGTAGCTGGGTCGCTCGAGCGGCCCAGTGGGTCGCTCGAGCGGACCCAGACAGTGCCTGGTCCGCTCGAGCGACCCACTGGGTCGCTCGAGCGGACTGGGCCTGCCCAGTCCAGCCCGAGTGCAGAACTTCCATTTTTTTTTGTTTTTCTCCTTCTTTCTTGATCATTTCAATTCCCTTCCATCCATAAACCATCCTACAACAATCTTGGGCCTCTTCTCATCCTCTACAAACCATTAAACCATCTAATTAACATAATTACCACACTTTTAAATGAAATCAAACTTCTTTTCCATCCCTTAGAATACCCATTTGTACACATGAAACAAACTTTGCAAGAAACCCAAAATAGAGTAAGCTTCCAATGCATAGTAGAGCATAACATAACTTAAGATAACCATTAAGATGGTGCATTAAATCAAAGCAAACCATCTAAAGAAGATTAACATAAAAAGGAAGAAATCAAGAAATAGAATCAAATGAGGAAAAACATCATTATGTTGGAAAATACTTGCCTTAGCCAAGATAAGCTCAAAATCACTCCTTAAACAATCCTTAGAGCTTCAAGCTCCAAATCTACAAAACCCCAAAATTTCCCAAGAACCCTAAAATATCAACACTTGTGAATCCTCAAAGAAAACCTTAGCAAAAGGGATTAAAATGCTCCAAATGGAGAGGAAAGCAAAGATCTGAGTTTAGGAAACTATTGCTCACCTTGAGGAACCCTAACAAGAAGAAAAGCTTGAATGGAGGGCTTCTCCTAGCTCAAACTCCTCAAGAAGGTATCCCTAGGAAGCTTGAAGAGGGAGGAAGAGAATGAGGAGATCAATCCTCCA